>CM035794.1:27007379-27642379 GCA_020466265.1 Siphamia tubifer | reverse complement strand
CCGCTCGGCTTTTCTTCATCCAGCTAATTGGGAGGTTGTCTTTAAGTGAGCCACTTTAGCCCCCCCCCCTCTGCACACACATCCCCCCACCCCTCGTTATGACAGGGTTAATGGCTTTAGTGAGTGGGTACTTTTTACGGGTTCTCCAGGGTCCTGAGACCTGCTGTTTTGTGCTGGGCCCCAGTGCCAATTACAGTAATCAAAGCCAATATGTGGATAGAGAGAGAGTCTCCACATCTGGTGGTGAAGGTGTAAACCTATATGTCGAGTCTTTTTTCAGCAGCAGAATAACTCTTTGTTTAAACGATATACACTTAATTTTCCTCCACGTACGTACAAACCTCCGACAAGGACAGTTTGACTGTTACCCAATGACACAATAACCAAACCACTGCTCTTCTGTTGAGTCTTTGGATCATAACATGACCCAAACAACTGTTGAGTCATTTGAGTCAATATTAAAGAAAATTCCCAAGAATTTGAGGTTGAATTTAAGCACTTTATATATCTAAGCACACAGGTTCATAAGTATATAAGGCAAAGCAACAATCAATAATCTGTCACTATCAATCAAACTTACACAGAACTGTTTGACTGTTGCTCAGTCATTTGGTTATAATGGGTTAGGGTTAATTTAATCTGTCTTAAGGGTCTTAAGGGGAGTGTCGCTTCCATTTCACACGTGACAAATAAAGAATTCTGAAGTGGCTGATTTACTCTGTTGATCATAACTGTTGTCATTTTAG
The DNA here is from genome assembly GCA_020466265.1 of Siphamia tubifer. Taxonomy (NCBI): domain Eukaryota; kingdom Metazoa; phylum Chordata; class Actinopteri; order Kurtiformes; family Apogonidae; genus Siphamia; species Siphamia tubifer. Next base: position 27,641,633 of record CM035794.1, on the reverse strand, counting down.
TAGCTTATAACTAAAGCCCAACTGATTATAGGGCCTCACCAATTAATCAGTATGGGTCAATATGTAGCCAATTTATTAACTTTTATTGCTCTGAGTTTCTATCGCTCATTGCTCCTGTGTGGGTGTGTGCACTGCCTGGAGAGTTAGAGCCTTTGACCTGTGCTCAGACAATAATCACCCCCACACACATGCACATGAAATTACAGACTGCTACCCCTGTATTGATAGTCACCCAGCCCAAACCACCCCGGACCCACACGTCGTCCGCTGCACCGAACCATCCCAGCTCGGTCTGAAAGCCCCCTTCCTATGAACTACCTCTTATGAGCCTCCACAAACTTCCCATCGACTTCACAATTCATTGTGCAGGTAGTGTAGGGGAGACTGGGGACAGTGGAAACACGGCTCAGCTGGAACACAATAAGAAACAACTTTAGACTAACCTCATTCATTCTGCACATGCTCAGTTTGGACCTGCATAAAGTTGGCCCCCACCTATGGAAAATCTTTGGATAAATAGTCTCATTCGTTTGTGGTGGTTTATGCCGTTAAAATGATAATTTGTGCTATTATGGTTTTTGGGTTGTTAACTATTTTTTAAAGATCATCCTGGGGTCACCTAGCCCCCCCCACCCCCCCACTATCGTCCACTGTCTTTAATGTCCTGTCCATTGTCTTAATTGTCCAGTCCACTCTCTTTAATGCTCCCACTATGAGATGAACTGCATTTGAACAGCTGCAATGAGCACATGGGATCTGTGTCGGTTCCAAATCAGTTCTCTCCTGTTTTGCATTGTGTAGTGTGTCCAGATGAGGTGGATGTCTTGTGTCCAGATGAGGTGAATGTCTTGGTTGGGGATCTTCAAAGTCCATCATCTTCTGTGATTCCTGTGATGCTCACTATACATATGGTTCCATCCTGTTCCTTCACATTTGCAGAAGCGTGTGTCCAGACATGAAGCACTTTGAACAGCCAGTGTACAGGGAAGCAGCAGCATTTTTGATGCATCATTTGAATACCATTCGCTTCTTAATGACGGTCTCTAGAAAATAAAGAAATGACAGTCTCTAGCTCACATGTTCTGTACAGACGACCATAGTACTCTGATTTCAGTGAAATTGTTTGTGATTGGTGGACAGACATTGGCTCTTTCATACATACATACATACATACATACGTACTTTTCATTGCTTTCAAAATCTGCTCATTTATAACATGGGTCCAGGTGCCATGCTTCAAAATGGTTTATTCTGATTGTACACAGACTTTTCTGGATTAAATTATCTCCATTTGTTAAAATGGTTACTTGAATATTTTCTGAACAATTTTTTTATTTATTTTTTTTTATTTGTTTATTCGAACAGGTAAAATAAAAAAAATAAAATAAAATAAGTAAAACATACAAAGTATTTAATCAGAAGTTAAAACAACACCTCTTTAGTATCCTAAATAATTATACCTTGTTCGAAAGGGTGTAGGATGAAGTTAACAAAACTTGTCTAGTCCTACCCCTTTGTATTACTCAGTCAGAGCATATATATATATATATATATATATATATATATATATATATATATATATATATATACACACACACATATATATACATATATACACACATATACATACATACACATACACATACATACATCCATACACATACACATATACACATCCATATACACATATACATACACATACATATATATATACACATACATACATACATACACACATATACATGCATACACACATACATATACATACATACATACATACACACTAAACCGAAAAGAAAAGAAAGAAAGCGCAACAGAAAAAGGGAAACCTGTTCCTTGCTAGAAATTCATATTTACATTTCTTTCCTGTATCCACTTAGAATGTGGTTTATAAAAACCTGTTTAAACTTTTATACTGATTTGCAGATTGAGTCCTTTAACTGAAACACAATGCATTTTTAAGTTAGTACGTACAGGTGGTTTTTTAAACATATAAATTCCCCTCAGATTGTGTTTGTTGCCCCTTGGACACTTTGTGGTAACTGGTTTTGATTTGCTTTGTACATTATTTGAATTGTTTTGAGGTCGACTAAATCCTTGAATTTGAATGCCTTTAATTTGATAAACAGTGGGTTTGATGGTTCTCTATAGGTGCTTTTGGTTACATTCCTTATTGCTCTTTTTTGAAGTTTGAATATTATTTCTGTGTTTGTTTTGTATGTGTTCCCCCACACTTCCACACAGTAGGTCATGTATGGGAGAATGAAGGAACAATACAATGCGTATAGTGATGACTGGTTTACAAGATATTTGACTTTATTTAATAATGCAATTGATTTTGTTATTTTGGATGTAATGTACTGTATGTGTGACTTCCAGGATAATTTACTGTCAATAATAACTCCAAGAAACATTATTTCATTTGTTCTTTCTATTTCTATGTTATTGATCATTAATTTATTTTGTGACTTATTTGTCTGATTTCTAAATATTGTGAATTTGGTTTTGCTTAAATTTAATGTTAGTTTGTTTGAGTCAAACCAGCTCTTCAGTTTATTTAATTCATCTGCCACTGTGTCCAAGAGTTGTTCCAAATTATCCCCACAGCAAAGCAAGTTAGTGTCATCTGCAAATAAAATAATTTGACTTGTATTTGAAACCTCACATATATTATTGATGTAAAGGGTGAACAACAATGGTCCCAGCACCGAGCCCTGGGGAACCCCACACCTCAATGTCTGTAGTTTGGATTTGCTGTTATTGATCTGCACGTATTGATTTATGTTGCTTAGGTAACTGGATATCCAGGAGAGTGCTTGGCCACTAATTCCGTATTTTTGTAGTTTTATTAATAATAATTCATGGTCAACTGTGTCAAAAGCTTTTTTTAGATCTAAAAATACTCCTAATGCATATTGTTTGTTTTCTATTGCAGATGTTATGTGTTCTACAAATTCCATGAGAGCAAGGGATGTTGTTCTTTTAGTTCTGAAACCATATTGTTGTTCACACATCACATTATGTTTTGTGATGAAGTTATCCAGCCTTGTATAGAATAATTTTTCCAGTATTTTAGAGAATTGTGGCAGTAGTGAAACAGGTCTGTAGTTTGACAGTAAGTGTCTATTTCCAGATTTGAATATGGGTATGATTTTAGCAGTTTTCATATTTCTTGGGAAAACACCATTTTTTAGTGATTGGTTACAGATATATGTGAGAGGTTTCACCACACACTCAATGATATTTTTAACCAATGACATATCAAAGTCATTACAGTCTGTTGACTTCTTAGTCTTGAGGTTATTAACAATGTCAGTAATTTCTTTTTCATTGGTTCCCTTTAAGAACATAGATTCACTTACATTCCAAAATTTACTTTCTACTTCATTCATGTTGCCAGTGTTTGCAATCTCCCCAGCCAGACCAGGACCGACACCAACAAAGAAATCATTAAATTCATTTGCAATTTCGTTTGTGTCACGACTATTTATGTTATTTTTAATTGTGAAGTAATTTGGGTATTCATCTCTGTTTTTCCTTTTTTTAATAATGTCATTCAATACCTTCCATGTATTTCTTATATTGTTTTTATTTTCCTCTAGTAAATTGCTGTAATATTCCTTTTTGCTGCTTCTGATGATTCTTATTAGTTTATTTTTATAGGTCTTGTATTTTGTTTCTGCTTCTTTAGTTCTTTGTTTGAGAAAATCTTTATATAAAACATTTTTCTTTCGACATGCATTTAATATACCTTTAGTTAGCCATGGTTTTTTGTCAATTATGTGCTTCACTTTTTTCTTTACCAAAGGACAATTTTTATCGTAAATAGACTATTATTGACATGAATGTGTCATAGGCTTTGTCCACATCATCAACATAAACATTGTTCCAGTTTTGTTTCATCAATTCACATTTGAAAGTGTTAATAGACTCTTCAGTTTTTTGTCTTATAGTCTTATATTTTGTATTTTCTTTGTTTGTTCCTGTGGAGCTGTGGAATATTGCAAACACCGGCAGATGATCAGTTGTATCATTTATTATTACTCCACTACTTATTCTTGCATCAATTTCGTTTATGAAAATGTTGTCTCGTAGTGTGGCAGTATGGGTAGTTATCCTGGTTGGTCTTGTTATTAGTGGATAAAGGCTCATGCTGTACATAGAACTAATAAATTCCTTAATGTTGTTGTTTTCTTAGGGGTTTAATAGGTCAATATTGAAATCCCCACATACAAAAAACAATTTACTTGTTTTCTCCTATAAATTCAATAATTTATCTTTAAATACTTCCACACATGATCCTGGTGCTCTGTATATACAACTTATCAGTATATTTTTTGATCTTTTTGTTTCTATTTCTACAGTGATATATTCCATTACATTGCTTATTGTTCCACACATGGTTTTAATAGTTTTACTTCTATATTGTTTTTTAATGTATACAGCAACTCCTCCACCCTTTTTCTGTTTTCTGTTTTCTGTTTATATGGTACATTTCATACCCTTCTATTTCAACTGAAGCTGTTTGTTCCTCACTTAACCAAGTTTCAGATATTGCTATTATGGTGAATTAGTTTTTTTAGCTGTTTTAGACAATGTTTGATTTTTGACAGGTTTGAGTTTAAACTTCTACTGTTGAAATGTATGATTGAAATTTCTCCATCCTTTTTGAAGTTATTGCTAAACTGTTCCTCAGTGTAATAATTGCATTGGCTCTGTGTATTTCTGAAGAAGTTGTTATCGGGATCAATATAATTTTCCATATCATAGTCTCTATGTTCGGTATATTCAAATGTTCTCAGTCCAAGTATTTCATGTCCATTGTTCTGTTCCTGATGTTGCATCATATCTGTATTTGAAGGTGAATAGTTGATGTCAGGACTTGCCATGAGTTATTTGTGATCAGGATGACTGTTAGTATTGTGTTCCCATAAGTTATCATTTCTTGTACTTGTCCAGTTCAGTAATGTATTTAATTGTTATCACTTTGGCCTCCTCTGGTGTTCCATTTAGTTTTATAAATATTTTGCAGTTGGATGTCCAAGTTGACTGAATCCGCTTCCCGCTGCGTAGGATACGTGCTTGTCTGGCAATGTCTGAGTTTTTTTTTGTTAGATGCTCGTTCAGGTAGACATTTGTTCCTTTCAATTTCCTCCCCTGTTTGAGCAGTGTAGTTTTTTGCTTTCTTGCTTTCTTTCTTCTTTGCTTTCTTATAATTATGGCTGGTTTGACATTTCTGTCTCTTCGGGGAAGGAGGTGACAGGCCTCGATGTCGTCTCTGTTGAGTGTTATCCCCTTACTGTGCAGGAATCCAATCACCTGCTGCTCCAGAGAGTCCTGATCATCCTCAGTGGCCTCTCCCTCTCTCACTACGGCCCTGGCATATGATCGGGGCTTTGTGTCCAGGCCGCTGATGATCAGGTCGTTCATCCTTGAATATTGTTCCAAATCTGCCACCCGTCCTTCCAACATGGTTATTGTTCTGTCCTTTTCAGCATTCAGTCTTTTCAATCCCTTTATTTCTTCCATGAGATTTATAATCACTTTTTGTTGTTTAGAGATATTTGATATTTCTTGTGACATAAAGTTCAAAGATTTTTTTATGTCTTCCACTTCTTCCTCTGAAATTGTTGGTTTCACTTTTGGTGGCATCTTGACTTTCAATCAGAGCAGGGGAGAGAAAAAAGAAAATTCCAAAACTCACCGGACGGCTGGAGCGTTGCTAGGTTACCGATGGCTATATGGATGAGCCGCTGTGTAGCTAGGCTAGCCACTGACAGCTAGGCTGGTGTCCATTCTATTCTCCTTTTTTAGTGAATTTCGTATTCAAGCAGTGTCTTTATAACGGTGTAGGTCGAAGCCGATGTATCTGTCAGATGGTCCAAATCATAAATGCAAGTTCAGAATCGATAGCGGCTTCCTCGTTAGGCATACATGTCCTTACTTCACGCGAACGGTCAGTAGTGAAGCACCTTCCTGAACGGTTCGGTCTTCTTCTAGACCCGAACTCGTTTTCTTACAAACTTTGCAGCAGCTGCTGCTGGACCACCTTTAGCTTCTCCAGCTTCAGTCTCGTGCAGCAACAGTAAAAAAAAAACAAAAAAAACCGCTAGCTGTCAAGTAATTTTGGTTTCTTGAGTCTGCCGCGCAGGAAGTGACGTCAATTGAATCAATATTCTAACTTTGTTTTGAAACATTTCACTTAAATTTGCCAGAAATCAGATTCTGCAGAGGGACATAAATCCTATATTGAGAAGCTCAAACTTATAAAAACGTAGGATATTAGATGTGAATTTCCTACAGGTATAACTTTTCTTCCGCAGGTGAACTACAGGTTCAAATCTGTCCAGCTCCCACTAATGATAAAATTAGGTCTAATGATATTCTATTTAAATGAATCGGGAAAAAAAAAACTACTTAAGGAAACACTTGTTTTACCTTTTCATTGACATTTAAAACACTGTTGACACAACTTAAGCAGGTAAACAAGAAGGAGGCGTCAAGAATCAGGTAAGACCCCGACAGCTGTGACAATAAAAACTGTAGAATCTAGTGTAAATATAGCTCCTATAAAAAAAAATTTGAAAAATAAAAATACATGAAAAACTATTTTAGGGGGGTAGGGGGATTAGTGTTGTCTAAAGTCAGTGGTTGAAAAATACTGTAATGTGTTTCGGTAAAAATTTCGATCAACTGGGGGGACTGGATAATCCATAAACACATTTGGAGGAAGTGCAGCGCTGATGATGTCATCGGTTGAAAATAAATATTGTAATATCTATAAAACCAAAAGAGCACAAACGATAATTTTAACAGCACAAACAAAGCACAAACAAACACAACTATTTTGGTTAACTGTGATGGAAGTGGGGGGCTGGGTGACCCCAGGATGACCTTTGAAATAATTGTTAATAACTCAAAAACCATAATCGCACAATGGTCATTTTAACGGCACAAATGGGGCACAAACAAATGAGACTATTTTATCCAAGGATTTTCAGTGGGTGGAGGGACAACTTCACACAGGTTCAGTTTAGTCCTTACTCCACATGGGAAGTTGTAACCACACATCTACATTTATGAGGGAAAACATCATTGTATATTTTTTCTGTAATTATTTTTGTGATTCACAGTTTGTAGTTGGACTCATTAAAAGGAGGTCTCACTTACATTTTAAAGAATTATTTAGTAAACAATTTTTATTCTCACATCTCACAATTTTTAGACTCACATCATTTTCATTACTCTGTTTTACCCAGCATAAAAACTATCACACCTGCGATTCCACATGGATCAAATAGTAGTCTGATATCAGAATATTATACTGGGTTTGAAATTATTTTTGTGAGATAAACAAAGATTTATACAACTGTTAATCCACATGTCCACAATTACCTAATAATAACATTATTATAGATACATTTCACATATCGGCCGATATATCAGATATCAGTTTTTTTACCCTGTATTTACTCTGTATTGTCATCGGCCCCAAAACTCTAATATTGGTCAGGCTTTACTTATTACACATCTAGATGGGTGTATTATAAATAATAAACACTGTGCCTTAAACTGTCACTTCTACAGTTATGGTAAAATACAGGGCTCTGTATTTAAACACCTTGATGTAGACCCAAAACGGTCAAAAAGTGGACTGTGGAATACTGGACACTTTTCACCTTTGATTGTCATGTGTCACAAATGGGAAGCAATTTTCTTACACATCCCTTTATACCAAATCATACTCCACTGGTTGACCAGTGTAGGTTCTGTTGCCATTTCCAGTTCTGTTAAGTACAAAACAGTGAAATGATCTGAGAAAACAGTTATTTGTCTAAATTTGCACACTGTGTAAGTAGGTACACCATGCAAGGCATCTAAGTGCCCTAAGGAAAGAGTTAATTTTAACCCTTTATTGGGTAAGTGACCATTTTTGGTCATTTCCATACTTAATACAAAAACAGTGACAGCAACAGTTCCAGTGAGAACAGTGAGTAAATAATCTTAGGTCCAATGTGGTCTACAGCGTGTGGAAGGTCCACCTCTCCATGAACAGTGAGTGGACCTGCTGTGTTTGGTACCATGAAGTAATGGTACTAATGTAAGGAATGATGTTCAAAGGGATCATGTGGATGTGGACAGAGGTCTGGCTCTGCACTTATGTTTATCAAGTATTCTAAAAGTTAAATTCAATTTTAGTTATAGAGCCCCAAATCACAACAAGGGCTTTCAAAAAAAAAAAAACAACCACAGAAATAGATAAAGTCACAAGCAAAAGTGATGTCCTTTTCACCTCATTTATGAGTTTGTTGTATTTTTATATTTATTTATTAGGGTGTTTTTTTTGCCACTTATGGGTAAGGTAATATGGTAACTTCATTGACCATGATTTTGTACATGACAATAACACTTTTGAACTAGAAAATGCCCCACCCCCCTAAATGACCTAAATTAACTAAAATCACTTCAGCAGTGACCTGCCCTGACCAACCAAATGACTCCCCCCCACCACACACACACACACACACACACACACTGATCACCATCAAAATATAATCATTTATTCCTTATGCCAGTATAAACATTCCCAAAAAATTCTGCCAAATCCATGCATAAGTTTTGAGTTATGTTGCTGAAAGACAAACAGATAAATATACTTTGGACTTTCAGAGTACTTCAATGAGTGAACTATAAAAGGTTAACACATTAAATATCTTGACGTTCCATAACTGTTGGTCACTTGATTAACTGTTTTTCAGTCAAATTTCTCCTCTGTCACAGTCTGTGACTGTTTATGAGCCAGGACAGGGAGCCTCACTGGGAAGTGTTCATGCAAATATATTCTGTTTATTCATTCACATGTTATTGATTTTATTTTTTTTTTATTCCTATTGACCGTCTATCACCAGAACAGAAATTAATTATTGAAAAATTGTCACCATTGGCAAATGTCTGAATTATAACACAGAAAAGGAGATGTTAGTTGAAGCTCAGTAGGAAAAAAAGCATGTCAAAGTGAGGAAAAAGTTAGTTTTTCATGTAGAGAAAAAGTTAATGAATTGAATTAGATGAATGTAACATGCATAAATAGAGCTGCTGTTGGTCTGTTCTACCTTATGCTTTGCAACAACTTTCCATCTTCCCATCTACTGGAAAGCACACTGATGTCGTCCAGGTTCCCACCATTGACACAATGAAAAGTGCCAAATCCGGACCTGCAGCAGAGATGTTTATTTAACCTGTAGGATTTATTTTTAGACTGCAGTGAGGTCAAAGGTCAGCTCATGGGGCTTATACTCACACATCTGCCTGAGTGAGAGGAGACTGGAAAACCAATCAGAGGTGAGGACAGAGGTCCAAACAGACACAAACACATTTCCTGGACAGAGATAATAGACTCTTTTTAAAGTTGATCACAGCACTCTTTCACTTAGAGAAAACATTACCTGTAAGTTCAACAACAGGTACAGTTCACTGTAGATAAAATTCAATGAGAAGATGTGGTTAAATCACTACAAATGATGGCAATTTTAAGACTGAATTAAAAATTGTTGAAATTGTAAATGGGGATATTGCACAGTACATGAAAGTACAGTTATGTTTTTTATTATTGTATTTAACATGTATTTAACCAGGCAAAACAGATTAAATAACATTAGTTTTTATAATTGTTGCCTCGCAAAAGGTAGTGCCTTGTGAGGGAGAGTCACTGGGGAAAAAACAAGAAAACACTAGAATAACTTCACATATGAATAAAATATCGACAAAGACACAGTTAAGATACATAAAACAGCAACAGTAAGAAAACAGGCTAGGAGCAGCACTGTTCTTGAAAACAATCAGTGATCAGAGCTTTAAAAACTATCATGGTGCCTTAGTGCAGCATTAGTGTTTTCCATGTCTTCCCCTCGTCTTTATATTTTCTGTAAATCTTCTCAACAGAATGTCGAACTTGCTCATGTTCTATGTCATTGTTTTTCACAGCTGCTGGTTGCAGTTGGTACTGTACAGAAGGACAGAGCTGGGTGTCTCTGTGTTGTTTCCATGTCACTGCAGCAGCTCTGCAGAGGAAAGTTTCTGTTATGGGAAAGCCCCCGACCCTCTGACAGATGTCCCCCTCCTCTGTAATTGCGCCAATTACTTTTCCATAACAGCCCTGAAACACTTATGTATGTGGTTAGAATAACAATTTCCACATGAAACACTCGTTCATTCATAAGGTCCAGAGGAGCTGCAGAGCTTACAGGGAAGGGGGGATCCTCCTCGCACACGTCACAGCACTAAACGCCGTGCTGTGGCGACGGGCTGCAGTTACATCAGAAGTGGAGGACGCAGGACGGTGTTTTCTGATGAGTGATTGCTGAGCAGCTGCCACCCTCTCCTCTGCAGCACTGCTTGGACCCTCCCTGGTCTACTGCTGCCAGTTTTTTTCTGCTCAGACAAACAGGGTCCGATGAGGTTCATCAGTGGTTGTTCTTTATTGAATGTACTGTGTGCAGTTTTGTATCGATGTCATTTCTAGTCATTTTATTTGGATGTTCTTCAACAGACGTTTGGCAATCCCAAGGTTGCTGATAAATCAATCTTTAAATATTCCAAGTCACCACTCAATTTAAAATCATTCCATAACATAAAAGTCTTACAAATCGAGTGGATGGTAGGGTCAGGGACTAAAAGTTGGTATAGGTATGTGTTGCAGGCCCCGGCGTGGGTACCCACTGACAGTTTAAATGTTTTCCTGAAATAAGCAAGACACAGGAATGAATGAGAAACGATGTTGTCTCTTTGCAAGGCGATCGTATAATCTTTATTAGTTTCAAAAAGCTGTTTTCTGTCTCTTTCTTTTGTTTTCTTTTTCCATTGTGTTTTCAATGTTGTTCTTTTGTCTGGTCAACAATCATAAACAATATCACAATCATTGTCATTGCAATTAATCCACATTCCATAACACATCTTATCCTTAACCCATATTTTCTCCTTGGCATGTTCCTTTACAGTGTATTATATTTATCATTCTCTTCCCATGTCTTTTTACTTTACAGTTCAATACCGTAGCATCTCTAGTATGTATTGCCATTACAGTATTAATATTCTTGCAGTAACTGCATATACGTTGGTTAGACACTAGCGTGACTAATTACACTACTAAAGTGCTCCATGAAAGTAGACAGTTAGCTTAAAGCTAATAATACTGACTTTGTACTACAATAAACCATACAAACACTCTGTTAACAGTAATAACATAAAATACCAAACCGATTTCTTAATACATCCACTCTGGTTCATCTCTGTTCATAAAGTGTATAAAACGGGCTTAAAACTAATAAGCAACATATACAGGAGTCCACATGTAATACTTGTTAATGTCACCACATCAAAACCGAACGTCATTACGTTCACATCAAACCGAAACTAACCTCTTAGGATCATGTAGGTTACATACAAAATGTGTTTTAGTTCGCTACTAACCTGAAATAAGCAAGACACAGGAATGAATGAGAAACGATGTTGTCTCTTTGCAAGGCGATCGTATAATGGCACCTTACCGGAAACCCGCTTAGAAACTCAGTTCCTCTACGAATGTAACAGGTAGGACGCAACGGACACTGCCCCCTACTATTCATAGTTGGTGATGGTTCAATTCTATGTCTCTGTACTCTTTCACTTCAATCATAAATGTAGGTGTACATATATACAAAAAAAAACACAAATCACACAAAACTAATTACTTTGTGGGTGTCACACGTTCCCCAACAAAACAAAATGGCTCCTGACATTTCTTTTCAAAAATCTCAAAACAAAAACTTCACAGATCAATAGAGTGTGGGTGTGATGTAGGTGTAGGGTGTATGTGGGTACGGAAAGAAAGGTGGAAACATGAATGGTGGTGGAATGTGGTAAGGGGTGTAAGGCGTGGTGTATGGTGTAGGGTAAGTATGGACTGTGTTGACTGTTGGCTGACCAAGTGTGTCATATGTGAATATTTGTCTTGGTCTCCTCTCTCTGGCCGATCGTCTGACTTCAGTGTTCAGTGGTGAGTGTTCGTCTTCATTGGTTGCTTCTGCATGTCTTTGTTCTTCTCTTACAGGTGATTGGACTCGATCAGGTAAGTGTATTTCTTCGGTTTGTTCTTGATTTTCCCTTTCAGGTACTCTCTCTTGAACAGGTAAGTTTTCTTCTTCTCCAACAGGTTCTCGAACTCTTTCAGGTAAATATTCTCCATCACTCTGTATTTCCCCCCTTGTAGGTGCATTGTCTGGTAGTTCTCTTTGACTCGAAGTCGGTTCTTGGACTGAACCTCTTTTTTCTGTTCGGTTCAATGGCACTCTTAGCCAATATCCTCCAGTGCTCTGTTCATCATCTGAATCATCTGAGTTGTCGCTGACATTCCTCGGTTGCTCTGTTTTCCTCGGTCGTTTCCTAGGCGCTGAGCTGACTGGATCAGGAGGGGTTTCAACAGGTAAGTCGCCTACAGGTAACAACAGGTTACGATGCAGAGTTCTTGTTTTTGTCTTGTTCCCACTTTCCTGATAGACAATGTAGACAGGGTTGTCGGATACTTGTTCTTTGACGAGGTATATGGCCTTCTCCCAATACGATCTTAGCTTGCCAGGTCCTCCTCGTTCACTGAGGTTTCTCACGAGCACCCGATCTCCAGGCTGTAAGACAACTCCTTTCATCTTCTGGTCATAATATGACTTGCCTCTGGCACTTGACCACTTGCTGTTCTCACTTGCAATGCGGTACGCCTCGGACATTCTCTTTGCCCACTTCTGTGCATACCCCTTGGGTGTGACGGGGTCTGTTTCTTCCATCAACCCAAACAACAGATCGACTGGCAGGCGTGGATGATGGCCATAAAGCAGATAGTACGGTGAGTAACTGGTGGCTTCATGCCGGGTACAGTTGTACGCGTGAATCATTTGTGGGAGATGGTCCTTCCAACGTTCTTTCTCTCGGTCCGTCAGCGTTCTCAACATCTGCAGTAAGGTACGGTTGAACCTTTCAGCTGGGTTGCCTTGTGGGTGATATGGCGTAGTTCTCGAATGGCCAACCCCTGAGAGCTTCCCTAGCATCCGGAACAGTTTATTCTCGAACTCACCACCTCTGTCGTGGTGTAATTTTGCTGGGTAACCGAATCTTGGAATGAAGTCATTGTATATACGCTCTGCTGCAGTATGTCCTGACTTGTTCTTTGTAGCATATGCTTGCGCAAATCGTGTGAAGTGGTCAATCACCACCAGGATGTACTGATAACCTTGCTTGCTGGTCTCAAGGTGTAAATAGTCAATACAGATGAGTTCTAGAGGGAAGCTGGTTGTTATACTGCCCATAGGAGCGCGCATGTGAGCGACAGGTTTCTTCTGTTTGATACACGTGCACTTCCTGGTGACATAGTCCTCAATCTCTTTCTTCATATATGGCCAGTAAAATCTCTCTCTTGCCAGGTTGAGAACCCTCTCTGTGCCAACATGTCCCATTTCATCATGAAGATGTTGCAACGCCACAGGTCTGTATTTTTCAGGTAGAACAAGCTGGCGTCGGTCCGTCTGTATAGAAGATCATTTTCCATGTGTAGCTTGCTCCACTCGTGTAAGAACTTCCTGGTGTGTCCATTTGTTGCTTTCCACATCTCATCAGTTAGTGTCGTACTTGTCTCCTTGAATTTCACAATCTCACCGATAGCAGGATCTTCTCGCTGCGCTCTCACCAGCTCATCGTGACGTATCATTGGTAGGAGTGCAGGTGGTTGTAGTGTGGTGTTCAGAGAGGAGATCTGTAGCGCAGCGATCCAAGCCACATCTTTCCTCAGGGCTGCTTTGTTTCCTTCCCACGTTGCACACACCACATCCCGAGTCAGCTCCTCGGTACAGGCGTTCACGTACCTGTCGATGTCTAGAGGAATCCTTGACAGCGTATCTGCATTGATGTTTATCTTCCCAGGGCGATACTTCACATCAAACCGGAAATCAGACAGTTCTCCTACCCATTGATGCCCCACAGCATTTAACTTGGCAGTGCTCATGATGTAAGTGAGTGGGTTATTGTCTGTATGGATCGTGAAGTGAGGGGCGTAATACAGATAATCCATGAATTTCTCGCACACCGCCCATTTCAAGGCGAGAAACTGTGTAGCTTGTAGTTCTTCTCCACAGCCGATAAGGTTCTCGAACCGTAGCCAATGGCCCTCAACTTCCCGTCTTGTTGCTGGTACAGGATCGCTCCAAGGCCCTGCTCGGATGCATCAGTATGCAGAATGAATGGTAGCTTGAAATCTGGATATGCTAACACGGGTGGGCTTGTGAGCATGTCCACGAGTCGCTCGAGTGTCATTTGATGTTCTCTTGTCCACTCAATCAGTGTCCTGGAGGACAGTTGTGGTCCTTTGGATTTCCTGCCACGCTGTACAGGCTCTTGCATGCCAGGCTTTACTTGCAGAAGCTCATAAAGAGGTCTTGCGATCCGCGAGAAATCCTGGATGTAGGATCTATAGTAGCTTAGGAATCCGAGAATCCGCCTGATGTCTCCTACTGTCTGTGGCTTCTTGGTCTTCAGTGACACTACGGCCTCCAGATCCTTTGGGTCAATCCTGACTCCATCAGCAAACACGAGTCTTCCCACATATCGGACCTCACGTCGGAAGAGTTCACATTTCTCCGGCTTCAGTTTCACCCCATGGTGCTGAAGTGCTCTGAGGACCTTCCGCACTCCTGCAACATGTTCGTCGAGTGATCTTGCGTAACAAAGGACATCATCCAGGTAAGGTAGGCAGTACTCGTCCCTTAGTTCACTGAGCATCTCCTCCATACTCCGCTGGAAGGCCGCAGGTGCATTCGTGAGGCCAAATGGGATGCGAACCCACTCATACAACCCCCAGGGCGTGACGAAGGCTGTGAGATGTCTGGACTTCTCTTCAACAAAACCCTGGTGGTAGGCTTTTCCCTGGTCTAGTATGCTAAATCAGGAATAACCACCAAGAGAATCTGTCAGGTCTTGAATTCTGAGTAGTGGATGTCAATCAGGAACGGTCTTTTGGTTCAACAGGCGATAGTCTATACAGAGATGCAGTGTTCCATCCTTCTTCCGGACGCACACCATTGGGGCCGAGTAAGAAGACTTGGATTTCACGATCCACCCCTTAGCCAGGAGGTCCTGGATGTACTCCTTGACTTCTCTGAGCAATGGTTTTGGGATGGTGGAATATGCTCTCTGAACAGGAATATCGTCCTTTAGGTTGATCGACATTTCCAGGCTTGGAATACAACCAATATCGTTGCTGTCCCGTGCGAACGCTGCAGATTCTTCATACAACATGTTCTTGACGGTTTCTTGCTGCTCCTCATTCAGGTGCGTGATATCAACTGGTGGGTGCCACAAGGGTGAGTGTTCGTCAGTCGCTGAGGTGGTGGCACTGTTGATCTTCACGTCGACCTCCAACTTGTCAGTCTTGTCAGGTGAGTATGTTTCAACCACTTTTGCTATTGTCTGGACGTTTCCCAGGGCAGTCTTTCGAGGCAGAGTAATGTCATGCTTGGTATTGTTCCCGACTGGCACTGTGACGTATGGTTGCTTCTGGTTCTGTATTTCGAGCAATCCTTCTCCAACATCCAGTTGTTCTAACAGCATGTTGTCTTCATCTGGCTCGAACAACACAGGGCTGGCAGAGGAACTCATGTTGGGTGGGACTCTGCACTTTATCCATGCAACCTGGCCAGCGGGGATGACCCTGTCACGTTGGCTTAACCTCAGGCGTCCGTGTTGCATGCTGGGCTTTGTGATGGACACGCAGCTCACTATAGCCTCCGCTTTGTCACTTGTTATGGAGATGGCCCCACAGAGCAGGGTAATCAGTGTTGGGACGAGCTTCTCTGGTTGTCCCAAGATTAACTCCTCCACGACGTTGAAACCAAGCAGGGGTCTCTCCAAGGGCAGGCTACTCACTAGGAATGGGACACTGATTAGCAGGTTGGGGTCTTGGTTACCAGGTAGGTTCACTGTTATCGCCACCCAACCATCGAACGGGATGAGGTCTCCATTCACTGCATACACCCCCAGTTCCTCCTCTTCCAGCATCAGTTGAGTTATTGGCTGGGTCTCAAGATGAGGTAAGTGCTTTTCCTTCCATGTCCGGTCGATCATACTCACTTGAGCTCCGGTATCAAGCAAAGCATTCACAGCTAGCCCATTCAGGTAACACTGAATTAGCGCTTTTCTTCCTATTAGTCTTGCTACAAGTTCATTTTTGGTACTCGGTGGCTCTGGTGACGGCAGTTCTGTGAGGGTCTTTCTCTGGCCATGTCTCTGTTTCGTACAGGTGACTACGGGAGAGATAGATGAGGTGGTGGTTTTAGATGTACCCTCCATGCTGGTCTGCTTGTCTTGGACACCACTGGGCTGGGGCGGTTGAGGTCCGATCACTGGTTGCCCCCTGGTAGCGATCGGTTCCAGTTTCCCTGGTTCTTCTGTCTTCTTAGACAACCAGCGGCCCGGTGACCTTCTTCACTGCAGACGAAGCAATGGCGACAGTTTGACAGCCTCTGCTCAACACATTTAGGACAACCGCTAGTCCTTTCTCTTGCAGGAGTTGTCAGTTTCTTCTGGGAACAATGGCATGCTTGTTCTGACGGTTGCACTTGTGTAGATTGTTTCAGTGAGTCAACTACTTTAGTGAGTGCCTCAATTTTGGCAGTCAGTTGCTGTATAACGTCCATTCCAACTGCTGGTTGGACAGTCTGAGGCTTAGCATTGTTTGATTGCACTGCGTTGGCCTCCCGCTGTGCACTGTGTGCTTTGATTTGTTTTTGATTGGGCATAGGACCTAACCTCCGTTGCCTCTCGCTCTCTTCACTGGTTATTCTCGTCACATGTCGGAGAATCAGCTCATCTTTCACGTTACTGTCCGCAAGGAGTGGTTTCAATTCCATGCGGATGTCATTGTGTCTGTGCCTGAGCCCCTGATACACTGTGTGCAGGAAAATGTCTTGGACTGTTGCTTTGCTGTACTTAATGTTTGCATCAGGTAGGCTGGATGTAAACAGGATCTTCTGTTTCAGGCCAATTACTCTGTAGAGGAATTGTTGAGGCGTTTCATTTTCGTTCTGTTTCGCACACATCAACTCTTGAAACAGTTCGGTACTGTCCTTCACTCTAAAGTGGGACTGTAAAAACCCTTTAAGTTCCTCAACAGTCACATCATCTTTATTTATCAGCATATCCTTGAAATTTCCTGGTTTGATTATCCTGAGCACTGACCTGACAATTTCTGAGTCACTGTAACCCTCTTGAATCCCTTCATCAATCTGCCGGCATACATTACTGAAGGTAATGTCTGAGGTGGTGTCGCCAATTTGACCCCCATGGATCTTGAATTCTCACCGGTGGAGATACGAGAGTTCTCTGACCATCTTCTCACTTGGCTGGTAGGTATTGTGTGACTGGTTGTGATGTTGTGTTGCGTGTGGTGTGTGTGAGTCTGTATGTATGTTCCCTGCTGGTAACTGCGTCTGGGAGTGTTGTGTGGAAAGTGACCACAAGTGTGTGGTGGGTAAGGAGTGTTGTGTGGGAGGTGACTGTGTGTGCGTTGTAGGCGATGGGTGTTGTGTGAGTAGTGACTGTGTGTGTGTGTCAACGGCACGTCAATACTCTGCTTAAGTTTTCTACCAAGTTCCTCGTAACTCAACAACATTTTAATCAGTTCAACATTTTGTGTGGTACCAACTGAATCAATCACTGCAGCGCTAGTGTTGTCACTGGTGGGGTTAACATGGTCTGTATGTGCCGTAGTAGTGTTTGTGGTGTCACTTACTTCAACCTGTTTGGCTGCACTGGTTGCACTAGCCTGAGTAGAGTCAGTTGGCCCCACAGAAGTACTGGCATCAACAACAGTATTTTCATCAACAGCTCTAGCAATTTCCCCAATTCCCTGTAACTGCAGTGCATTCTGAATAACATCTTGCAGAACCAAAAAATCTGTCATACCCTCATCCTCTGAATCACCATGATGTGTGCTGTCTAGGTACGCACAGATGTGATCAAGGCAACCTTCGCGATAATCTTCTGTCAGTTTAGACTTGTCTTCTCCTGGCACTGGGCTTACATCTTTGGCAATTTGAAAGAGGTTGTTTGGTGACAGGGAGAACAGGCTCTTCCTAATGTCCCACATTAGCTTCTTCCTTTCTCTGTCCGCCATTTTGCCTCTTCTCTTCTTCCACACACGTAAGACACACAGTCCCGCAAATTGACACAGTCTCTACTTCGATCGATCTGTCACTGCTCACACCTGTCCTCCCTCTTTCACAGCTTCACTGACTCCGTTGCCGTTCTTGATGTCATCAGATGTCATCAGTTACTCTCCATGGCAGTAGTATAATACAACGAGTTGGTAGTCTTTGAGTTAACTGTTCTTCGCTAGTAGCATGCTCTCTTCTCCACGAATCTCATGGACTGCAGCCGCAGCTCCGCTCTGGTAGAAGATCTCAGCTGTTGATGCGCCAACTCACAGTTCCGCTCTGGTTGTGGGTTGTAGCTGTATCAGCCAACAGCTAAACAACTCAGCTCCGGTCCCAGATGTCATCTATTGTGGATACAGCTTTCCGCCGTGGTCGGTAGGTGTGGCTGTATCCCGGACGAGCCCCCAAGAAAGTGTTGCAGGCCCCGGCGTGGGTACCCGCTGACAGTTTAAATGTTTTCCTGAAATAAGCAAGACATTGGAATGAATAAGAAACGATGTTGTCTCTTTGCAAGGCAATCGTATAATCTTTATTAGTTTCAAAAAGCTGTTTTCTGTCTCTTTCTTTTGTTTTCTTTTTCCATTGTGTTTTCAATGTTGTTCTTTTGTCTGGTCAACAATCATAAACAATATCACAATCATTGTCATTGCAATTAATCCACATTCCATAACACATCTTATCCTTAACCCATATTTTCTCCTTGGCATGTTCCTTTACAGCGTATTATATTTATCATTCTTTTCCCATGTCTTTTTACTTTACAGTTCAATACTGTAGCATCTCTAGTATGTATTGCCATCACAGTATTAATATTCTTGCAGTAACTGCATATACGTCGGTTAGACACTAGCGTGACTAATTACACTACTAAAGTGCTCCATGAAAGTAGACAGTTAGCTTAAAGCTAATAATACTGACCAAATACTTTGTACTACACTAAACCATACAAACACTCTGTTAACAGTAATAACATAAAATACCAAACCGATTTCTTAATACATCCACTCTGGTTCATCTCTGTTCATAAAGTGTATAAAACGGGCTTAAAACTAATAAGCAACATATACAGGAGTCCACATGTAATACTTGTTAATGTCACCACATCAAAACCGAACGTCATTACGTTCACATCAAACCGAAACTAACCTCTTAGGATCATGTAGGTTACATACAAAATGTGTTTTAGTTCGCTACTAACCTGAAATAAGCAAGACACAGGAATGAATGAGAAACGATGTTGTCTCTTTGCAAGGCGATCGTATAATGGCGCCTTACTGGAAACCCGCTTAGAAACTCAGTTCCTCTACGAATGTAACAGGTAGGACGCAACGGACACTGCCCCCTACTGTTCATAGTTGGTGATGGTTCAATTCTATGTCTCTGTACTCTTTCACTTCAATCATAAATGTAGGTGTACATATATACAAAAAAAAACACAAATCACACAAAACTAATTACTTTGTGGGTGTCACATATGGAATCGAAGCAAACATTGATGGGAGTAAACAGACTTAAATCTAATGTGAATCTCAGTACCTTACTTCAGTAATGCACAAATGCACAAAAACTCACATGTCGTAATTGCTTGGAGCTACTTTCTCATAATAGCGATCAATGTATGTTGTCACTGCTAACAGCTGTGCAACTTAGCAAACTACTGTTAGCAGTGATAACACATTCAAACACATCGTTTTGAGAAGACACACATTTTAATTTTGTGACCCCTGGGAAGCCTGTCGGGAATACTTTCGTTTTGACCAAACCCAAACCAGAACTTGACTGACAGGACACTGTCGGGGGTAAGTCACTGTGGGTGCACAAAAACAAATTCATGTGAAAATAGTGAACTATCCCTTTAAACTGCATTTAAATCAGTACATTAAAAAGAAAAAAAAATCACACCCATTTTAAATTACAACCAGAGACATATATGATTGAACCATTGATGTAAAAAAAAAAAATAGTGAACTATCCCTTTAAAGAACCAGTACCGTTTAGAAAGTATCCATTTGGTATTGGTATCAAATGAAACCCTTTCAATACCCAATCCTAGTAGATGCCCATTGTAACACTTAGAAATAAATCATCAGTTATTAAGATTCAACAAAGAAAAGCATATACTATCTTATTTGTGGGCTGTTAGATTACTAGATTATTAGAAGTGATGATGATTAATTATGAAACTGAATAATTTTCATTTCATGAGAAAACTAGTTATTTTAAGCAGATGTCTTCAGACACACAAGTACTGCAAGTGTTAGAGCAGATCAATTTAATAAAGAGTGATGCACTACCTTTCTTCACTTTCTTAATCCTTTGAGACTAGTTTTATCCACAGGCCAACTTAGAACTAAGGCTTGTTCAACATACTCAGTCATTAATAAACTAAGAAATGGAGAAAAATACATGATGTCATACTTTGTGGTTTGGAACTACAAAGTCTGAAATATTGTACAAATGGTAATAACAGTATCCCAAAACTGTACACGGTAAAAAAAAAACAACACACAAATACAAGTTCGGGGGAGCTTTTATAATCAAAATACCTCAGACTTTTCTGTCATTTTCTGCATTGTATATTTTTAGGGTACCTACTATTGCCATTGTCATTCAATCTTTTTCCTTTAAAACTGTTATGATCCTTAATGAGCACCTGATTGTCAGTCAACATTACTTTACATGCACTTTTGGACTTCTGACCCAGTGCAGCACTCACTGGAATTTTTTTTTGGGGGGGGGGGTTTCGTCAATAATTTGTGGTGTGTGGTTTGACCATATTACAGACTGAGAACAGTAAACCTGGTCTGTGCCCTCTGACTGCCCTTCTAGTTTATAGTAAGAACTACGCTGAGGACTTCCTGTTTTCCTCTCAGTGGCACTAAAATGAAGACGATAACTTCATGTTGTCGCTTAACATCAAGCTGTGAACCATTTTAACATAAATCTTTAACTCCTGCTGCCCCTAGTGTGGAGTTAAATTTAGATTGTCTGTTTTATATTATTACAAAACTCAGGCTGCTTCGAGCCAAATGGGTCATCAAGTATGAGGAGAAAACACAGCGCTGATGTCTGCTTCCTGTCCGACACACAACTTGTCCAATTCCCCCCATGCTGAAGGAAATGATGTCAGAGAGGCGAGCTGCAGGTGGAGTGGTGCTCTGACTGAAAACTTCCAGAGAAAAAGACTCATGGCAGCACTGAACACTGTAATGAGTAACTTCAGTGAAGGCATCCAACTGGTTCAAACATGTAAGACATGACGCGTGGAAGAAGTTACATAACACTGTTATTAAAGGACAACGTTGATTTATTTTTTTTTTTTGCAATGGGGGCCTTAATTATGATAGAATTTGAATTGTTCTACTCACCCATGTTACTTTAAAAAAAAAATGTAATTCCTCTGGAAGAAATATCCACAAAACGGCATACAACAAGACTCGGCAGGGCATAGACTTGCAGATGCTAAATCAGTTATTTTGTCCAAATTAGTTCATATGTTCATTGTGATGGTATGCACACATTCAAACCATTGTCGCGATAATGAAAAACGAGAGCTCCGACATGACTTTTTGCTATCAACTGCCACGTAGCTAAGCTAAAGCAAAAAGCTCAAGCCTCTTGACTTGGTGCACACAGAGATGACATCACTCATGTCTCTTGGGTTACATTATTTATTTATTTAATTTAGCTCATTCCAGGTGTTTCAAAGTTGAAATGGGACTGCAACAGCTCTACTGTATCACAACGGACATATTAATTGATTTGAACAAAATAACTGATTTAGCGTCTGCAAGTCACTGCCCCGCCTACTCTCATTGTGTGTTGTTTTGTGGATATGTCTTCCAGAGGAATCAAAATTTTTAAAAAGTAACATCTGTGAGTAAAACAATTCAAATTACATCATAATTAAGGCCACAATTGAAAAAAAACTGCGTTGTCCTTTAAGACGCCAAGTGCAGCCACTACAGTAGGATGTTTAGTTTTTGGGTTTAATAATATGACATCATTGTAAACAATCTGATTTGATTGGTTGATAAGGTGATAAGAGGCCTATTTATAACTGTCGATGGGGTTGCCTCTTATCAGAACATTCATTGAGGCTTTGGCGATGACAGGTTTGGTCACACACCCAGTCGATGGGTGACCGAGAGGCACGTACAACTGGGAAGAGCCGAAAGGTCATCTGGTGAGATCATCCAGTGAGATATATCTGTACATCTTCAGGCCACACTCTCATTATATTTATTATAGACAATCACTCAAATTTCTCCATATGATTGAAATGTTGAGTCTCAGCGAAGTTATTATTGATGGATTTGCTTCCTTTAACTGAATGAATAGTATAAATTGAGTTTTTAATTACACCCTTGGGGACCTCTTTCAACTTATACATCTAAAGATTTTAACAAGCTTTGCCTTATTGAGCCTACGTTTCCTGTACTAGCTGTCAAACTTGATTCTGTACCTAAAAAGAAAATAACATTTAGCTAATGAAGCCAAACAACTGGGTCCACAATATGGAAAAAAAGCAGTTTTTGTGTCAGTAAGTTTAACATATTTAACCTTTAGTTAACCATAAAAGGGTCTCTGAGGATGAAAATGTATTTTATAAGAATGTCCTTGAACTAGGCAGTAGCACAGCAAGTCTTGCAACATACTCTAAGAACAAAGAAATTTGTCCATTTCGTCATCAAGGTGGTAAGAACAAGAACAGCGTTCATTCTGGCAAAGACATTTCACATTTCATCAGAAACTCATGTACCAAACTCCTGGGGGGTTCTCCATTTTTCTACTCTAATCATACCCCCTTTGAATACTTGACCAATAGTTCTTGTACACCACATGAGAAGAACGTTCTGCCCAGATGAAGTGCCAAGAACAAGCCTTCAAGAACTCCAAAACTTACTTTAATAACTTCCTTACATTTATCATATTATCATTTCTTTGTATTTCATTTAATATTATGTGTATATGTGTGTTTGTTTGTAACCTGGTCTGAAACATGACTAAAGCCCGCTACATACTCTTGTCACTCCCAGGACTGTCATTTGACTTTCAGCACATGGTGCTAAACAGCAGTGTGTTGCACAACAGCTTGGAACATAAGCACAGAGATCTGAACATATTATAGCAGAATATTGGTGACATGTTGCACAACACAGTGACATAAGCAATTACTCAATTAGCATTAAGTCACAAGCATGGCTGCTCCAGTCCTTTTCTTTTATCATCACACCTCGTGTATATATCAAATGGCCGTAGTTAGAGCACAGACATAAAATGTGTTTTCATCTTCAAAGATCTGATTCTAAAATAAAAATGCAGTTCTTATTTTTTAAACAATTGTTGCATTTAGGGGAGGGGGGTTAGAGTCATCAAATGTAGTGAGGTACCAACTTAATCTAAGCTCAGTACAAGTGATGATAGAAGTGGAATATTTATTCATTTATCAATTGTAGCAGTTTAAAAACCTTTTCTGAATATTTTGCAAATTAACTCAGTAGCCAAACAAACATGTACATAATCAGGAGTATAAAGAACATTGAAAATAATGGTCAGCTGAAGCCCATGTGTCAGTTGTTTCACTGGGATCAGCTAACTGACCAGTATACAGTGAATATCCCAACAAAAACTGGAATCATCCAGTGTACAGGTAACATTCATATTATTCATTCTGATAAATATTCTGCTTTACATAATAGGGTAATATGCATTCCTAAGAGAAAAATACAACTAGAGTGCTATAAATATCAAGTTTGGACATTTGCCTCAGATCTGTCAATTAAACTGCAAGATAAGATGTCCTGTCTGTGCAGAGCTGCTGCAGATCAGTCATCAGGGTGAAATCAGATGATATAATTGGCCTTTAAATCATGTAATTTGTCCCTAGATAAGCCTCTGTTTTGTCTTTTTGTCATGGAGGTCTTCAGAGTTTTACAAGAAACCGATTTTCTGATAATGGACACACAAGGGTGGAGGGGGAGGAGGCTCTGTTTTGTTTTAATCTCCAGATATACCCTCGTGTTCTCCTGCCTAATGACTTTGATGGATTTTATTTCTAATACTATGTCTCAGTCCAGTCTGTCAGTCCATCTTTCTATTTTTAACAGAGAAGCAAGCCAAGAAACTTTCATCAGCTGCAGTGATATCTCTCTCAGTATCATCTCCTCCCACCATTGAGCTCTTTACATCAAATATAACAAACGACTTGAGAGATTTTATATTCCCTCAGTTTGAATAACAAGACTGAGAGTGAAGACAGAGGCCAAATTGTCCAATGTAAAGCAACACAGTTCAAAGTGTGTTCTTTGGCCATTTTCCCCATGTGTTAGCAGAAATCATTGCCGTGTAATGAATCTTTCTGTATCCCTTTCCAAGACTCTCCTCTACCCTCTGCTGAGGTGGAGACCCATCGTAACTCTTCTGCTTTGCCTCTCTCTGATGTGTAAATTATTCATCTGAAGCCTCGTATTTTATTTTGAAAAACCTGCCCTACATGGAAGCTTGGGTTCATGGATTTGCCGTGGCCTGATAATTAAACTCAACATTTCAAGATGTTCAAATCTGGTGTAAAATATAGACTGTATGTTTCTCAACATCTGTTTGTGTTTGCTGCATTTAGTTCAGAGGTCAGGCGGTGCACTGCAAACACAGCTTACCATAAATTTAGCAATTACATAATAACTTAGTTCTAACCGGTTTCTCTCGGGATGTGTCATGACAAACTTTACATGCTTTTGAAATTTTTGGGTCTCATTTTCATTTGTGGTAGGGAGAGATTTGTTGTTACAGTTAGCTTGCATGGTACATTTAAAATTCTAAGAACTTTCACCATTCATAATTCCAGACCTCTGTTGATCAATACACATTGAAATACTGAGTGAGAACTATCTATTTGGAACAAGTAGGCATATTATCATTATTGTAATAACATCTGATAAGGACTGAAAATCTAGAGTGTGTCATATACACCGTTTGTCATGGAGCAAGAACGATAGGACACATGTGCATGTTGAAAGGAGAAACAGATTTAGTAAGAGAACATGGGAGAGTCAGTCAGAGTCTGTTGATAGAAGATGATGAGGGATGAAAGTTTGGGTTATGGAGAGGTGAAGTAGACAATGATCCAAAGCTGCATGGCTGCCAAACTGAGCCTTAAATACAGCTCTAATGGTGATGCACTGCAGCTGTGCAGCACAACAGGTGAGTGATGAAATCTGATAAGGAATAGAAGAAACAGCGGGGTGGATCCGGTGGCCACAGTACAGCACACTGTGACATGGTGAATAATGATGTCTATAATAGTAAAAAAAAAAAAAGAAAAAAAAAGGAATGTGTCTACCAACACAATTAGTTTAACTTTATCTGTCTCAACCTTTACGTATTCCATCCTATCTATGCACCTTGCACTACTTTTTGTTATATTGATCCTTATTTTTGGATTAGTCACTGGGATTTTGAAATTATTCTTAAAGGTGTCAGTCCATGGTTATTTCATTAATATTGCTGTGTTCTCCATTGTTATTGAATACATTGTGTGTTGGTTCTATTTAAAAAAAAAAACATCCGGATTGCTTTGTTTCCAGCTGTTTTTGCATGGTTGAACAACAGAGTTTATTGGTACTTCCTCATACATGTCCATGACGCAGTGATGAGGCGTCTCTGATTGGCTCAGAATGTGTGAAGGAACACTCCCCCCTCCCCTCTCCCTCTCTGTATGTGTTTACCTTTACTAGAGTAACATCCAGCTAGGTTTTGTACTGTTGGTTCTTCTGAAAACGTGCAGGGGAAAAAAACGAGGCTTTATTTCCACAGAGAGCACATGAACCAGTTTGATCCGCCATTTTTTTCCAGTTTGTGCAGCAGCTACTGTGGCGCCGTCTTCTCTCGTAGATGCTAATGCTACTTCAGATTCACTGCAATGGGGGATGGGTTTAACCCCACGTGGCTGACACTAAAGTCCATCTGACGTCAGATGGACCGGCTTTTTCTGGGTCCCTCATTCCTCTCGTTGTTTTCTGTGAACACGGTGTGTAGCCAGTGGAGGTGACAAACCACTTACAAAAGCAGCATGTGTTGGTAACTCAGGGTGTATGAAATTTGCAAATGAGCTAAAATATGAAAAAATTATTTGGACTTTTTGGAGAACACCAAGTATTCAGCTACTCATAAAGTTTTTGAAGACCTAAAAAATAAGCTCAGTGTTTAGTACAGAAACTTTAGCAGGAACTTTTTAAAACCTCAGTGCTTTTCCACCAAAATTATCTGGGTAAAAAAATCTGATCACAAACTTTCCCTGAAAAAAGTTCCTGGTAGGAGGGTTGGGCTTTTCAGTTTCTCCATAATTATTGGGAGTGGGGTTATGTGCTGAAGAACACTGATTGGTGGAATTCAACTCAGCTCACTTTGGTGCCTTTCCATTATGAAAAAGGACCAGGTCCAATGGTATCTGGTACTAGATTTTTGGTACCGCGTCCGCTGAGGTTCCAAGCAGTCCCAAGCGATACTAAACCATGACTTGTAAACTGCACACACAAATTGGTGGAGTTGTCTGCATCATTATGTTATCAATGTGCAACCCATCATTTTGAAAAAAAAAACTAGATTTAGAGTAACAGTAAACAGAGCAGTAAGTTGGTTCAGTCCACAACTCAATGATGGAAAAAAACACTGGTGTTGGTCATGGAGGTTGAGGCATTTCTGTCTTTAGTGGCTGACGGAAAAAAATCAGCACAAGCTTAATGGTGCCTCCTGATGACGTGCAGGTACAATAGAATCTGTAATGGAAATACTCAAGAAATAGTACATGGTACCTGAGCCGAGCTGAGTCAAGCCAATACCATGTAGTGCAAATGTGACATTAGTGTTCCTCACTTACATTCACCCATAATGCTTAAGCCATGTTTATTCTGTTTATTCCATTTTTATAAGATTTACTTTGTGTTTTGATTATTTTGAAAATTGAGTAAAAGAAGAGAAGCTACAAGAAGTAATTGGATAATGAGGTCCCTCGTCCCTACAACTGTATTTCAATCATGTCATCATTAAGAACGTATTTTCCAAATACGCTCAAAAGAACCTAGACCTCAAACATATTTGTGAATACACTCAAAAGAGGATTCAGCTGGACTTTAAGTTGTGTTACCAATTAACCCAACTCCATTTAAATACAAGGTTTTTATCAATTGTCACAGCTGTAGCTGCAGTAGAAGGAGACTTGTGACTTGTTTAAGGCATGTATTGTGGTCACAGGATTTCTCTATCTATGATGCAACAGATCTTTATACTGCATTTCTGCATTAGATGGTTTTCAAAGCCATGAAATAAGTATTGAGGGGTGGATTGATTTAGACAAAGCACTACTTAAGCCCGAGGTGTGAAATGCACAGCCCACCACTGCATTGAACATTTGTGTAATTAAAAACATACACTTAGTGCCTTATCTCAGTGTCTATTTCTGCTGTGGAGGTGTGAGGAAACTCAGTGCTGGCACATCCCACCCATCCTCCAGGCATCAGGACATTATGTGTGATCCACCCCAGCTCCAGTTACCCTGGCCCGGGGTGTGGAACTCAACACTGAAAGCTCCTCTTCCTTGTTATGATTTTGAGCTGGGAGCGGCCCAGATTGAGGCTCCAGGATGCTGATCCTTTGCTGACTTCTAATGACATGTCATTACGGGACATGTACGGATATTGAGCTGCATGGAGACAGAAACAAACATAAAAAAAAACACTAACAAACAAAATAATGATGAATGATAACAATGATACTTAAAGCAGATGAGTCCTTCAGATGCAAGGACAAGATAGATCTGCTACAACAAATCAATAAATTAATTAACAGATAAAAAAATTTTCCTAAATATAATGTGTGAATTAAATATAAAGCTAACGTTTGTATTATGTTAAGGATCAATTTCTCAGCTTTTCAGTTGACAAAGTCCAGGTTATCCTTCATTTTTCTTCATGAAATTTTGTGACTTATCATCTAAGGTCGTGAACTTGTGTGAAATCTGGACACTTTGATGTGTAGTGTAGTGTCCCTGCAGTGTTTGTATACAAAGATGATGTTGTGGGTAAATATCTGCTCAGATCTAAAATAAACATGTCTCTTTGATGTGCTTTGTTTTGATTATCTGTATTTTGAGTTCCTTTGAAGAGCTATTCAGACCCAGGTGTGTGTAGAGTAGGAACTTTCCCTTGTCCTTGTCACTTTTCTCGTGTCATTTCTTTGACGAACACACCAAAAATGAGCTCAGGAAAGTTTATTCTTGAAGAGGCTTTCTCACAGATTTTGAACTGGAAAAGTGATGCAGAGGAAGAGATTTCAAAGACAGAGGACAATGTTATTAATGATCACAGTTGTCAATTGTCCTATGATGAGGATGAATCAGAGGTGTCTGCTGTTGTCTCTCCATCAGATGAAAACCAAGAAATGCAGCAATCATCATCCACAGATGGGACATGGACATCTAAAGATGGTAATAAATAATAATAAACTGATCAACATCACCACAACAAAGCTGAGACAGACAGTCATCTTCCATTATGATTCAAATTAATCCAGGTCCTTCAAGATTTGCTGTCATACGAGTTGATGATATTCAGTCAGCATTTCAGCTCTTCATATGTCTATCAATAGAAAGGATTGTACTGGACATGACGAACTCAGAGGGGAGGCGTGTATTTCAAGAAAAATG
Organism: Siphamia tubifer; assembly: GCA_020466265.1. Lineage (NCBI taxonomy): Eukaryota > Metazoa > Chordata > Actinopteri > Kurtiformes > Apogonidae > Siphamia > Siphamia tubifer. The sequence goes on along the minus strand of CM035794.1, from coordinate 27,612,701 downwards.
AAAGCCACTAGATTAGACTGATTTGAATGCTTACATTGGAATTCTGGTATCAGCTGGACTGTACAGGTCAAAGGGAGAAGCAACTGCAAGTGTATGGAATCAAAAGAATGGAAGGCCGATATTTTGAGCAACAATGTCTCTGGAGACATTCCATGATATCTTGTGTGATCCAATTTGATGACTGTGACACCATAGCTGGTCGACGTGAAAGAGATAAACTTGTTACAATCAGATATGTATGGGATAAATGGGTCAAAATTTAAGATTCAGATTTAGATTACTTTATTTATCCCCGAGGGGCAATTCAAGTTGTACAATCCTGGTCCCCATGTTACTGTAGATGAGCGCCTTGTTCCATTCAGGGGGCGCTGTCCTTTCCAACAGTACAAGCCTGCCAAGTATGGCATCAAAATATGGACAGCCTATGATGCAAAATCTAGCTACGCATGGAATATGCAAGTGTACACTGGAAAGCTTCCTGGAAAAGCATCTGAGAAGAATCAGGGGATGCGTGTGGTGCTGGAGATGAGGGAAGGGCTGCAAGGTCATAACATCACATGTGACAACTTCTTTACATCCTACTGCCTTGGAGATGAACTGCAGAAGAGAAAGCTGACTATGCTGGGAACAGTGAGAAGAAATAAGCCAGAAGTGTAATTCCGAGTTAAATTCTGAAGACGTCAGGCGGACCTTTCCATTCATCAATATTTGTTTTGACTCAGACAGCAACAGTTGTTTCATACTGCCCAAAGAGAAACACAAATATTCTTGTAATGAGTACAATGCACAAAAATGCATCTTTGAGCACATGAAAAGACATGATGCCATAAATGATCCTGAACTACAACTCCACCAAAGGAGGAGTTGACAATCTGGACAAAGTCACAGCAATGTACAGCTGTCAGCGCAAGACTGCCCATTGGCCCTTGGTGATTTTCTACAACTGTCTGCTCATAATGCCTATGTCCTGTGGACTGAAATCAACCAGCAATGGAATGCCAGAAAATTGTACCAACGTCACCTTTTTTTGGAAGAACTCAACAAAGCACTTGTGACTCCCAAGATCCAGAGGCAAGCCAAGCCAGCTCAATCTCCAGCAGCTGCAGCAACCAATGAAAAGGTCAAGTTCAGGTCATCCGACCAATCTGCAATGGATCTAGGGGATACGGGTAATAAAGAAGTGAAAAAGATGCCAGGTACGTCCCCAGTTCAGATTTCAGACACAATCACTTCTCACCTAGCGTGAAAAGTGTCATTTCCTGCTGGTCACTATTTTTTGGATATCTGGTAAAATAGACGCCACTTTAATCCTCAGGCAGGTCTGGAGGTTTTGGTCAGTTTATTTGTCTTGTGTGTCAACCATCAGCTCCATCACTTCAACAAATAGTAATATGTGGAAATGTGTGTGTGGGGTGGTTGTGGTTTTTTAACAAACGTGCAGATAATTAATAGCACCCCTAATGGTCAGTCAGAAAATTTAACCTACATCAGCCAGCTTGAACGTTTGTCTTTCGTCATTTCACAAGCACATATCATTTTCATCCTCTCCTATTAAGTCAATAAATTAGCCATTGTTTTGGTTGTGGCCCGCCGTGTAATGGTTTGGAAAAACCTCTGATGCAAAGGCTACTATTGTTCCAGGATACTGTTGGCCAGATTCAGGATGGATGGACGGATGGACGGATGGATAGATTTTTCCATCTTCTTATGCCTCTCAGAGTCGTCACAATATAAAAGACTTAACTGCAAAGGCATGATTTTTTTTTTAATTCTGTGAATTGCGTTGCTCTCATATATACATACATACAGTAGGACAGTAGTCCAATTATAATAAAAGTGGCATAGCCATAATAAAAATACATCAAAGACAACAGGTTGTGCAATTATGAAGGAAGTGACATAGGCACAATAAAATAAGTCCTAACCAGTAAAATAAATAGCTAACCTATACAATAACTTTTTTTTATAGGTGTCGAAATACAAGACAAGCGTGTCTGCTTCATCTTTAATGGGAAACTTTGCCAGGACAAAATTAATCTTTAAACTTTCTAGTTGTCATGTGAGAAGTCAAAAGACATTTAATACAAAAGCGCATAGAGGGCTTTGGAAAAGCCTCTTCAGCTGACCTGTTCAGTATCTGTTCCAGTGCTGAGAGGATGATGAAGTGTTGGGTGGAGAACCTGTAACCCCCTTCATCCTTTATTTCTAGAAGAACAGTGGACTTCTTTGAGCAGAGACAGGAACCAGGGGCGTCCACGTCCTCAGCTGTCTGCAGGTCCTTCACCTTTTCTGGACTCGATGAAACGGTGTAAAGCTGTTTGTCAGACTTTCTCTGTTGCTTTTCTCTCACAGTCGATGAATTTTCAAGGCTATGCCACCAAAAAAAACAAACGTATCCCATGACGTAGATAAGAATTCAAGTGTGTCTAAATGAGGCTTTAGTTTTATGTTGAATAAGCATGAAAATAATTCATGGCAGACACATTACTAATTTCTGACATTTTATAAAGCACATAACAATGTCTGTAATTTAAGAGACTCTCAATATTAATAAAAACACTTTCTGAAATAATGTTATCGCTGTCAAAATAATAACAGATATGTGTTTCTCTTGACATATTTTAGTTACAGTGAGGGTTTATACTGGTTTTAAAGTGTCCATTGTCCCCAATCTTTGGATGGAGAGTAAACCACTGAGTTCAACAACACTAAGTCATTCGTTAAGATGTGTGTGCGACAGCTTGGAGAAAACTGCTCAGTTCAGATCAAGTTCACAAGGAATAGTTTAGGAAAATTGTGCTGTGTACATTGAGGAGTATGAAAACCTCAACATACATGTTTCCAGAGCAATGCATGTTGTGTGACTCCTTTCACCCACTGGGAAAACTCTGGGGCTAATAGAACCATATACCACCATGGACACACATTTTAAGAAAGCAGATACATGTCCAATGTGTACATTCTGCTATAGGTGCCTTTCAACCAGTTCAAACTACACCACACCAACTTCTACACAGTACAGATTGACCACTTCTGTTACTGTCAGTAAAAGCCCTAAACATATGCCCTGCCCTAAATATGTAAAAGATGAGATTGAAGTCACAGATAGCATAACAAAAAACTTAACCACTTTTAGTGCCATATGGAACATTTTATGTCATTTCATCAAAGTGAAATAGCTGAAAATGACATTAAACTGAGGAGTGATCAAATGAAATGTTGAATAAATATAATACAGGTTATTTAAAACATTTTCATTATGTAAGCACACATACCCCCTAGTAACCAAAAAACAGTTCTGTTTAGTAAGTTTACTTTTGCCTCTTCTGTGTTAAGTGTTGTTCTGTAAAGATGTTGTGAAGATTTCCTCCCCTCAGCTCTGTGCTTTGACGTTCTTTCAGACCAAACTCTCTAAGCAACAGCCACAAACACATGTGTGACTAACGAAGAAACTAATTTACAACAGCGAGCTGACAGCTGGAAAGACATCTGCCTGCCGCGCCCATGGTGAGGGATGGTCGGCTGGATAACTGATTATATAATGCTGACAGGATGACAACGGTCAGACAGCACTGAGCATCTACACTATCACCGTAACACTAAACACATTACAGTGTGTTTAGTGTAATGTGACTGCAGGAATCAGGCAAAAGATAATTTTAATCTCAGTGAGAATTCCATGGTTATTATTAAAATTAAATTAAAGGGGACATATCATGTAAAGTGCACTTTTTAATGTTTTTACAACACAAATATGTGTTGTCTGTGTGTGACAAGACCCTTAAATTATGAAAAAAGAACATCCACTCTCCTTTTCTCCTGATCCATTTCTTGTTGGAGGGGGATGAAAATGCTCTGTTTTGGATTTTCTATGCTTTGTATGTCACATGCATAGATTCATTTGAATACCCCACCCCATCCCACCAGCTCAGCTAACCCCACCTACTGGTCACAGTGACCTCTGTTCAGACTCAGAGATCTGCCATTATTCTCTATCATAGTCCCAGTGTGTGTCCGTTGCATTGGGGTCTGAGCCCCGGTCACTGTGCATGAGTCGGGGGCTGTGGGTCTGAGGTCAGTCTGACCTGGATTGATTGGACGGCTGGCCCATAGGTGGCACTGCAGCCGTGGTGTCGTGGCTCATCTGGCTGGCCCGGTTTCAGACGAACCAGACCGAAAGTGCACTGGGACTGTTAATGGACCAGGACCCAAAAGCACTGGGGCTGTAAAACTCAGCTCCAGGAGATTTGTCTTTTTTTCTGCCTCAACTTTTTCAGGTTCCATTTCTTTCTCCTCTTCCTCTCGGTAGAATGCAGAAGAGAGGGGCAGAGTCAGCAGTGGCTTTGCATGAAACCATGAGGCACTAAAACCCAGTGTTTTAAAAAGGTCTGTTTCTCCAGGTTGAAGAGGCTGTTGTATCTTTTCATCAATGTGGTATTTTGTCCAAAACATTTCACAGACAGGTCACTGAGACACCAGGAAACTGTGTTCACTTTGGAAAAATGGGCATGATTTGTCCCCTTTAAGTCTACAATTTATTTAAAACACACATATTCTGTGGGTGTCATGGTGGGGCAGTGGTTAGCACACATGCTTCACAGCAAGAAGGACCCTGGATCAATTCCAACACCAGACCTTTCTGTGTGGAGTTTGCATGTTCTCCCCGTGTCTGCGTGGGTTTTCTCCACGCGTGGGTTTTCTCTTACACCATGCACTGATAGGACATGCACTGATCTCCCTTGAAAAAGAGATCATTGATCTCAATTAGACACAACTGGGTAAATAAAGGTTAAATTTTGTAAAAATTATCAAATACATGTGACTTTTAATTGGTGTCTTAGCTTTTGACATTGTATGTTCATGCCGCATCAAATACCACACACCAAAGGTTAGGGTTATGTAAACTGAAGATGTTGACATGCAATTAAATGTTGTTGAATAACATGTGAAAGGTGGAAAATGCATACGTATATATCATATTCAAATGCCACCAGAACTGGTGTGACATACAATGCGCTTTCATGAGATCAGTCTCAGATAAACAGTGAATTGATGAAAAACAGCAGTGATCAAACTGATTTTCCTGAAATGACCATAGATGAAAAGCCAAAGAAGCTTCACATATCATTTTCAAGTCAACATTTGTTTTATAAAGTATGCAAGTTCATCAAGTTTCACTCGAAAAAGTGTCAGAGAAAAATCACCTCCTCATCTAAATTTACAAAAAAAGCAAAAAAATATATATCATTTTGTTGGGCCATGTGCAGAATGTACTCCGCCTTCATGCGATGTCATCTGGGACAGGCTCCAGACCCCCTGCAACTCGTATTAAGCAAGTTACAGAAAATGAATTATGAATGAATAATTGGCATTTATACCAGTACATATAAAAATACCTAAAGGATTTCATGAATTTCATTACTTCAACCATGACCAACACTGGAGAAAGAAAAATAAACATTACTGCTCGAAGGAAACAGGAGACAGTATGAGACCTTATAAGAAGCTAAGTCTGTATCTGAGCAAAAATCACTGATTGTTTTAATGCTTCCTGAACTGCAGGGCTCGTGATTTTACAGTAAAACATTTTAGCGGGGTTTTTTTTAAACATAATGACAAGACCATCCTCACTTTTGGCAAAAAAGGGGCACACTTTTGCATGCTTTAACACTTCAAATAAAGGGACACTTACATCCTTGATCTAATTCAACCACTAACAAACAAAATATGGTCCACATTTAGAAGCTTTTTTGCCCTCCATGATCTGGTTTATTTTCCCTAAACTGCAGAGTCAGACAGCCGCCCTGTCTTTCTTCTCTCTATGGAAACTGTCCTCCACAAATTAGCTATCCAAACATCACTTTCAAAACAGACAAATTGAATAATTCAGGCCAATTAGCTGAACAAACACACACTTACACGCATGTTAATAGGATTAACGAGGTGCACTTAAGTGTCTGTTGACATTTTAGCTTTCCATCTCTGCACTGATGAACTCCTAACAACAGACTGGAACCTGAAGCTAACACACTGGGGCTCGTCCAGCTGAGGTCCCTCCAAAAACAACCGGCCAGCGTTTGAAGTGTGAGCGAGCGTCCGGCAGACCTGAACAACAACACTGGCGTTTCCAGGCCACCAAAGAAGAAGCTGGTCAGTCAGTCATCAAGCAAACACAACTCAACATTCAATTAACCACACACGAGAAGTGCAGCACTGCTCACAATATTCATTAACTTCAAGGCAAATATAGCTATTTTTCCAATCTTAGGTTAAAAACAAAAACGTTTGTCATGAGATACAATATTGCATCTAGGGTAGACCCAGAACATGCTAGAGGAATGAGGTCTTACTGTGGGTCTGTCAGGGTACCACCCCAATGACTCTGACCAGATAATAGGCAGTAAGTAGCTATGCATAAATGAAACACATAACTGCCACATCCATCTATCATTCTATAATACTAAAGAGCGGGGGGGGGGGGGGGGGGGATGAGGGTGATATGTAAAGTTACATTAGCCTATTCCCCAGTTCCTTCTGTATCTTCCGAACCAAGTATTATGGGTTTATTACGTTCCAAAGCTGAACCTAAATGCCTACACACAAACAGATGTAAAAGTTTATTGGAACACAGGGCAGGATAGGGACAACAGGGTCCCAGAGGGTCTGGGTCCAGGAAATCTGTGGTCCAGGATGTCCAGAACCTGGAGATGTGGCCGGGGTTGGTCAGGGATCATTGTCACATAGAGGCTGGGGATCAGGCTGGATCAGCGCCGAGGGGTAGAATCCAGGTTGGTACACGGGAGAAGTAGATCAGGCTAAGGTGGTCAAGATCTGGGAGGAAAAACACTGGAGACGTGGTCAGGTGGAAGGGAGGTCAGGAACAGAAGCAAACAAACAAGGGTCAAACAGGATCAGCTCAAACACGGGAACAGAGACTCAGAAGAACACAGGACAGCTGGGCAAGCATTTTACTATCTAGCAAAGACATGACAGACTGAGGCTGGTTAAGTAGCAGCACTCTGGTGAGCCACAGCTGGGCTATCAGGTGCTGCTGGGTCACTCAGGTCAGAAACTGGGTTAAACATGACAGAGATGCAGAAAAGCCAGAAACTATGTAAAGGGTGAAACAGACAGGAATGCAGACTAGAGAAATAATAGACAGAGAAAGGAAAGACCAGAAATATTACAGGGTTTCCCAGATATCGAATACTGCTTTAATAACAGGGTTTGCTTGTCAACCCTTTATCTGTACCATCCGGTTCAGGGGAAGTTAGAGGTACATTAAAATGAATGGAAACAGTATTTAAAACATGTAAAAGTGCAACCTTCTGCAGATAGAGAGATCTGGTTAAAGAAAATTGCACTAATCACTGTATATGAATTAGTATATGGACTGTGCCCTCTTTGAACCCTAACTAGCAACTCCCTCAACACACAAGTCAGTAAACATGTACACAGACTCTGCCATCATTGTTCTTTTTAGACTGAGAAATTAGTTTTATGACAATAAGACATAAGACTTAACAAGTGGTATCGACTTGACAAGATATCACATTTATATATTTGGGCCATGAATTACTTACTTTGTGTTCTGTATATAGATGCAATCAGCAAAATTATATGAGCACGTCACAAAGAAACTTGCAGCAATGCAGCACTGAACCATTTATTTAATTAATTTCAACCACAATTGCTGTATCACAGTATATACTGATGACAAGACATAATGTTATATATAGACATTGATAAACTATTGGCTATATTGGATAACCCTTTTCATTAGTAGTGTGGAAAATGTAGATGAGATCGCATTTAAGAGGAAACCCTGTGGTCTAACAGGTGTTTAACAGATGTATAGTGCACAGCACAGGTGAATGTGCTGTTTAATCATCAGTGAGATGTATTGTGTGTTATGTCAGAAATATGTCATAGGTTGGGTTCAACTAGTGTGCTTTTCCAAAAGGTAAAAAATGTGTGATTCAGGTTGTGGATTTTGTATATTACAGAGTCTTGGAGGAATGATGAGTGAAGGATGAATGTTTAATCATACCGATGTCTTCTTATCCTGAATTCTAAATTTCCAATGTTAATATCATAGAATCTCAGTGTAAACAATATGTGGTCTGTTACATCACAAAACTGTAGTGGTGAATCATTCTCTCCACTGGTTTATTTCATCCTATTTTTCTCTACTTGAAGTTGTTATGATGCCTGTGCAGGTTAATCTTTCTTTCCATCATCCTGAGGAGTTTCTGCCCTACTCTCCCTCCCTCATCTTCCCGACTTCCAAAGCACCCTGGCGCCATTATTGACCCTTTTTTCTTCTTCTTCTTCATCTTCTCTGCCATAGCTCTTCACAGCTATAGGTCTGTGAGTAGAGTTTTGTAACAGATACCAACAGGGAGAAAGTTCAAAGTCCTCCCTCCTTTCTTTTCTTTTCTTTAACCAATTTTCAGTGAGTGCCTTCTTGAAGAATAAAGCTCCCTCTGTGTGTCCATTTTGCAGCTTCATTGTGGCCTCAATCGGAGCTGACAGGGGTGTTTCATCAGAATGAGATTTTGGATGAAAGCTGCTTGGACTTGGATCAAGACAAAGGAGGGGTCCACTTATCGTCACCCTAATGAGCCTCGCTATAGCCGACAGTTCTTGGGTCCAAAAGCCAACAAACCTAGAGCCACTTCAAAGACATGCCTTTATGTAACTCAGATCCTCTCTCAACCAAATTATATAAAAGTTAACATGAACCAAAGTGAGCCTGGTTTTGACTCTAGTGAAACATCATATACACAACATGGAAGTAAACTGTTCCTTTTAAAGAATAACAGTTATGTCTGCATTAATTTATTGCAGTAATTCCCCTAAATAAATACACATGTACTTAATACAAACAAACAAAACATAAAAAAATCAACTGGACACTTCTTCAGCTGGTATTTATATGTTCATTTCAACTAAATTGTGTAAAAGTCTTAAAATAAATTAATGTCAAACTTATGTCATGACTTGTGTTTAAATATAACATGGTTACCAATCAAGTAAAACTAAGACTAATATTAAATCTAGTAGTAAAGTATATTATGTAATATGTCAAATATAACTGTAACTTGACCTTACTCAGAGTGTGGCATGGACAGTGGTGTGCACAGATAGACACCAGGTGGTGCTAGAGCATGTGCCCCTTGCCCTCAGTATGGAGCAGGTGCCCTCCATGTCTCAACTTTTTTTAATGTACAGTGATCCTTCACTATTTCACAGATTTTTTACTCCACCAAGGAATAGCAGTTATTATTTTTTTTGCCTGTGCTTACTTGTTTTTGTGCAACATTAATCAAAAAGTTATGGATAGATTTGGATGAAATTTTCAGGAAATGTTAATACTGGCACAAGGAATAACTCATTACACTTTGGTGGTGATTGGTGGAGGGATGGGGGGGGGGGGGGTGATTCATAGAAAGATAACTCAAAAAAGGTTATGGATGGATTTGCCAGAAATTTTCAGGAAATATTGATCCTGGTACAAACAACAAGTGATAAATGTTTGGTGGTGATCAGTGGAGTGGCTGATCTACGTTGGTGGAGTCTGTGCTCTTCAAATTTTTAAATTTTCTAGTTTTTTGTGCAATTGAACCATCTTGTGTTCTGCACCATGATTGGCTAAGGGACTGGAGACCCTTGTCAATCACTCTCTGCTCCATGCTATCTCCCCTGTACTGTAACAGAATGTGTTCAGCTTTGACAAATTTACTTAAAAGTTCAATCACTAGCAGTGTGACTGTATGTACTGCATGTTTGAAAGTTTTCTCCCTGACAAAACCCACAATGTCGGCGAAACATTCTGTACCATCAAAAGAAAGCACCTGTGGCTGCACCCAAAAGGCAGAGGAAGATGCTAACCATCACACAAAAAGTTGGACTTGTGGGCATGCTGAAGGAAGGTAGGAGTTATGTGGCTGTAGGAGCCATTACGGAATAAATTAATCTTGAGTTTGTAATATAAAGAAGGAGGAAAAATAACAAGGACAACAGCAGTAATACGTTTTAAGAAAAATGTAAAAAGGGTTGTATCTGTCTACAACAAGACCATGGTAATAATGGAGTCTGCTTTAGTTTTGCGGATCAGTGACTGAAGGAATATTAGGCCCAGGAGAAAAAACTGTTCCAACAACTAACATGAGGACACAGAGGGATGGTGAGAGGAATTGTGAAATACATGAGTCACTATTAATAAGTTATTGTGTCCAACCTTTAAACAAGAGACAAATGTGAGAAAATGTTAATGCCTGTCTGAGAAAAATATGCAAAGTGTGTGGTGAAGGGTTTTACAACCTTAAAACATATCGAACAAGGCAGTCAGAGACAGCAGACCTCTGCCAAGGCTTCATGGAGCCATAGGTGTTGACCCATCTAATGGAAAAAAAGATATTAACACTGATGTGTTTTAGCTGTTGACCTTTAGTATGACCTTGACCTTTGACCTTCATTGCTCAAAATCTAATGGGTTCTTCCTTGACACGTTATTTATCATTTCTGAAAGTTTAATCAAAATCCATTCAGAAATGTTTGTATAATCCTGCTGACAGACAGACAAACAAACAAACAGACAAACAAACAAACAGACAAACAAGCAAACTGACTACAATTTAATACCTCCTTGGCAGAGAGTATTTTTAAAATTACGGTGACTATTTCACTCATCACAGGGTATTTTGGGAACATGATACACATACATACACATGCCCCATATGTGTCTTCAGAACACAACTGTGTAAGTAGAAAATGTAACTTAAGTCATGGTATTTCCAGTCTGCTGTGGTGATCTTAGCGTTGTACAGTAATACATTGACTCTTCTTTCTCTTAATGCATTTTCAGGTGATGCAACTCATTGCAGCGGCCTCTCGTCCTCTCAATCGCACAGTGTTCCTGCTGTTTAAAATATGTTAGTCAGATTCTCTACAGCATCAACCTGCATCAGCACATAGGTACAGTCGACAGGAACTGCTGCCCATTTGAAACAGCAAAATATTTGAAGCAAAAATTTTATTGCACAAATTAACAACAAAACTGCAAATAAATCCACAGAACAGAACTAGAACTACAGTCAAGGAAAGACTTTTATAACAGCCTTATAACTGTTTAATTTTGTGCATTTATTACCTCTGCCAAGGTCCATTTGTCTGTCTGTCTGTCTGTCTGTCTGTTTGTTTGTCTGTCAGCAGGATTACGCAAAAAGTTCTGAACGCTTTTTGATTAAACTTTCAGGAATGATAGATAATCAAATATTTTCATTGCACAAATGAGTACTGAGGTAAGCAGTGAAAGGAACTCGATGCAAGCCAGCTGCTCTGATTCACGATAAAGCATCAGCTCTCAGAGCCACATCTTCTGAGCATCACACATTACTACATGCCACACAAGGTGCCCTTTTTTCCACTGAGCACCTGCCCTTCAAAATGTCTGTGCACGCCACTGGTGATGGGGATAGTTTATGTAGACACAGACAGAATGTAGACACAGAATCAACAGCATTTGGAAGAACATGGTACTTCTTTGCCATCTACAAAACAGTCTGGCTTTAAATGTGTGCTATATTAGCAATATTTCCACTCCTTTTCAGTTCTTTCCAACTACAAACTGAAATCTTAAAACAATCTTCAAACCTAAAACAGCAATTCCACAGCCTATAGTGTGTGACTTGTGTTTAAGTCCATTATTTGGGACTCCTCTCTTTAAACTAATCAACAGGCAGTGGATTTCCAAAACAAAATCACTGTCTTTGTTGGAGTGGAGCCGTTCTGAACAAACCAATATAATGTTTTCACTTTGACCCATCAGAAAATGGATGAGGTTTGGCAGACTCCATCTGAAGGGCAGATGGGCCTCACACCTCTGATTAAAGGGTGTTAATGCTGATTTTTTTTATTTTTTTTATTGTTTTACATCAATGTCATGACAGAGATTAATACATACATCAGCATGAAGGTGAAGACACTCCAAATGATCCCAGAACTTTAAGTAGGTGTTGAGTCATTGTCAGCTATAAAACATCATTTTTATAGTATCACTAGATGTGACATTTCCACTCAGCAGTTGTTTCTGACTGGAAGTGATGAAACTGTCAGAGCCCATGAATAAACAGTCTGCCATGTCTCCTCTCGTTGTCACCTCTATCAACATTTGATGTTGTCAGCAGTGAACTGCTCATAACCTGTCATATGTCAGCAGGTCTGTGATGTCCTGTCTACACTAACATGACTATTTTTCACACTCTGCGTTGTATGCCTACATGTAAATGATGTTTAAAGTCACTGAATCAGACCTGTTTTTAAAATACCTTGCAAATTGAAGACTTTTTAAAAACACTGGCTTTATGTGTATCCTTGTGGTCAGGGAAACATGAAATATAGTGAATACAGTTGTACAGGTCAGTGTACAACCCACAGTGCATCACAGTCACAAAGGGCATATCTATGTTCTGGTCAAATCTATGTAATGTATGCACTTCAATAACCCAAACCAATACTTGTAAGTTATGCTTGTTTATAACACTGCTCTATTTTTTTTAAAGAATCTGCTTCAGGCATTAAAAGTGCTAAATATTACATATTTTAATAAGATGAATCAAAACATGACAAAAGTGTTGGTTAGTTCATGTTTATATATATATATATATATATATATATATATATATGATGGTGTGTTATTCCACATATATGGTGGTTTATGTACATGTATACAATGGATTAGTAAATATTCAATGGATACAATGGATACAATGGATTAGTAAATATTCCACTAGAAAGAACCTGTAAAGTCAATGGATCATAATGTGCAGACAGTGTTTTGAAGTAGATCTGGTAGATCTGAGACCAATATTCCTTTGGACTAAAACCTATTCTCTTGTTAATTCTAAGAATTTTACATTTTGACCCTAGGTTTATCTTGGAAACTTAAGCCAACCAGCATTTAAGACTTGAGTTTTCTTTATCAGTAATATCAGTAGTACATGTGGTCAAATTGCATTAGTTTTATTTCAGAAGTATTTTACTTGTAGACCAGTGTAACCTACCTCACTGTTGTTGCCCATCTTCATAACAGAATAAAACCTGTTTGACTTCTGTGTTCATTATTGTCATTATTTTAAAATCCACATGAGTTTCTTCTGGTTTGTGGTTATTTCTGCATCCTGGTATGTGCAGAGATCATTTGTAAAATAAAAGACTGCATTCACACAGGCAGCTGATGTAGGACACATTTAACTTTAGAATACTTGTCTGAATGACAAATGTCAGTTCTGTCAGTTTCTATAAATCAAAGTGGACTGAAACAAACAGAAACCCAACTCTACAATACCCAGCAGTTTTCAGTGAAGATGAGGTAAAGCAAAGCAAATAGCTGTTTTTTTCCACACTTGCAGACACTGGTAAACACAATCATTCCAGTCAAGTCATCTGTCACACTTATTAAGGCTTACATTCCCTCTCCTTTTAGCACTACTTTGGTCTCAACCACTTTTAGAGAAAAAAAATATAATGTCTTGACTATTTCCTGCGTTTGCATTTTCCTCTGTGTCTGTTGCTGCCTGTCATGCACATACAGTGGGCTTTTAAAGTGACTTATTTTGAAAAAAAAAGCAAAAGTAAAAACACAAAACAAGTAGTGTCCTGCAGAATAAACCTCCTAGCAAACGTTTTACCTGATTTTCCCCATCTCTTATCATTGTGAAAATACATTTTGATGGCTTTCACATTGAGCTGCAGTCACCAAAATTTAATGGGATCTGGTTCAGTAGGTTTTTTTTTGTGTGCAATTACTGACAAGCAATCAGACAAATGAACAAACCAAAAAAAATGAAGCAAAATCAACACCCTCACCTCTACTTTGGGGGTGGGGTAAAGATGCAAAGGTCAGCCTGGTATCTTTAAATACAGGACAGAAAACATTTCATTTTATTACTAAAAGCTAATGAAAGATTGTACCAGAGGTGGTCAAAGTACTCACATTCTGTACTTAAGTAGAAGTACAGCTACTGGTGTGAAAAAAGTAGAAGTACTGATTCAACTCCTTTACTGAAGTAAAAGTAAAAAAGTATAACTTCTCAACTATAATAAATTAAAAAGTCAAACTTTTTTTGCTATGGATGAAATTATACTTATCTAAGCAGGAAAAAACGGGGGGAAAAATGTCCAAAAATAAAGGCTTTAAAAGTAAGTTACTGTGTAGATGATGTGTTTTATCGGGTCATGGTACTCAGTTTAGTGGGTATGGAAAGGACATTTAGGAAAAATGTAAAAGTCGTAAATATGAGATTTTTTTAAAAATATAATTTTAAGATTAAAAAATTCTCAATTATGGGATTAAAAAGTCAAAATTATGAGAAAAAATTATCACAATTATGAGATTTAAAAAAAAAAAAAAAAAAAAAGGATAATTATGAGACTAAAAAAATCATAATCCTGAGACAAAAAGTCAAAATTCTGAGGAAAAAGTGACAATTATGAGATAAAAAGAATTTAAATTATAATATAATGAGTCATAATTTCTGATTTACAACTGATTTTTTCATACTGTCACATTTGTCTAATTTGAAATAATGGGTCTATTCTGAGAAGGTAAAGAGTATAAAGTACAGATATTTATACAAAAATGTAGGGAGTAAAAAGTTTCCAGAAAAATAAATACTCAAGTAAAGTACAGATACCTAAAAACTGTACTAAACTACAGTAAAATGAAGTACTTCTACTAAGTTACTTCCACCTCTGGACTATACTATGAAATTTTTATTTTACAGTTACCATGGTGACCAGCAGATGTCACTGTTTCCACTGAATGTCACCACAAGTTGAACTTTCACTGGCACTGACTGCTCACAGCCTCAGTCTTGTTTCCTGCCTTCCTGTATAAACCTGTGTGCTGGGCATCACCAAATCCCATAGTGAGTCTTCACCTCTTTATAAAGCTGGCCTGTGCTCCATCATACTGATACTCTGTGGAAGCTGTTAAGGGTTTGTTGATCTTTGTGATTACATGTCATGTTGGCTCCGGCAGGTCCGAAAGATTCGTGGGAGGTTCTGAGAAACATTAATGCGAGGAAAAAGTGTTTGGCTGGTTGGATGCAGCTTTTAGCACATTCCTCTGCCACAGATCGTAGACGTGGTCTGGGTTTACTCCTGATCCATCCCTGCTTCACTTTCCTCCTGGAGAAAACTGGGCAAACTTAAAGCCAGTCAATCACACGGCTGGAGTCTGAGTCAGCAGGTTGTGGATTCTGCCATGCTGCCGATAGCTGAGCTGGCTTTTACTTTTCTCTCTTTCTCCAGACTGAAGAAAGGTATTTTTCTCTTTAAAACATGTTCTGTATTTTTCAGTGTAAGGAAACCACTTAGGAAAAATCCTGAACTGTACAGAGATTATTTAAGTGCCAACTTGCCACAGAGGTTATGAGTATGAGTTTTCTACACACAGAACAGTCTCATCTAAAGGTCAACTTACCAGTTTGTTCCACAGCTTTCAGTCTTATCACCATCTTCATCAGTCAAGGGACTCCTGGGAAGTCCAAGGGTGCAAATGGTCACATTTTTCTGAGCAGTTTGAGGACTTTTAATCTGTGCTGGTGTTGAAAACAAAAGGCAATCTCATCTCAATGTGCCCTGACTAATATGTTCCAGCTTTTTTGACCATGCTGATCTGTTATTTCTGTTTCACTGGTAGAATAAGTCAATCAGTGATTTACATGTTGTGAAAATGTATAAACTTTTATACAAACATTTGCTGAAAAAGTCACAGCAGTAGAATGAACTAAGCACTGATTAACATAATACCATTAAAGGACATAGTCTGTTTGTTAGTTTATGAAGTAGCCTATAGTTTAATCACTATGTTAACAGTGACAACATGTGAATCTACACAAACACAGTAGCTACACTATATTTACTCTTTCAACATATGTATTTTATACCTTCAATATTAATATAAATTGATGTTTAGTTTGTTGACTCAGATTGAAGAGGAGCAGTGTAGTTTTCAGTGGACCAGCTCTTTACCCTCGCAGGAGTACTGAGAGTTTGCCAAACTGGTCCACATGTGTTTTGTGGGTCTGGAAAAGGCTTATGACCGTGTCCCCAGAGGTATAGTGTGGGGGTTATTTCAGGAGTATGGGGTGAATGGTGTCCTACTGGGGGCTGTTCAGTCCCTGTACCGAAGGAGCGAGAGCTTGGTCCGCATAGCTGGTAATAAGTCGGATCATTTTCCGATGAGGGTTTGAACTCCGCCAGGGCTGCCCTTTGTCATCGGTTCTGATCAAAACCTTTATGGACAGAATTTCTAGGCGCAGCCAGGTGGGAGAGGGGGTCAAGTTCAGTGGTGGGAGGATCTCGCCTCTGCTTTTTGCAGATGATGTGGTTCTCTTAGCTCCATCGAGCAGTGGCCTCAAGTTCGCAACCGAGTCTGAAGCGGCTGGGATGAAGATCAGCACCTTCAAGTCTGGGACCATGGTTCTCAGTCGGAAAAGGGTAGAGTGCCGTCTCCGGGTCGGGGGGAAGGTCCTGCCTCAGGTGGAGGAGTCCTGACTGACTTTCGCAGGGTGGGAGGGCTCAGCCGCTGCTCCTCCATGTCGAGAGGAGCCAGCTGAGGTGGCTCGGGCACCTCGTGAGGATGCCTCCTGAACACCTCCCTGGGGAGGTGGTGTCCCAGGCATGTCCATCCGAGAAGAGACCTCGGGGTCGACCCAGGACATGCTGGACAGATTATATCTCTCAGCTGGCCTGGGAACGTCTTGGGATTCCCCTGGAGGAGCTGGCTGAGGTGGCTGGGGTCAGGGAAGTCTGGGCTTCTTTGCTGGGGCTGCTGCCCCGGTGACCCAGACTCAGAAAAGCAGGAGACGACGACAACATTTAAAAGTTTTATTTAATTCACAGATTTGACACATAGAACAGTTTATGACATACCAGTGTCATCTTAAGTTTAATTTGTAGATTTTTTTCTCTTACTGCTTTGCATACATATACAATTAAATTTTTTTTAATTTAAAATTTACCACTTTATTTAGGGTTTATTAACAGATCTAGATGTAATGTCACTTTCACACTGTTATTTTAAATTCATGAGAACAAACTGTGGCTACAAAAGTCAACAGTCCATCCTCATCATGGTCTTGGGAGCAGGTCATATAATAATGTTTCCCTTTTCTAAGACAATTATCTTCTCTGCCTTCCACCTCCTCCGCATCCATCAGCACATTGAGTCGTCCTTCATTTCAACCTGCCAGCTGCCGCCTGAAGCCCTGACACTAAGAGTCTTTATGCCCTGTGGATTTTGTGGCTTGAGGCTTTGCCACTCGGTGCCCAGAGAGTTCCACAAAGCCTCCAGCCCACGCCACAGAACAGTAAACCTGGCAGAGATCGAGACCAGACTGTGGTCAGGTTCAAGCCTCAGAGGCTCAGTCAGGACTCCCCTTTGTATGCAGGAAGAGTACACAGATACATGCACTAAAATGATAAGTGATGGGGCTTATACTAAAGCGTCAATTACATTTGTACATCCTATTTATATGAATCACACTTTTGTCCATGAGATTAGCTATAGAAAATGATGTTATGTCCTTTTTTAGGTGCCTCTGGAACATTTTGCTCAAAGCAAAACAGCATACATTAATCAATTAATCATCTAGTCAACAGATAGAAAGTTTATCTGCAATATTTTTGATAAGTAATTCATCATTTTAGTCATTTTTCCTGCAAAAATGCCAATCTTTCACAAGCTGGGGGATGTCAGATTAGAGTATTAATGCTTTCCTTTGTTACATCTGTAAACTGAATATATTTGGGTTTTGATTTGCTGGCCAAATAGAATAAGCTATCCCAGAGCATTAATCTTCTCATTCATTTAAAGAGGGCCGACCCAGTAATATAATATTGGAGTCAATGCAGAGTCTGCAACTCATGCTTGTCCAGCAGTACAAATTAACCTGGATTGTTTCAAATGGAAAACTTTGCACAATGGCTGATGAATCATTATATTTCATATTTTTTTTACTCTAAATGCAGTAACTTCAAACTAACCACAAACACATCTCAGCACATAGAGGAGACCTGTGGCACCAAACCACCAGCAGAAACTGATTACATATTTTCTAACACCAGGAGTTGATCAAGTTGCCCCAACATTATAATCTAACAACTCAAAACTCTACTTTAAAGCACAGCACGATTAGTTTTTGTGTAGCTGTGTATGTGAACAGCACTTAACGGCACACATTTGAGTCTACAGTACTTTATACATTAATGTCGGGCCGAAAGCACAGACAGTTATATTTAACGACTTCTGAGCTCTCTATGATTCACAATGAGCTCCACTGGGAAGCACTAACTTTAACTTTCTGTGGAGTCACAGAGAACATTTAAATATATTTCTAAACAGCCTTTTAATCCCAACAATAAAAAGCTGCAGGACATACTGAGCGTCTTTGTATGGAGCTGATTTCTGAAGCTATAACCTGCTTCCTGTCAGAAGTGCTCTTTAAAGAGCTGCACACGAATAATGGAAAATGTTGCTGCTAAGTGAGCACTAATAGTCTGATCCGGCTCATAAACATGGGCCTGTATATTAGAATTTAATTAACCATCAGAATCACCAGTTTGAGTGCCATTTTTGTTCTGTTTGCTTTGGAGTCCGTCTTACATACCATGGGGTGAAGTCAGCTCAGATTCAGGCTTTTTTGAGGGGGTATCTGTAATGATTTTACATGTTTATGACTGTGACGCATTGAAAAGAATGTTTTCCATCACTGAGTGAGGTCTTTTTTGCAGCCACCCACTGCTCCCTCTCTTTCAAACACACCCAGTGAACTCCCATCCAGCTCCACAGCACCTCCGCCACCTCTACTGTAACACCACCCTGCTCCCAGCACGATGCCACATAACAAGCCAAACATCATATTCTAATGAGATTCTACTGCAGAAACAGGCTGTTACAGCAGACTGCAGGTTAAATAGACACAGCTTGTCCAAGTTGGACTGAGTCCAAAATGAAAACTTTTTTAAAAAAGTACCTGATAAAACAGTTTAGATGGCTGAGGGACAGTTAATATTCCAAAAGAAAAAAAAAGCCCAGATGTTCTAAGACACCGTTTTGAGAGGATGTGATGGAAAACAGTCAATTAAATGACCAAACAAATTCTAATCACAGATTGAAAGGAAACATTAACAATGAAAAAGAATAAACGTATTTTTAAATAATGAGTTGAAAAAAAATTAAGTGGTTGCATCTAAAATATGAAAATGTAGTTCTATCATTTGACAGCAGCTACACACTGGTGCTAAGATGATTGTTTTAATCATGTCACAAGGAGTGTGGTCTCTGCTGCTGTGTGGCTACTATATGGCATTAGTAAGGTTTATATCTAAATGTGGTCTCACTGGCTATCAAGTCATTATGTGAAAGTAACATATGGATTTCTGCTACTACTTCTACTATTGTATTATTATTGTGTAAATTTTAACCTTATCTGATGGACCTATTTTTTGTGTCCTTAATAAAGACTGAATGAAAGAATGTACTCTTTGATCTATTAGTTAGAACATCCCCAAGCAGCAGCTCCACCAGATAAGTCCACATTTTTATAAATATCTCAACCAATATTGTATGAATTGCTCTAAAATTGTTCCTTCTTTCATGCCATATTGTCACATAAAATTTTTTTTTAATTATATAAGTCAAGCCAGGTTAGTAAATGTACTTTAGCTTAAAACTTCTGAACAAGTAAAACTGCTTCATGATCAATATCACCCTTCAGTGGACACACAAATACACAATGTGGAGAACACTGCCACCATGTGGATAAAAGTGGACACAACCTCAGGACAACTTTCTCCAAAGGTGAAAGGTCGTTACCAATTACAAGACTGCAACTACAAGCCACTTCTCATCAAACTCAAATATGTCAAACAAATCCATAGATACTCACCCGAATATTTGTCTATGCTGTATGTTTTATTACAATCTAAAAATTGTTTAATTAGAATTGACTTTTTAAATCAATGGAACGCAGGTCGTCTAGGAATTAACTTTAACAGCAACTGTAATATATTGTTTGAACATATGCTTCAATATTTTAGCTTTAAGGGCATTTTAACAGATGTAATACATTTCTTTTAAATTAAAATCCAGTTAAAGGCTTTTTCTGATCATTTTCTTAAATATGTGAATAAACTGAGAATGTGTTGGAGGGTTAAAACCAAATTTTGCAATAAGACTACTTTAGACACTGGTAGTATTAGTCATTTCTGAGCCGATTCTTAATTTTTGCATTTGTTCATCATTGTTTTGATGTTAGCTTAGCATTAGCCAGCATTGACTGACTCACCATAAGCAGTAGTATCTAGTTATCCTTTGAAAACAGAAAAGCTCATTTCATTTTCCTGCATTAAGAGGAGCAGAAATTGGGCAGTATTAAAACATTTTAAGCAACCAAGTATATTATCAATGGATCACAAGGTCAACCAGCTTTGTGTTAATTCATTTGGTGAAAGAATGACTTAAAAAAAATAAACACAAATTTCAAGTTTTAAGAAAAACAAAAATGGTCAAATATTCAAAGGTGATCATTTAAGTGTACATATCATGCTTGGACAAGTTGACTCAAATATACCTTTACAAACTGGCAACCTGAAACAAAATTAATCTTCACAACTTATATTTATTTTTTATGTAAAGACCCATCTGTGAGAAACTCCACCATCTTTTACTCAAGTTTGACTGGTTTCACCTTATTTTTTCCCAATAGGGTTGGGTGCTTTTAAGTTCATACCAACTTTCATAGTGTTACAGCTAAATGGCACTAATAAAAATAAATAAAAATGACGCATTGAATTTTCCATTATAGAAATGTTTATTACTTCCCGCACAAAATGAAAAAAATGTTCTTTTAGAAGAAGGTGTTTGGTCTCTTGGTGGTGAAGCGGGGTTTGTGCTGGCGGCGCAGTACCCTGTGGGGCAGAGGGAACTTGATCTTGGAGTCCTGCAGAATGAGCCAGAAAAAAAATTGTGAGTTTCACAGAGGTAAAGACACTACCCATGTTATTAAAAATCTTATTGTTGCCAGTTTCTAGCCGCCAGGTTTGAAGATGGGAAGCTGGAAATCTGGAAGAGGAATCTGGCTTATTGTCTGGCGGGTTTATGAACTGGAGCTGACAAACTGAGACAGGCCAGAGAGAGACCCGCCACTTGCACAAACACCCCCCACCCGGAAACTGTTTAAGGAGACTCACGTGGAACTGCTTGACAGCAGGTCTGCGACACTTGTTAGCGGCGATGACCTCCACCTTCATGATCTGGATAGAGTGGGCGCGGGCACGATGGCGAGCTCCCATATCACGATCTACAAGAAAAGGCACTTTATTAACATCAACTTAAAAAAAAATATTTAAGATTAAGTAATGATGTTTGAGGTCTTTACACTGTTGATCCACTCTAGTAAACAATGCGAGCTGTGTCTTGTTCAGTCACGACATTGAGGTCATCAGTTATCTCTAAGCAATGTCAACCTACTGAATTATTTATAAATCCCATCATTTATTCTTAATTTGTTTACCTATAAAGGCCCAAATAGTCTGTCAGTGGACAACCTGGTTTTGAAACCTGTTTTAAATGCAGTGAAATAATACTCAGCTGAAAAGTTGTTGAACACCCAAACAGTTTTGGCATATTTCTATAGCGCTTTACAGTTAAATCTGAGCTTCATCCAGATATTCTTTTGCTACATCTGCAAACACACTGAAAGATGCACTTTTATAAAACATATCTCCAAGTAGTATAAAAAGAACTGGAAAGTTGACTGGAAGATATGACGACTGAAAACCTCACATTTATAAAGCAACAATCAATAACAATTTGGTTAATTTTTAAAATTGTATTACCCAACAGTCAGTGGTTGATGTTCTGTGTATCTTCTTTATTCTAAGAACTAAATTGCAATCTTTTTATGTAGTGGGGTCTCTCCAAAAACACCCCATCACCGCTTACTGAGTTGAAACTAAGTTTGTGCGGGTGTATGTTTCAAGGTTGTGCACTCACAGCACTGAGTGACGGCTCCAGAGGTGGTCAGGTCCCTGTACTCTCTGTACATGTTGTGGGTGCCGCTACGAGAATCATAACGCAGCCAGATACCGAAGTTCTTCACCTTCAGCGGGGTTTTCTCGTGGACCTGAGGAACAGAAACATCCAGCATGTAGTGATCCCTCAAACACAGCTATTAAACACAGAAAGGACTGAGCAATACAAATACCCTTGTTGTGTTGAGCATCAGAGAACTGGTGTATTCACATTTTTAAGTTTCATGATATTCAATATATATGCTGGGTTCCTGCAGATTCATCTCAGTAAAAATAGACTTCAGACAAAAATACAACACAGGACTGGATTGAATATTTTTCAAATACAAACTGTAGGCATGTAATGTGATTGGAAATCTGGCCAATCATGTGATTTCCGAGTTGACCAGAATCAATTGTGCCCCGATTAGTGATCTGAGATAATGTACACATTTAACTCACTGGCTCCCATCGACATCTATATGGCATCCAACATGTTTTTTAATTCAAGGGGCGAACTAGTGGAGCTCGTCAGTGAAAATTAGGTTTGTAATAACATTTAATGTACTGACGAACAATATAAAAATAAAGAACAGTAAATTATATATAATGGAGAAATAACAGGATCTGTAGGTGAGGGTGGCAAACAGGAAGTTGTAGAATGAGAGACAGAGAATGCGTCACTGTGGTTCCAAGAAAAAGTGTTGGATCAGTGAAAAAGACACTGATCAAAAGAGGGAGCTTCATCAAAATAACCAGAGAGAATCAAAGTGGGCCAAATGGTGAGCGTCACGACAATGGTTTCATCACCCCAGCTGGGCTGTAGGGGTGAAACCATGGCCGTAATGCTCACCACTGAAGATCAGCTAAATAAAAATAAGGTGAGTAAAACAATGGGACATCCTGGATCTGTTTAATCGCACTCAATTTTTTTGTTCAATATATTATAGAACTATCAGATCTGGACTTGGTATTGGTCAATCACTCAAAAATCAAAGGACTGACTTGGCGGCCAAAAAGCCCGATCAGGACAACTTTACAAAAATGTCCTTTATCTAGAAAGATACACAAGCTGAGGTGGTCAAGTGCATTGACATGTGCTATAAACTTCCTAAATAACAGCATATTGCACACTTCACTTTCAGCTTTTATTTCTACAGAAACCCAAATGCCACCTTACTTGTTCTTTGATGTGAAAAACACCCTCCGTTCTTTTTTAGCCAATACTCACCAATTTAATAATTTGTATCCGCTATAGTTTGTCACAAAAATCTATTTCTCATGGGCTGTTTAATGATATTTTGTCCGCCTGAACTGAAAAGCTCAGAAGCTACACAAATACTACTTGCCTGTAAATTTCAGCAATAGAAAAGAGTTCTCACTTTCTGAAATTTGCAGATTTTGTGTCTATAGAAGTTTCTGTCAAACATGCTTTAAACAGGTGTGTGAAAATACCAACAGTAGATAAGGTAATGTCATTTAGTGTTGCAAAATAGTTTAATCATCAATTCAGTAAATGAATAAGGGCGCATTAAAAAGAAATATCCCCTCCTAAAAAGTATTTTCTGATGCTTTGATCTGACACTCACCAGACCACAGTAGACGGTCTCCCCTGAAGCCTTCTTCATCTTCCTCAGCTGGGAGACGAAGTACCAGAAGCGGGACTTGGCCACAACATGGTTTGGGGCAAAGATCCTCATCCGATACAGAGGAGGGGAGGGATTCTTGGCAGAGGGCAGCAGGCGCCCAATGACTTTATATTCCCTAAGCTGTGAGAAGAAATAAGTCGGTCAGTGTCAAGGTAGGTGCACAGTTATGCAGTCACGTGTTAAAATTTAAGAATTGTTGATCCTTGAATTCACTTTCAAAGGCACAGTAGCATCAGAGAAAGGCGACAAGGGTCATTTTTCTATCTGCACACCAGACAAAATCACACCACTGAAACGATATGACCTTTGGGTTTGGGTGCATACACTCAATCATCAACTATTTATAATTTACCTCTCGCACGGAAAATGGCCATTGACTCAACGTTATTTAATTAACAAATGTTATCCTAAAAACACATGCATTCTGATTAAGATTTGCAGCTTTATTGTATTAGGAAGCCATGCAGATCGACTCACTTGACGATACTCAAATAAAGACGTACTCGAGTTTTGACAAGTATATAAAGGACTAATGTATCAATACATTGAAAACATGTACAAGATTTCAGCGGAGGGCAGAAATCACACACGGACCACATATAACATTAGAAAACGAGCATCAGCTACTACCATTATCCACGAAGCTAACGGTTAGCTAAGGCCCATGCTACATAGTATGCATTACACTTAATATATTTATGATTTATAATGAATCAGAATGTGATCCTGTATGAGGTTCAGCAATGTCTCAACTGATTATTTCTCACTGCGCACATTCAGTCACTGTAACACGTAATGCCACATTTTACGGTACCGTCGTCCACATGGTACAGCGGACGCCATGTTGTAGCCGCTAAACCACCGGGACAAAAACACGCAAAATATCCCTAAAATGTGTTTCTTTTGGCTAGATAAAAGTATAGCGTCAACATTTACGGTCTTATATTGAAAGGTTTTGTCTTAAATTGCACGTGACTTCAGTTAAAAACAGTAAATAAAACGTTTTACATACTGTGCCGGACGCCTTCATGGTGTCTCTCGCTCACTGCCACAGTAAAAGAGGAAGCAGAAGGGCGGAGCGTCCGTACGTCAAATGGCAGGAACGTAAGAAGGCGGGGACTGCGCGATCTGCCGAGTCAGGGTCATGTGACTAACGGAAATTGCCGAAGTCGATAGTGTTTTGCGCTCACTACTTGGAAGCTGGATATTAAAGTTATCAGATGTTAAGGCTTACCAGGATCCCAATTTGAACATTTTATTAATCAAATCACATTTTATTTTGTTTTATTTTAATCTAGCTATGACTAATCATGGTATGTGCAAAGGGATTTATACTAGACCACAACTCATTTCTTATTATACAAGGTTTCTCATTTCCATCATTTTTCACCTCATGCAATGGATTTTCTGGAATCAGCATATACTTCTGCTGCTTACTAACAATTGATTATTATTATTTTTTAAAGCTAGTGTTGTGTTCTTATTGTATTATGTTCCAGGATAGAATGTTGTTTTGTATGTTGTTCCTTCTTTGTTCTGTGTCCATATCACTAATACACATTTGGTAGCACAGTAGTATAAGTAAATTGGGAATAAACAGATAGAGAACTAAATACAGCTGATGGATTCTTTAAAGTGACTATGGAAATGTGACATCTTCATGGCACGTTCAAAATGATGAGCTTCTTTCTCATCAGACTTTGTTCAACTATTTAACTGAAATACGTAAATCTTAGAGGAATCCTGGATTTTTAAAAAATGAATTCTTCCCACTTTGCACTTTCAGCAACAGTAGGATGATACAAAAATACCATTGCCAGAAAGGCAATTCTGCATTTTCAACTGTAACAAAAACAAATTGAACTAAAAATAAAAACAAGGAGTCTTCATTCAGTCAAGACAATGGCTACTTTTGCTCATATTGCTGACAACATATATATTAAAACACATTACACCTCTTTTTTTTCAAATTAAACCAAAGAAACATCAGTTTTCTGGTCATGTGTATTTTAATAAATAAATACAGGAAAATGTACATAGGCTACAGTTTGGAACCTAAGCAACAGAAGTGAACTCACATGCACATTAACTTGTGTCTGTGTACAAAAGCTGATGAAGAAAGCATTGACAAAAGGTTTTTAACAAATGGAAAAAGTGACTTCAAAAAGTTTCTAAAAGCGTTTTACAGTGCAAACCGTCATTTTGCTCATATCAAATAGTTAAAGCAGTGTTGGCTATCGAACAGCGTGGATACATTCAGCTGGAGGAACTAAACTACATCATCATAACACTGAAAAAGTGCCCTCTTTACTGTTTAAATATGACACAAAGAACACTGATGACTGACTTTGATCGATCATGGCTTTATCTTTGAGTGCAAATCAATCTGATAATGTCTGATCCATGACTCTTTTCTCAAGTTGATAACAGTGAGTGCTAGCAAGACGCTTTTCTGATTAATTTAATTTCAATTCCTTGATTTGTACTGATATATGGTTTTTGTTTAACAGAATATTTCCTTTAAAAATGTGTATCTTAATAATTAACTTTGTTTCTGTCCATAATTTTAAAAAGTAAATATTTACAATTAAGCCAGTAATTAATAATGATTTTCTTTCAGTACATCTAAACTGGAGATTCAAAAGAAAAGCTCTCAGGAAAAATTCTGAAAAAATGTATGATTACTGAGAGCAGGCGATCAAAATCAATTTCCTACTCAATAATTGATAATTTCTTGAATTGTGAGTTGTAGTAGTGCACATATTAAACATTTTAATCATTGATTCACCTGCCAATACTCAATACACGGTCTCCCAACTTGACACACAACTCACAGATTTGACATAATAGCCTTATGTAATTGCAATTTTACTCTGGGTAACTTCACTACATTTGCATCTTTTCTCTACATCTGAATTAAATGTAGAATAGTTTGAGACATAAATTGCAATGTCATAAGCATAAAATCATCATAGTGAAAATTTCTTGCTTGTGGAAAAATACTTATGCTGGTGCCAAAAACATCAATCATGAAGACAAAACATTTTTTTTGCAGGAATGAAATCATAAACCAATATATTATGATTCTGGTAAAGATCATGGAATTTGTTTCTATAAATCCCACTTAGGTTTGTCTTCAATGTTTCAATTATATTGTCTTACACTATGAATACCATCATTCTGTTAAAACCCAAATATTCCAAAACAGAGGAAAACAAAATCAAATTAACTGACATTAATGTAATGTTAATTAATCAATGAAC
The DNA here is from genome assembly GCA_020466265.1 of Siphamia tubifer. Lineage (NCBI taxonomy): Eukaryota > Metazoa > Chordata > Actinopteri > Kurtiformes > Apogonidae > Siphamia > Siphamia tubifer. The sequence goes on along the minus strand of CM035794.1, from coordinate 27,585,703 downwards.
TTCCATGATTTTTCAGACAATGAAAGGAAAAAAAATAACATTAGTTTAACCTTTGAAAAATGAATGTAAACAAATACATTATTTTAGATTGTGGGAATGTATAATACACATTTGTTACTTTTGAGTCTTGGCAGACAAATTGCAGAGAAAACCAAAAGTGTTATAGATGCAGCTGTAACAAACATTATGGAGTTCACAGATGAGTCATGACTGTCAGCTCTTTGGAGCCTCAGCTGGTTGTTTCTGACAGAAAATCAAAGATTTAAAGGTTTTGAAAAGAACATGAATAAAGGTTCATACACAGTCAGATTTAAGGCTTCAGGAGCACAGAGGAAGGGACAAAAACAGAAAAATCTTTTTTAACCATCACACTGTCATTCATTGTTCCAGAAATCGGGTTCCATTTAGAAAGTTCCTGTGATTCTCTGGCTTTTTAAAAACAGTTCTGGGCCTTTTATTCCCTTTTCCATCATCTTCATGTTCATTGTTACTTGAGTAGTTGTTCAAGTCACTTCCAGTTTGTATATTTGCAGTTTTTTTTGTTGTTTTTTTTTTTATAAGTAACGCAAAAGCAGTAAAAAGTGAAACTCTGTTCCCATTGGATTTGTGAATTTTAATTAGAGGTGAAAAGCCACAGCAGAAAACCGACTACAGTACGAATCACACAGTAGATATGCACATGTTGGGTTGGCAGGTTGGGTCACATCCATCAGGTTTTTGGGCCCAGTTGAAACAAACACTTGAAGGAAGTGTCTCTGGGAAGCAGAAGTGGATCTCCATGTTTTCAGTTAGTTTGTATGAGCAGAGGCTCTACAGTCAATATATATTGTTAAATTCACCAATTTGGTCAAAATTAAAATAATTTAACAGCTATTGTTCTGGCTAATTGGTAACCAATTGACTTATCTTCATTAGTATTACATTTCAGTTTGAGCTCATAACATATACTAATGTCATGACTTAGCATATGTTTGATAAAAGTACATATAAATTGCTCTAAAAAAATAAATGACAAAGCGACCCTGGTCCCATGTCTAGCGTGACATCAAAACAAAGGCATAAAAGTAAAATATGAACAAAATATTGATAGATCAGATATATTTGGACTTCAGATTTGTTAGTGACATCACTCCTAAGTTGACCATGTTCCAATGTAAGTTAGAAAACTGAAGCCACTGATGGCAAAACCAGCTGATTAACATGTTACACTGTATTTAACAAAGACTTACAGAGAATGTTCACAGCTAAAAGTCAGACAGAAGTATCAGTCTAATTGATTTAATGAGATATAAATACAACAGAAAATATGATTAAGTGTATATTAGTGCTGATTTTATCACTATGGATACCTGGAGAATCCAGCTTGCATTTCAGAAGTCAGAGATATGACTTCCAGCTCAAAGTTCCAAATGATAGTTCAGAAATCCCAACATCTTTGTTCCAGTCAAATGCACCAAACTGTAAACAGTCACCAGGCTTATTTTGCCTTCACTGCTGTACTGTTAACTTAGTTTATTTATTATTATTATTATTATTATTATTATTATTATTATAGTCTATGATCAAGCCATTAATAAGAGTAACCAATAGAAAAAGAATCCTGTGACATCTGCAATTAACTGCTTTTACAGAATCCATTTGATATGACACCTGTCTCAGTCTGTGATTACTGCTAATGTATTGGACACATTTTGACCAAAGGAAATCAAAGTTACTGTTATATTTCAAGGGGAATGTAAATATATGAATAGTCTGAATCAAAGTGGTGGAATGACTTCAAACTAAATGTTTTATTTTGTTAGATTACTTAATAGAGAAGTGTACATACCACTTCTATTTGCAGCACAGGTAAATATTTCAGCATTAAGTAAGACATTTTTTTTTACCTATCTTATCAAATCTATGTTTTGTTTTTCAAATGATATAATACAGTTGAATATTTGGTATATGTTAAACTGAATATGTGTAAATTCTGCTATTTTCTATCAGATGATGGATTTGACCCCACCACAACCTAATCTGCCATTTGCTAAATGCATCAGCACTACGCCGGGTCAATATATTACTGTTCTCTCTTAGACAAAAACACATCTTACTTAAAACCATCCAAATGCAGAATCCCATTGACCTAATGCTGCCATAGATTAAAAAAGAAGAAGAAGGACAAAAATAGGAGTCAAACAGATTACAGAGTAATTCGATAGTTGAGGCGTCTCAGTGAGGAAAGCAGCAGGATATTTACAAGAAAACACACATTCTTCTCATCCATTTCCTTCCTGGTCAGAGTTCAGCCAATGCCTTTTCACACTGATGTCATGTGATCCTGACAGCTGTTTCCATAGAGATGACCACCCGTCCAAACTGCAGGAAATTAAAAGAAGGAAGAGGCACTTCTTGAATGGCTGGTTGGAGTTTGATCGTCCCCTCCTCTGTATCCAGCAGATATTGGTTGTTGTCCGTCTTGACTCCGGGTGGCGCTGTTGTCTCAGTGGCCTGATGCAGGGAGGCACTTGGTAATGATGTTCTGAGGGAGTCGAGCCCTGCTATGTCATCAGGATGGGCTTCTGCCGAACCTCCAGGATGTCTGAGAGTGAACACACACCATAGCATAAAACTAAAAAGTCCACTCTGTTGTAAAGGAAAGACTAGTTTTCCTTTCATTCTATCACGATAGAAATATGATATCATTAATCTATTGACTTTTGTCTTAATGGATGTTTGTCAACATTCCCAGATAAAACATATGTTTCAGTGTGCTGTTGTGCTTTACTATATATTGATATTGAGTTTTTTTTGTTGTGAATGTTCTACCTGCAGATTTCTACAGCGATGGTCAAAGTACTGCCATTCAGCTACTTGTGTGAAAAAATACTGATTCAACTGCTTTACTGAGGTACAAGTAAAAAAGTACAACTTCTCAACTGTAATAAAGCAAAAAGGAAAACTGCTTTTCTTTACTATGGATGAAATAATACTTATTTAAGCAGGAAAAAACAGAAAACGTTCAAAAAATATCCCAAAATTAAGCCTTTAAAAGTGAGTTAGTGTGTAGATGATGTGTTTTATTGGGTCATGTTACTCAGTTTAGTGGGTATGGACATGACATTTAGAAAACATTTAAAAGTCATAGAGATTAAATTATCCCAAATCATAATTATGAGATAAGAAATGGATAATTATGAGAGAAAACATCAAAATTATGATATAGTAAATCACAATTTCTATTTTACGACTTATTTTTTCATACTGTCAAATTTGTCTAGTTTGAAAAAGTAATGAATCTATTCTGAGAATGTAAAGAGTATAAAGTACAGATATTTATACAAAAATGTAGGGAGTAAAAGTAAAAAGTTGCCAGAAAAATAAATACTGAAGTAAAGTATAGATACCTAAAAAAATGTACTTAAATACAGTAAAGGAAGTACTTCTACTTAGTTACTTCCACCTGTGGATTTCTAAAATGATGCTGTTTGACAAGTTCATCAAAACAATGAAAAACTTTTACATCACATGCATGCTTTTCTAGGCTTTACTTTGATTTGATGTTAAAAAAGCCAGTATAAAGAAATGAACAACACAACATGCGTGTGAGTTGATCTCTGACCTGTGGTGATGCGATGCAGTGGCAGCGTAACGTAGGTCAGGTGGGAGTAGAGCAGGAAGAAGTCCTCAGTTCGGTTCAGTTTGAGCCAAGAACCGACAAGCGAGCGTCCCGTTCCTGACAGAGAGCGTGAGCGCAGGTTGGTGGCCGTGTGAAGATCTGAAAAACACAAAAACATCACTTTTTACAGGAGAAAAACATTCAGCCAGGCCAACTACAGCCTCCAGACAGAGTCAAATGTCTATCAGTGTGGTTACTCAAGTGATTTAGTAAAAATGAGTGTTCTTGTCTATTTCCTAAAGAAAACACGTGTCACTCAGCACAACATCACAAGAATAAAAGATAAATGGAGTGTTTTTAATCATTTTTGGACAAAAGTGAAAATCTATAGCAGAAAAGAATGAACTAAATCAGACAATATCCTTGGATACATTTGTCACTGGTAGTACATCAAAGTTTACAAAGAATTTATTGAAAATGACTGGAGTCATTTATTAGATTAGTCTTCAACAGATTTCTGTACTAGAACCTTTTGGATTACTGGAGTGTGTTAATTTTGTGCATCATGACCAACTAAAACACTTATTTTTGTTTGACTTTTTTCCATAATCAACCTCTTAACTTTTCTAAATCCTAATTAAACATGATGTTGTGGTGCTCTGCATTAATGTTGTAACAGTCTAATTCAACAGTATAATTTGCTGAAGGAGATTCTTTCTGTTAGTTGAGACAATCATGCATTATCACAAATCAAATTTTAATTTTTTTTGAGATTATGGGACTCGACTTTATTTATTCTTCTCAAACATCTTGGTTGTTATTTTTGGACTGAATCCACAAACACACATACGAATGAATTTGTTATTCTCAAAACGTAACAGACATACACAGGCAATAATTGCAGAAAACCCAGTGTGACCAGTGTGTGTTGCAGTTTTACCTTCATCCTCCTCTTCCCTGAAGAATTCCTCGCTGTCGTTGGCAGAGTGAGACTTCTTCATTTCTGCGATTCGGTTTCGAGGCACCTTCCGACGCAGAGATGGTGAGAAGAAGGAGGGTCGGTTTCTCTCGGGGGTTGGAGGTGTGCTGAAGGAAGTCACCTGGAAGAAGCCGTTAATATTAATACTGTCCTGATCATACTTTTACTCAAATACTGCAAACAGCTTTCATTTTTAGTAGTGCTGCAAATATGAACTAATGACTGACAAATATTATGGCAGAAAATACATGTTAATAAAGTCTTTAGTATTAGATGTAGGATATATAGTATTAAGAGCTAGTGAGAAAAGAGTACCTATAGTTTTGATGATTTAAAAACATTTTAGTGACAACAGTTTTCCACTTAAACCTCATTCCCAATTGTTATGATCCATGTGCTTTGTGTGAGATATATCTGGACGACAGACTGTTAAATGATGCATAATCTAGTCTGGCTACATTTATTATTGATCATGACCTCATTTCTTATCTCATTGTAAAATATGACGCTCTGAGCTCTCAGTTTGTTAGTCTTATATTTTGTGCTTTTACTTATTTAAACGGCAAACAGACAAACGAGAAGTGAAACAAGACGTCCACTTCACTTTATGAACTGCAGAATAACAAACTGCGAGGATACTTTGAACAGAAAGAGGGATATGAAACTAATGTATGGAAGAAAAAAAAAAAGAACAAGTGTGTGAAACAACTTTTTATTTATTTATTTATTATATTGAAATTATTAAACAATTTTAAAAACTACAGAAAAAATAGTTACATTGAGGATATTTGGCTGTTTTTGGTTGGTATTTTAATCATTCCTACCTGAATATAGCACAGAATCTCTAATAAATGTGTATACTTTATGACGATTCAAAGGAGAAGGAGAAAGAATAGGTCTAGTTATGTATTTCAGATTAACAGAAGACATAATTCATCCATTATGGACTACCTGTATATTCCAAGATTACCCTTTATCTGTACATACCTAGTTATATCTGGTCTGTAGCCATCATGAAAACAGTAGACTGTGTTATGTAACTGTAAGTAGATGTTGACAAGACTTTTAATCTGTTGGATGGATGAGTTGTGTATTTTTATTGCATAAAAGCCACATTAACCCCCAGAGGCCCAGACTGTTATCCCTTCAAGACGCTAATGTTAACCCTTAAAGACAAAAACCTCCATATTTAACACTTATAGACCCAAATATTAACCCCTAAAGACCCCAATGTTATGTTTTGATATCACGACACTGGGTCTCGAGGGCCATGACTATATGTCCATAAATATACTGGTCACTCTTCCTTTATTATTAACATTATCATGATCATTATCATCATCATCATCATCATCATCATCATTATCATTATCATTATCATTATCATTATTATTATTATTATTGCTGAGCTGCATATTGTGTGGTTCCCTCACCCTTTCATGCATCGGTGACACCTGGTCTTCCTCTGTTCCATAGGGGGAAGTATCACCTGTTGGCACTCTGCTAACAGCCATCTCTGCATGACCTTTGCCCTGCGGACCTTTCATCCTCACAAACTCCATGTTGTTATACTTGTAGAAGCCAAAAGACATCCGCTGGGCCATTTTAGCAGCAACACTCACCTAAAGCAGAGAAAGACATCATAAAGTCATCACAGAAGGAACATGTAAAAATGATGATGTGTGAAAGAGATATTTACATAAGAATCAAAGAAAAATATCTGCAAAGTTAACTTGTACTCTACCATTTTGATTACAGAATACACAATGCTGAGATTTATCTAATTCTGATCAGAAATTACTTAAGGGTCTACATGAAAACTAAATAAAGGGATTTGGTGAGATGTAGGATTATATGCCTCAAAGAACTTGATCAGAATGGAAAAGAGATTTTGGTCTCTGACATTTGTGCTTCTGCTGTCCATCTAATTCAGAAGTATAAATATTTAATTTGTAATGAAAGAAATCATGTTTTTACTGTCATTTGGCAGGTGACATGATTCAACATATTACAATACCCATGGTCTTCAGATGCTGTTGCCATGGAGTCACTGCCAGTCAGAGCTGTGGTGAATTCAAAAGATTAATTGTTACAGTTGAGAGCTAAACTCATCTCCATGGTTACTGAAATCCTCCTAAACGGAGGCAGACTTTTTAACTGATTCAAAAGCATTTTGTTCCATCTATGCATGCATTCTTTTCCAAGAAGATATGCTAAAAAATATTGTACATGAAAACAGCCTTTAAGGTGCAGGTGATGTTTATACCAACATTGAACTCACTCTAGAACACATTTGAACAGAATCAGAACTTTTGGTCAGTGACCAGATCTTTCCTACAACTCTGTCACTTTTTAATTCTTTAAAATTGTGTAAGAAAAGTAAATCATTTGTTTTTAACAATCAGATCAAATTTCAGGGCAGCCACGGCCTAGAAATACAGAGAAGGAGCATGTGACCAAAGGGTCAATGGTTCAATTCCCCAAACTAATAGTGAAATTATTGACTAATGTACCTTTGAGCAAACCACTTAACGCCCTCAGGCACCTGACATGTAAGCCCACTGTATGTATGCAGTATGCAGTGTGACCTTATGATAGTGATGGGTGAAAAGTGATATTTAGCATTTTTTCAATGGAATTATGTATTTTAAAACATTTTCCTGTTGTCTACATAAACTGCAAATACTATGCTTGGGTCTGAATTCTTCATTAATTCAAGAAAGGCTGTTTTAACCACTGGCCCTTTAAATGCAAATGTGTCTGTTGATGCTCCACCTCCAACAGGTTGTTAACTATGCTGCTCTGTCCTGTTCAACCAACTAGTGAACATTTTAGGGAATCAGCTAGAAGTATGGACATATTTTCAGTATGGACTACAACCACTGCTGCTGACAAACAACTATGTCCTACTCAGACTGTATATGTGCAACTGCCATGATGTAGCTAATTATAAATGTAACAAATTAAGCAAGAATTAAAATAGTTGTAGAAATCCATTTTATTTTTAAGTAAAAAATTAATGTAAAGATAGCTTTGCACCACCTGGAGGGTTCAAATTCAAACTTTATCAACTATTAGGGTTCAAATACACAAATAAATAAGTGGTGCAAGCACAACACACCCTAACCCCCTTGCACACATTTTACCTGATTTGCCCTAACCCTTATCGTTGCTAAAACACACATTCTTTGGTGACTGTGACCTTGACCTGCAGTCACCAAAATTTAATAGGATCTATTCTGGACCACCTCACACCTCTCCTGAAAATTTCATGGAAATTGGTGCAGTAGTTTTTGTGTAAACCTGCTTATAAACAGACAGACAGACAGACAGACAGACGGATAGACAGAACCAAACACAACACCCCTCTCCCCTTCAGGGGGTGGGGTAATAATGAACCACAGATTAATAAAAGTGGGTTTAGCAAAATATGACCCCTATAAATGCTGAGCTTTAATTTCAGTATGTGTTAAATTTCTGCAGACAAAACATATACTGACAAATAAAGATTATCTTAATAGATTACAGCACAAAACAAAAAAATACTCTGCACAAAGGGGAAATAACTTTTTTTGATATGAACATTCAAATATCAAGTGGTTTCCTGATGAATAAACCAAAATTCACATTATTGTAGTTTCAAGTTAAGTAAGAGTTGCTTATCCCTCACAATACAAATAGTCTATGGGAAATAGTGCAGGAACCTGGAGGGTAAAAAAGCCCTGAAAATGTTGCCACCCTGGTGTTATTGTAACATGCACATATTATATTTGATATTTCCTGAGCAGGGCTACAGTCTCTCACCCTGTTATCGTAGACCTTCTTCAGCGCCTCATATCGGATGGAGCCCTGGAAGATGACTCCCTGGAAGGTGTTACTTTTGTCACTTGCTACCAGCTCCACACATACCATCTCCCCCTCGCCCACCGTCATATCACTGAAAACCTACACAAACACACAGGACATTTGGAATCATTTGAAAAGTAATCATGACCCAATGTTTCAATTAAAAACATCCAGCTGAAACGACATGTTCTCGGTTGTTAAGCTGAGCACAAAGCAAATAGGCTTTTTGTTGTTGTCTCTGAGCACAAAATAGTGTTTATCGATTTTCTCCCAGGAGAGAATCTGTGAGATCTGTGGTTTTTCGCTGTAGTCCACCGATAAAATGACCTATTAGTGCAGGAGCTTATACCTAAATGGAGTGAAAAACCATGTAGTAACACTTGATTATTTAAACTGCATCACCTCAATCTGTTCAAGGACCAGAGACAGCCACTATCAGCTGCTGTTAGTCACCACAGAGACAATTTCAGGACTAAAACCATGGGGGTTTTGTTCCTTTGTCTACAAGTTTCTATGTCAACTTTTATGGTGAATGTTGCATGTTATGGCAGTACCATGACTGACAAAGTAATAAGACAACAAACATAAAAGGTGATCTGTCTTTTTGAGCTTCTTGCATTTTGGAACTGCTGGACCATTATTTAATCGTTTTATCATCCTTTGTTGTGAAAGTCAAGCAAAAACGTACCCTTACAAAGTACATTGGATCAGTAATGCTGTTCGTTTAGAAAAAGTTAAATTACCTCCTCAAAGTTGTCAATCATAAAGAAGATGTTTGGATAGCTCATTTTGGACTCCTCTCCTTTGCTGTCCATGGCGTGTTTACTGGGAGATGCGAAGACTTCCTGTGACAAAAAGAAATAAAACAAAAATTCACACATTTAGATCAACACCTTCATGACCTTCTCAGAGAAAAAAAAAAAGCAAACAAGAAATGAGGTGGAACTGCTGTGGTATAAAGATGGAGTGTGGTTTCATACCTGACACTTCTTCTTGTGGATGTGGATATCTCCTGCATCTGAGCGTGTGCAGACAGCACATGTCACCACATAGTCCAACTGGAAGCAATACAGTGGACAACAGTGGACATTTTAGGACAAAACCCAGACCGAAATATATGCTTGGGTATATTTCATCACCATAGATTTACAGGCAATGAACAACAACCACATTGTGAAACTGAAAGTATCTTCAGTTCAGTTTATTACATCCGCTTAGTAGGTTAGGATTTTGCCAGCGTTTATCTGTCTGTCTGTTTGTCTGTCTGTCCGTCTGTCAGTCAGATTTTGGTGAAGATCCGAAAGAGATCCTGGACCACTTTGGAATTTATTCTCCATTTACAGCAATGCAATATTTCAAAGTGATCCAGAATCCAGGATCTCTTCCGGATCTTCACCAAAATCTAATTGACTGGTTCTTGTGTCATTCCCAAGCTATCCTGTAAGTTTCATTGAAATCTGTCCAGAATGTTTTGAGTTATGTTGTACACATACACACACACACACACACACACACACACACACACACACACACACACACACACACACACACACACACACACACACACATACACACACACAGACACACAGACACACAGACACACACAGACAGAAAACATAACCTCATTGGAGGACCGACATACATACACATAAACACACATTTATTTTGTATTTTTTTTTACTTTTTGTCATGAAATTATTTTGACATTATGGTATATTCATGATACATAAAGTGCAGGCTAACTGGACCTGGTCAAAGGTATTTAGTCCTTGTGTATAAATAAGAGTTAAAAGGGGAATGTGTCTGAAAATCTATCTTAATAGGTAACAGCATATTCTGACCCAGTTTATACTCTGGCATACATTCAAACTTCAGCTGAGTGTCTTCCATCTGCTTTGATTTGAAATAATTATATGTTAAAGTGATTAGCAGACAGAGGAATAATCAGCATCTTTTGATGAATTGTGTTAGAAGTTGTGTATAAGCGTGATGAAAAGATCATTTCCACACACAGACATTACATCCACTCGAGTAGGCCACTGCAGTGATGACAGTGATGTGGTGAGTTTCAGCACTCAGACAGAATGTTTATGGTGCATGTTGGTCACCTTCTGTAGGATAAGGTTCAAGTAGACGCTCTCCTCCCAATCAATGTCGGGGTCACCGAGGCCAGGTAGTTTCTTGGAGTCTCTCCTGTAAACTTCCACCTCCACCTGAAGCACAGAACCAGTCATGATATCATATGATGATGATACAAGACAAACAGTGACGTGTTCGGGTTGTGGGTTAGTCTCACAGAAGAGGAGTCTGTCCTGATCAGTTACCATAACAACGCGAGGATGATAAGGGAAGTTACAAACAGACAGGTTATTAGGACTAAAGGTGGCACAGCCCTCCATCGTGTGGCCAAGTCTGACAAATATTCAATACACTGAAATATCAGAGCTATCAGGTCAAAAAGGGTGAAGAGAAATTACATTTAAATTAAATTATTTCTTTAAACCCCTGGTTAAAACCGTATTCAGATGCAATGAATACGAGTTTGCAAAAAATGAGCAGTAATATGCGTTTACAAATGAGTTTGCAGTCTAACTCATTTTAGTTCAGGGGCTGCATACAACGCAATGTGATCTCAAGTGGGCTGGACAAGTAAAATAATAGGATAATAACCTATAAATAATGACAACAGATTTTTGTCTTTGGAGACAAAATGTGTTTTTTGCACCAAAACAAACAAAACTACTATTAGACATCCACAATTCTATTCTATTCTATTGATAAAAAACCCTGAAATGTCAAAAAAGGGTATTTTAACAATAACATGTATTAATTATTTAATTTACGGCTCTAAATGGATGTACAAAGATACAAAACATTTGGTAACAGGCACTTGGAACTGAAAAACATATTATTTTACTTCATGATCCAAACTACATGTTAAGATATAGTGACTCCCTTGTTATTATCTCCTGTGTAAGTTTTGACTCCATACATTCATCCTGTGGGGGCTGGATTGAACCTTTTTTGGTTGACTAGGTTATATATGACCTGTTCGATAAAGGACATGTATTGGTTCGCATACACCATGAATTAACACAATGAAAAATTGTATATCCAAGTACTGATGCACAGACTTCTTTTGGGTGGAAATGAGAGTTCCTGGAAATAACTTACAACCTTGTTTCCTGAAGTGGAAATTAATTTTCAATGAGTGCTGTTTTGTTATGTCCACTGTAATGCTACTTAGCAAGGCTCTCAAAAATAATTAAACATGACATGACCATGTTCAGGAGATGGTTTGATACCAGAATTACCCACAAAAAGTGTGTGTGTGTGTGTGTGTTATTATTAAGACAATATAAATAGAAAAGTGTGAAATAGCAGAATTTAAACAGAACAGAGCTGTGTGTTGCTTTTTCTGTGTTCATAAATGTGCTTCTCTTTTAGCTGTTCAGGGTGTTATGGATTAGGGTCATGGATCAATAATTTGAAAATGTGAAATCATCAGACTGTGAGATCATTTGCTTAAAATGTCAGAAAACAGGTTGAATAACAAAGCTTCGCTGTTGCGGTAAATTAAACTGTTTTCCATGAGCTACAGTCCTTTATGCTACTTCAAAGAAGATGAATTATGACATACAGCAATTCATGAAGTGATCTGAGCCCAATTAGAAAGAAGGAAACTATTTGCTAGATATACATATAAATATATTGATAAAGTGTGAACTATTCAAGTGAGAACTTTGTCACTTAACGAAAGTCTGAGGTCTTCAGTTGCACAGACAAAAACAGGATCATTCTGTGAATGGGATTTTCTTTTACAATGTCTATATTGTAATAATTAATTAGATGTCTGGCCACCAGTTTTGGTGCTCTAATAATGATAAAATATAATGGTTGTTAATCTTAAGTGTTGATAAGTTGGTTGCAGGTTAGTATTATTTACCATGACTAATACTGGTGGGTTTTTTATTGTGTATTGGGCTCTGGCGTTGGTTTCTTGAGTTGATTAATGGTGTCATATGAGCACATTGTGGGCTGTTTAGATTATGTTTATGACATAATAATGAATCAAATAAATGAAATGTTTAAAATAGTAAACACTCATAGTATTACAGAGAATCCACCTTCATGATTGCTAGCATTTAACTTTTATTTAATTTGGGTAAACAATAGCAGCATCTCTTACTAATATTGTTGACAGAAAGTATTAATAAAAAATAATGACATAGTGACAAAGGCACTGAAGAACCACCAGAATAATCACACTGAGTGACACTACACTCTGGCCCTAACAGGCAGAGTTGAAAACACACACACATTCCAATGTATCTAATGTAGTGTTGTGTTTTGACGTGTCCAACTGCTGTCACTTTGTCTGTATGATGAGATGGAGATGATGGGACTTTAACTAACCTGGACACAGAACAATGGTGGTAACCATAACAACCGGAGATGGAGGGACGTAGCACAAAGTACAAAGGGGACAAAAGTGTTTGTTATAAAACATTATAAAAATAGGAGCAACTGGATATAGGTTATACACAATATTTACGTGCATGCATGCATGCATGCACGCACGCACGCACGCACGCACGCACACACACACACACACACACACACACACACACACACACACACACACACGTTGTTGTTTTGCCTCAGTGTATATACATTTGTATTATTGTGGTTTTTGTTAGACTTTATAAACTTTTCATAGTTTTTAGCTGAACAATAAAAGCCTGTATAAAAACCTGAAAGGGGTAGTTCGATATTTTTCACAAAAACTGTATGGCAGCACCGTCTTTACTCTGGTGCACCCACAGTGACTTATCCCCAACAGTCTCCTGTGAGCTAAGCTTTGCTCCGTGAAAGTAGTCCCGGCAGGTTTCCTGGGGTCACCAAAGTAAAACATTTTTCTTCTCCAAACAATATGTGTTCAAATGCGTTTGAATTATTATGCAAATATATCACTCACTCAAACACATATTGTTTTGAGAAGAAACACGTTTTACTTTGGTGACCCCAGGAAAAGATTGGTGCTGCCATACAGATTTATTTTTTTTTCATCATTAACTACTGGCCTATTAAATATTTACATTCCATTTGTTTGTTTTTTTCTCACTATTTTTTCCTGTTCCATATTTCTAATAAAGGAAAGATTTGGTAGAAAAACTATTTATTGAGTTAAAAAGTTGCATCTCTATCAGACTGAATGTTTGAATAGAATAGAATAGAATAGAAGTACTTTATTGATCCCACAATTAGGAAATTGCTTCAAGACAAAGGAAAGCATCTATTAATTACAAAGGGTGTGATGAACATGAAAAATAACTCTAGGGATCTTACTATCATGTGTTTATCAGAACTGTGTCAGATCTCTGCTTGGCTAAATCAGTCCAGTTCTTGAAGCTGTATATTTTACACATACAAATCCATGTTTGCTCATTCAACAACATCTTTTGTTCCAAAGCAATGACAGACCTGAACAAAGGTCTATACAACATAGAAAGACCAATGGTGGATGTAAAATAGTCTTGATTTTTCTCTCCTGATAAGGTTATTTTTTTCCCCCTTACTTGATATTATTTACTGAAAAATGAAGCAGGTACTGGAGATATTTCACTGTCACTGAAGTCGTGTTTTAACTGTAAAACTACTGAACATATTGTGCTCCTCATTAATAGTTCAAGTATAAATTATATATGGTTTGTTTTCAATAGGTCCATTCTCATTGTTAAATAATTTATCCCAATGTTTTCATTGCCATCTTAAGTGTTTAAATATATAACATCATATTATAGACTGAAGTTTTTATGTGAGCTGTACTGGTATAATCCATAAAATAATCAAAAACAACTGACTAATTTGCATATTTAAAAAGGATAAACTAAAAACTGTTAATTGGAAAACATTAAAAATATTTGTTATTACCTTATTAATGGGTTTTTAAAAAAATTAAGATTGCTTCTCCTTTATTATTTTAAAAATTATTTAAAAACACTTAAATGCACTTGTCCATTCATTTGTACTTTCCTTCATTTCCATAGTGTTCATCTTGACTCACTGTATGAAACTAACAAAACAAACAATATGGTCAAAATGTTCTATAGTCCGAAGTAAAAAGTTATCACCTTTTTGCCTTCAGTGTTGTCTGCACTGACATAGGCGAGCTTCCTGCGGACATAGAACAGCATGTCATCCTGTCGAGGAGCCCATTTCTCCATGAAGTAGGTGGAAAACATCCAGGTCCAAAAAACAATACGGTCATCTTTAAAACAACCTGCAGGACGGAGAAAAAAAAAAAAAAAAAAGGTAAATCCACAAGGTAAATTTACACCAATAAATGTATATATGTATTAAATCATACATTTATACGATGGGCTGTTGTTGTAACACTCAAAAAAGAATAATACATTAGTGATACATATAAATACCTTCATGTCATAAGTAATTTCATAATATAGTGAAATGTTTTCATGCTAAGTTTTTTCCAGGTAACTGGTAATGTTAAAGTCAATATCTTGTACATTCTAAAAATTCATTCATTCATCTTCTGGGGGAGGGTCTATAACCAATTAACCTTTCACTGCATATCTTTCGGATTGGTCAGAGAAAGCCATGTATATGTTTTGTGATAAAAATAAAAGAAGATAAAATTGGCATTTCATTATGTGAATGACAAATATCACAGGGTTATCGTTATCACAATGTTGTACATCTTTATCACCAATATCGTGCAGCCCTAATACCAATCTAAACTTCGTCAAACGTCACTATAGAGAATGAACAGGAAAGTAAAAACATGATTCAACAGAAATGCTTCAGTTCAGCACCTGAAGAGCCCACACTAAATGGTTTTCAGACACCAGAGACTCCCATTTAACAGGTTCCTTTCTGCATTTAATGCCTGATAATACCTCAGAGAAGCTGAAGTTTCCCCCTGTGAGCTTTACATGTGAAGTTGATGCAATTCGATCCAGCCCTGCATTATATGGTCCATTCTGAATCACTGCGGTTTATTATTCCATTACTCTCTGCTTGTTCAAATCAAGTCATTTCACTTTATGGGCAACAAAACAACTGGTAAAAAAATTGTGCACGACAGCAGAATTATTAACCTCACTGAGTTTTATTTTAAAGAAGGATCAAAAGTTTAAGAATATATAGACACACAGCCACAGCTAATCAATAATCAATAAAGGTCCTCCTGCTTAAATCAATACACAACTCTTTATGTGCACCGATGGAGACGACCACCTGCACCGCAGCACCTCGGGGTGCTCCGTTACCTTTCAACAAGCAGAGCCACCTGCCTGCCGCCCAGCAACTGTTGCCAAGCAACCAGACAAGGGATGACATTAAGTTAAACTTCCTGTTCCAGCTGCTGCAGGAGGAACCAGGTACAACCTTTGGGATTTTTAGCAGATTCAATCTTAAACACAAAGCCAGCAAAATATACATCTATTATTGAAACATTTTCAGTACAGTGTGGATACCCACTTGGTTCATAAACTTTTAAATACGTCACTACTGTTCTGTGTGCGATGACCATTTACGACTGACTTGATCATTAAAGTTCACACACAGTTTCCCTCAAAATTTTAATTTGCTCAGTTTCTGTCAAATTCTAAACTTATACAAGCAAGTGTTGAAAGGAAGTGACTTTAGTGTGCTACCCTGTAAATATTTATTTAATTTTTATTATGTCTTCTTTATTTAGTCTTTTTCTACAAATTCTATTCTGTGAAATTCTTAATTCTTGCCATCATGAGTATGTTTTTGTTTTTAGTAACAAGGCTATACAGAAATGTACATTTTACAATACCATTCCAAATATTGATGATGATTATCTTAATTGATACCCAATAGGAAATTAAATTTCTTATGTACCTACATACTTAAGAAACTTGTTAGTAACACAATATTCTTGTTCAACACAAAAATATATGTTAATTTATCACTGCAATAATTCATCATTTTACAATATAGACTATTGTCCATGAAGTTGGAATGAAAGATTACTTCTTATGAAATAACTGACAATTTATTCTCAATAGATAAAATGTAATTAGGACAGCCTGACTTCATATGCAGTCATGTCATCTCCTTCTCACCTATTTTCCTCCTGCATTAAATGTATATTTTATAAAACATACTGTACATGTATTTCATTAGACTTATCTCTCCTTTGCCAAACATTGATTAACTCTGTCAGGATTAGCTGCACTATGTCAGGATTAATTTCTAAGTCTAAGTTTTCCTTGCTCACTGGCTCAGTGTGATTTGTTCTGTGGGAGGAAGCACGATACATCATAAGAACTAAAATCTCTGGCAATTAAATTCATCTTTCTTTAATGAAAACAGAGTGTACACACTGTGGTTAAAGTCTGTATGTAAGAGAAAATCATTATGAATTGGCATTTCATTTAATTTCAGACATAAATAGAATTAGGATAACTGAATACAGCTGCCTGACATTAATCCTGTTTGCTTTGATCGGTTCCGACTTTGATTTAATTGTTCAAACACTTGAGCTGTAACTGAAGGTCAACTTGTTCAAATGCAATTCCCAAGAATTCATAAGAAAATCTTCATAGGCCGACTAAAACAGCTTAAAATTGTTTGACAATAAATGATTTTAGAGTTTTAGAGATGAAATCTGTTTTTCAGGTACTGATTTAATAATATTAATGCTGGTATTTAAAGGAGACCTATTATGCCAATCTGTGTTTTTCTACGTACATACAATATTATAATGTCAGATGTTGACCTCAGCAAAGTTACAAAGATGAGCTATAGTGGTTATGCTGTAACCCTGCAATGTGAGTTCCGGCTACTCTAAACAGCTTGTTGCGAGATGTGTACAAAACCAATCCAAAATCCAATTGGGACGAATGCTCCAACAGCGTGGAACCGGCCCCAAAACACACCCACTCAGCATATAATTCAAACTGTAATGTAACGTAACGTACAAGTGGTCCAAAATATTAACATGCTTGTTTCCTCCCGGTTTGAGAGCAGCGTGTCATAGAAATTTATATTAAGACCGAAAAGCATGTGACTTGATAGCTCTGTGTACAGTAGCGTATGTTAGCCTACCAGTATCACACAGTAAACAAATACACATGGGGGGGGGGGGCGGGCTCGAAAACCTTTGTCTGTCCCCCCCCCGCCCCTTCAGAAGCTTCCACTGAGCTGGCCAATCAGATAACAAGTGAAATTGACCAGAAGCCAAAACCAAGCATTTCAGGCAGAGGCATAAATCAGCTTGGATCGGGACTTTTGTTAACACTGGTATGAGATAACTGTGGAGTTTTTTGAGCTGGAAATCAGCACTTTATAGGTGCTGAAAAGTAACATAATGATAGGTAAAACAGCGTATAATAGGTCTCCTTTAACATTGTGCAACATTTTGGTTTTAATTCATGAATTGAATGATTAATAATTACCCTCGTCACTGTTAAGCAGTCCTTTCTTGTAAAATGTAAAAGGAACGTAGAAGTGAAAATGTTGGAAAATTAAGTAAAACTATTCATATGTTTTTAACATTCATTTTCCACCCGTAAATGTCAGGTTTGCTGCTGATTTTGTAGTGCTTAACGGCAACTATGTTAATTCTGCTTCCAGTGGTCTGTTGGAAAATATGGGCACTTACTTTGCGGCTTTCTATGTTGTGTTGTTATGGGTTTTTGGTGTGTTCTGGTGTTTGCATCTGTGTTGTGGATTTTGTTTTAGTTCTGAGCCTTCTCAGCCTCCATACAGCACCAAACAACTGAGCATTTTTTAGCCAACGCCTGATTAGTGAATTTAACACTATAGCCCAAATCAATGATAGATCATGTGGACGACCACCACAAATAATGTCAATAGACTTTGCAAATGTATCTGTTAAACTGAACGTTTTCTTTTGTGTAGGTTTTGTAGGTAGGCAACATAAATGAACACATAAACAAGAAACATTTAATCCCCAAATAATCCCCATTTCCTGAGAAAATATAGGACATAACACCAAAGAGGATGCTACTTTAGAGTATAGTCCACTTTACTACAATGTTATTAGCAAGGCCTGCAGTGGAGGGTAAACACATTTATCTACTTTGCAAAGATAACATTTACACACCTCTGTGCAGAATTTATTGAAGCATTTAAGAATGGCTGTATATAGATAATATAGAACATAGACTTTATCAGACTTTTCCCTATTGAAAACAGGTTGAAAACGTTACAAAAGTCAAATTGCATTCAACATGTGCGTGTAATTTTTTTTTTTTTAATCTCACACTATAATAACATGTTCTTTATGCACAAAAAAGTGCCCCCCCCCTTCCCCCCTTGAGCACTTGCCCCCCAAAATGTCTGTGCATGCCACTGCTATAGAGAACCATAGAAGCCGTCTGTGCTCCACTACCCTATCAAAGAACAGCAAAATCAGGATGTCTGGATCCACCTGGTCAAACAAAAAGAAGGTTAACCAAAAAGGCTAACAAAGAACTAGGCAGGCATTAGGAATCCTGTGTGGAGTGGAAGTGGAACAGAAACATGCGCCAACGTATGCACTCCCTTCGGATTGCTGGAGTGTCTGGGGCAGAGAGAGAATGAGACAGAGCCACGCCCTTAACTTAAATAGGGCAAGTGGAAGCAAACTAATTAAGTTAAATATACAAAAACAGCCCAAATACAATAGACAAACAATTATCAGCCTAGTAAAATGCAATTAATTAGGCAAAAATATTTACAAAAGTATCAATCAAAATAGACAAACTAGAAAAGTACAGACCTCTACCAGTATTAAGCTAGAACCATTTCTGCCAAAACCTGCCCTATCTTAGCCTAGCCACGATAGACTCCTTGCGCCAGCACATGGAATGTGCTAAAGTAGTAGTCTAGTTACGGTCAATTCAACTTTTGGCCAGATTTCCCTGAAACTGGCCGATGAATCACGGTAAAGAGGACGGGCATAACAAAGTGGTACTGCAACGATTCGGAGACACACAACCAGAAACAACCATAGAAGAAGAACAACGGGTGGTGATTTCCTTTTATCAAGGATGAGTGAGCAATGTGAGAAAACCTCAGCAATCTTTAAATTCTTTTCACAGAAGCGTTGTTAAGCTCCATAATCCACTGTTTTGTTTAGACATTCGTAACCATCTCTGGACTATGGGCGGCTGTGGCTCAGTTGGTAGAGCGGGTCGTCCAATGATCGAAGGGTCGGTGGTTCACGTCCCGACTCTGTCCACATGTTGAAGTGTCCTTGAGCAAGACAGTGAACGCTAAGTTGCTCCAAGTATATTGGCAGCAGCCGTCTACTGGTGTATGAGTGTGTGTGTGTGAATGGGTGAATGTGAGGAATTGTAAAGTGCTTTGGGCACCAAGTGGTGTATAAAATGCGCTATATAAGTACAGTCCATTTACCATAACTACATCATCCTAAAGATTACAATGATAGGTTGCAAAATCGTCCTATCGCTTACAGAGGATTTGAAAGACAACCTTTTAGCCCTGCCTCCTGTGCCTATGAAGCACCACTAGACCCATATATGTAATGAATAGGGATAGTGTGGCTAGGTTATCCCTATCTCCCAATAGTAAAAACAAAAAACCCTAGATACAGACAGTGGTCTAGACCACCTCCAAAACTTATTGCTTTTGTCATTCCAGACATTCTGCGAAAATTTTGTTGAAATCCGTTGATAATTTTTTTGAGTTATGTGCTATCAGATAAACAGATGGACAGACTAACAAACCCTGATGATTACATAACATGGTGGAGGTAACAAAGTCAAAATTAGTGAAAATATTAGAAAAAAATTGTGCACAGCACCTAACAGTAGGTCATTTTTGAGAGATTGTTCAACAATAGATAGAAAGATAAAAATAGTTTGTCATGTGCATGTAGTGGACATAATTCCTCTTCTTCTTCACTGCCATTGTTGATTTTCATCATGGATTATCGTCTATACTTGTTATCAAGCACGAAACAAATAGCGTGATGTAAATAATCACCTGAAGAGTACAAAGAAAACTGGGTTTAGTTCATGAAGAAATTAATCAGTAGTGCTGCCAGTGGTGAAAACTCTGAGCCAATTAAATGTAAGATGTTCTTTTGTAGCCACAGACGCCTGGTGCAGTGAAGCAGTTTCCTCTTCAACAACACAACTCTGAACTCAGGCTGACAGCCAACCACAGTTTCAGTTGTAGAGAAGAAGTGACCCCTGGCCTTCCTCCAGACAGACCTGGCATCAAATGTAGTCCTTTGAGACAGAGGTGAGTCAGTGAACAAGGGTGGCTGGCAAACGGAGACGCAGAAGCTTCCAGAAAGCTGCACCTGTCATTTAACATCCACTCTGAACTGTAACTGCTACCCACAATGTAAAACCAAGAGGAAATCCTTCTCTAGTCCAACAAATGAAATGTTTGCCAATTGTAACTTCTTCCACTATTGGAGTTTGTTTGGTAGTTCAAGTCAGAGATAATATCTTCAACTAGAAAAGCAGACCTCCACCAAGGTAGACACGCAAGTTATTTCCATGTACTGATAAGATTAGTGGCTGAAAACTCATTCTCCATTTTAGATCAGTAGATGATTTCCAATGGGGGTGGGACTTTTCTGTGTGGAGTTTGCATGTTCTCCTCATGTCTGTGTGGGTTCTCTGTGGGAACTCCAGTTTTCTCCCACCATCCACAGACATACACTAATAGGTTTAACCAGCAGTGTCCAATCCTGGTCCCCGAAAGCTACTATCCTGCACATTTTAGATGTATCCCTCTTCCAACACATCCGACTGTCATTATCAGTCTTTTTCAGAGCTTGATGAGAGGTTTATCATTTGAATCAGGTGTGCTGAAAGGGGGATGCATCTAAAACATGCAGGATAGTAGCTCTTAAGGACCAGGATTGAGCACCCTTGGGTTAAACAGTTCATCTAAATTGCCCATAGATGTGAAAGTGAGTGTGACTGTTTGTCTTTATGTCAGCCCTGCGATGAACTTGTGACATGTCCAGGGTGCACTGCACTTTCACCCACAAGTAGCTGGGACAGGCTTCAGTGCCTACCCTTAACCCTAGAGAGGATAAAGCAGGTTCAGAAAATGAATGAATGACTGAATGAATAAATAGATGCTTTCCTTTGACAGACACTGTTTAGGCCGCCAAATATACTAAATAACTGTAGATAATTAAATGACAAGTCTGCCCTTTCTTTCATTAACTGGAATCTTAAATTATCAAAACACTGAGTGCAACTGAGGTTTATGTTTAATGCTTTATTTCCGTGTGTACAAAACACTTAACTACAGCAGAAGCTGTCATTTGATTTTGTTGACTTTTGTTTCTTTTTTTTCTTGGTATTGAAATGGATATAAACCTAAAAATCAGTGTTATGTTTGGGTGATAGCCTGCATATCGCGGAATGTTATTATTCCCAAGTCAAGCAGAGTACAGTTCTAGAGCACCCTCAGATAAATTGATAAAAGCGCTGCACTATTTATAGCTGCATATTCCATTTTAAAAATACATCAACTGTGCTGTGAAGCCCAACACACTATCACTCAACATCTGATGAAAGGGAGCTGAATCACCCAAAATCTATCTCTGCTGACACTGGGGAGAAATTTCATGAGCCATGTTGAGGTTGTTTGATTTTTTTCATTGGAGTTATATAATACTTGGTGTGAACTCGCTGATGCTTCGTCAAAGCTCCACTAACATGGATGAAAAGGATGAAAGCCACGGTGTGTGGATGGATAGAGCAACAGAAACTAACAGCTCTGACTCAGTGTCCAGGGTCAAATGTTGATAACTCACTTTAAAGTTGTCCAAACATGTTCCATAAAATAATAATAGGATTACATAATATTAACCCTCAGAGACCAAAACAACTTAATTCAGGCTAAGCACAGTTTGTCATCTTTTCATGGTCATCAGATAATATTTGAACAATCAGAATGTCTGTAGTGAACATGCAAACGCCATTATCTTCCGCAATATTGATTCACTATTAAAACCAATGGAGTTTAACGAATGACAGTGAATGTAGAGTCTTTGCTTTTATGTTCAGTTAATGATGTTTTCTCTGGTTTTTAGAAGCAACACCAACTGCTCTTACTCGGAGAAATCCAACTGCAGAGAGTTATTCACCATCAAGGCCATCAAGAGAGTCATTGCTATGGAAATGATAAACCCTCTTATCTAGTTTCATAGGTATACACTATGAAGCTAGAAATTACCTACAGAACCTAAAGAACCCCTGTCAGACTGGTGGGAGAAGATGCAGGTGTAGCCTTAAAAATAAGCCCTGCCTCTGTTAATAGTGATTCCTGGAACCTCTTAGTGACCCCTAAGGCTTTGGAACAAACTTTAAATAACAACAAAAACTCTCATCTATCAAACAGGGATGTGCATAGCTGATTACTCCAAGATATATATTTTTTAAAGAATCAACAAAGTTTTATATAGGGAAAGTGAAAAAGGAGAGATAATATACAGTTATTTTGGGGCCCAAAATTTTGCACATGTATCAGAAATATCAAGTATGTAACGTGTGGCTGTTTAACTACACAGTTTGGCACAATTTAACACTCTTACACCACAAATGGTGCTCAGTACTATCTGAAACAGCTTTTTAATGTAAGTTTATCACTGGCATTAGTTTTTACACTGCCAGTCACATGAATATAGTGTAAATATAAAGTATTGAGCCTGACATGTGTTAGTTCCTACATTCCATAAAGGCACCATGAGCAATGAAGGTCCCTAACCTTTTTGTTATTCTGTCACACATGATTCCACAACCCCCTCAGTGGAGACCACACAAAAGTTTGAGATGGAAATAAAATCTGAAAACCTCATACATATACGCACACACACACACTATATACATATATACATATATATATATATATATATATATATATATATATATATATATATATATATATATATATATATATATATATATATATATATATGAATATGAAAAGCAAAAATAAATAATTTATTCAAAAGAATTACTGAAGTTAATTGCAATTATATTAAACCTGAAAAAAACTACCCCTAACCTTTTTATAAGTGGCATACATTGTATTTTTTTTTAATTCAAGATCACAACTTGACTTTTCAGTTTCAAATCTTTGTTGTGTGTGGCACCACTTGTTTTTATTTTTATTACTGTGATTGTTTTGACATTATCCATGAATGATGCATTTAAATGGGTTCAAATATTAATTTAAATGCTGCACCCTATGACAGAACTATGTTTATGGAGCTCACATGAGATGTATTTTAGTAATGAAATGTCTTTTTTTTTGTTATTGAAATACAAAAAAATTCTGAAAGTTATCAAACACAAGTTGACTTCTTGCTAAAACTGCTACAACCTCTATTTTTTAAAAACAATAATGATTATACATTTATATTATGATGTTATAATTGGATCCCAATTTAACATTAGCATTATCTCCTCTTTCTTCTAGATTTACCTGCTTCAGGAACATCTTAACTTTGTCAGATTGAGTCTATATAATAATTCTATTGGAGTTGAGTTCTTTTATGGTGCATTGACGTAGTATTTAAATGTATTTTACAGATGTATTAAACAGAGGGGGCTGCCTCCTGCTGTAAGATGACCCTGATCCATGTGACATCCCATGTGCCCTCTGTCTGCTGAATAAATGACTGGATTTGTCATGTGACAAGTCCTTAAGGCATATGTCATCTTAACTGTCTGTGTCTCTTTGAAATTAAGCGGTGGAACCGATGACACACAGCAGGTTGGCTGAAAGGAATTAGCTTCAAGACGTCACATGGCCCAGACTGGCCTTCCAGCTGGGTTCTTCATCCTTCTGCTGTCATAACTCCACTTTCACACTGATCACTTTCTCATTTGTCTGCAGCTCAGTGCTCAGTTCATCGTCATGGTGTCATGCTTTTACTGCTGATTTCCAGATAAAGATAAAAAAAAAATAAAAAAAACCTTGAACAGAGTTTTAGTTCATATAATGAGATTTCATAATTACACAACAGAACAGAAGAAGTAATTTTTACATTTTATTTATTACCATTTATGAAGTCACCTTGTCCATTACTTCATTGCAACAGCTTTTCTACTTAAGACCTATTTTAGTCATAAATAACCACCAGTGACCAAAAGTGTCTAATGATTTAAAATGTTAAATTACTTACAAACTGCTAATCATATCAATACATGTAAATAATTCAGGTAACATGCAATTTTTCCAGCTTCTCAAATGAATAAGATATTATCAATTTCAGTTCAGAGGCTCTGTAAATGTGGAAACACTGTCATCTTCAACAACACTGACCAGTGTTCAGTCAATGATATATTTTGCTTAAAAGGATAACTTTTTCTTCAGTTTTTTTCTATTTTGGTAAAATAACCTTTGAATGTACTCTAAGCTTTTATAAGCTCCTACACAATTAGCAATATAAATACAGGAAAATACATGACTTCTCTGAAAAATCCAAATGACAGAAAATAATATAACACACTGGAAGAACACTCAGAGCGTAGACACAACCCCACCCCCCCACCCCCAATTTCCACCACCTAAATCTATCATTTCCAGATCTCCCCATTGCCAACCTACCCTGAAAATGTTATCAAAATCAGTTCATAAGTTTTTGAGTTATCTTGTACACAAACAAACATCCCAACAAACCAAAGAACGCCGGCAAAAACATAACCTCCTTAGCAGAGGTAATAATTGGCAATAAAGCTTAGTAAAGGTTAAATTTAGAAGAAAAAGTCATTTGGAAGTCACCCAAAAATATTTGAATAGTTCTTTTGATGGGAAACTTTCATTATGGCTTCTGCTTTTCTTGTTCAGAAACTATTTAGTTGATGTTTTTTTTTCTGGTTGTAGTTGTTCTAAAAGCCACAAATACATTCATCACTCTGGATACTGGAGCTGCGACAATTGTTTGATTAGTCATCAAATATTAACTTAATCACCAACTGTTTTACTGATTGATTTAGTGGTTTGATGAATTTATTAAGAAAAGAATTCAACAAAATCAGATTACAGCCCTTTAAATGTGATTAATCTGATTTCTGAAAAAAAAAAAAAAAAAAAAAAACACCACCAAACCTCCACCAAATCACTTAATAGAAAATAGAAACCAGAAATGATTTGATATTGTAAATAATCATTATTTGCAGCACAACTGGACACGATAAAGCATCCTATTCAGAGGCTGATATTTATAGTGTAAGGCTCAACCACAATTGTTTGCAGTTTTTCTTGCAGGTAGGATGTCAATAGCCAAGAACACAGCAGGACATCTCTGTACCTGCTTATTTTGTGATTATCATTATTATTATTATTATAATTGTTTAGTCTCAAGGTAAATTTGCTTTTGTTAACTCGTGATCAATAATATGGAATGTGTTGTGTAAAAACTTGCACAAATCACATCTGAATTTTAGGGCAAGGACAACAACTTAAACCTGGCTTCCATTGATTTCTGAGCTCTGTGCTTCCCACGGCTCCACAAGCTGAAGTCTGAGGTCCACTGAACTTAATGTTTCAGTTTGGCCATGTTTATTTTTATTTACACCTCCTTCCTTGTTCCTCAGTCAGCTCGCTTCTTTACTAGTACATTCCATTGAACATCACAATTCATGAAGTCATGTCTCAGCAGCCATCAGCTTTCCCCACACACAGATTTTTGGTCCGAAATATTGAAGTTTAATATTTACAATTTTCTACCCCAACCCGTTTCATAGCTGATCATCAGGAGAAATTCACTCTTGACACACCTCGGACCACAGGATAATCTTATAGGGTGATCTTAAAAGATTTAAGATAATCTGGCATTTGCCACCCTTGCTTGAAAAGGGTAAAATCGGAACAAAAACAACTTGATTATTTTGTGTGTACCCTGCTTCTTAGGCAAAATAAGGAAACAGCAATGTGACACATTCGACATGGAGATGTCATTGAACCAACAAACAGAATCATTATGCAAGCAAAGGAACTAAACTACTGGATTTCCATCTCTGTGTATCACCCCTTGTGATCCCCAAGCTGTAAATGAAGATCTAAAATAACACGAAACAAAAACATATGATTTCACATCAGTGTGCAACACCTTTGTGGCTCTAACCATATCTTCAGTCTGAATACATGATCATTAACCTCAGTGTGACAGAAATGGATTAAAAAGTTGATTAACAGCAACATCTGGCGTAACATTATGTAAAGTAAAAGGACAATCTAAGAGCAGAATACAATATGTCCCATCTAATATTTGGAAGAACAGTTCAACAGCCTGTACAATGTAAACAGATGGAAGCCCTCCTATTGTTTTCTCCTTCTGTTTGTGCTGGCCCACAGTCTCACACACACACATAAACACTTAGATACTGCATATACATCCAGAGTATATACTAATACACTGTGCAACATAGACTGGTGTACGTCTACCTCACAGATGGAAAACATTCTGGTAGTTTTGACACAAATCTGACTCAAGGTTTCACACCTCAGCAACAACATCTGCATCTAAAATTCAGTAGGATTTGTAATAATCTGACGCGCACAGATCACACACACAGCTATTTTTATTGTACAGACGCACCGCGCTCAAACACATCATCATCTTATGAAGATGTGTGATCAACCTGATTCTACAGATTAATTCATTTCTCTACCACTGAGTGACAAACTGTGAAACATTAAAGCCGATAATGATGTCAGTGTATTTATAGCAGGACGTTTTTCACTGTGGATGTCTAGACTTTGCAGTGTTGAGGTAATTGATCTTGTATTGGAAAATTAACTAATATTAACTAATATTTTTATATAATTATTAAATAAGCATATTCAACTCAATTATATTTAGGCCCAATAAATTAGTTAAGATATACCTCTTTGAGTCTTCTCACTGTCTTTTCATTAATTTAATATCACAATCATAGTTTACAATCAGTTACAGTATTAAATTAGATTAAAGTTAAATACTCATGAGTCCTAAAGTCCAGTCTAAGTCTGGTCGTTGAGCGTACTTGGCCTGATTGGCCACATAGCATAGGGGGGGGGGGCTTGTATTGCGGTGGTTTTCCCTTTCCCCTCAATTGTCACCTCTGCATCCTTGCATGTAAATTGCTTCACTGTGATGACTTTTACAGTCACCTTTAGAATCCAAAAAGTATGTTTATGCATTAACATTTATATCTCTGATATTATTGTAATTCCTACCACAATCTGAATTGTTGAACTTCCGGTTTCCGTGGGACTGAACTTAAGAGTTTAGAGGAAACACTTTATTTCTGCAACACGACTTGTATTGTACTTTTTAAGAGATAAAACATATAAAGATTAGTTTTAATTTGTGGAGAAAATAAAATCACAATAGAAAATCACATGACGCAGTGTGTTTATAAGAGAGGCCTTGTGCAATAACTGAAGTGACAAAGAAAATGATGAAACAACTTATTATTTAGGGCTGTCACGATTAATCGAATTAATCGTGATTAACAATTTTTTAAGTGTGATTGGTTTTTTTTGTCTTTTTTTTTTTTTTTAAATTGCGATCAATCGTGATTAGAGTTCCCAAGCATTTTTTCTCGTCTCATCGTCTGAATCCGCTTTATCCTCACTAGGGTCACAGGGGTCACTGGGGGCCTAATCCAGCTAAAATGGGTGAAGGTGGGGTACACCCTGTATGAGTCTCCAGTTCATCTCAGGGCTGAACATATTTAGACAAACAATCATTCTCACATTCACACCTATGGACTATTTAGATTAACTAATTAACATATCAGTGCATGTGTTTGGATGGTGGGAGGAAACTGGAGTACCTGGAGAAAACCCACGCAAAGTCCACACAAAAAGGTCTGGTGTTGGATTCAAACCAGGGTAACTTCTTGCTGTGAGGCATGTGCGCTAACCACTGTGCCACCCCCAAGCATTTTGTCATTTTACAAATACATATTATTTTTCACCATATTATTGCTTTATGTTAAAGAAGGCACAATTTTTTTAATATCAGGCTATTTTCAGGGACTGCTTTTGACCCTTCACTATTATATATATTTTTTTTTTATGTTTTACCCCATTTGTCATATATTATTATGGCAGATGTTAGTGTCTGTAACACTACTTGTTTGTTTTTAATTACAAAAAAACAATCATTTGTATGAACCAAGCCTATTCGTTTTTCTACATTGATAAGAGTATTACAATGAATTTCAATGACACAAAAATGTGTGATTAAACTGCGATTAATCACCAGTTAACTATTGCATTTATGCGATTGAATATTTGAATCGATTGCCAACACTATTATTATTATTTTTATTACTTGGATGTTTCCATCTTCAGTAAAAGCCTGAGTCACTATGAATACTGTGAGACCTGAGTCCGACAGCAGAATGAAGGACCAGCCAAGGTCAGAGATAAAAGCCACTTTTACACAAAGATCCCAGAAAAAAAGGTGAGAGGGTGCTGCAACCTTTTTTCTTCCATTGACCAATTTCCACAGCCAGACCAAAGTGGTAACAGAGGCGAGACAGGCTGGACTTTCACACAGCGGATTTGCATTCCAGAATCAAAGGAGCAGTGATGCAGCACAGTGTATAGTAGAACATGTACCTTGTGTATTGGAAAGACCCCTAGCATAGCAGTGTTGCTAACCTCTCCAGAATCGACCTGTCTTTCACTGTTTCCACAAATGTTAGTATGGATAGAGTGCTCTGCTCGAAGTGACAACCGCTCATGGATCTTAACGTCTCCCCAGTTCAATGTCTTTCTGGTTGCATTGCTATACATAGCAATGGTGGGCCATGTACAGTGAACAAACATGTTTGTTCACTGTACATGGCCCACGCTCATTTTTAAATCTACCTGACGTAGAGGTCGCACCTGCAATGTGTCATCAAAATATCACACGGTTGTCGAACAAGGGGTTCCTTTTACATAATGTTCCAGAATCACGGTTCCACCTTTATTGTAGCTCTGTTAGTACCTCTAGAGGGGTTACAAAGGTGCAGTAATGGTGGTCAAATGATTTTGATAAACACAGACATCTTTCCAGAATAAAGCTGAAGTATTCCAAGGTTATTCAAAAATAATTAACCAGTCTCATGATGCAATATTATAAGGAAAAGCTAGAAAACTCCAGCCAAGTCACAAGTATTCTACTCATAATCAATGTTTATTTCCTGTTTTACAAGTGTTCACCGTAGCCATCGCTTGCAGCACAGACAACATCAATGCGATAAGAGAATTTCTCCCACAATTCCTCAGCATACCATGATGAACTGGATTGATCACTTATGTTATTTGATGTTTAAGGTCATCAAGGTTAGCCATCCAAGACTTAGAAAACTCCTCTTTCAAATAATCAGATTCATTCCATGATGATGCTTGAGAACTGAAGCAGTGTGTCATGAAATCGGTTCATTCAATCCTGTGTATTCAAGTAGCATTGTCATTCAACATCTATGCTGTGTGAAGCCAATGACTCAAATGAAACCAAAAATACTACTATATAACCCAATTTTATTTGAATATTTATTTTTAGTGTAACTCTGAACTCAGGAGGGTTGAACCTTTATTCCTCACCATTGTAACCTGTGTAGTTACTGTTTTCTGCAGTGAAAAGCAAAGAGTATTAATTGATTGTCCCATAAATTGCCATCAAACAGCAAAACAATTGTTGATCACATTGTTGTTTTAATAAATATTCAATTTTAATGGGATGTTAAGCAAAAAACAAATCAGATTCTCTATTTGTAGACACTTCTACCAGAGAATTTTTGGCACTTTTCCTTAAAGGTCATATATTAACCATAGTCATAGCCATGTCCCTCTTGTCATTCTTCAGCGACAATGCAGAAGTAGTAGCACAGTGAGTCAACACAGGCACATGTGCTGTGATGAAATCACAGCAGAGGAACAGAGCTCTATTGATTTCTTTGTCCGAACAAACGATCCACAAAAACAAACACCACAACGGCCTCACGGGAGCTCATGGTGGTTCTGATTGTATGTACCGACTTCCACAAGCTACAGTCAGTGCTCATATGCAAGACTCAAACTGCAAGGAACCCACATCAGAGTGGTTGTTTATTTCCAGGGTCCATGTCGCACCGGTATAAACCAGTATGTGCATGCTCTTTACTTCTTCTATTGTTCTGGTGTATCCAGTGGGACTGTCTTACAGCACACCTAAAGATGTGGTATATGTATTCCATCATTTTCAGCATGCATTTCGTTAACCATGTTTACGTAATATGTTACCGGCCTGTTCCCAGTGTGGACGCGATATCTTTTCTATCCAGTACAAAATGAAACCTTGTTGCGTTGCTGTGTGGATGGGGTCTAAACAGCAGCTCAATGGTCTGACAGTTTTTTCAACAAAATTAAAGCACTTAGATTTTCCATACAAATGAATTCATGACACAAACAGTATGTGAAACTGTTCTAGGGTCTGTTATTATGTTTTGTGACATTTTAACCTTTTACATCAGCAGCCTCAAACATGCAACCCAAGGGCCAAATGTGGCCCACCAAAGGTTCCAATGCAGCCTGTGGGATGAAGAGCATAATAACCTACCAGAAAGGGCTCCAACTTTTCTTCTCAGTTTTTCCTCTGCCTATAAGTGATAAAAACTCACATTTTGTACCTTGTTTTACTGCAAAAAAAATTACATTAACAAAATTACATTTACAAACTAGAAAAGCACTCTGAGAGCGCAGACCTGCGCAAAGGTAGACCCCCCCCCCTCCCGGATCACCACCAAAATGAAATCAGTTCTTCCTCTGCACATTTCCAACACATCCTGAAAATTTCTTTAAAATCCATCCATAGGTTTTTGAGTTATCTTGAACACAGACAGACAGACAAACAAACAGATAAACGCCAGCAAAAACATAACCTCCTTGGCGGAGGTAATCATGCTGTAACAGTACAATGTGAATAACCTGAACAAATATGAACAACCTGAAATGTCTAAAGAAAATTCAACAATTTGAACCATTTTCTGCTTCTGTTATTAAATGTTTTGTGTCTTTGTTGATCGAATCCATAATGCACAAGGACAAATGATGAGTTGAGGCATAATGTTGATAAAAATTTCCCTTATTTTTGTTATGATTTTTTATTAATTTATTTTTTACTTTTTTTCAGGTTATTCACATATCCTGAAAAATTGATAACTGGATCATTTATAAAAGTAAGTATCTTTATAATTTAATGGGGGAGGTTCCACTAAAATAGAAACAAAAATTTGGAGGTTTCATTATTTATAGGTTATTATGCTTTTATTTTATAGGTCCTGTGGGCTTGGACCCTAGATCAAATCAGGTTGAATGTAGCCCCTGAAAGAAAATGAGTTTGAGACCCCTGTCTTACATGAACATTGAAACTGACCAAAAATGAGGTGAGCTGAAGAGTGACATGCAATAAAAACTGCTCAACCAGATCCTTCTCCCTCCAGGGTGACCTTTTACTTCAATTAAACCATTTATGACCAAAATTCAATTAGTGAGAGCTCTTAATGTTTCCCATCAACAGTTTTAGTGTCTGAAAGATTGTGACAGACATCATACTCTCCTAAAGTTAAATGACATGTTAGGAAGTGTCTGGTTCTTTGATAAGAAGTCAAACATAAACAGAAAAATGTGTCAAGTAATTTGTCTATGAAATATGTACAACAGTGGTGAAAAAATACCCATCATCATCTTGTTGAATGTTCAGGTTATAATTCTGTTGGACTAAAACCCTAAGGTGAACAATTTAATCATATGCAAAGAGAGCAAAATAGAAAAGCAAAAAAATAGAGTTTATCATTTTTTTCTAAGTCCACGCCAGACCCTTGGTGCTACGTCCTCCCCACATGGAGGGAGAGTTGGTGCCATTTTTGTAGTTGATTATGAGATCCAAGCTGTTCAAATGTGATGATTTGGTGCTTTTGTTTATTCATTTTATTGTTATATTAAGATTTTTGCCTGAAAAAATGAAAGTACATTTATGTAATTGTATAAGAGATTGTGGTGGAACTTTTATGAATACTTTTGACTCTTTGTCATCTGTGAGAATATCACCTACAAAAAAATTATTCAGGAATACAATTAACTGCCAACCTATAACCTATAATAAATACTAATTACAAGGGTGTTATTTTAAGGAGAAGTGATCATTTTTATGCTTCACATTTTCTGCATCTATTCTTCTCCTTATCTTATGTTATTTTTTTCTAACATAAAAAGATATTCAACACATTTGCTGATGGCATATTTTAGCAAGCAAATGGTAAATGCAATGCACTTAAATAGTGCTTTTCCATCTTCATGGTGCTCAAAGTGCTTTGCATAGGCCTCACATTCACCTATTCACACACACACTCACACATCAGCTGTTGCCATGCAAGATGCTGCCAGATCTACTGAGAGCAGCTTTGGGGTCAGTGTCTTGCCCAAGAACACTTCCATAAGTGAAGAGCCAGATTCAAACCAACAACCCTTCAGTCATAGGTAAGTCAAGTAAACACTGCAATTCCCCCACAGTGGGATCAATAAAGTCACACATTATCACATGTAAATATATTAACAAGTACATATTCTTCTTCTATGAGTGTTGTTTACTTTCTTCTGGTTTTAAAAATAGTGCTTCAGCCCAAGATGTCCATTAATGTAACTTGTAACAGTCATTTACATAAGATTATTGCTATATTTCAAGTAATGTAAAAGTATAGATTTGATACCTCGTAAAACTTTGTGTCAAGACATTGTGTTAAGACATTCCATTTGTAACAGATACTGACTCCTCAGTACTTTGTCATTAGTGTACGGTCACAGTTTGACAGAAGACATGTTACTGTGTATAAACAACACACAACTTAAATGCCATCAGTTTTGAGTTAAAGTGAACGTCCAGACACATAAAGGCAATGGTGTAGTGCAGTCACGGAGCTCACCCAGTCCGCTGATCTCCTGTCGGATGTTAAGTCGGTTCCTTTCGTCGGTGATGGCCTTCAGCATCTGCTGCAGAGACTGGTCCAGCTCTCCGTTCTCCTCCTCCGCGGGCCCGACAGCCTTACACAAACCGGGGAAGGACGCCATCTCCGAGCTGGGATCATGACAGTCCGAGCTAACAGCGACCGAACCTCCACCGGTTGACGGTAGCTAACTGACGGCTAAAGCGGAGCGGAGGCCACCGAGGACTCCCACCCGAACCTTCCCGTGTTTAATTCCGAATAAAAAAATAAAAACCCGATATGACGGTACAGACGTGTCAGTGTCCGGTACCGGTCTTCTCAGTGTGGGGCCAGAGAGAAGAGCAGATAGGTCGGGCTCCACAGGCAGACTCTGGTCCTTCTGTTGTGCAGATCAGCTGGAAACACCCCTTACACTTCCTGTAACAACACGAGGCGTTTAAAGAGACAGGGCATGGTAGTGAACCGGTGGAGCGCGCGAGCCTCTGCCTGCACCTGCCGCATCCTCTGTTCGGGTCAGAGGTCACATGACGGATCCATTTACGGCAAAATCAACATAACTGCCAAACTAATTCGGCATTTCTTTCATCTTTTGTAAATAACAAAGAAACGTATGGTTACTTTAATAGAAGATAAAATAATTATTTCAATAGAAGATAAAAAAAACACATAACACACCGTGATATAGACATAGACATAGATGAGGTTTATTTAACATATCTTGCTTTATTGGTTTGCATTTTCCGAAATCCCTCTATATTTTTATATTTATATACTTTTTCAAGTATTGTGTGCTGTATGTCTTTTTTCCATTTTACTATTGGCCACAGGAACAAAATATATTTAACTATGCAGGTCACAAATAAACCTACCTGATCTGATCTTATTTTAGGCGCATTTCATACCCTTATTAGCAGATGTTCACCTTTCACGCTTTACCCCTGTTCTGAATGAAGGTATTGAGACTTGTATTTTAATATTTTTTTTCAAAGCACACAGAACAGCAATCGTGTTTTAAGTTTGTGTATTGTGCACTGTTTAATACATTTATTTATTTTCAGTTTACCTTTCACAGCTATTGTATTCATTTGGCTTTATACTATACACTTTTTCATTAAAATTGAAATTATGTTTGATTCCACACTGTTCACGGTTTACTACTTATTTTTTATTTAACACCAGTGGAAACTTTTATGTGTAAAGTTTTATTTGGTCCTATAATACCTGTAGTATCTTTGGAAAATGTCACAAATGGAATGACTTATCATTCGTGAATTCAGATCGTAAATTGTCACAGCTGCAGTTATGACTACAGAATTAAATTACATTTAAAAAGTGTCGTAAAAGCCTCAATGGGTTTTGTATTTGTATTTAAGTGTCTTGGTTGAATTCTTAGTTATTTTGGTCCTATCCAAACACCATGAAGCTAGGATTTACATAATACAGAATGAATCCTATCACTGTATCTTTTGATCGCAGAATTCAACACTGGCATCCTCTCTGTTGACTCCGCCCGCCTCAGATGGGACCTCCCCGATGAGCCGGTGAATAAACCCGGCGCATTCTTTGTTTTAAGACAAAGGATGACGTCAGTGTCTAATGAGTCCAGGACAGGGGACACAAATCTGAATCAATTTTTAATTTTTTCCCCGGGATAACTTTATGCTACCTTCACGTCTCCTTTAAAACAGCACACATATCACATCATCATTGGGTGGTTCTGTAGGTTTATTCACAAAAACCCAGACTAGAAATGATCTCCACCTCCATAGTAACAACCCATCTTTACCATTGTGCAAACCACATCAATAAATTATATTTATGCCATAAATTAATCCAGTTTTATCAGGTGAAAGTATTAATATTTGTGGTATCTTTACTGTTTTTACAGAGGGCTTTTCAATAGTTTTACCTTATTAGGTTCAAAGAATAACCAAGATGCTTCAGAGAAGAGACAAGTAGCAGAATATTTATAGCAAAAAAAAAAAGTATAACCATCTATGTTGCATTACTCAAGGTTAATTATCATTTCCCTTGTTTGGATTAATTATGAAAATACTAAGAATTACTAAAGCAGGTGCAGAGTATCTTGAATGAACCATAGATATATAACATGTGATGTTAATTAATTTAAAGGACAACAAAAAAGGCATTAAAAGAATGTGAACTTATGTGAACCTAATGTGAATTTATTTTAGTTGTTAATTTCTCAATGTTCAGAAGTTTTTAATCCTGTGAAAAACAGACACAGCTCATCCTTTATTGCATTTTAATGTGATACACACATTCATCGGTATATATGAAGTTTGCAGTTCTTGTTCAGACTTTGGACCAATGAGAGGGAAATTAATCAAGTCATCGATCTGCACCAGTGCATGTCATTAAAACCACCTCGTACCCTGGCCTCTAAATGGATTCAAAGGATCGTAGCGTGGACGAGGGAGCAAGCCTTGGGGAAGGATTGGTCTCTGGTCGTACTCTCCGCCGATGATCCCTGGAATGGGTGGTGGGAAAGGAACAGGCACGGGGTTGAAGATGTCTCTAGGGTTGGGAACGAAAGGATTCGGGTATGGACGATGATGCACATATCGGCTTTTAATCCGGATCTTGTAGGAGCTTTTGTAAAGCTAAAAACAAAAAAACAGGATATGTAACAGAGTGAGTATTAATAATTATTAAAACCCCAGTTTTATCACATGACTGAACTAATATATAAAAACTTAATTCATGTGTAACTCTTACACCCCCTGGTGGTGGTGAATTTGGAGAAAATTTGGTGATCGGAAAAATGATTTAACTTTTAGGTTGAAAACATTTATCCATAAAAACATTCACAGGAATTATGATGAATTGGTAATATCAAAAAGATCAACAAACCAAATATAAAAAACATTGCAGCTGAGCTGACATGTTTTGATTTCACTGTGCAAACGTGAAGATAGTTTTCAAAGCTGCTGTGTTGAACCACAGAACCTCACAACTGACTGAAAAATTACTAATTACATCAATCACATACTTAAACTTGAAAAAACCCATGCTTGATGATGCAACAACTGTTGAGTAACAGTAAATAAGTCAAACTAATTCCATAGATTCTGTATATAGCTCTGTTGTTTCTAGGTTGCTATGGTTTGTTCAGTTCATGCTGGTTTTCTCACCTCTTTCCAGTCTGTGTCTCTAGATCTCCTGCTGGAATCTGGACCTGAGTGACAAAATACAAGTCACATCACAAACCACAATTAAATTTAAGTAAAATGAGAGAAGAAGCTGTGTTACAAATGTTTTGTGTTTTTATTTAAAAGAAACTAGAGGCCCACATGTGCCTACAGATCTAAATTCAGACAGGTGACTGTTATTGTGGCTTCACCTTTGAAGTCCCGACAGAACAGGTGTCTCCACAGCGTGGAATCTGCTGTGGACATTTGGAAGTGTCTGTTGACTGATGACAGCCTCACAATGGAGTGGACGTCCAACAACCTTAACACCCTGAGGAGGAGTTCCGGGGGTAAAGCCCCCAGACCAAAGGCCACAGGCAGAGCCATGGCTGAAAAACACCAGAGAACAAAACCAGTGCTGTAATACAGAATGTTCTCCTCACACTGATACAATACTGGCAGTAAAATGTCAAATCTGATATTTGTCTTTATTTTTAATGAACAAAAGTGTCAAATTAAAGTTGAGAAGGTCTCAGAAGAGTAGATATAATGCCATACCTTCTCTGGCTGCAGCGATCAGTGGGTAGGCCAGCTGGTCCTTGAAGATTCGGGACAGTTTGTTCAGATCTTTGAAAGCTGCAGCTGCACTTTCTCCTGAAAAACCCCAGAGACAGAGCATGAGCTATTAACAGGAACCCTGAAGTACATTTATCAGGAGACTCAGAGGAACAAATGCTCTCTGTGATCTTTATTTAAAGGTGCCTCCTCTGTATGGCTGTTGATATTCATCAGCACTACGGAGAAGTCCTGCAGTAAATGGTGATCAGACACAAAGATTTTGTACTTATTACCTTTGTCTGTCGACCTGTGCATCAACAGGATTTCACTAATAGTACTGCACTGACTTGGCAGACATACTGTTGTTCGAATTGCATTTAGTTTTCTTAAGAAATTTCAGTTCATGGTTTTCACATTGTTTAAAGTATAGTTTGGAGATGTGAACATTTTCATCATATAATTTAATTTTTTCACTCTAAATATAGAGGAAGGTTTGGAGGTGACATTATTTCTATATTATTATGTTGTTATTTTACTGGTCTGACCCACTTCAAATCAAATTTGCCTTTATGTAGCCCTTTAACTAAAATGAGTTCGACACCTCTGGTATATGACAAACCTCATAAAAAAACACAAGGATTTTCACAGAAAACACAAGTAAATACATAGAAATCATTGTAAAGGCTTTTGTCATGGACGTAGACAAAAAAGATTATCAGGAAAGGTACGTTACAATCTCTCCACATATTGAAAATTCTACTATATTTCACACATCTGAAAGAACACTTGGATAAGTCTGAGGTTACTGACCTGGCCACTCATCAGTCACGTAGCTGGATGGGTTCAGACAGAGTTTGCAGATAGAGGTGACTGTTTGGTTCACCTTCAGTGTCGCTGAAACAGAGACAAAACCAGTCAGAAACACAGGTAAGGTCAGTGGTTCATGAGTGAAGGAGGTGTGGACCATTTCTTTCAGGTCACGGTGAAGAAAAACTGACCATTAATGGTGAGAATAGGGCCCATGCACACAGCGACCACCATAGCCAGGCTGTTTTCACACAGAGGGTGGGTGTACTGCAGTTTATAGACACCCCCTGCCCTCCTCCACTCAGCAGGCATCTCTGTAGACTTCAGTACACTGTCCTGAACACAAGACAGACGCCTTTAGATTAGCTTCATCTGTCCAGGATAACAGCAGTGTCCTCTATAGGTGAAAGCCTTCGCTACAACAAACACATACAGTACAATATCACAGTGTAGTGAACATAATACAAGAGGTGGTGATGAGCAGTCGCAGTACATGGTCCTGTTTATTACACATTTACACAAAGACATAACTTGAGCAAAAATGCTGAAAATGATTTGAGCATCAGAGCAGCTAAAGATCAGACTAAAATAAATCCAATGACAGCATGCACACTTGTGGAAATGTTACCCTATATGCCATGCCTTGATATTGTAAAGTAGTGGTTCTCAACCTGGGGAGTTGTGGACACTCTCCCGGGGGGGTGAGAGAACAACGACAAATTTCATAATCAATTAGAAAACTTCATTACACAATCTTAATAAGATTGGATTATATGTTTCTGTGTTCCTAAAATTCAGATGTATGTGCGTTGAATAAATACTTCCTGGGCTGTGGTGTTTTTCTCATGTCTTCGTAACACTGCACACAATTACTCATAAAATTTGATCTGGACTTAGGTCAAAAATAATTGTGAAATCCCACAAATGTATTGTTACGAACAAATGAAGAGAATATGGAGGAAACAACCAAAAATAATAGAAAATATGTTTGTATATGGTTCCCTGCATGAGGCCCAATGTACTGTCCTTGAGTTTACTGCTAAATGACCACACAGGGGGTCACATCAGGTCCCAGGCTGCTCATTCTAGTCCATTTAACACTTTTATTTGATTAGAATTTTTTTCTCCAGTACGCTCTCACCTCATGAGTGAATCCTGTTTCGAGCATCAGCAGGTTTCCAGCAACCATGATAGCATCGCTGGGGCTTGTGATGTGGTCAACATGGTAGAGAAGCTCCAGAGAGAGCGGTGCCTGGCCGTTCTCGGCTTCGCTACACAACATTGGCTCCCAGATGGGAACCGAAGGCTCAGGGTCCAACACATCAATGTTCCCTTCAGTGCCACTCTGTGCTGCCGGGCTGCACAAACTTGTCTGGAATAAAACAGACATGTTCTTAAGAAGTAAGTTCAGGTAAAGAAACACAAAAAAATGCACTTGCATGTGATTTCAGAAATGTTAAATTATGTCTGATCATGAGTGAAAGCAGAAAAATTACAGAAACATATTGAGCTGTACTACAAGCTACTGACGAAGGTGAAAATAATACATATTAAAAAGTTTTCATTTCAGTTTAGTTCTTCAACACTTTCTGTTTTTCTCTTCTCACATTTCTACAAAGACACTAATAACAGATAGACAGTGATGTTGACTCCGTCCGTCAAAGTTTGAATTAGATGACTGATATTCTATCACTAATTTAACTCTAGTCTAATGCTGTGTTTCCGCTAGTACTGGCTCAGCTTGGCTCGGTAGCATTTCCATTACAGGATAGTATGGACTTCACAGTACCTGGTCGTTATAGTAATGCAGGGCCTTACTTCCATGTCATCTGTTCATGGAATTGTTGATAAAGTCATTTGTGTCGTCTCGTCTGAATTTTTAAGTCAGCCACAAAAGGCTGAATCTCCTGAACCAACTATAGTGTAGTATTATGGGCTGCCATCATGTGAATTAATGTACCAATATATTTACTGTCAAATTCTGAATCTGTAATTTGCAAAGGGGTGAGTCACAAAGACAACTGTTTGACCAATCAGTGTCTGCAAGGTTTATATGTCACCTTTTAGTATCACTTCCAAACCTTGGTGAAGGAGATACAAAAATCTAGTAACCGGTACCAT
The DNA here is from genome assembly GCA_020466265.1 of Siphamia tubifer. Classification (NCBI taxonomy): domain Eukaryota; kingdom Metazoa; phylum Chordata; class Actinopteri; order Kurtiformes; family Apogonidae; genus Siphamia; species Siphamia tubifer. The sequence continues at coordinate 27,545,671 of CM035794.1, read as the reverse complement.
GGTTCCAGGTCCTTTTTCATAATGGAAACACCAAAATCAGTTGAGTTGAGGTAATACTAGTGCAAATGTGGCATATTACTAAGTACTAATCCTAACTGAAGTATGAACTCACATTTGGGAGTCAAAGAGGAATCAAATCAGCCAGTCCTCAGAGTATATTTTGTACGTGTGTTTATTTGAAAAGCACAAATTAAAGACAAAGAGACAACGGTAGAAGTATGTCCTAAGTGCATCTATCTATCTTCTGCTTTTATACCCTTTTTGAGCTCGGGATCATCTGCCCCAAGCCCCCCTTGTTATTCTGATCAATTTAGGTGTTTTCTCCAATTATGTTATAGTATCTGTTCATACCAGTGGGATATTTCCTTTTTTTTTTTTTTTTTTTTTTAAAAGGTTGGTCTGGGAAAAGACCTGACTAAGGACTCTTTCACCTCCAGGCTTTTCATTAGTTCTTACTTTTAATCGTCCCAGTCCATGGTTCAGTGGCAACATCTGTCATAAATCCATTATCCCAAATGACGACTGTGTTCCTTTTGCAGACACCATGAACAAAAACAATTAATCACTCTTCTACTGTATATCACTGATATTACCCTTGAAATATCAAATGTCTGGTTTTCCCACACTCTGATCCAGTCTTAACACACAGAGAAGTCAGGAGGTTTTCCCATTCTTTAACATTTAGTTTTACTCAAATTGATATGATGTTTACATTATTATTTTGGTACCATCCTCATCAACAGTTCTCCTCAAGTTACAAATACCATGCTCAGTTACAGTTTGATCACAATGGCATTTCGATTTCAGCTTTTTGTTTGCATCATTAAATACAGTTGATCAGACTATTCTAATTGTCTGAGGGGGAAGTGGGTTAGATGTCCTGTTGCAGAGTAGAAGTGGTTTATGTCTCATTTATCCAACAACAATCTTCTGTCTCATCTGAAGTCAGTGTATCCATTTCAGCATCAATCAACTTGCTTTTTTGTTTTGAAAGAAGTCATTTCCACAATTGTGGAGCTTTTTGACATTCACTGGGATCATCATGAAACAAAGGTTTACCTGTTGCAGCTGTATTTAGTCTTGCCTTGAACTAAGGTGACTTTACTCTAAACCTTTTATGATTTGCTTATTGTTCTTTTGTCTGCTGTCAGGCAGCTGTGAAGTGCTTGTGGCAAAGGTTACATGTTAATCAAAGACCACATCTAAATTACATAAATCTTTACTCTATAACTGAAATGTTTTCAGGACAGGTGGCCTTCTATAGCAGATTTACCCTGAACCACACTGTGCAATATATAGATAGACTGTTAAATTAATTTTAATTTCACTCAGGTTTCATTCACTTGCTGCCACCTGGCTGTTTTTCCACACCATAACCAAGACTCAGCCAAGTCAGACAGTAATTGAAATTTGGTGTAAACCTGAATGAATATGCCATGTCATGTCATGTCATGTCATGTCAGATACTCACCTGGCTGGAGGTCATTGGAGTCATCTGTTGAGTTTGCTCCTGCTTCTGTGACCCAATGTTTGAGTACCTGGAGGGTGCCTGGTGGATGTTGAATGAGGATGATGAGGAGGAGGAGAAGGAGAAGGAGAAGGAGGAGGAGGAGGAGGAGGAGGAAGCAGCAGGGGCAGCAGTTGTGGCTGTAGATTCAGGTAAGATCACACTGATCAAATCTCCAGATACAATTCCACAAGATGACAGAGTCTGACCATTGTCAGTGAGGAGCTCTGTGCCGTTCAGGGACAAACTGAAGTCTGAGTCTGCACTGAAAGAGAAACATCAAAAGGTCAAACACTTCATCCCACTTCACTTTATCAGTCATGAAGTAGAATATAAGTCTAACTATAGTTTATCTATGGGTCAGGTCAAGGGAACGCACACATCTATGACTGGGTTAAGTTGCTAACATGTTGCAACTATTTAAATATTATGTACACCTGTGAGATATAATAACTACTTGTATCAAAAATATCAGACTTGTTTTTTCAGCACATTGGTCCTTACATTATATATGGATCAAGAATTGAAACCATGTCACACTGCCCCCTATGTAACCATGTTACTTTAAATGTGTGTCAATATGTCCAAAAGCTTCCAATATGTTTCAACAAATCCACAGATTTGACATCAGTATAGCTTAATATGTTATTTAACCCATCAAAGGCAAAATTAAGTGAATTTTCTGTGGGAACTGCATGTTAAGCACTTTGGTGTAAACCTTGTCAAAATCAGTGACATTTTGATATAACCATGTCACTGAGCACATTTTCAAATATTTTTGGTCAGAAATGTCATTTTTATGTTACCATCATCCTGTGTAATTACTTACAAATAATTAATGAAATATGTATCACACTGATAAAGATTATACATGTACATAGAAGAGCCCACACAAAACGTGTAACCATGTAACCACTTGACCTGAAAATATACGTTTATGTAGAATTAGAGCTGAAATCCAACATGCCAATTAGTTTATACAATTGAACATGGCTGAGTATAGGTAGAATATTTGAATATCAGCACCAATACTGACACTCTGGTTTTAATAATGGTTGCTAAACTGTATCTCTGATACATATTTCTATTTGAAAACAAGTTTTCTTTTTCAGTTAATATCCACTTTATACACTTGAAGTTGTTTCAATACATACATATAAACCAATGTATCTTTCTATAATGTAGTTGCTGTTCCGAACCGTAACCCTAAAAATGTTAAGTTTTGAAGCTAAAAACGAAGAATTGGGGAAGAAAATGTGAAATATGTCTGACCTCAGTCCATGTGTTGACAGGACGCTCCCCCTGATTTGATCTGTGAGATCTTTGAGACTGGGATCTTCTCCCAGTAGATCGAGTCTGCTGGTCCGCCTGCTGACCCTGATCCTGAGCTTCATTATGTCAAGGAGAAGCAATCACATGAATCCCAGTCGCTGTGTTGTAGAACTTTCTATAACAAAGTGAATTCCAGCAAGGCATTCCTTTCAGATATATGGTTGGAAAATCATCACAGGTTTTCATGAGACAAGGAAAAAAGTTCAAACTTGACACTTACAGTTCTTTGTCTCAAAGACACCCTGCCTGCAGGTGAAGACTCCCCTCCAGGGGCCTGAGTCCAAATACTTTGTACTTTCTCTTTATCAGTGTGAGGCAGAATATAATAAAAGGTCTCTGAGGGGATTTCTTGACTTAATAAACAAATTCTTGATAGATTCTCCAGTGTGGACCGTAGCTTAAAGAGAACAAAAAATTAGAGATATATCACTCTTCAAAGTAACTCAGATATATTTAAAATACAAGAAGCAAACATGGGAATAATATGAACAGCAAAAACAGATTTTCTTTCACAAGATATATCCTCAACCTCCTCGACCATGCATCATATTGGACTGTCTTCTGTTTACATAGTGAATCATGTTTGTTGGCGTTTCAGAACGGAATAAAAACCAGATCACTTTGAAGAAAAATAAGTACATTCTGATAAACAGTGCCTTCGATACAGTTGTACATATCACAAGTGTTGACATACATTGCCAGTACATGTACAAGGGGTAAATGGGATGTAATCAGAAAGTAAAAATATCTCTCAAAGTTGATGGGTTTGTATTTGTATTCCTGAACCATTGCTACAGTTAACAAATGTCCATATGCTTTCAGACATATGATGCATAGTACTTCTTCTTTTGTATAAGAATTTAATCCGATTTTTAGCAAGTTAACCCTATAGATACAGGATACAACATTTGGAAACAGTAATGGTGTATTTTGTATGTGCCCGTTTAGAAAGGACAGCATCTGCAAGTGTGTACATGTATACATAAATACTGGAATTATATTTGAAATTTTACTGTCAATACACAACAGAAATATTTCTGTCTATGACATAACTTGCCATTTTGATGAGTCATTCACGTGTTTTGTTTTGGGGGTTTTTTTTCACTTAAAATCGCATTTAGTGTTATATGTAACATGAAAGAACATTTTAGTTTCATACGTTGATTACATTTTGTCATTTCCTATTTTTATTCATTATGATACCATAACAATAATGGTTAAGTGAAATTAGTTGGAGAATTTTATTGAGAAAACATTCATAACTCTGCATGACTGAAACAAGAACAAGTGCCAAAAACAGCAAGACACAAGACGTGGAAAAATATAATATCATATTCACAACATCACGACTCACCATTTAATATAACAATACAAAAAAATCCAAATTCCAATACAAATAAGCGAAATGTTTCGTTTTCGTTTCTGGGATGTTAGCTAACAGTAAACTTAATACTGCGTAGTACAGAAGCTAGCCAGTTATGTTAGCAGCTAGAACTTTGACAAATGCCCAATAAACATTTTGAGGGGAAAACACGTCATTTATTTAAAGTTAGCCCGCTAATGCTGATGTACCTATTGTTTTAAATGGAAATGTCCAGGAGTTTTAACTCACCTCTCAGATAACTCGCATTGTAAACACAAGAAAAGTTAGCATCATCACCACCACTCTGAAACTTCCGTTGAGGTTTTCTAAATAAAAGTCTTTAAACAAAAAAAAAACCTTAAATACCGAACTGTGCATTTTAATTTAACAATAATGTTTGTGACACTTACTTACGAAAATAATTCGGTTCAATGAGTGGAGCAGTATCGTCTTTATGTCCAATTAGTTGTGACGCATCTGCACTCACTACAGTAGCCGCCTCAGAGTGGCCCGGTTCCGTGTCCCTGGAGCTGAACAGCCCGTGTCATTCAAATGAAGCACGCAGTCACTTTAGTCCGATGTAAAAACGTGTGTTTATTGACAAAGAATCAACTTAACACACTAAGTCCCAGGGTATGGCCTGAAGCACAAAGAACGGGGCAGCTTTTATATAGAACCAGTTTGTCAGAAATAAACCTTAAAAGTCTCAGTTTCATCCGTGAATTTTGAAAAAAAAAACCGGTATTTTACTCCTTTTCAGTATCTTCCAACATCATTGCAGTCCATTATATCTCTCCTGTCTACCCATAGTCCCATAAACCACCATCTCTAACACCGTGTCAGCTGCTCAGACCCTCCATCCCTTGGCTCCGGTGCCCTTTATCTCCTCTATATGACCGTTGGAGTGTGATTGATGCCTGGCCCACCCCGCTAACAACCTCACTGACCGAATGACCCCGCTCATTAACATGTGCTTTTACTAGCTCTGGTGTTGTCTTATGCCAAAAATGACCATCGAGCCACCCTTTGGGTCATGAGAAATCTCCTGCTAACCTGGGTCAATAAGCCCCTCTACCCCTCAAACATCAGAGCGTGAGTTTTCTTTGAATGGAAGTACAGTCAGATTGTTTTCCTTAAACAGACAATTTGGTCTTTTCTTAGCTTCCCTGCTCTATCAGGCTCCTTCATTGTTTTAACTCACTTAAGCCATATGGAGTACAGTATGTCACCCTGTACTTAACCCTGCAAAGTCATCTCCTGTTTTCCTCCTTCTTAACACTGCGGGAGTAGATCTTGTTCCTACTTCCTCTGACTCACCCTAATTCAACTCCTTTACTGTCAGCTAAAATATTGTTTTATCATACTTTTATCCAACCAATTTTAATTTAGTGTACACTGTGACAAAATTAGCTATGGCTCCTTCTGCTGCTCAAACTGGGTATAACCCTCCTATGATGTAAATGAGCTTCACCACGTTTTCAAGCACTGTACACTTGTTTTAATAAAACCTCCACATTCCTACTTGCGGCCATTTACTAACTTCCGGTTAGTTTTTAGTTTTATGATGTAACTTGACTATTACATTGTTTGACTACAACTACGGAAAGCTGACAGTTAGGTCTAAATGTAATAGCCCGATTGTCATACACAATAATTAGCCTAAAAAAGAAATATACAATTTGTAGTGTAAAAAACATTATTTATGATATGATTTCCAGTTTGTAGATCATGGTTATAATAGTTTGATGCGTCACGTTGACGTATAACGCGTTTTGCCATGTTCATACTTCCGAGCTTCCGTACGAAGCCAAGTGTAGTCATTTGCTGTCACTGGGTTCATAGCCGGGTTAGCACAGCACTAAAATCTCTGAAATACTTTGAAGTTTAGAGGCAAAAAATGAGTCGGAGTTATAACGATGAGCTGCAGTACCTGGATAAAATCACCAGTAACTGCTGGCGGATTAAAAAGGGCTTCGTTCCTAACATGCAGGTGGGAATATGAGAGTTAACGTGGCTAACAGCAGCTTTAGCTAATGCTACACTTTAATACAGCCAACGAGCACACGTTGGCCATTTAATAGAGACTCACCAGCTCCGAATATTGACATTAAAATTTAAATTTAATGCATGGTTAAAATAGTTTTGATGTTGATTATTTTGGAGATGAAACTATAAAAACCATGATTTGCTGAAAAGGCACTGATCCAAGCTGTAATCTGCTGATGTAACGTCATCATTCAGTATTTGAGAATATATCTATTGTGATTATTATTAATAGATAAAGACATGGAATACAGCAGAGCATGTTTAGTTTTATAATTATTGCACAAACATTAAACTGATGTGTTTTATCATCACTCATATTTACAATGACGACATAGAGTAGCAGATCCTGTAGGCCGACGTCTATTTATTTAATGTTTAGTTGATTGATACTGTATTGATATATCACTGTAAAATACTTCTGACCTTTTAGAAAGTATGCTCAAAAAGTACTTTTTTTGTAGGTCCAGTATTATATGGATATCGTTTTAGTTTTGTACTTGTGCTTGTTTTGTTATTGTTTTTTGGTTATTTATGATGGTTTGATTTGTTTTGCATGGAGTGTTTTTGTAAATGGTGTACTGTTATGCAAAGACGATTGTGTAGATGCCAGGAACAATAGCGATGGCTTAACTCAAAGAGTCAAATGAATTAAATACAATTTTGACAATTAAAAAAAAGTAATATTGTTATATGATAGATTATAGAAAACAGACTATGTACACGATAGTTTAAAAAATAAATAAAATGATACTCTTCATTTAATTTCAACTCAATGAATTAATGTCCTTCAGGACAGGGCTGAATGATTTGCAGAAAAATATGGTCTACTTTTTTTTTTTAACCATATATGTTTATTGAGTTCACATACAAAAGGTACAGCTGTCAGCGAAAACTTCATTTTACATTTTAAATTTTTTTATCCCTAAAAAAAACATCTTTCATTCCCCAACCTCCCCTACTCTCCCCACTACTTACAAAACAACACTGTAAAAAAAAGGCTATCAGAGATGTTACAGATACAATTATGTCCCTTACACATACAATTGAAAAAAAGGAGGGGCATCCCAACATATATAAATCACCAAACATAACCAGAAATGACACATAAAAATAAGGACATCAGGGCCACACCATGTTTTAGTCGTGTTTAAGAGTCTTCAAATGTTTTTTTTTTACTTTGTTATATATTCTAGAGCTGAGTTTCAAGTTAAGTCAAATTTCTCAGGAGCCCCACTTAATTGTATTAAATTTTTTCCAGACTGAGAAATATCATGAGGTCTTTAAGCCATGTAGATGCTGTAGGGGCAAGTGGTGATTTTCAGGGCAGTAAAATTCTTCTTGCAAGTAGGGATGTAAAAGCTATGAGGTTCCTAGCCCACTTTGTCAAATACTCATGATTTGGCATTGTCCCAAAGATACCAAATTCTGCACTTGATAGCAACTTCAACTTGAGAAATGTTGGGAAAAAGATTTATTTATATATATATATATATATATATATATATATATATATATATATATATATATATATATATATATATATATATATATATAATTTTTTTAATGAATCTCATATTTCTTGTTCAGGTGGCAACTTTAGCGTGTAATATTTGCTGCATAAAATGTGTAAATGGTGGATTTTCCTTGTGTGTACAGAATCATCATGTCCCCTTATATGTGATTTACTGGCTGTTGCACCTCTGTAGAACCTAAGTGCTTCACTATTTAAAAAGAAAAGCATTGTGTGACCCAGTTTTACCATTACCCAATTATTGCAGCTCCTGTAATATGGGGAAAAGCACTTTTTTATATTGTAATTTCCTTACATTTATATCAGGTGTTCAGGTCTTATATGTTTAATTTCAGGTTGAAGGAAACTTTTATGTGAATGATTCTCTGGAGAAGCTGATGTTTGAAGAGCTTCGTAATGCCTGTCGAGGAGGAGGTTTGTGTCTGCTGTGATGAATTTTCTTTATTTACCCACTCTGTTATAATGTAATAAGAGAGTTAAGAGAAGCTCATTAGATGTATTACATCACAAAAGAAAGAATGATCTACCACGTCTCAAACATAAGGTCAAAACACAGAACACTATCATTTCTGCAGTAGACTAAGGCATAACACTGGGCAGCACTGAGAAACTTTATTCATTTTGGCACAGACTTTGTTTCAGATCGTTTCAGTTCAGATCAACAATAGAATCAAAACCAGATGCCAGTTTTATGCCAGTCTGGATCACACAGGACCCTTTCTGCATATTTACTGTATTTACCACTATATCCAGCTTTTAGTAACATTGTATAAACAACATTTTAAATGCAATTAAAAGTGTCCTGAACAACAGAAAAATGTCATTGAAATGAAATTAGTTAATTCAAATAAGCCTGGTATTTGTTTATCACTTTATTGTTGTAGTTGATTTCCAGACATAATTACCAAATGTTTTTGATGGTTGCAGCTTCTGAAATGTGACAACAATACAGGGACTGAATATTTTTGAACATACTTATTTGGCTTATTTTGTTTTAATAAAATGTAATTATTGTTTGAATATTAAACATGGACAAATGATTTATGATTAATCAATAAAACAGGTGTTAAACTTTGGCTCAATTAGAAAGAAAAGTTCAGAATCACAATTTTGTTCATATATTCATATGAAATGTTTTAAAGAATTAAAACATGGAGCACCCTGTCTGTTTGTTCAGGTGATGAATGCTCAGTTCTGTTCGCTCACATGTATTGTCCTGAATCTTAATATGGTTTGTTTTCCTCAGGTATTGGTGGTTTCCTTCCAGCCATGAAACAGATTGGAAATGTGGCAGCACTGCCAGGAATAGTACATGTGAGGAGTTGATTCAACACTGTCTTTCTGAAAGTACTCCATGAAATGTGTTTGTTATAGAAGTGCTATAAGGAACGATGATGATGATGATGAATATCATTAATATTTGCATGGTGAACAGGAGATATGTTTGTTTTGTTTGCACAGTAAAATACCATTTTATCATATAGACTTGCATATAAATCACATGTTCTTGAGTTTTTAAACTTTCCAGATTTCTAGATTCTGTTTAAAGTTTTTTAAATATTTAAGCATAATGTAGCTCCTTTAAGACTGTGTTGTCTCTAGTGACACATTACACACATACCATTCCTATTCCCAATCTTAAAAGGGCTACATTCTATTCAGTGAAAGTGTAATAAAAACAGTTTATCATTTAATAACTCCACAGAGGTCCATTGGTCTCCCAGATGTCCACTCTGGGTATGGGTTTGCTATTGGAAACATGGCGGCCTTCGACATGGACAATCCTGATGCTGTCGTCTCTCCAGGTACGTCAGTCAGTTAATATATAAGTAAATTGTACTGTATGCTTTTTATCAACTTTGCATTATAGCATCAAATATTGACTTTTGAATAGTTTGGACAGAACGTACATTATAATTTCTTTTGATTATTTATTTACCATGAATGTTTGTAATTTAATGTTCCAAATGCTGTGGCACATGATGCTATAATAGTTTTATTCATTTGTAAATGTTGAGTTCCATCATATTTTTAGGCATCTGTTCCTATGTGAAGATGTTTGCTTTTGACTCTTAATGCATCATTTTAAGAAAATACTTTTTCTTTTCTTTGCTGGTATTTCACAAACCACATTATATTGGTATCAGAGAAAATATGCATTTAAAGAGTTGTTTTTGTCTCTTTAAGCAACTGCTTTTGGTTTTCAGATATCTAATAACATCTCCAATAACACATTGGAATATAACACCTCCTGATAACGACTTATCACTCCTGGTGTGTTTTTTTACATAGTTATGTATGTAAAAAAAAATGTACCACTGAAAACCTGTGTAGATCTGAAAACTGATCAGGAATCAATAGAAATCTGAACCCATGTGAATGCTATCAGTAAAACTGAAGTTCCATCTCTACCCCTGATCCAGAACTAAAATGAACCGTGTATATGTGGTGTGCACTGATGTGATGGAGCTCCCTGTGGTTTTCCTGCAGGTGGTGTAGGCTTTGATATTAACTGTGGCGTCCGTTTGCTGAGGACGAACCTGGATGAGAGGGATGTTCAGCCAGTGAAGGAGCAGCTGGCTCAGTCACTGTTCGACCACATCCCAGTGGGAGTAGGATCCAAGGGAGTCATTCCCATGGGTGCTAAGTAAGGACACACACACGTTTCTATGCCTCATGAGGACTAAATTTGTAATCCTCAATTGTAGGTAAAGTAGGTATTGGGTAGTGAGTGTAAAGTTTTTTTTTATTAATACATTTTAAAAAATGAACAATTAAAAAATATTTAAAATATATTAAAAATAATGAAATTACATTACAAAAAATAATGAAAATGTAAATAAATAAAACAAGAATAAAAATAAATGGAAAAAGTCAATGTATTTTTTAAATACAAAACAAAAAATTGTGTTAAAAATAATTTTAAAAAATGTTTGCTTATATATATATATATATATATATATATATATATATATATATATATATATATATATATATATATATATATATATATATATATATATATGAAACAAATTAAGTAATAAAATGTAATTAAAAAAATAATGACGGAATAATGAAAAAATGTAATTGAAATTTTTTTTTCATACACACAGATTTCAACAATACTTTTTATATAATCTTCATGGGGGCCTGAATGTTGGGCTCCATAGTGTCAAAGGTCCCCCATGTTGTGACTGTGTAAACATGTTAATGTCCCCATAAAGATAGGAATACAAGTACACAGACACACACACAGACCTGAGCTCATGTACTGCTGTGTGTGTTCAGGGACCTGGAGGAGGCTCTGGAGATGGGTGTAGACTGGTCGCTGAGGGAGGGCTACGCCTGGGCTGAGGATAAGGAGCACTGTGAGGAGTACGGCAGGATGCTGCAGGCCGACCCCAACAAAGTGTCCTCCAAGGCCAAGAAGAGAGGACTGCCACAGGTATCCCAGAAGCACTGAGGTCAGGGGGTCATGAAGGTTTAGACCTCAGATGTTTTCAAACCTGTTTAAATAAGATAAGATAGGACTTAAATTAGCCCAACATGAGGATATTCCACAGTTAAAGGGGACATATCATGTCCATTTTCCACCAGTGACCATAGTTCCCTGGTGTCTCAGTGACCTGTCTGTGACATGCTTTGGTCTAAATACCACAGTGATGCACAGACACAGCAGCCTCTTCAACCTGGACAAACACTGGAGTCATCTGACCTCAGCCTGGTTCCCTGGCCTTTATATTATACTCTTTCAGCAGCTCAGGAGGTGTCTCCTGCCTTCTTTTTCTTATTTGGGATTTTTCCCACACCTGTGTTTATGACCGTGATGGTGATCAGTCACTTCTTTATTGATAGTTGTTGCATATCAAACCCCAATAGTTCTTTTGAAGTTATGATGCTGGATCTCTGTCAGTGACTGATAAGAATGCAGCTGGTGGGTACAGGTTATTCAGGGGACACAGGTCTGTTACCTCTTTTTCAAGGGGTTGTTGGAGACTGATCTGTCAATTTGGGAGAATTTATGGCCCTGCATCCTTTCTGCCTATTATATCTCTTCACAGGTGTGTGACTCTGCCTGCTATATTCTCACATTAGTCCTTGTGGCCATGGCATCCCTGCCTCGCTTTTTTCTTATCTCAGCCTGGTGGAATGTGAGCTCACTCAGGCCCCCCTTTTCGTTGCTCTCTTACAACTTGCTGTGTTTTGTTTCCAAGTAATGTTATAGCAAGGCATCACTAAAGTATCCGTCAATCAATCAGTTAATCCTCATCACTACCACAATCACAATTTCCTGCCACACTGCACTGTTTGCAACATTTCACACCCGACATTTACATGTTTCTCTGAGTCACACCCCAACCCACCGGACACACACCAGGACTACTGATAGAGAATAACGGCAGATCTCCCAGTCTGAGCAGAGGTCCAGTATGTGGGGTTAGCTGAGCTGGTGAGGTGGGATGGGGTGGGGTATTCAAATGAATCTGTGCATGTGACGTGTAAAGCACAGAAAATCCAAAACAGGCTGTTTTCATCCCCCTCCAACAAGAAATAAATCAGGAGAAAAGGAGAGATGGATGTTTTTTTCATAATTTAAGGGTCTCCTCACACACATATTTTGTTTGTCGGTTAAAAAGTGCATTGTACATAATATGTCCCCTTTAACAGCAACAATATACAAGTAAGTACAGAGGAAAAAACAAACAAGTAAGAAGTACAATAATGAGAGGAAAACCAATACATTTGGGTTTTATATAACTATGTATATGTCAAGGTCCAGATTGGAATCTGACCCGATCTGGAGTCTGGTCAGCCCATAATAGAATTCTAATCTGGGCCATCCACATTCTGGATCAGGCTGGTTCATGTTGGAATTCTATTCTAGGCCAACCTAAAATGGATTCTCTAAAATATTCCAATCTGGGCCAGCCCTGATTAGAATTCCTAAATGAACCTGGACCAGATTGGAATTCTCATCTGGGCCAGCCTAGATGAAAATCCTGTAGAGTTTTAATACAACTATTAAAATGAGAAAAATAATGAATCAAATTAGACCAAAAATACATACATTGCAATTTGAAAATATTATGCACCTAGAAACTGGTACCCCCTCCAAAAAAATTTATATCTTCATTATACACTCTAATACAGTTTATTAACAAATGGAATCTGTAAACCTTTGGTAGTTTATTGTACTAGCATTGTGCATAAAAATGATCCAAACATGCAATAAACATATCCTATAGTTCAGAGATGATAACACTATTCTAATATTCCAGTTTGGTTCAGCAGAAAGGGTATCTAGCCTAGAATAGAATGTAAAATGTAAAAATCAAATGTTATTTACATCTTTATGTTGTGGCTGCACATGCATATGGTGTGATGTGAGGGGGGGGGGTTACAGTGAACTGTTATAGAGTGCAATGGCTGATGGGAGGAATGACCTACGCTATCCCTACTTGTACTGCAGATGTTCACCTGTGTGTGTTGCCGGGGTAACGTGTAGACGTCAGTCACAATCTCCTTGTTTCAAACCAAGGTTCATACTCTTTTCACACTGTAATGTTTGGAGAGGTCAAAACAAATTTAAATGACCATACTTAACATCCTCTCATGTCTCCTTGTACTAGACAGTATTGTGTTTCATTTATTCAGCTTCACTTTAACTTCCTCTATTGTATATGAGCCATGATTCAGCCTTTCTTCAGCTTACTGGATGAATCAGTTAGTATTAAAAATGAAAAAATATCAGATTACTTGTCCTTTTTCCCACAAAAGTGTCAACATATCAAGGGCGTGGCTGCTGAAAATGTGAAGTCTTGATGTTTTTATCTCAAAGTAACCTAAATGTTTTTGTCATTTTAGAATGGTAGGTATAAAAGTGGATGATCTTTGGTATCTTTGACTTTAATTTTCTTATATGTTTTATGTAAAGCACCTTGAATTGTCCTGTACATGAAATGTGCTATACAAATAAATTTGCCTTGCCTTAAAAACCAAACCGTGCAGTAACAATATCCATCCTATTAAAGCTGGGGACTCTGGGAGCAGGAAACCACTACGCAGAGATCCAGGTGGTGGACGAGATTTACAATGACTACGCAGCCAAGAAGATGGGCATCGACCACAAAGGTCAGGTGTGTGTGATGATCCACAGCGGTAGCAGAGGACTGGGACACCAGGTTGCCACGGGTACGTGACCTCATTACAACTTGGTGAAAGGGTTATAAAGGGAGGCAAACACAAAAGTTACAGCAATCTGAAACGATCCATTAAGGAGAGATATACTGTTACATAATCTTTCCAATGTATGTTGAATGTAACAAAACCATACACACATACTGTATATGTGAAAAATAAATGTCTAAAGTCTATTAGGAATTGACATAACTTAAATATTGATGGACTGGTGGGTGGACGGTCAGGATGGTACCATTTCCATCAAATGTTCCTGTAAGACACTGTGCACACACTTGCTGAGCGATCTGGAAAAAGTGATAGTTTCCATAGAGTATACATCCCAAGTGGCTGGTGGTCGGTCGGGAACGGTGCGGACAAATCTGGGATCTGGCCGGATCACTACCACTAGTACAAGGAACAAGACAAAACAGTTTCATCCATCGCTGCTAACCGTTAGCATTGGAGCTAACATAAAAAAGGGACCTTGTAAAATTCCAAATAAATCAGCGAATGTTTAAAGTAAAAAAGAAAATTCTTCCAGCAAACATTCAAATAATGTTTTGCACAAGAGAAGGAAAGTATGATTTGAGAAAATAACAACAACTTTAAGACCCTATATTCCCGCACAACTTTATAAGGTATGTGTGTCTTCAAGAGTAAAGGTGTAAACTTGTGGAACTGCCTCAATGATGAAATTAAAGCTGTTGAAAATTTGGTTAAATCAAAATGTTCTATATAACTTTCCTTCTGTACAAATATGTAGAGGAAGAACCTGATCACATTTCCCTCACTGACAAAAAATAAAATAAACAATGTATATAAAATGTGGTAGGAAGCTCTTCGTTCTGTGTGTTGCTTTTACCTTTAATATAATTTGTTCGTCCATAAACAGAAACATCTTCTTTAAAGCAGACTTATGGTCAAGGAGGACATTGAAATGAGTGATGTAAATGAACTCTATAAAACTGTTATTACTGACATGTAAAATTGTTAAGTGAGGGGTAGGGTTTTTAGAAATTCTCTGAACTCCTTTTGAGCGGTGACTCTGAAATCCTTATTTTGTTCTGTTTAGATGAACTGCTCAAATAAAATAACTGAATGAATGAATGAATATACTGATACACATCTCAACAGTTACATATTATTAAACATATGTAGATGGGCATCATAGCAAGAAGTTAGCGACTGAGCTATATCTTATGTTTCTATATAAATACTCAATTGATTTATTACTCGGTTTGGTTTTATAATTTTTTTTTCTAATTTGTCCAATTTTTCCTCAAACAGCTTTTCAGATATGAAGCTTCACCTTTTTTTTTGCCACCATGTCTGACAGTACAGGAAATATATGCTTTGGTTTTAGATCTTAACAATTAACTTCCAGATTCTGCAGTCGTCTGAAGGGTTTAAACAGCATCCACTGTCTATAAACATGTTGTTGTTTTGTTTTATAGATGCACTGGTTGCCATGGAGAAAGCAATGAAGAGAGATAAGATCATAGTGAACGACCGACAGCTGGCCTGCGCCCGAATCACATCACAGGAAGGACAAGATTACCTGAAGGGCATGGCCGCCGCTGGGAACTATGCCTGGGTGAATCGCTCATCCATGACTTTCCTCACCAGACAGGTGAAGACACCACAAACTATATCACATGACCCTGAAAGGCAACATGATGTGATGTCATATTTACATATGTTGAATGTTCATGTGGTTTGAGTCCTGCATTATGTTTTTAAAACCTATTGTAGGCCTTCTCTAAAGTTTTCGGGACGACGCCGGACGACTTGGACATGCACGTCATCTATGACGTTTCCCACAACATCGCCAAAGTGGAGGAGCACATGGTGGACGGGAAGCAGAAGACACTGCTCGTCCACCGTAAAGGTTCCACCAGAGCCTTCCCCCCACACCATCCACTCATCCCTGTTGACTACCAGGTACCCCCCCCCCCCTTCAAATATTTAACTCTAAAATTCATATCCATCAGACCAGCTGAAGAGTTAAACCTATGTTTTCTTCTTCTGCTCAGCTCACAGGTCAGCCAGTGTTGATTGGAGGGACGATGGGAACATGCAGCTATGTCTTAACAGGGACGGAACAAGGCATGACAGAAACCTTCGGTACCACCTGCCATGGGGCGGTAAGAACTTTTATCAATTTACTCTGTTCTCAAACAATGACATTTTGTTTAGTTTCATAGGGAAGTAGACTAGTTGAATCCTGCCTGCAGATAAAATCCCAAAGTTTGTGATTACATACAGATGAAGGGTGTGTTCACCTTTTAAAAGCCATCCTCGATATCTGGCAGGAGCTTTTGAGATTCTCATGAGATGATTAGGAATTAAAAAACAGTGCTAAAGTAACCTTAGCCTGGCTACTGTAGACTGTCTCCCAAAGCTGTGGTTGGTTTGTAAATTGCGAGAGGACTGGATTTCTGCTGCATGGGGCTTTGATAAATCACTTACCAGGCAAACAGATTTTTTGAGCTTCTGAATGGACAGGTTTCCCTGGTCAAGTGTACTTGTGGTTAAGAGGTTATAGTAATCTGTGCTGATAGGACATTTAAGACCAGTCTACACTGTGTGATGTTTGGCTCTTTTAAGACAAAGGATGAGAAAACATATTGATATTTATGGTCATACAAAAAAAAAAAAAAAATAGTTCCACTTCCTATATTCCACAGTGAGAATCACAGCCCAAGAAAAAAATCTGACAGTGTCTGAGATGTAGTTTGACCTTTTCATGGTGTGAAGCTGCTATGACCTACATCAATAGGATTGCACCATGACAGGACACACTGATCAACATTACTGGTGTGTTTATGTCTGGTACAATTAATAACCTGAAGTTGTTTTTTTTTTAATCATTTCCTCCCAAGTTTCTGTTTTCTCAAGTCACAACTACGTGCTCACAGCAATAACTAGCTTAGCTTCCTTGTTTTTGCATAGCAGCACAGAAAATAACATGTACACATGACAATTATGATTTAACTTGAAGCTCAAGATTCTGTGTATTTCATAATTAGATAATTAGTCTGCACACCATGCAAATTTATGAGCTCCATGTCACACAGTGTAGCTGTTGAATTAGTGGCCTTATATTTAATTACAATTACAAATGTAAGGGTTCTAAAGTGGAAATACTAAATCTGATGGCAAACATTTCCACATAGATCTGAACCCTGATGTTTTTTTCTTTTTTTTTTTTTTACATTGTGTTCATCCTTTTGATTCAGGGCCGTGCTTTATCCCGAGCAAAGTCACGCAGGAACCTGGACTTCCAGGACGTCCTAGACAAACTGGCTGATCTGGGAATCGCTATCCGAGTGGCTTCACCCAAACTAGTCATGGAGGAGGTGAGGGGGACTAACATCATTACTATTAGAATATTTCAGTTTATTTAGCTCATAGGTGTCTTGTCCAGGGTTTTGAACTATTTTCATGCTTATCTTAAAGTTATTTTTCCTTTTGTTCAGGCTCCTGAATCATATAAAAATGTGACAGATGTCGTCAACACATGTCATGATGCTGGAATCAGTAAGAAGGCCATTAAACTGAGACCAATCGCTGTGATTAAAGGCTGAAGCTGAAGGACCACTTGCACCAAACTGAGGACTAATACCAAAGTGTCTAGAAAACAGAAAATGCAGAAGACACTCACTGAAGTTGTTTTTGTTTTGGGGTGGGGATTTCTGTTAAGAAACATGAAATTTAGAATGAAGCTGAAAATCTAATTTTGGATTCGAAAATGTTTTGTTTATGCCTTATCTGTGATTCTAATAAATGTCACAAAGTGGAAACAGTTATGTTTATCATAGTATCAGAACTATCAGAACCACCTCGACCATCAGTCAAAGTCATGACTTGTTTGTGACGTTCCATGCTTTGAGATCATAGTTTTCTTCACTAAGAAGCTCCTCCTTCCAGTCAGTACAAACACAAAGAATTTCCTGGATTAGTAAACACTTTATTGGTTCTAACAGATGTTCTAACAGAAGGTTCATCATTGGCATATCAAAAAATAAATGGAAATCTGAACAAATTTCACCTTCAGTGAACACGTCCATCCATTTGGCAAGTATCTTACATTAAGAGCAAATCTCTTTCAACAGGACAAAAATACCAGGTTGAAATAACCTGAAGAACTCACTGATAAACATTTGAACATACTGTTCAAGTGGTCATGGGTGGACATAGGTCCTAATAACGTTCTAATTTTTAACATTTTATCCATTCAATATTTGTGAATTTAACTGTGGGAAAACAATCGCATAGAAATGTCCATTAACGTGATCAGTTTTTGACGTTGTCTCAGAGGTGGATTAAGTGTAGATTGAGTTCAGTGTGTTAGTACTTTGTGAACTGTTTTAGTGTTGGAGCCAATTTGCATGAGTTGTAATTTAACTAAGATTTAGATTTTAACAAATGTTGAACATTTCAGAAAAATGAAATGGTCAGCTGGGTATAAAACTTGTCTGTGGGTTCTCATTCTGGCTACCTACAGTAGCTTAAAGTTAGCATCGCATAAAGTCTGTAAACAGGTGAACACATAGTCCAACTTTACAAATATTCACAGTAATATACTAGCAAACACTTCTAAAGCTCACAGGTTAACATGCAGTGGGTTCTAGTGACTAGAAGCCATTTCATAGAACACAAGGCCATGAAGAGATGCTTTCACGCTTGTCCATTAATAGTTTCAGCAATTTCCACCAAAAAGGGGGTTTTACATTTTTGTGTGTATGTACTAAATAATTCTGTATATCATGGGCTTTGGAAGTGTTGACAGCTTGTATTTCCATTCTTTATGGTAATGAAACATAAGCAAACATTAATTATCTACTGCCCTTCCAGCCTGATTGACATGATCATTTTCAGTCCTGAACATTTAACTTTAGAGTGCAGATTGTGTTTTAGTTTAATATTGAAGCTATCAAATTTTACATTTCAAACAGCCAATTTGACATTCTGGGATAATTGGTTGAGTGTTATAATCACAGATGTGTTTATTTTAGTACAAAGAATGGAGGCAGCCCCTAAAGCAGAGTGTTCATCACAGATGGCAGCTAAAACTGTTCATTGTCTGTTAGCTGGTGTTAAAATAGCCACATGTATAACCTCAATAGATTATTACTAACCTTAAAGAAAAAACAATGTGCAGACCTGAACTCAGACAAATACCAGTCTGTGAAAAACAGTTTATTATCAGTCGATTCATCATCACTATTGTTTTTACATTTTTCTTCTCATCAACAAATCTTAAAATGTGAATTATCACACTGGTGAAAACAGTTCCCACAAGCACATTTCTTCCCATTTGACCAGGAATTTGTTGACAACAAGAAAAATGACACTATCCTTCCTTGCATAGACACCTTTAGTTGAATTTGGGCACTTTCTTTCCTTCCAAATGGCATTATTTTTGGGGCAAAAACACAAAGCCATTAAAGGAACTCAACTGAAAGGGACCATGAATTATGACAAAACACCAGAAATGCACCAGAAAACCTAATTGGATCTGAACAATGGAAACAGGAAGAAGGCAACACTTAACAGCAACAAGAGATGGGGTTGGAACTGACAGATTAACAGTAAAGAAGTTTGAAAGGATTTGCTTTTTTTTTTTTTTCCCTTTCCTTTTTTAAACATAAGAAAATTTTCAGACAGGTCGAGTTCTGGGTCATCATCATCATCATCATCATCATCATCATCCCACACCGTTTGGTTTCAACTGTTTGACAGCTCCTTCACAGTATTACTTGCAGAAAGCGTTGCATATCAATTTGTCACTCATTCTGAATTGTCAAATTATTCAATAAGAGAAAAAGAATAAATCATTGAGCCAGTTCTGTACATTGTAAATTAAGGTTTTTACACAAGCTGTACATGAAATGATTCCTAAGGGTTTTGCATTTTATAAGGAAGCCCATTCATGCCAGGAAAAAAAAACTGATAAAATCTAAGACCTGATAAGAATAAACACTTATGAAATGATGAAAAATCTTATCAAGGTTAATCTTTTTGCGTAACACACATCAAGTTAAGATTCATGAGAACTCTGAAATAATTCCATACTTTTGACATTTGAGTCAGTTACAACATACTCTGTAAAAGGTTCTACTACTATGAGTAAAAATATTGTGACGACAAACATGATTTTTCATTGTAGAATTAGATCACAACAATGAGATCATCAGATAACACTTCAAGGGATACAAACAAGGGGTGAGAAAAGATCCAATCCTAGTTACAGGATAATCATCAAAATGCAAATGATAGGATTGAAGTTAAATTAAACACTAAGTGGTACTGACTTGGCCATAAAATAAAAAAAATTTAAAATCATGTAACAGACTTGCATTCAAGTAGAAGTTCAAATATCACTTCTAAATTAAATTAAAAATGTATATTACTGTACCTACTTAGAATCTTTTCAGAGGATAAACTCATTTGCTTCGTTTTATGCTTCTGTTATTTGACTTGTATTTCTGCTGAAAAAAACAACAGTTGTGATTCTCATCCTTTAAGTCAGGATAATGTGCTGGTGAAGTGAAGGTTTGAAAGTTTTTCAGTGATTGGAGTTATGGGATACTCAACAGTAAGTTATGACATGCACTACATCAAAAGTATTACATGATCAATCAAAATTATGAAAAATCAGTGTTTCTCTTTCCTATATTTTCATTTATTTTCTGGCGGAAGTGAGCTTCCGTCATTTACAGATGGGAAAGTAATTAAAACAAAAAACTAGGATATTTATTTACATTTCTGAGCATCTTATTCTCTTATTTACATTTTCTGTTCTAAGATAAAAAAAAAAAACAGCCCAAATTATTAGTTCCATTTCCCAAAAAACAAATTTATGGAAGATTGACTAATGAACATCAGCAAAAACTTTCAACAAAACCACAATCAAGGGCTGATGAAATTGATCAATATTGATGTGATAGTGACAAAGATGTTTAAATTGGAAAAGAGAGGGGGGAAAAAAACATGGACGTTTGCAATAAACCTGAATGAAATTGGGCTGTAAGCACTTCACTCCAAACCTCAAAATAACTCAACCATCCATTCCTCAATGCATAAAAAAAGAAAAACAAACATCACTTCCACATCTTAAATAAAAATACAATTGCAGCCCTTATGTTTCGTCCATTCTCTGGTAGCAAAAAACTGCCAAAGAACTCAAATCTAGCAGGATTTGTAATGTGGCTCCTACAGGTTTTGACTAGAGTAAAGCTATCATTTCACAAATCCTAACGTTTTAGGATGATTACTAAATGTTTTTAGACAGGTAGTCCTCTCCCACAGATCTGTGTTTATGTCTAAAAGCTCTTTCCACACGACTCCACTCTTCCAAGAAAGACACTAAACAGCGGTGGAGCTTCTTTCTGTCTCGTGGACAGCTCTTCTTATCGGAGGGATTTATCCATCCTTCTGTCCACATTCCCGACAGACTGGGCTTTGTTATGCATTTCACTTTTAAGTGCAAAAGCAGCTCCTAAGCTAAGGTCCTTTTGTTGTTGTAGTTACGTGGAGAGTACAACCACTTCCCGTGAAGTGTAATCTCAGTCCTGATGAACTCTCAGTTTAATTTACTACAGCTTTGCTCGCTGAAAGAATGCCTGCAGACACAAACAAATCACAGATGAGCTAAAGAAGCAACAGAAGAACAGATGTGCTGACCATTGATTAAAACAAACCAGCTCATACCTTGATGTAGTTTTTCAGGACTTTGACATCTGGCTGCTGAAGCACTTGACACAACTCCTGTTCATAGAAAAACAAATAAAAAATAAATACATCTGAAAGAATTTGTGAACATGTAATTCTGCCACTACTTTAACAACCTTTTTATCATAGTTTAATGAGCAGATTGTTTTTAAATTATGTACAGGAGGATCATGTTTTCACATTCAAGCTTCTTTACCCTACCCCCCAAAAGGAGAGAGGGAGACTGTTTTTGGATGATGCAAAAACTACTGGACCTAATCTTACCTGTGAGATTTCAGGTGAAACCTGCAGTGAAGGCAGATACTCCTGCTGTAAGAACTGGATAAACTCCGGTCCCTGCAAAACAAACATGTGATTTTCACACCACTTCATATTTGCAGTGATCTTCAACGTCAAAACAAGTTCTTTTTTTTTTTTTACCCGTTTGAGATGAATCATTTTCAGTGTGACGGCACACTCTGACAGTGTCTGTAAAATATAAACAGTCAAAGTGAGTGATGTGCATGAACAGAGTGAAGGGTTTTACTTGTCTGGACTGATTCAGAAACTCACCAGTACTGTCTGAGCATCAGAGAGGTCAAAGGTCGGTTTAAGAGGAGCTAGGAAGCATGCAGGAACAATGTGTTTGTAGATGAAGTCAGGGAAACCCACCATTCCATCTTTCCCTCCTGTAAATGTGACCAGAACATTGCCAACAGTGTTAAAAACCAAACCACAAAAAAGGGTTTCAAAATGTTTTTAGTAAAAAAAAAACGTGTCAGTGTTTCTCACCCCACAGCTCCACCAGTTTGGAGAGGATAATGAAACAGGTTTTCTGAGCAATGGGGTCGGGGAAGTCTACAGCCCCCTGAATGATGGTGAACACGACTCGCTCTATGTTCTCTGCACCTGGAGGAAAAGAAAAACAACACAAAATATTGAGAAAATGATGACTGATTCAAGAACTTTAGTAGGATGGAAAATGGAAGGGTCAGGTAATACATTTGAAATCATGTTAAGTACTTTATATTTTTTAAAATCCCTGATAATCAGCTGGAAACTTAAGATTAAAAAATGGACCCTTCAATTGACCCTCCTAGATTGGCCACTGTCCAATGGAAATTGACAAAAGTATATACATAAAGCAGAAGCCATCTAAGTTTAGAGCAGGAGATCCACTTTGAACACACATTTTCTCCAAGTGTAAAATTCTAAAAGCAGAGGACGAACAATGGAAGTAATTTATTTGATTTATATCTGTGTGATGTCTGTGAGACTCACCCTGACTGGCCATCACCTCATTCATGCCGCTCCCTGTGACCGTCTGAATGAAACTAAAGTAGCTCCTCCTGAGCATTTGTTTCTCTAGGGCAGCTGCCTGGTCATTGTCCTCTGCTGGCCGAGCCAAAACCTCAAAGATGGCGAGCACCAATGGCATGAAAATCTGCTGCAGGAAGGGAGACACCTGTTGCTGCCATGGCAACGAGACAGCAAGAGATCATTATTTCACAATATGTTGACTGGTCATTAGTGTAGAAAGGTAGTAGTTTGTTCAACACAAATACACATCATCCTCCAAGTGTAATCAAAGTATTTGTGAATACCTTGAACTTAGCAGTGATCTGACTGATAAGTGGGATGAACTCCTGCAGATCTTTGGCCTCACAGTCCTTCAGCATGTGCTCAGAGGCAGCGGGGATGAAGGGCAGCACCTCCTCCTCCAGGCAGATAATCATTCGATGCAGGAAGGAGCGTACAGAGCTACGCAGAACCCCCCGCTGGACAGGACAGCTCAGCGCAGGCAGGAATGTCTGCAGACAGTCTCTGTAGACCTCAGTGCAGCCGCACTGCTTAACCGTCTGTTTGTTACTGAACGCTTTACTGGTCCGACTGTAGATACAAGACAGAGGTTCTGACTCAGTTCTGCAATATGTCTAGAAATACTTACTGTAAATGATGACTAAAACATTTTCTTAAACATCCTGCATGTCATGAGGCAAATTACACCAAGTGACAGACAAAGCAGCTATCTGACCAAACAAATTAAGCAGAGGTAGCAAGACATCCTACCAGACTGATCAGCAGGTGTTTAACAACTGAGACCAACCAGCTGTCATTCAGAAAGTAGAAAACAAAACCTGAACACTAATGTCAGCTGGATACCTCTGAGACCCATGTTAGACACAGCTGTGAACAATATTGTGTCTCTGTGGTCCTCTTGTTTCCAGATCACAGAAAACCAAGAGAAAGCATCCTGTGTTTGCACATTCATCAAAGCCAGAAGCTTAAATTCTCAGTGCAAAGTCTCATGTTCTGAGGTTTTTGTTTCCTTCGGGTCTTCCTTTAAAATGTATTAATATGAGTCTTAATGAAGTCATAAAACATTAACAGCTCAACACAACATGAACAAGTACACTTTATTTTGAAAAGCTCTCACCTAAAGTTCTGCAAATAGACTTAGAAAAACAACATAAGCAACACTGTGTTTGCTATAAAATACAATATCACTAACACACATCTGCATGCATCTAATAACTGTGGACATGCATCTTTAATGTATTGCATTTTAACAATGTATGTCGAGTAATGAGTTCAGTAAACCCAGTGGGAACTTGATCCTCACCTGGCAAAACCGACAGCGTGGCTCAGACAGTCGGCAAGGGCAGCCTGTCTTTCCTCCTCCGTCTCTTGCGGTAGTTTGGCAAGTAGCAAACGAAAAGCATCCATCAGTGGCGCCAGTAGGCCCCTCATCATCGCCTGCTTCCTCTCCACTGGACTTTCGCCATTTACGATCAGAATGCCAGCCGTCTCAAACATGAACAGCTGATCGTCACTGGTCAGCAATGCTGGGAAACCATTTTCCTTAAGAGAGGAGATTTCAGCCAAATTAAGTGTACCATCCGAGTGTTTCTGCTTTGATTAAATAGTTGGTGTCGGTTAATCAATGATCAATGATCAGCGGGAGCGGGTATCAAGACTCACTGGAGGAGTGAGCTCCAGCAGGTCCTGGATCCTGGTCAGGATGTCCTCAATGAAGGCATTCATATGTTTACTGTTAACAGGCATCAACAGGAGAAATGTCAAGAAATGCAGTTTTTAAAGTCTACATGTCTGTCAGAGGAAACGTAGCTAAAAGCAAAACAGGATGAGTGATAACAGTCTTAAGTTGTTCTTTATTCTTTATTAGAGGGTGGGAAGTTAAATGAAGTAAAACTCACTGCAGAGTTTTGATGAATCTGGAAAAGAGGTAGGCCACTCTGCTGCGGACCTTTGGGCTGTTATGTCTCAGTCCTCTTTGGTCCAGAAATGCCATCTGAGCATTGACAAATGAATAAATAACACTGAGCAGCTTCAGAGACCCAACCTCATTCACACACATACAAAAGTAAAAACACAAAAACTACTTGTGATTTAGGATACAAACAACTGACTACAGTACATTTATTCAACCCTGTATTTTTATCTAACAAAATGTGGTCAAACTATTGCTAGAAACCTTTTCCACCTGCCAAAAATGTTCTATTAAAGTAAATCATTTAATGTAGCACAATAAATGAATCCAGAAATATTTTTGTATATACTAAGAGGTCACTCACCAAAACATTGGGAATGTATTGAGGCTCCACAATGAAGAATTTATCATATCGAACAACGGTTTCAAAAAACTCGAGAGCCACTGAGGTGTGTTGGTAGCTACTGACGCTACAGGACACCAGCTGAGGATACAAATTTTGACACATTAGTGAGTGGAATGTTCAGAATTTTTAAACATAATGTGTCTGCACTTGACAACCCTCAGCCTTCAGTCCACATCAAATTATCGGCAAGTACGGACGACAAATTGATGACAAGACCACGCGGCGAGGATTGAGGGTAGAAAGCAAAGAGAATCTAATGCGATTTCATAACCCACCGTCCTCATCATGTCCTGGAGGGCGCTCGTCTTCGCCGTGTCTCCAGAGAAATGAGCACCGTGAGACGCAGGCAGAGCCTCGCCAAGCATGTACAGCAGCCGGATGGCCACCTCTACTTCCATGAATGGAGCCGTCTGCCAATTCCTGGAGGGAAAAACAAAACCATGCAGATGACAGATTAATATCTTTATTTGATGTTGTTGTTTGACAGTAAAGCTAAACATCTGCATAGATTACTTTAACTTCACTTAACCTTGTCCCAAATAAATGATGAGCTAAGAAAGATGCAAGTGTTTTCAAAATATTTTATGTTCAATATTGATTTTTGACTGAAGAGAAATGTATGAACGCGATCCAGATATTCCACTACAACAGGTGAAAACTGAGCTGTACATGATGACTGGACACACTGGATACTGGTTGGTGGACTCCTATTCTGAATTATCAAAACACAAACACTGAATTTGTATTTCGTCTGCATACAGTACATCTTCTCTATTTGAAGACAATGTACTGAAAAAAACAGTGCCATTGTCCCTGTGCTCATCCGGACCTCACAGCTGTGATGAGTGGTTATCAATAAAAGGGAGTCATTCAATAGAAGATTTCAATCAATCCCACTGTGTGTTTTTAACAACAAATGCCAAAAACAGTGTGAATGGTATAGGAATCCCCCAAAGCTCTTCTGGGGTAACATATGACTGAATAAAAGTATGTAACTGGGTAATGACATATTACTGTGGTTAAATGATACGCAGGAGGTTGTTGGTGGAAACTAATATTGGGGCAATTACTTTCTTTGATCTTCATGGTAAGGGAACTAACTCTGAATCAATCGGAAATGAAATCTGTTGAGAACTGAGGGAAGAGTAGTGATTTTAGTGGGCGATGCCTTCATGTGCATTGCCCTGCCTAAATAAAGATAGAAATAAATAAAATAAATAATGAAAAATGATGATTTGTAAATTCAAGACTTCAGTCTTTTTAAGACCCCATGGGAAACCTAGTTTTAGTCAGTTCTTAAAGTTCAATAAGACATGAGAAAACTAGATTCAAAACTTTCTATTAGTCATGAAGCCTTAATAATGATGCACGAACTTACCAAAGACCACTTGTATGCTTAAGAGTATTTCCACAGAAACAGTTAATGCTCTTTAATTGTATGCAGTTGTTTTGGAGGCAGCAGCCATCAATGACTTTTCACTTCAACATACTTTCAAGATATTTACATTTCAAGCAGCTGTTCTTGCCCCCCCTTTAGCGTTAACACTAAAACAGGGTCTTACTGCATGGTATTGGTGAAGACCCGTCGTACAGCTTCCAGCAGCAGCTCAGGGGACACCTGAGCCAAGCGGTCCAGCAGCATCTTCAGCTGCTTCCTGTACTCCACGAACATCGCTTCATCCTCGCCCTCATTTTCAAAGTTGTACTCATCATCATAAGTCAGTTTCTTCATGACGGCGAGCATTATTGCCTACACGTAGAGTGGAGTGACTTATTTGTTTATTCTTTAAGGTGTCAAATCATATCTGATGACAACGTGGTGTAATTTCCAGTCTTACCTCTATGTTGGTTTTCTGCTGGTCTGTCAACTGGGGAAGCTATAATCACAGAAAATAAATACATAAAGCATCATTTCAAGTAGGGATTTCTACTTGGATTATGGAATATATTGGGGCTTATAAAATTCAAAATGCATCCTGATCCCAACTTCTGAAATTGCATTTTATCCATCCTCCTCAGACTGCGACTGCTTCAGGTAAGGATCAACTGCCTGCATCAAATCTCACCTGCTTGAGGACGTGCAGGTATTCGTAGCAGAATCCGACGATGTTCGCGGAGATGTCGTCGTCCTCATGCACCAACAGCTGCAGCAACAGCGGCACTTTGGCCTCCATAGCCTGCAGCGTCTCTGCGGCGTCTTTCACGTTTCCAGTTTTGGCCAGCTTTGTCCAGCTCAGCACCAGACTCTGCCCCATCCCGTTAACCAGCCGGGAGAACTTGGCCAGGAAGTCCACGTCCTCCTCCTGAAAGAAGAGGAAGAGGAAACTATAACATACTGCCCGACCGGAAATCATGTGACCTCTGCCCAGAAACATAAACACATTTTCTCTTTTATCTGCAATGACCAACCAAGTAAAACAGACAACTCTCCCAAATGGAGAAAGAAATGTGAAAAATATTCTAAATATCTGAGTGGTAGTTTTACACATTATGACTGCAGTTGATAATTAAGCTTTGCAACAGAACGTAGTGAGTAGTAGTGTGTGTCGTCAGATCATAGCTTTTTTTACATTTTCAGTTATAGCACTGAATATATTAATTTGTCTTTTTTGTATTGATACTCCAAGCACATTGTTCCCAATTTCCTTTCATTTTAACAGTAACAGATTTCCCAAAAACAAAATACCTCTACAAGATATTCAAATACACAAGTGAAACATCACACTGTTGCCCTAGATAAGAGAAAATAAATTAAGTTGTGTTGAAAAGTGCTAAGTTAATGATGTAAAATTAGTTCCCACAGAACAGATGAAGTAAGTTTAACTATTCTCATAATTCTATACCAACATGGTGTGTACAATTCAAGAAGTATATCAATTACTCAACCCCAAAAATTTGTCTGACCTGTTCCACATTGAAGAAGCCTACAGACTGCAGAACTTGGCACAGCGACTCTACCAGCTTGGTTTTATCCACAGGATCCATCCCTTTATTGATGATTTCATACAGACAGTCACAGGCCTCCTCTCTGAGCTCCTCCACAGACATCTGACTCAGCAGCAGATTCACAAACCTGAAATAGTCCATTTTAGACCAAAACTCGTCAACCAAAATGTCACCTTGATATTTACATTTTTCAAGGAACCAAAAATACAACTGCTGTTATTTAGTGGCTGTAAAAAAAAAAAAAAAACCTTCATTCAAGAACTTCAAACTAACATTCAACATTTCCATTTCGGGCAAATCAGTTGTCATTTTCAGTAAAAGTGCACCCACTGGTCCAAATGACATCAATAGATAAGCATTAAACTATTTGCGCTCATCAGAATAGATGAGAATAAGACTATTTATCCCACCATGGAGAAATTCCCACTACAACAGTAAATGTAAAGTGTAGGTCTAAAGGACAGAAAAACATATTTAAGTCCTTAGAGTGTGAATATAGAAAATAGAATTTAAATTTTAAATGGCATCTGCTTCTTTACAGTAGTTGACATTGTTTATAATACTTGCTTTTACATTGCACTGTGATTAGAAGTGTATGTGGGGTGGTTACTGAAAGCCATTGTACATTCGTAAGGCTGTGGGGAGGAATGACCAGTGGAAATGCTCCTTCTCGCACAGATGTAATAGTCTGGTGCTGAAGGAGCTGCTAAAGGCCTCTACAGTGTGATGCAGGGGTTGGGAGGGGTTGTGCATGACTAACATCAGTTTTGCTAATGTCCGTCTGTCCATCACCTCCTGGATTAAGCCCAGTGGGGAGTCTACGACACAGCTGGCTCTCTTTATCAGTTTAATGAACATTGTTTGCCATAAGCCTGTTTACCGATCATTGGCGATGAGGTTGAGGTCAATCCAGGACACGTAGGCTCCAACCACCTCCAAACACTGACAAGTTAGCTCTGGGTGGGACTGCTGGTACGTCTGCAGGATCTGGAACCAGGACTCCACCAAGTTTGGGATGCACTGTTCCCTCATTGTGTCTTTGATTAATGTGTTTCTACGAGTGTCCTGAAGGAAGACGAAGTGTGACATGATGAAGACAGTAGCGGTGCTACTTAACACCTTTATTTCCTTAGACAGAAATACTATATTACGACTATACAACATTTAATGAAAGATCTCTGCCAACTATCCTCACCATCACCTCTTTGTGCCTTCCCCAGTATCAATTAATTTAACTCTTCATTAGTTAGAAATTCATTTGACAATTAGTTACCAAATTCTTTCATAAAATGAAACAGACAATGTGACAGCTGAAAAACAATGTGGTTTAGGTGTTGTGTTTTTTAATAAAAAATAAATAAACAAATAATAGGTTGTATTGAACCCTTTGATAATTGTTTCCATTAATAAAAGGGGTTCAATACTTTCTACTAATATACTGGTCCATATGTAAAATGCTTCCAGAATAAAAATGAATGACATTTTACCACATGTGTGTTACTGATAAAGAAAACTCAAGTCTTAAATGCTGGTTGGTTCAAGTTTCCAAGATAAGTCTGGGGTCAAAATGTGAAATTCTTAGAATGAACAAGAGAATAGGTTTTAGTCCAAAGGAATATTGGTCTCAGATCTACCAGATCTACTTCAAGACA
Organism: Siphamia tubifer; assembly: GCA_020466265.1. Classification (NCBI taxonomy): domain Eukaryota; kingdom Metazoa; phylum Chordata; class Actinopteri; order Kurtiformes; family Apogonidae; genus Siphamia; species Siphamia tubifer. The sequence continues at coordinate 27,515,760 of CM035794.1, read as the reverse complement.
CTGTCTGCACATTATGATCCATTCACTTTACAGGTTCTTTCTAGTGGAATATTTACTAATCCATTATATACATGTACATAAACCACCATATATGTGGAATAACACACCGTTATTTATTATATATATATATATATATATATATATATATATATATATATATATATATATATATATATATATATATATATATATATATATATATATATATATTATTAATAATTATAATAATAGATTGTATTTATATAGTGGTTTTCTGGGCACCCAAAGCGTTTTACATTAGTGACCCATTATTCATTAGAACTTGTACATTCTAAGCTATATTTGTAGCCATAGTCGTGAGGCGTGGCTACTGATTGGCACCAAACAGCCCCTCCGACCACCATCAAACATTCATACACCAGTGTGAGTGGCACTGGAGACAGGCAGGGTTAAGTGTATTGCCCACGGTCACAATGGACCGATTAAGACAGACTGAGATTCGAACCGCCAACCCTTCAGTTATTGGACGCCCTGTTCTACCAACTGAGCCATGGCCGCTCCCTCAAAAAGATAGTGTCAATGGTCCTGTGCTCACAGCTGTGATGTCTTGCTATCAACAAAAGGGAGGCATTCAATAGATCATAAAATCAGAATTGAAATCTGTTGAGAATTGAGGGAGGAGAAGTAATTCTAGTCAATTGTGGACGACGACGACGAACAGACCGATGAAGTGCGACGGCAATAGCTCATTGCGACTTCGTCTGGATGAGCTAAAAATTAGCTAACCAACACTTTTGTCATATGTGACCCGCCACCACGAAACCAGGCATAAGTCGCGCTGAGCCGTTCAGAGCTACAGCCAAATTTAGGCTGCAAGGCGATTTCTTATTTGTGTTTACATCTTATCAAAAAACGGTACCTTAACACCTCTATGTTCAGTTCCTGTGGTCATTACATTGAAATCCAATCAATAAAGGTGTTTATTGAGTCAATTATTTAAGCGGCGACAAAAGTTCAGGGATTGCTGAGCAAAGACAAAGACGACTTCCACCTCTTTTCGCCGAACAAACCGATTTCCGTTCCGTGGGTAAACACCCAAGTGTTCGGTACGAGGTAAAAGCTTATATTGAATGCTCTTGTCCAATAGCGTAAGCCAAATGATTATAATACGTCGCACTTCTGTCCTATTATTATAATATATAAAACTTCTGTGACATGTCCATCAGAGTGTCCTTTAACATCTGTGAATAATTTGTGTCAATCGGATGCAAATTATTATGCGTTGCTAAGGACTTCCTACCCCAAATCTTTGACGGACAATATCTAAAAAAATGCAAATTGCAAAATGGATATTAAAATTACCATAACTTTGGTTCTACTTGTGATAGAAACATAATTCTTTCACCATCTTAAACCTTAGTCTCCACTCTACCAAGTTACACAGATAACTCAGTTTTGATTTCCAGACACTTATGCCTGGTTTCGTGATGGTGGGTCACATATGTTTTCGGATTCATCTTCGAAAATTTAGCACATTTATGGTCTGAGGTAGATACTTCCTAAAAAAAAGTAGGCCAGTGTTATCTGTTATCTAAAAAAAAAAGAAAAATCATTACCCACTATACATTTACTGTGCTTTACTGTCCACAAAATATTGAATTTCTACAAACTATATTCTTAGTAAGGGTGGGTCCATACCTCAGGGGAGTGCAGGATGTCTCTGTCAACAACTTCTGCATCGATTGCCATGAGTGTTCGCAGGTAGACGTCAACACCATGAGGGTTCAAACCGACCAGTGACAGGATGTCAAAGAAGAACTTTGGCCACAGAGTCAGGTACTCCATGACGAAGGTGAGAGCAAACACCTGGGCCGCCTTGTTCCTGATGAAGGGCTTCTCTGGCTGAGTGTTCATCAGCTGCAGGTGAAGAGAGAAAGAATAAAAAAAAATTTTTTAAAAAGAAGAGATCATGTACTGGGGAAGCACACGTCTAACATCCATAGATGAACATTACCAATCCATCACACTATCTTCTTTTAGCTCAGCTTTGACTTATACTGAATACTGTGCTTTAGTTTATAGATGGAGCACTTCTAACTACATTTTCATCCTCACACATGTTGCATTTGCATCAAATAACTAAAAAAAATAAAATGTATCAAAATAGATTCTGAATTTTTTTTTTTCCACACGTCGTTCTATGTGCAAAACCAGCTATCCTTGCATTTGCATTAGTCATAGTAATTATACACAAATGTTAGTTATTATATTCGTATAAATGATATGTTCAGAGTGCCTCACAGCAAGAAGGACCCCGGTTCAAATCCCACACCAGACCTTTCTGTGTGGAGTTTGCATGTTCTCCCTGTGTCTGCGTGGATTTTCTCCAGGTACTCCAGTTTCCTCCCACCATCCAAACACATGCACTGATAGGTTAATTGGTTAATCTAAATTGCCCATATGTGTGAATATGAGAGTGATTGTCTATATATGTTCATGAACTGGCGACTCATACAGGGTGTACCCCGCTTTCGCCTACTGTAGCTGGATTAGGCCCCCACAGATCCCCATGACCCTAGTGAGGATAAAGGGGGTTCAGATGACGAGAGACAAGATATGTTTGGTGTGTGTTTGACTGAATCCGATGTAAAAGTATGTGTATAATTTTAATTTAATTGAAATATACAACTCAATGCGCACAGGTATGCTGCCTGTTCTGTTGTGTTGGTTTGTGGTCCATGGTGGTGTACTGTACCTGACACTGAAGCCATTTCATCAGAGTCTCTCTGATGAGCTGCTGCTGAACAGCACTCAGACCAGCATGTCTGGAAAAATAGGCAGTTCAAAAGGTCATCAAGAGGTCTATCAGATCAAAGTGAACCAATATTTCTGCAGATGATGCTGATGGATCAATGGACTGATGCTATGATTAAAGAGAATTTGGGAAAGTGCGAGGAGGTTCATACAGTTACCTTCAAAGTCTTGTCCTGTTAAATTACAACTGATGTTAATGTTCGCATCAGTGCATTGTGTTTGAGGTTCTGATTGTGATTATTATGTGGTTATCCTTTGTGTCAAAATTTCCCTGAGTGATAGTGATAGTGAGTGAGTGAGATAGTGAGATAGTGAGATAGTGAGTGAGTGAGTGAGTGAGTGAGTGAGTGAGTGAGTGAGTGAGTGAGTGAGTGAGTGAGTGAGTGAGTGAGTGAGTGAGTGAGTGAGTGAGTGAGTGAGTGAGTGAGTGAGTGAGTGAGTGAGTGAGTGAGTGAGTGAGTGAGTGAGTGAGTGAGTGAGTGAGTGATGGGCGGCTGTGGTTCAGTTGGTAGAGTGGGTGGCCCAATGACCGAGAGGTTGGCGGTTCGCGTCCCGGCTCTGGCTGTCCACATGTCGAAGTGTCCTTGGGCAAGACACTGAACCCTGACTTAGGCCCCCAGTAGGACTGACCTTAGACCTTAGAAAAACCTACTGGTGTAGTATGTGTGTGAATGGGTGAATGAGAGGCTAATGTAAAGCGCTTTGAGCACCATGAAGGTGGAAAAGCGCTATATAAAAAAAAAAATGCAGTGCAAAATGCAAAATGCAGTGAGTGAGTGAGTGAGTCTCTTACCTGAACTTAATCTGATGCTCCAAAACTTGGAAGCAAAAGAACTTCACGTGGTCATCACTGAAACAAAAATTTAAAATGCTTAACTTTTGGAACACAATATTATCTCAAAATATGACAGCAGGGTGTTCCAAATGCTGCGCTGTTGGTTAGACTTACTTATAAACGCCTTTAGCAAGGGCCTCGGCACACACCTCCCAAGCATCCTGAGACTCCTTCAGCTGCTCAAAGTAGGCCATAGCCTGATTGAACACACACACACAGCACCGTCACTAATTCAATTTCTATCTACACCAAATGAGTTTACAGTATTTAATCACATACTCATTTCATCATAATTTTGTGTATACTCATACACTTATTTGTATGATTAACAATTTTATCCAACTCCAAAACTGAACTTGTGATCCTGGACTGAAAAATTACCTCACTGACTCAAATTCTTTACACCTCAACCAGCAGAATTGGACACAATGTCCAAATAAAAGGCGTTTTTCAAAAAATGAATTACTATTCATTATGCTAAAACATTCATTATTAATTTCATATTATATATGATATAAATTATATACTACAGTGAATAATTGATGTCAAGGACATATTTTATCTTAGGCACATCCACAATGATCTTTATTTGTAGAAACAAAACCCCTCTTCTTTCTGAACATTCGAATATGTCTGAAAATCATTTTGTGTCCATGAGGTTTGTAATGCCACTGGACATGGTAATTGTACTGCATTGCTCAATTAACTTTCCTGCTGTAAATGGTAAGCAGTAAGATTACAAAAGGACAAATTTAACTGCACAACAATTATTAGCAAAACAAGAATGGAAACGTGTAATTTAGTGTTGGAGTCTTTGGCTTCACCATTGTATTCTGAAGAAAAAGTGGATCAGAAGATGAATGAATGAAAAAACTAGGGTTACACTGTGAGAAGCAACATTTAAAGGCATATCCACAACAACCCCAGTCCTTACCCAGACAACTAGGATGTCATGTGATTCATCCCCAGGTCATGACCTTTCATTTGGACTTGATTTGGCATCAATCAGACAAATAGTTGAAATATGAACAAAAGAGTGCTCAGTAATTTTAAACTGTTGAGCTGCCCCACATAGGTATTCTAGAAATGGTAAATTGTCCAAAAACAAATCAGTTCTTCCTCTCCATCATTCATTGATATGAAAATATTTCTAAACCAAGTATTATATTTAAAAAATATTTTTTTATTGCGTTCACACAAAGGATGTTCGGCAGAGGCAGTGATCAGACCAAAGACATAATATTCCTGAGACTCTGTTCAAGGATATATTAAGATGACAGCAAACACACGTCCATCACCATTTCCAAAAGCCTACTTTTGTCTATCTACAGTCCTTGACTTTCTAAATTAAGAGGATTGGAAGCGTTTCCAAAAGTCATCGTTTTAGGGATGATAAACCCAAAATGTGCTATTGTAGATGCGATACTTCAGTGTCACAGCCCTCATTAGCACTTACACTGGGAGCATGAGATACAAGCGTGTGACAGGTAAGTTTAACTGCAACATTAGCAAGATGTGTAGAAAAATCAAGGGTCTACAAACACATGAAAGAAGTGTCATAGCAAGGAAGGTACAGGAGATCTATTAAAAGACAGGTTGAAACCTGCTTTCCAGATGTGCCCCATCAACCCCATCTTCCTGAAGCTGATTTTATAAAACTGGATTTTCCCCTTTTGCCAAAGAATGTAGACATGGCTCCTCAGTCACACCTTAAAATGTCTCCAAGTATACCACACATCTTGACCTTTACATCTCCCTAAAAATAGGACAAGGGGGCTAAAAATTCAAAAATGTAGACTAATGTTATGAAGCAAGTTTGGAAGTACTTTGGTTTCATAAAAAAAACTTGCTGAAATAGAAAAAAATATTTTACAGATAAATATTTTTAGATTATTTCTATTTTTAAAAATCTGCATGTAATACAGTCTACTGGGCTTTGCACGGTTTGGGGGAAAAAAGCGCACTGTGCGGGTCTGTTGTGGTGCGGTATGCATGCGAAGTGAATTATATCATCTCTTAAACTGTATCCTAAACTATGGTTACGTCACGTAAAGAGCATATGCCCAAGTACAGGGTACTTAAAATAAAATAAATTATAATGATAAAAAAAAAAAAAGCAATAAAACCGCAACTGCAGATTTCAAACCGCAATACATACCGCACCGCAACTTCTGTGAACCGTGCCACCCCTACAGTCTACAAAACAACAATAGTTTACAACAACAAGAAAACACAAAAATTATATGCTACTATATTTTAAATATGTTTGTATCCTCTCACAGGAACATTTTGAGAATTAAATTAATTGTGCAAGGCAGAGTGCATCACAAAAAGGATGGCTATTGCTAAATCACTTGCAATTTATATGTTTAATGGGATGGGTTTTGCATGTAATGTGAATGGACACAATGACTTAATATACAAAGCCTGGAATCAGAATGCCGATTCATGAAAACACAATATCTGGATTGAAAAAACTACTATGATCTTTAATGTACAAATTCTGGTCCTACTTTTGGCTCCAATATTTTTTTTAAAATTAATCTTGGGATGGTGATGAAAAAAAAATCTATTTATTTGAGGTCATCATTAGGAACATCCTGGGGGAATACATTTCCCCTAAAAAATGCTGGCAAAGTGTCAGATACCAACATTTCCCCCCATTTTATAGGGGCACCCATCTCAGTTTTCACTGATTAAGTGAACCCTAAAAAAAAAGAGAAACTTAAGCTTTTCAATCAGTGGTAGAAAAAACATGGAGTCCTGCTGATACTAATGTAATGAGGTGTTGTTGTGTAGTTATCACTATCTTAAAACCAACACATGATCAGGTCTTGTTGCCACTCTAATTACATTCCACATGCTGTTAATTGTGTTTCATGATACAGAGTGAAGAGAGACTTAACACAGACCAGAGGTTTCATCTTAAAACTTGGATAGCATAGTTTCTCCATGTCTTGTTATAGAACCAAAGAGCTCTGCTGGTGTGAACACTGATTATTTTCATTCTTACCTTGCCCTTTTTGCTTTGGAGGTATTAAAATCAGATCACTGATAAACTCATATATGATAATGCTCAGCTTTTTGATGAATTGCACTAACTGGAAATGTAGCATCTTATCTAGCCGTGTTGACATTTAAATGTGTCATCAATAAATGCACAATCAATGTCAGATTAGGCAGATATTTTTAAGATAACATTGCACTAACTGTTTAATTTTCACCTTAAAGTAAATATAATATGTGTTACATTTATGGGCCTAATGTTCCTCTGTGTAAGTGACCCATTTATTGGCAGTAATGTCAGCAGGTAGTCAGATTGCAAACACCTCTGTTATCTTGTTTCTAGTGGACGTAGACTTAAAACACTCAAAACAGAACATTTCCGACAGATGTAACTATGAACGTGGAACAAACACATTTGGTAAAAATAATGCTAAACTGGTCAACACTCATCTCATGATTAAGACATCAAATAACTAACACAACAAACGGCCAGTGCAAAGTTCTGCTTTTATCAGGGGCCAAATACTGTACCTTGAGGTATAGATTAGTAGGTTAATGTAACCTATCTGCATATGAAGTAACAGTAACAGTAGAAGGACACACAGTGAAGCTGTCTGAGAGTCAGAGTGTGTTGTGTTGTACCCTCTGTCTGTAGCGGGCGTCAGCATTGGGGTTGAGTCCCAGCAGGGCCTGCTCGTCCATGACTGCAACAACAGACTGGCAGGCCATAAGTGGGTTAGCTTTTCTCCACGGCAGGTTCACTCCTCTCTGTTGACAGCAGGCACAATCCTTTCATCTGATGGAAAATTAACAAACCAACATGAAATATACTTTTGAGAGGGCATCTGTTCTACCTTGTTAAATCCGTACACCCCACTCAAACTCCCAGAGAATTAACAATGTACAGCAAAGACATGTTTACATTGGACTATTGTCGTGCATAAAACATACATGTGTGACATCACAAGAATCTTTTTTTTTAACAAATCTGGTCAATTATGAGTTGATAATGCTGCACACTTAACATCCATGAAAAAGAATATTCACAATATGTGGCAATAACCATGGTTTAATTTTAAGTTAACCCACTGGTTAATATTAACAATTTTATTATTTATCAATATTAAAAAGATGATGCGAGTTGTGTTTTATTCTAACAATAATTTATTCAAAAGCACATTACAAAAATATGATCATCTTCAGATGAAAAATGGCAGTTTAATCAGAAAAATAAATAACATGAACCGATGAGCGTGCCAAAAGATGGGGGGGTGTGTTCTTTTTTTAGTAGTGCAGGGATCTCATTTTTAAAGGGGAGGGTGTGTTTTATTCAATGACATCATCCTCTTCTGCATAGGGATTCAAAGATTGAATAGACCATGCGGTTAAGATTTAAAAACAAACAGTCAATTTACATCATGACATATTGTCAGGAAAGGGAAAATCATGAGTCATCATTAAACTCTCCAACATAGACAAGCACTGATGTGATAGCAGCTCATTCTCTCTGACAAAGTTGTCCCAGTCGGACAAACACAAAAATATCCAGTTTATAATTAATAATAATTAATTCAACAGCAGAACAGTTAACACCTGGAGGACAAACTGCCATATTACGGTGGGTGTAGTGACATTGTGTGCATTTCTGGGTTATACGGTGTACTGGTATATAACATTAAGGCCTCGTGTAATGCGGTTGGGTTAGCGCCATGGTGGTGAAGTGGATCCAGGTGAGGTGACCAGAGTACTCATCCTTTGGGACCTGTTGTTTTCACGGCTCGAATACGTCACATGGACAACAGGACATACAACAGAAACAACAGGGTGGATGAGATGAAAGCCACACCTGACAGCTCAGCTCTCACCCACATGATGCAACCTAGTGTCATCTATTTTATCCACGATTTAACCTAAAGACCACTATTAGAGATACGACTGACCAGATAATTCACCGAACACTGACTAAAACGAACTGAAACGTGGATGAAGAGGTGACACGATGCCCAGGCCACTCCTAAAAAAGTTGACACAGCAGCGCCACAAGCTAACAACTTCAGTCCACAGACACTACAACTGACTGCAGCTAAGTCACGTTAGCATTAGCCATTAGCCTCCGTCCGCTGCTGTAATCTTTACAATAACCGTATCCCAGTCATCATCGAGGGGTACACATTTTCCCCTGTAACCACACACAGCCAGCCGAAAAAACACCGTATTGTGTTTGTATTGGTGTTTCTGACGGCTAGGTAACGGTACCTGCTGTTTGTCTGCTTCGCCTCAATCACATCATCGCTGTGAAAACCTCACGGTACCAATCTCTACTAACCGTAGTCGTGGCATTTCTAGGGAAAAAAAACTCTACAAACTGAAGAAGAGGGCTGAAATGCTCACCTTAGTGAAAACTCAACTTGTCAGGTGTGTTTTTTCTAACGCGTTAACTCATCCCGGAGCCGCTGAAATCACATGCACGTCGGTCGGTTAAACTCACACGACAGGAGACACGGTGCGGCGTGTCCACCCGGTTACATCCGGTTCACAACCCGGAAGTGATCACCTCGGTGTAAACATCGATGTAAATAGCACGAGAATGTCCATGCTTTAAAATACTTTTGTATTTTGTATATTTGTTAAATGAGCCCTTATTTTTTCACACTAACACATTCAACACAAAATAAGAATGTAATTACACCTTTTAGCTACAAAGTACTGTATAATGAATATTTTCATTTTATTTTGAAAATTTCATGCTCTTAAACATATTTGTTGTTTATTTCACGGGTTTACAAGTAAAATGCCTCCAGAATAAAATTAATTAATGTTTACCAAGGTTGACTCGCTAATAAAGAAGAAGAACAAAAATGTTGATCGTCAGTTCTTTACAAGATACAAGCTGGGGTCAAACTGTTAAATGACAATTTACTCAATGGAGGTTTTCAGAGATGTCATCTCTACTTCAAAACATTGTATGTACATTCACTTTACACGTTCTATGCAATGGAAGATTCACACACACACACACACACACACACCAATGAATTTGTCAACGATGCGCAAGCGACCTCTTTTTTAACTAAACCGCCCGCAACTCAGACTGCAAGGAATATATTTGAAAAGGATGAACTCCAGCTTCTGGACCCACATTTTTTTAAAAGCAGTCAATGATCTTTATGAACATCACATGACCTTACTCACATACCTGCATTTATTTCTGTGTTAAAATCCATCAGTCATTTGTTGTAAGTTAATATGTTGAGAAAATATTTTTGTCCTGCTTCATCTTTCAAAAGGTATCAATGCACAGCATCTAAACCAGAGGACAACCTGTAACACCCAAAGAGATATTTGAATCCGGTTTCCACAGAAAAGAAAACACTGGGAGCTGCTCAACCTCTTTAAACATCTCATCAAATGTCTCCCAAACATTACTTTTTTTGTTTGTATGTTTCCGGAGCTTCCACTCTCCCGACTTAATTTTCTCCTGTTGCTCCCTCCATACTGTAGGATACTGTAGCTAAGTCACCTTCACTGAAATTCAGTCAATAAAGTGTATGTATTAATAGTAGAAAATTATACCTAATAATTAAATTACAATGATTTACCAGGTTATTTTAATGTTCATCCCAAACGACCCAACAGACTGCAACCCGAATATCATTAAAAATATTTTTCAATGACCCGCAACTGCGGGAACTTGCTCACTTCGGGTCAGCCTGTGCATCACTGACACACACATGCGCAGTGTGTGTGTGTGTATCATATCAAAACATCAGCTAAGCAGCGCTGTTTGTAATTTGTTTTCCAATTCATCTTATTAAAGTATGTAAGAATTAGCACATTTAATCTCTTAGGCAGGTGATTTTTAAAATAAAACTATGAACTAGTAAAACATGAAAAACAAAAAAATATATATTACATATTTAAATAAGAAATTTTTTTTAACATTTTTACATTTCCTATAATTATGTTATTCTCTTTGCATTTTTCAGTAAAAATCAGGTATTTTCAAGATTTAATTTACTTATGTAGATGTCCATTGAAGTGCAGAGAAAATTCAATAGTTATGTTTTATCAAAACAGAAAATTGAAGAATGTCTTCAGCTCAATACATTATTAAATATAAACAAATTCTATAACCACTGCTGTTCATGAAACTACATGGGTTTAAATGGTGAATCATATGTGAAATGAGAAAAAAAAAGAGAAACTGCATTTTACCGCATAATTTTCGTGCAGTAGATGTTTTTCATTGCCATCAGCTGCTTAGGTCATTGATGTTTAAATTGAGTAAAAGATACCAATTAAAAAATAAATAAATATATATATATATATATATATATATATATATATATATATATATATATATATATATATTCTTTTTTTCTTTCTTTTACCTTTCTGTACTTAACTGCAGCTAGTCTTTTGTTGTTGTTCCAATACGAACACATGAAGAAAGCTCCACAGGCTTTTTATTTAAGTGGTACCATATTTTTAGTAGTTTGAAATGGCATTCTTCAAGTCAAAATTCTCTGGTGTCAGTCTTTAAAGCAACAAAACATTTAATTCAATAATTCACTTCAGTTTCTGTCCAGAAAGGGTTCTTTCAGTTGTCAGTTTTTTTATCACTGACAGAAGTTAAAGTGAGGTCAGAATCTGTAAACGTATGATTTTGCCAAATATTTAGCATCAACATATCAAAGTTTACACAGGGACGCCTGAACATAATTACTCATTAAATTTGCTTTTTATATCAATTTCTCAAAAAACAAACCCTGTAAAATGGTTATGAATTTACAACTGAGCTTCTTCAGTTTAAATAAACAACATTAAGTTGGGTTTTACTGTTAATTATTTCATTAGCACAGCTTTATGACAGTGCTCCTCTGCAGAGCAGTAGTGTTTCAGCAATATGTCTAAATATAAATAAAACAGACACAAAGCAGCAGCTGTGGTTGTTTAGTTTCCTTTTATTCCCCAATAAATGTCTTTACAAATGTTCTCAAGACGATGACAGCATGCCTCATCTCTAAGGCCGAACTGAAGGCCACACAAAGGACACTTGGAAAAGAACAGAGTCCATGTTTACAGAAAAATAAAAATAATACTTCCCTTCCACACCATTTTAAGAAGCTCTTCAGGGGAAACAGTCACACAGGGTTCAATCAGGGAGTACAAATCCTGCAGACACAATAAATAGTTTCCAGAGCAACAACAAAGCACTCAGCAGACACTCAGAGGAAGGAAACCTCTAAATCCTCTACACTTTCATTTAAAAAAAATTAACTGTTACTGCAGGTATTTAATTTGTAAAACCAAATCGACAGGACCTTTATTTGGAGGTTTAGTTTCCCCAAAATAACTCAGTGATGAGAAGCTCCTCGCACAATAATTTGTCTGTATTCACACTTGACTCAGTCACTCGGCCATCCAATTAAAAACAGTAAAATTATAAACACAGAGGCTGATAACATACATTGACATTGTGTTTCTCGACTTCTAATAAAACAGCAGCAGCAGGAGGAGCAGGAATGTAGCCGAGTCAGAGAGCGACGACCTGCTTCTGAACGTGTTGGTGATTTAAGAAAACACAGATATTTCACAGTATGAACATCAAATTATTGAGGACGAGTGAAGTGCAAATGTGTCTGCGTGAATAAAACCACTGTGATGAGGTTGAATTGGTGGCATGTGACAGCGGAGGGGTTAGGACTGGGGTTCTGAGGAGAACAGGTGAGGTGTGCTAAAGGTGGTGGGGATGTCCAGAGGAGGGCAGTTCAGCCTTTTTTCTCATCCAGCGTCTTCAGGAGCTCGTCAGCATCCTCTGCCGTCTTCACCCGGATGAGAAGTGGGATGGGGCTGCTGGGGTTTTTTTCGTCGATGGGGGGGTTGGGGACACACACCACCATGACGTTGTTCTTGCCGACCCTGGAGCATGGCATGGATGACTGCAACATGATGTTCAGCAGGATGTTCCCTAATGAAGAAAGAGAAACGACAATTGGCTTACGTGTGACTCAAGTCTCCATGTGCACAACAAAGGCAACACCTATCAACCTTCCAAAATGAAATAAAAGAAAACCAGTCTGAATGGATTTTATTCAACTCTGAACTGTTTGTTGATGAGCTGTGAACATTGACGATTTACTGGAATGATTCTGAGGAAAAGGAAAAAAAAAAAGAACTAATAGTCTTTTTCCAGGTTTTATTGTTTTACATCCACTATAAATTGACCAATCTGATACTAGTAATCAGAGACTGATAATCAATATTCATGATATTTTAAGTTTTTCAAAGATTATTGATATGACTTTAAGGTGACTATCAAATCAAATAAAGTACAATTTAATATTTTAACTACATCCAATCTGAAGTATTACATTAAAAAATGAAAACATTACAAATAGCAGCTTCTCATTTCCCTGTTGACAAGATCGTGCTGAAAGCCAAACAATAACATTTACTAAAACTGCGTTTGATCCATTTACAAGTCATGCCTTTCTTTTATATATATATATATTCTTGTTGAGAATTATGTTAAGTTATTTAAATTATTGTAATGTTTATCATTTTACTGAAATTTTTTCGTACTATTATAATATTGTCTCATTCTTTAGTTGTATTGAACACATTAGTGTGACTGCTTAAAAAAATGTAAGTTACTGGTATTAAAAAAGCTCTTATTAAAACAGCTGTGATTATGTCTCAGATGTCAATAAACTGTACTGCAGAGATATGAACTAATTGACAGCCATGTCACCATGAATGTAAGTGACCACGAGAAGAAGTAGTGAGTCATTCTCCCCTTCTCCCATGGTGATGAAAACTAATGACAGGGTTGAGTTGGGGATGGGAACAACTTTCAGGGTCAAAGGAAGCCACAACGGAAGTATTTGTCACCATTTTCTCCCATTGAAAGTAGGTCTAAACCAGGAATATCAAACAAGAATTACACAGAAGACACTCACAGCCAGCGGGGTCACTGAGTCTTGACAAGTTGTTTAGATCCTAAAGTTAAATATATTTTTATATTCCAGGTGCCCATTACTGAATATTTGATGCTTTTGTAGATCCACTGTGATTAATGTACATGTGTAAATGATAAAATGAGGTGTAACATTGGTAGAATTGCACTTGTTTTTCTTCGTAAATTGTAATTTTACTTCCTTGCACTAAAACAAAGACTAGTTTTAAGTCATCATTATGGTGATATTTTACTGATGCAGCTGGCTTGAGCTCAAATTGGGTTGTAGGTGGCTGCTGACCTAAAATGACTTTGACATTCCTGTTAAAAAAAATTTCAGGTCAGTGGTTATACATTTGACTAGTTTAAAATATCAACACTACATAAAATCCCTTTGAACAAAGACTGAATGAAATGCTTGTGCAGTTCATATCTCTGACCAGTAGGGAGCGCTGTTTGATCATAACAGTCAATCAACTGCCAACTGGAATAACATTTTAGTTTGTCATCTCCTTCCGAGAGATGTATTAAATTATTTTGAATATTTATGGATATAGTAATTGGTAGTTTTCATTTATGATCACATCAACAGAATCATAAAACTACCAGTTTTTGGAAAAAATAAAGAAAATATGACAAATGTGGGTATGTGTAATTTTCAGAAATGTATTTAATTTGAAGTTCATTGTTTTTCTTTTGAATATTTGCTTATATTATTTTTCTTTTTAGATTTATTTAAATTTTCAGTGGTCTTCCCTTGTTTTACAACCTTTTTCCCCCTCTTCTCTTCACATCGACATAGTTACATTTCAACCCATTCTAAGCAAACATCAAACACCTTTTCCAAACTTTTAACAGCTCTAAGTGCATTGTAATGGTTTTTTTCTTACCCAAATTTGTGTCAGCGCGGATGATCATCTGTATTTTCCCATCTCCCGCCTGTTTAAGGTGAAGAGTTCCTACTCCTTTTTCCTTAAACTCTGAGTCCTTTTTGTAGAACATTTTACACCTGATGAAACAAAACAAAAAATATGTTAAATAACTAAAAGACAGAAGCCATACTAATTTTTCAGAAAATATAACGTAACACACCTGCTCAGTATACATCGTCTACAATAATACTGTGAATGTTTATTCGAGGATGTACAATTTGTCATTATCGAGTATTTATATGGTCTTGAAAAGAAAATGAATGGACAGTGCATAGATGGTAAAGCGCATGCAAGTCCTCATTGGCCCAATGTGTGCCTCAAAAGCCAATCAGCATGCAGGATTCAATCTCGTGGTGACCCAAAACACAACCTTGTCTCACATCGAGACAAAACGCAGATCATTTTATAGCATGACATGGGTCTGCATCACTAGTCTGGGACAAGATTGATGTCAGTCAAAATATTATTAAATGCAGCCGGAGAGCCAGAAGCCAGGAGTAAAATGATGAAAGCATGTCAGGTTTCACTGTCATTTCACCTGAGTATTAGTTACATTAGTTATGGACTGCACACCCACATACATCGCTACTGCCCATGCCTCACCATCCTCCATATTTTGCAGATAATGTATGACTCACTTTGAAAAACAAACCGGAGCTGTTCTGAAATGCTGTCTGTACCCATAGATGTCCTGGTAAGCAAGTATTTTTAGTTTTTTTTTTTTTTTTTTTAAAGAAAACGAGGCACTTTTGAATAGTCAGATTACTGTTAAAGGGAAATTTTTTTTTTTAAAAATTAGAGATTTTGTTTTGCCCATCCCTAGTGTGAAGTGCAATACTGAAAGACTAAAATTACATAATATTTAAATATAAATAAAGCTTTATTTATTAATAAACATTTATTCATCCTATATTCTTAGGTAATTAATCTCACCCAACATTGGTTGGGTGACATTATTGTAATTGCCTTGTGTCTGTGTGTGTGTCCAGAGAGACATGTCAGACTATAACTCAATGAATACTTGAGATATCACCATGAAATTACATGGGCATATACATATAGCTAATGCGCATCAGATTCAATAATCCTTTTGAGTAATGGTCAAGGTCAACTTTTAGTTTAGTTTGTAAAGTTAACTCAAAGGTCAAAATTACATTATGGGTTATAACTCAAGAACAGAGGGTCACAGAACTATCAGATTGGTGCGAAATGATGCAGAATGAAGATTTCTACAATTGTCATAATTGATGTTCTCACTTACGACCAATAGTTTTTGAGATCTCTGAAGGTCAAAGGTGACATGTGGCAAAATTAACTTGTGTAACACTGTTTGTGTGTGTCAAGCATAGACATATCACGCTATAACAATACTGGACAATAACAATACTGGATATATTATCATAATATTACACATACTGATGCATATATACATATAACAAAATGATCAATATTGCAAAAGGTCAAGGTTGCATTTAGCAGAAAGGTTAAAGTCACATTACTGCCTGTAGTTCAATATAGGGTCGTCATGTAAACTTGAGTTTGGTACAAAATAGGGGTGAGGTTCAGCATTCTCTGAATTATTATAAATTATTCACCAATTCCTTCAGAACAGGCCTGCTGATAATGGGACTTACTTCTTAGAGTAGAACGCATCTTCTTCTTTGACCTCTTTGACTTCAGGTTTGGGTGGCTCTTCTGACTCCTCTTCTCCATTCTCTTCTATACAACAAGTAAGGGGGGGGGGGGGGGGGGGCATATGAACAATCCATCAAGAGTCATGAGATTAACGTGTCCAATGATAGAAAAAAAACTGTGAGCAAGTTGTGACATCATTAGCCATTACAAATATGTAATTCAACCAGTAAATTTCTGAGTTATTTAAAGAAAAAAAATTCAAACACACTTCAGGCAGATTCACTTGCTACAGTTTTATTTTGTAAATTGCACTGAGTAGTTTAAGGGTTTTTCAAAAATTTAGCTAAAACCCAAATAACAGGGGGTATTGTCTTGACTGTATAGTTAAAAAAGTGACAATTAATACTTCTAACAGAGTCATTGCAGTGTATGTGACAAACATTAGTAGTTTTGGATCTGAAATAGTTTCTACACTCTGTATGATAGTTAATTGTGAAACATTAAAGTCAACCTTTGACACAATATAGCTTGACATAGTTAAACATTGTGTATCCAACATAAAACTGGATATTATTGGCTTATATCTTATTGGGTTTATTTAAATATAAGACTTTGGTCAGAGGAAAGGTAAAAGACATTTCTTTTCATTTCACATATAACATGGTAAAGCACAGTAACAAGTCAAAATTTTGACAGTGTTTGTTTTATCGAGTGGATGAGGTATATATATATATATATATATATATATATATATATATATATATATATATATATATATATATATATATATATATATATATATATATATATATATAAATATGATTTATGCCACTGACAATCTAATCTAATAACATTTAGTAGTTCCAAACGCCTTCTGAGATCATAGTTGAAGAGTAAATGGACATGTAAATCGAGAAAAGACAAATGCGCATTTTCTGTTTGCTCAGTTTTCAAAGGCGTGAAGTTCTCATACCTGCAGGGTGAGTGTCCTCGGCTTTTGTCCCGCCGAAGGACAGGGCTGGTACAGACCCTGGAGTCCCAAACAGGGAACCTTGGCTGGAGGAGGTGCTGGACGAAAAAGAGAAGTTGGAAGCTGCAGATTTGGACCCTAAGGAGCCCAGAGCTGAGCTGTCCACCTTCTGACCAAAGTTAAATGTAACGCCGGTTGGTACCACAGTGGCGGTGATGCCTTTATTCCGGGCCAAGTCCTCCGAATCTTTGCCAAATGAGAATAAGGCTGCAGTTGAGCTGGAGGAAGAAGTAGAAGAAGAAACAGCAGCAGGAGGAGGTGGTGGTGGTGTGGCGGCTGTGGTTGGCAGCTTCTTCTCCTCAGAGCCTCCGTCTGCAGCCCCGGCCCCATACTGCCGCTCGATGCTGGCCAGGTGCCGCTCATAATCCCTAAAGATGGGATTCAGGTCACATAGAGGGTTGTCATTGACATGTTTGGTGATCCAGTCCCGCACCGAGCAGTTGAGTGCTGTGAGCTGCCGGCTGTACTCCTTGTTACTGCTGCTGCTGCAGGAGCCCGAGCTTTGAGTCAGACTCGGGGTGGAGCCATTGGTCTGCTTTGTGGTGATGTCAGCAGTAGGTTTGGTGGAGGCGGGGCCATTGAATGTTAAACCTGTAGTAAAGGCAGGGATGTTAGTGACGGCTCATCCAGCTGGATGAGGCCCTCCCCCCTCTACAAGCGCACACACAAAACCCTGCTGATTCAGCTCCATTACACTCCAATACCAAACCAACAAAGGAGCACATTTTCACCTCCATTACCATCAGCAACACAACAGCTATATACAATCAGTGGACAGGAAATAATATCAGCTCATAAATACACTGAAACTGAAGCAACAGCTGCTCCGTATGTACACATGATGGTCTCTGTCTCTGGCCTTAATATCATAATTGACATCAGAAAGCAGTGCATGGACAAAATTATATATCCCTGTATGTAAAAGTGAATATAACTAGCCCTCCCTACAGTAACTCCAGCACTAATATACTTCCTCAAAATTAAAAATGCACAATTAACAGTCCAGTGACTAAATATATTGGACAAAAGCAGGGTGCCAATACATGTCAACTGTGAGTTAATTCAAAGTGATTACAATAAGTGACTACAATAATCTCACCCAACCAATGTTGGGTGAGATTAATTGTGAATGGGAAATGAGTATAGATGGTTTGAGCACTAAACAGTCGATGTGCTCCAATTTTCTGTTAACTTTCCTTTGCATCTCACCAAATGGGAGTACAAAGTACTTCACATTTTTCATTGCAGACTTTCCTGAGGCATGATTGAAATTTGTTTGACCTTTGGAGAGAAACATTGGCTAAAGAGCACCAGCATTTTATAAAATGACTAACAATGCAGATATCACATTTCATTAAATGCAATACAAAGATATTATGCTTTTGTATCGATAACATTTTAATTATGCAGAAATAATGTGAGACTGTGAGACTCATGAGGATGATTGCGAGTAAATATGACAGTATATTTTATGGGAAGTGCCTTTAGTTTAAATGGCGTCGTCGGGGTGTAAATATGCACAAATCTGAAGACTCCTGTCAGAGTGGGGACGCGCCGGGTCGCGTCTCAGCCTAAATGGCAAGAAACACACATGTTCACGTTGTGTGCGTCTTTACGTCACATGCACTTTCATGTTACATTCACACACTGAGCAGGTAACGCAACAAACATGTCAGACAACCTGGATCCCGCAGATGTTCAAGCTGTACTAGCAGCTCTAGTAAATGTACAGGATTCGTTTCAGCTATTGTACAAACATTACACACATACCATAGCCAAAAAGAGATGGGTGTACAATTACATACGTCAAAAACAGAAAAGGACATGTCGGCAGTCTATTACAGTACCACCTTGTGGCCTGGCATGCAAATCCAATCGTATTTGGCGTACTGCTGCATCATTTCCTCCCGAATATGCTCGCCTAAACATGGATGAAAAACTGAAGACGAGACAACACTTTTGCATCATCACCGTATAAACATAGTCTGAGACTTCACCCCGAAAGCAGAGATTTTTTTCACGTAAATACACCAACATCTACATATTTACATAACAGCAGGCAATAGTATTAGTAAAAAATAACCAGAGATAAACTGATCTCTCACCAACTGTAGCTGCGGATGATGCAGGAGGGGAGAAACCTCCAAATGAAGGAGTGACACTATTGCCATTAGTCATGCCACCAAAGCCTTTAAAGCCTCCACCATTCCCGAATCCAGAGAAAGGTGCTGGTGTTGAGGCTCCACTTGCTGCAGATGACACTAGAGAGAAACCTTTGAAGCCTTTGAAAGCTCCACTACCTTCAGCCTGTAGCATGAGTAAAAAAAAAAAAAGACAGAAAAAAGAAGCAAAATTACACATTAATTTATGACATTTGCATAACTTCTACATTTACGGACATTAAAAAAAACACAAATAATTAAGGGAAAAAGACTGTGTCTGAAAGTAGAAAGTTACTAATTAATTTTATTGTGAAGTTCATAAATGCACATTTCTGGATTTACCTCTCCTCCAATATTTCGGCGTTTCGCCTTTTTAATTGCTCGATTCTTCATAACATCTTCACTTGCAACAGAAAACGTCCCAGCCTGATGAAAGAAAAGGTACAAGCCATCAGTACAAAATGTAATTTTTTCAAAGTATCTCAACTTTCAAGCATGTATATTCATTGTCATTTTTAAATCCAATTTAAATTAATCTCAGCAGTTCCAACTGCTCAAATGAAACAGCATGAAGGGATTCATTAACAGGAAGCAGCTTTATGTAATCATAATTTATAGACCACACATTGAAGAAGTGGTCAAAAAGGATTGCTTTACAGAAACAGAAATGTGAATTTCACCCCAAATTGAAAGTTTCATCATCATACCACATTTTTTAAACTGATGTTGTCACACTTTTCAGTTTAATGAACAGCAAAATGAATCACAAAAAACTCCAGAGTTACTTTTACATTGAACTGTGGCCACCCAACTTTTTTTCAACTATTTGGTGTATAACCAGCTTGTCCATCTGTTGTAGCCGGTCGGGTACTGTGCTATACTTTTTAAGGCGTTTATTTTGACAACAGCAGTCTGCTGCAGCCATAATCATACAGACGGCTCTCAACCACAACTAAAAGCAACACACTGGAAGTCCCTTTAAAAATCTCTCATAGGCTTATTACCAGAGAACATATTATCACCCAACATTGTCATTTATTTATTACCTTTGTCAACACTATAACACAATTCGCCTTTCACGGTCTCAGCATTCTGTAGATTCTTTTAAGTGCAATTTTGTTTTTGTTGGGTTTTTTTTGGTTTGTTTTTTACAGCGTATGAACACACATTGTGCTCTGCATCCTGATTGGCTAAGGGACTGTAGACTATCGTCAATTAATCTCCTCCAAACCCTGTCTGCATTCAGCTTGCCAAATCTATATAAATATTTGAATGTTAGCAGTGCTGTATGTTTGCAAGTTTTCTCCTCCAAAAAACCCACAAAGAAGTCGAAATGCTCTGCACCAACAAAAGCACCTCCAACTATATCCAAGACGCAGAGGAAAATGCTCACCTTCGCAGAAAAAGTTTGTTTTATTCTAAAATACTGTACTCACTTCTTTTTAAATCTATAAAGGTTTGAAATTTGAGTGTTTAAACGAGAGAAATGTGGAAAAAAATCTTAATGAAAGGTATATAATGTGTGTAATCAGGGGCCTTACAGCCCTAAAACATTATTTATCTATACTTCAACAAATCTCTGTCTATAGTGCGTCCTGTCTGTGGAACACCTAACACCTGCACAACTCCACCAAAGGATCCAAAATTTGGAGGGTGACTTTCCAATACAATATGGATTGCAGTGAAAAGTTTCACACCATTACAACACACAACAACAAAGATATTAAAGTAATTTCATTGCTCTAACTTTGCAACTCAACATTGCTATGCACGTTGCCTAAGCCCCGCCCCCTGATTTGGCTACAGCTGTGCTGTGGTGCATTACTACTGTGTTACACGCTGCTAACAACTTGGCACATTCACAGGAATTAAACAAGGTCTGTAATTTACTGAATTAAAAGACGGAACATGTGATTCACCTTCAACTTAACATTGCACCAATCCTAATGATTGTAGGCTACATTACTATCTGGCTCATCCACCGTTCAGGTTTATCACTTCACTTTTAGTTTTCGATTTTTAGTTTGTTTGTTAGCTGTAGTTCAGTAGGTGGAGCCACATTGCCCAGTTTCCTGCTTTTTGCGCATTCAAGTCTGAAAGTAGACAGTGACATTTGAGTGTTGGATGAGCGACCGGTGGCTCACTTCATGGCTGTAATATATCTTGCTGGGTGTTGATTGGTGTCGCCTGCATTAGCATGACACAAACCACTACAGTGGTAGGCTGTCTGCCCCACTTGAAACTTCATTTTACTAATTCCACCAGCAGTAACAACTTACACCATTAGCATTATCATACTCACAGATTCCAGTACACACTTCAAAAACAGCCTCAACTAATAATTAGTCTTTGTTTTTGCTCCTTTCAACTCATTTCACCTACTTCCACAACACATTAGTAGCAAACGATCTCACATTTTCTACGAGCACTGCACTAGTATGTAATAATTGTGAAAAAAAAAATATATAAAGAAATAAAGTGAACTACTTTGATGATTTTGCCTATTGCGGGTTATTTTCAGAATGTTGCCCACTGTTATAAATGACACAGTTTAGCCATAGTTCTTTATGCATTACAATTAGGGTCACAGTGAGGATTGCTTTTTGAAAAGAGCCACCATTTGTGGAAACTATTCTGTTCAAATCTCAATACTGCCTCCATGGTTCCTGGTGATACTGCTCCATATTCTCCGTCTAGGTAAGGAGCTCCCAGACAATAGACAGAATTACATACATGTCAGCAGGGCATGGACTGGACCATCTGTCTGCATTTTTAATGTAGAGCATAAATGAGCCATTATTTGGAACATGATCCGAGTTTCGATTAAGTCAAACGGGCTGGACTCTGCGTTCAACTCCACCCAATGATAGCAGAGTTCCAAAAGTCAGTTGTCTTGCAAAGCTCTAATAAATGTGAGTTGTCTGGAAAAGTCAATCGAAAATGACCAATAATGTCATTGAACATGTCAATATGTGCTGATAACAAATTGTAAGGAGTGTACTATTCAGTACAACATGTACTGTTGAATCGCTATTGAATACACTGATTTACAAGGATTCTTTTAGTGTTACTAATTAGCCTTACCAGATTTGGATCAGTTTACTTTTAGTTTACATTTTCCTTTAACTGACCTCTTCTCCTTCTTCTTCCTGATCCCAGTTCCTGTCTGTTAGCTCTTTATCTGCAATCCTCTTCGCCATCCCTCCTGCTCTGTCACAAAAAGCAAAATCACAGTTAGCACAAATAATATCAGTAGCTAAAACAGGGTTAAGACTAAGTAACAAAAACTAGTGTTGTAACTAACAACTATTTGTACTGGAACATTATCCTCTGATCTTGCAATTATTTTCTTATTCGAGGAAAAAATGAAAACCCTCACCAGGTTGAGCAAATTAGGAAAATGATCATATTTGATAAGCAAGTATTTTACATTTTTCAACAGCCAAAAAGATTGATTACATTTAATTGGACCTCAATAATATATATAGTTGGGAAATTGTAATGTGCTCTTATTATTACTTTATCTCTCTTAGCCTGAATGATTACTTGATTGAGTCAAAAGAAAACAACAGTCTACAGTTTTCAAAACTATTTTCTTGTAATTGTTTTTAAAAAAATCTTTCCAGTATTTGGCACAGTTAAACACAATTCCCAATATTGTATATGTTTCAGTTACTTTTGTTGTCAACTAAATGATACATACGCAAAGAGTCAAAAAGTGTCACTGCCAAAACTTTTGGCCATGATTGTAGGTGAGAATTGGCTTCGTTATTAACAAATTACATGTATTCAGTAGGTTGTATAAATGATACAGCAGCAGTAAAACTACTAAAACAATATGCTTAGAAGAAAAAATAAACCGCATATTATGATCAATGCCTTCCTCTGTGTGTCTGCTTGTGCCAATGGTAGGTTGGCATTCGTAATAATAATTATCATGTGATAGTTTTAGGCACATTTACTTCTGTACTTTAAGTCCATTTAAAGGCTGATCTTTCAGTGAAAAGTGAAAATATTATGAAGTATCTATACTTGCAAAGCATATGGTGGCATTGCTACATTTCTGACTGATGTATCAGACACCATCAGATAACCTGTGAGGACTAAGAACCACAGCCGACACCGGTAACCTATATTAACGTGTTTCACCGCTTTTAACATACTGTGGTGAGCCGTTATTTTATTAACCCCAAATTCGCTTTAGTCCAGTTTACATAAAACTGGAACATAGGTGGAGATAATCGAACGGTACCTTGGTTACATTAATTGAGTTACAAAAGCTCGTTTCCCGGCAATTACCTCGTATGTGAAACCCAAGCTAATAATATAAACGTTTTTAATTCAGTAAGGATACATAGTTTCCTTCATATTTACAGTTACTCGTGTAGATATTCCGCTTTAATTTTACACACAGAAACCCCTGATGGCATGTTCGTTCAGAAATTATCCAACATCTAAGGGTTAGTTTATATGCTAAAGGCCGGTTAAACAGGCCTTCTACTGTATTAGCAGCTAGGTTAGCGGCTAACACCGTGTTAGCTACTCCTGCGCACCGGTTTGTTTCTCATTCAGCTTAAACTTCACGTACCTTCTCCGGAAAGTATATCCAAAGCGTTGCCTCTTACTGATTATAGGACCTGAAGATTCTTACACGTAAACGTTAGCTACACACCTTCACAGGTAACTTTGCTATATTTTGAACGAACCTTCCTCACACCGCCATTTTACATAAAACCATATCCGCATGTTCCCGCGGCCCACCTTCCTGCACATGCGCACCAAAACCTTATCTGTTTGGGATTTGTAGTCAAAAGCAGCTAGGTAGATGGGACCATGGGACGTGTGAATATTCTGTATGGATATACGTTGCAGTGTGTTATAATCTTAAACGTTTTCAGAAACGTAACATACGTCAGTGGTACTATGATGTACTTTATTTCATTCTTGATTGTTATTTTGTGTTTATGTTAAATATTTCATCTACATTTAATTGAATCACCTGTTCTTGCTTCGTTTAAATCTCAATTACCAATTAATAACAAAAGTCAAATTTTTTTTGAATAGTCATGGATTTAAAAAGGCCTGATATTGTACAATAGTTTATGTGGGATCCATTAATTAATTAATTCATTAATTCATTCATTCATTCATTCATTCATTATCTGATTAGCTTCAGGTTATAGATGGTTGCAAGAGATTTTTACCTTTTTATTTTGTCAATTTAAAATATTTCAAATTCTTAGACATATCTCCTTACTTTCCTCTTTTTTGCTGAAAAGTCTGGAGTTATTAGTAAGTGAGAAGGTGTCAACAAAAAAGTTTATTTGGTCCTCACCAGGCATCTTCAAGTTTAAAGGATAGAGAGTACACTTGTTCTGCTTTGATTGAACATGCTTCCACACCCCTTTTCCTTCAGCAAAATGGTGATTTTGGGATTTGCTGGCCAATCTGTTTCAGCTTTTTCTCAGTTTTTTCACCATTGCAGTACGGCTGGAGAAAAAGAAAATCAGATGCCTGCAAAGACTCTGGGGATTGGGGGTAAAATGGTGCAGAGTTGGGCAGCAGATGGCTCATCTCCAAGCTTTCAGGATCCCAATCAGCCTTGCCAAATAGGAACAGGTGCTGGAGAAAGTAGGAAGTGAGCTGTGGGCCCTAGTGGCAGCAGGAGACCCTTGACCAGCTGGCGAGGAGAAAATGGAAAGACTTGGCAGTAGAAAAAAGAAAAAAGCTGTTTAATGTGGAATTAAGGAACAGGCTATCCAACATGTGAGGCAGGGGTTCTTTAAAGCCTTTTAAACAAAAATAGAGTGCTGACACAGGAGACTGACTCATAGGAGCATCTTTAAATGCTGATACCAAGTCCTACTTTTTCATTTCTAATATTTGACCATTGTATGTCTGTAAAGTTTCCAAAAGGTTTGTAGAATTATATTTTTACCAGTGTATATATTTTTTGTTTTATCAAGCAGCTAAGTTTGTAACAGATGGTTCAAATCTGAAGGTTATTCTGCAAGATAAACAAACAGCCAACTAGAGAAACAAACCATTTTGAGGATCTCAATATATGCCTCCACAATAATCACACAAAATATTTGAGACGGGTCTAAACACACATTTTCTACTATTACTTTTTTTTTTTTAAACTGTGATGTCAGTATCAAGACTTCCATTTAATAAACACAAATTACTGCTTACTGCTTTTTTTTTTATGTTTTGTGTCATGTAACCTAACTTCTCAGTCACAACAGACTGACACCAGTTAATGTATGGGAAGGCGCTGACCATTTTTCTCCAAAGTCAGATAAAGATGCAGATACTGTACATCATACATGTATACATCAACTTCATTTGTCCCCAAGGGTATTTAATTTGTTATTGTCATGTTTATCAATGCACCTTCATACCAATACAATAGAAAGGGCCTGTGGTCAGCCACTCCCAAGATGATATATGCACAACACTTAAGGCCACAGAATACAAAAAAATGTCAAACAGAATCAGAATTTAGCTTGATTCACTCCATTCACTCCCATTCTATTGTTTTTGTTAGTTAAGCACACATGGACCGGAAGTAGAAGGTTGTGACTTACCCTCCCCATTGATGCAAAATACTCCAACATTGACTGGTTGTATTAAACCACTTTAGAAAACTGACCAGTATTGTTGTTTTTCTGATGAGGTCAGGGTGCAATTCAAGTGTTATTTTGCAATTTATTTATCACTAATGTTCCCAGATTGCAATGTCAACTAGAAAAGCACTTGGAGAGCACAGACTCCACCAAGGCAGACCACCCCCCCAATCCTGAAAGACACGCGTGTGCCCATGCTCCCCTTCCAGTGACCACAATCAAACTCCTATCATTGGTTGCTTGTCCCAATATCAACATTTCCTGAAAATTTCAGCAAAATCTGTCCATAAATTTTTGATTTATGTTGCTAAAAACCAAAGAACAAACAGATAAACTGTGATGATGTAATGAAAATTCAAAACAACTATAGTTTATGTATTTAAATTAAGCATTTAAAGAGTCTGAGTTTAGAACACTGAAGACATCTGGTACTTTTTCAATCTTTAGAGGGTCTTTTCACAGTCTGTAAAAAAGTGTTATTGCTCTTCTAAAATCAGGCTTATACTGTATGTATGATTCCAGAGTGAGAGCAGGTTTCCCTTTCATTGTGTGGAGTGTTTCCATCACCATCACAGGCTGCAGATCCTGCCTACTGTGCTGACTGAATTACAGTGTTCTGATAAGACAGGGGCCCCTCTCAGCTCAGTATGGGGGAACTTTCACAGCAGGCGTCCTCTGAAGCCTGGAACAGCCGCTGGGCCTCAGAGCGGGTCTGGTGCGGGGTCTTCAGTGCTCAGCAGGGCCAGTTTGTATGGGTCTGCACTTCAGAGCGATGAGCAGAATCAAAGCGACCATCTCCCCTGTGAGACCTGGTAAGCTATTGATCAACGTCCATAAAGGAGTGCTCAACATTAGTGATTATTGCAAATGAGGTAATGTGAGAGCATAGGGACTGAGTTGAGGAGTAGTATGAAAACACAATGAAGTTCTGCACATTGACTAATGAGGTACATCAAACATGCTCACATATTGACTGGACTGCACATTTACTGTTTTCATATTCATTCATTCATTTAAGATGTATTCACTTAATTTGTTCATTTATCAGTTTATTTAGTGTGTTTATTTTAGTGTCACACATTCACCACTGAAAATATGTGCTTCTATTGTCTTGCCCCCCCCCCCCCACCCTGCCACCCTCCCCCGCCCCATGCCTAATTTAAAAAAAAAAATCATAGAACATATGACAAAGACACACATGCAGGGACCAGTGGGAAATGCATTTGATCTTGGTGTTAAAGTCTGTGCTCCACCAGAGTTAAGTAATTCTAAGCACTTCACAACTTGAATTTCGATCCAAATATATATAGAAAATAAATATATATATATATATATATATATATATATATATATATATATATATATATATATATATATATATATATATATATATATATATATATATATGAAGGATTACAGAATAAGTATGTGATTCATTGGGTAGTTGTTTCTCTCACTATTCTGTACTTCCCCAAGTCTCTCCTGTTGAGAACCGCTGTATTAAATAATGGCTTTCTTCTTATTAGAAGTGTATGTAAAAATGTATTCTTAAATGCTTTGTTCATTCTTTGTGTGTTTGCCAACTTCTGGTTCACATTTCACATGAAATTTTAGATCATATATTTGTGTCAACTTTTGTGTCCATTTTCATGCTAAATCTGCAATGACCTACACTGTAAAAATCGAAATCTTGCCAACTGTATTTTTCTAATTTCTAGTCAAATGATCTCATCATGCTTAAAATAAGAGCTAAAGAGTAACTTTTCAGTGAGATATACAAACTTCTTTTTAAATAATAGATCTTGAAAATTGTATTTCAATAAATCTTAATAAGATAATTTTCACTTTTTGTTTGGCAGATTTTTATTTTATTTATTTAATTATTTATTTTATTTTATTCATTTTTATTTATTTTCTTAGCTTAACTCAAACACAAAATCTTCCAGTGGAACAAATGAAAATGATCTTGGTAAGATTTTTCAAAATAGCATTTTCAAGATCTATTGTCTAAAAATATATTCTTATATAGTATCTCACTGAAAAGGTACTTTTAGGTAATTAGATATTTTGACTGGAAATGAGAAAAATTTACTTGGTAGGAGTTCGAATTTTGCATTGTATTTGTGTTTGTCATTTTTAGTGACGTTTCATTAAAAGGTTTACAGAATTAGCAGTTTTTCTTCATATAAATATAAGAAACAATCATGATCGCCTGTTTAAATCTTATGTTGTAGTTACACAGCTTCCATCAGATTCCAGGTTCACATAAATTATTATATTTGATTAAATCATTAAGATCTTGCCATCAGTTTATTTGATGCATGCAATATTTCATGCATCTCTTCTCTAATTGCCCGTGCAGCAGACAGATCTATGTGTCAATTAAGCTTTTGCAAATGGAGCTGTAATTAGGTTGAATTAATTGACTGACTGTGTGGACAGCAATTAGTGCAGTGACAAATTAATAGGAAGCACAACTGATGTTCATAATGATCTAAAAATTCTCTTGTGATAAAAAAAAAGGAGAGGAGTTCCTAAAGACATCATTAAATGCTTTTAAATTTTGCACAAAAGAGAAAAAAGGGTTAAAATGGTTGTTTTTGTATCAGAGGGAATTGTGTATAATGTGTCAGAAAGAAAATAACCTCCTGCCTTCTAGTGGCTGAGAGTGGTACTAAAGGTAATAACAGATATGTTCAGCTTGACTTTGGATGTTTGTCTTTGCTAATAATGAAACATTCATTTTTAGCAAAGACTAAGATTAACCATGCTCTTCAGATCAGTCAAAGTTTAGACTCACCAGGTAGTCTGCTGCCAGGGTTTTTGCAGTCCCATGACCTTCCTTTAACGTACATCAGCAGTTAGTTTCTAAGCCTGGAGTGTAAGATAGCACCAAATCTCATTTAATGCATTTTGTTTTCACAGTAAATCTAACTAAAGTACAAAAATATTTGGGATAGACATGGTAATATAGATTTTCCTGTCATTTTCTTTCGATAAATCAGAAAAAAATGTTGCATCTTCTTATGAAATGATAGTGACAATGTGATTTATTGTTACTAAAGTGCAACTAAGACTCAGTGTGTAATCATTGTACATGGTCAAATGTGATTGCTGATGTGTATAAATAGGAATAAAAAGAGGAGTATGACAACACATAAACCAATGAAACTATATTTATTTCACCAGGAAAATCATATAATTTGCATTATATTATTGTATGCAAAAATAAAGGCCTTTAAAGTAAGTTACTGTGTAGATAAATACGAGGTAAGAAATGCATAATTATGAGAAAAAGTTGAAATTATGGGATACAATGGCACATTTAACATAAAAAGTCATAAATATGGGATAAAAAATGACACAATTATGAGATAAAAAGTCAAAATCATGATTAAAAAGTCAATCTTATGAGATAAGAAATGGATAATTATGAGAAAAAGTCAAAATTCTGAGATAAAATGACACAATTGCGAGATAACTGTGGAATAACAGTAATATGTCAAGTTATTACATTAAAACATTTAGACAAATACAACAGCCAATCAAAACAAACATACATTTTAACCTTTAACCTACTGAACCTGCAGAGAAATGCACAAAAAAAACCTTGCTAAATGAATATCAGTTTCCACTTCATCATTCTCATATAATTCATGATGCAGCAGCTATGAATCATGTGTTTGATGTTACACTGCTGGATACAGCTTTTGCAACATGCTGTGTGATACTTTTTGGGGGATCTGGGTTCCCCACTGCTCTGGATCACAGCTCATAACTGCGTCTGAAGCTCATCCTCCACCTGGGGAAATATCCATGTGATAAATGAATTTGCCCATCAGACTCTTTAAAGCTGCTTGATTACAAAGTGTCTGTTTGGTTTAATATGAAGTGGCTTTGGTGAACACTAAAGGGACTTTAGAACAATCAGACCAGGGTTATTGAATTATAGTTATTAATAATTAATTCTTCATAATTCCTCAAACTTAGAACAAGTCAGCAGCTGTTCCCAAAAAGCGGTGTTGTGGCTTTAGTGTGGATTACACACTTTTTATATTTTTGTGTCAGGGAATTCAGCAGAACATTGAAAGCTGTCATTTTCTACTGTTAACAACATACACAGAACAGACCTGCTTACAGTAATAGCTCATTAAACCCTTCTTTTCTCCAAAAGTCATGATATGGGAAGTTGAAAATGAATGATTTATTATGGTCTCTCACATGCTCAATATCTTCTACAGTTACATCATAGAATTTTATTAAGATTTTATTTGGTTTAAAATGAGCAGTTAGATGTAAAAAGCTGAAATCTTCATAAATCTACTCATCTTTTTTGTCTTTTAAAGCTTATAGGCTTTGATATTTTCCTGGTTGACTTTGGATGACTGCAAATGTATTTGTAAGCCTTTCAGTCAGACCAACTGACTCAGTTGTCTCATCATATTTGTATCCTGTCCCCCAAAGGGGAGAAGGGGATTGTTTTTGAGTTGGTTTGTTTGTTTGTAAGCAGCTTTATGCACAAAGTACTGGACCTATTTCAATGAAAGTGTGCAAGGAGGACAGGGTTTGTTGTACCGGGCACCGCTTGTTTTGTATATGTAATGATAGTTGGCAGGGTTTGTTGATTGTGAATTAAAAAAATCTGATCAATATCAGATAAATATCAATCTGATATATATTTTTTAAAGTGGTGCCATTCACAATAAACCCTGCCTCTCACACCTATTGTAGCTTATTTTAGCATTTTTTTAAGATGATGTTGTCATGTGCTGATCTTAGCATAGAGATAGACAGCATAGACACATTTTGAAATTCATAAAAAAATAAAATAAAATGTAACATTGACCTACTTTTCCCAAAATGTAACCAAATCTATTCTGGGTCACTAGCATATATAAATCACATTTGGTATAAAGTCAACCAGTAGTTTTGCTGCTACAGAACTACCAACCAACCAACCTACCAAAAATAACGGCCAACTGTTTGCTGGCTGGTGAAAACTGTGTATGTCTAAATATGATGAATTAACATTAAAGGTGTCCCTTCATGGGCCACATTTTAAGTATTTTCTTTCTTAAAAGAAAAACTAATGCAATGAAATATGTACTCTCAGCAAAGTGGCTTATGATTCTTTATGATCATTTCGAGTTCCAAACATAGCAGCACTGCTGTACCTGTCCTGTGTGTCTTTATGGAGGGCTGTGGAGATGCTGCAGTGACTCACTACTCACTCTAGTGTTAACATAACAGGGCTGTATTATAAGACACACTGACATGGGGTTAGCATGTTGGTTAGCATGTTGGTTAGCATGTTGGTTAGCATGCATAAGGCAGTCCCTCCAGGATTTCACAGGCCTTTTTTGTGATGGTTGCATCCTATTTGATGTTGCACAAGCTTTTCGAAAAAATTGTGATGAAAGTTGCGTTGCTTTTTAGGCTTTTGTTGCGGAAGGAAGTGAAAGTTTGATAAATATTTGCAATTTTCCCTTTTTGTAATAAAAAATAAGTAATATTTAAAATATTTAGTTACTGGAAAATTAATTCAAAGTCATTGTGATATGGTCCTCAAAACTACCTTTTTACCAAGATGGAAAATAAATGATTATGAGGATTACAAAAATGCAACAAAATGTAGATTTTTTTCCCCCCAAATGCACCTGTTGGTTCAAAGGTTAAAGTTCATATTACCTCACAACACTACATGAAGTTATAAAACATAATATAAATGTCTCATAATCTATAAACCATAATCTGTAAATGACTTTATTAAAACCTAACCACATGTTTATTTACATCAAATACTTTTTTTTTAGAGGCGGATGCTGCTGTTCAATTCTTCGCAGCCATTTAACAGAACCTGCAAAATATACAAATATCAGAAACTCGGTGGTGCTGACTACCTCCTCCCTGTGATGCTGCTTTTTTCTCTGACAGACAAAAACACTGAATCACTATTATGTCAGCATATTATCTCTGCATGACAATTTCCACCTGAACAATACAGATTTCTCCTTTCACAGCAGCAGAATAGGATTGCAGCTGCCTTATTTTTGCTCAGATATGATTTCTTTGGTCTCAGCACTGTTTCTTTATTCTGCAGAATGGCACAGTTATGTGCTCGGCAGGTAGCCAAAGCCAAGTCGAGACCATTGAGAGGAAAACTTGTGTTTATTTATCAGTGTAGCGAGAGAACTGGGTCAAAGCCTCAGCACAGCAGCAATTAATTCAGTCAAGTTTGTGTTGGTTGAAAAGAGCTGCAGTCAAGTGTGTAGCTTCTGTCATCCACCTGAATGAGACTTCTGTGCAGCAGCTTTCACTTAAATACTCATCTCAGTGTCCGAGCCGCAGTGGATCATATCTACAACAGATTATGTTGTGTTGTTTTAGATAAAGTTTGTTAGTTTTGTTGAAATGACATTGCACACTTGTTAAATATTAAACCCTTTGCATATTTATAAACCATAAACCATACAGTGCTTTGTACAGGAGTTAATTTAAACAAAGGTTTATGACATGATTAGAAACAATTCTTGAACTTTTATTCATCAAGTTCTACCACCTTTTACATCATCGTGGAAGAGGGATTCCTCCTCTGTGGCTGTTCTTGACAGAGGTGGTCAAAGTACTCACAATCTGTACTTAAGAAGTACAGCTAATGGTGTGGAAAAAAATACTCTGATATTGATTAAGCCCCTTTACTGAAGTAAAAGTAAAATTGTAATGAAGTAAATAGTAAAACAGATTTTTTGTTTTGCTATGGGTGAAATAATACTGATTTAACCAGGAATTATTTTCAAAAATATCCAATTTAAAGGTGACTTTATTTATTGGATCATGGTACTGGTGGGTATGGACAGAAAATTTAGGAAAAATTCAAAAGTCATAAATAGGAGATTTAAAAAAAAACAACATAATTATACGATTTTTATAAAAAAGGAAATTGTGAGATGAAGAGTCAAAATTATGAGATACTGTCCAAATTATGAGAATAAAATGTCAATGTTTTAAGTAAAAAATATTAATTATGAGATAAAATTCCAAATGATGAGATAATAACTAAAATTATGAAGAAAAAAAGTCAGAATTATGAGGGAAAAAAATATGAGATAAGAAATGGATAATTATGAGATAAAAAGGTTTAAATTATGATATAGTAAGTCACAATTTCTGATTTATTTTTCATACTGTCACATTGGTCTAGTTTGAAAAAGTCTATTCTGAGAATATAGAGCATAAAGTACAAATATTTCTACAAAAATTTAAAGGTAAAGGCAAAAAGTTGCTAGGAAAAAAAATACTACAGTAAAGTACAGATACCTAAAAATGTACTTCAGTACAATAAAGGAAGTACTTCTACTTAGTTACTTCCACCTCTGGTTCTTGATGTGTTCTCTTTTTTAATATAGGCTGTGGCTCAGTTGGTAGAGTGGGTCGCCCAATGACCGAGAGGTTGGCGGTTCGCGTCCCAGCTCTGGCTGTCCACATGTCGAAGTGTCCTTGGGCAAGACACTGAACCCAGACTTAGGCCCCCAGTAGAACTGACCATAGACCTTACAAACCTACTGGTGTATGAGTGTGTGTGTGAATGGGTGAATGAGAGGTTAATGTAAAGCGCTTTGACCCCCGTGAAGGTGGAAAAGCGCTATATACCATTACCATATAGTCCATTTACCATTCTCTTTTTTAAAGCAAGTTAATACTCACTTGATAGTCAAAGGACAATGGATGCTGAACTGAGGTGAATATGATTTGTTATAATGTCCTACATGAATAAAACTGAATTTAACCAATCAAATATTTGATTTGCTAGAATATTTAACCTAGTAATAGTTTAATTAAAATATCACTTTTTTCAAATGTCATGTCACCAACTGACTCCTAATGAGTGCTGAATGGAAGTATACATATAACACACCTACAGTAATACAACCCCCCCCCAGTGGGGACCACTGCTCTACAGTCTTTTGAATGTGATTGCAGTCCCAGTTTTGACCATAATCCTACATACAACTCCTTTAAGTTTCAAGGACAAATCAGGCTCCACAGGTGTGCTTAAGCTGTTCCACCAATGTGGATGAAGGTGTAATCAGCCAGAACACCTGTTCTTACAATGCCCGGTTTAAAACACCATGAGTCAATGTGGCCTTGCTCATTGTAGTGTGAAAATCCTACTCTTTCGTAAACATTTGGTTTCTCCTTTGGGAAGGTTTTCCAGTCTCATCTCTTAGGTTGAGAGTCTCTTGTACAATGTAAGAATCCAGAACTAAATGTCATCAAAGTTAAAGTGCAAGTGTTTCAATGTCCTGTGCACGTCCTTTTCTTCCTTAACTCCATTAAATTAAATTACAATTAAATTAAATTACATGTTTATGCAGTGCTGCAAACTAATAAGTCTTTGTTGTCCCTAACTTCAGTTATTCAAATTTAACTCAGGAAGATACATTTAATTATACTTGATATTTTTTAATAAAGTGAACAAACTTCACTGGTAAACTGAACATAAGTGCATCTGGTTTCCTACATTTGATTAAGTAAGATCAACTTGTCATATTTTACTGAGTATCTTATAATTACAAGATCAGAATCATTGCAAATGAGATAAGGGTGTAAATGTTAGTAGTTGTGTGAATAAATGTCTGGGATACATGCATGTTTTTGTTGCAGTGCCTTCTTTAATGAAAAACAGACAAACAAACAAAAAAAACCCCCTCTATTTGTTACCTATTTTCCTATCTGCTCATTTGGGTTTTTTTGTTTGTTTTTTTGTGTGTTCTGTTTTGCTTTTTGTATATATGTATATGTTTAGTACTTATTGGTATTTTTATTATTGTTATTGTTATTATTTTTATTATTATCATCATTTTTGTACTATGCACTATATTGCTATAAGATGAATTAAGGTTATTGGGGAAGTGAAGAAGGGGTAGGATTAAATAAGCTAATGCTTCATCCTACTCCTTTTTGGACATGTCATTGTCTATTATTATTATTATTATTATTATTATTATTATTATTATTATTATTATTATTATTATTATTATTATTATTATTATTATTATTATTATTATTATTATTATTATTATTATTATTATTATTATTATTATTATTATTATTGTTGTATTGATTATTGTTGCACTTTGCACATGTTCGAAATAAATCATTCAAATCAAATCAAATCAAATGATCACACTGAGTCTTGTATCTTTTAAAAATCATGACAATAAAGTATTCTGTTCTATATAGTAGGAATCATCAGTAGTCTCATATCATCAAATGTGATCATTTCACACACGCACGTGAATGCACACACACACACACACACACAGATGTACCAGGGTGCACCTTTTCATCTGACTTGTCTACATAATCTCCATAATGATGAAAGTACAAGAAAAAACAAATACAAGGCAGTGTTTTTTTCAATGTTGTCAATACAAGCAACTCCTGAAAATATCATGTTTTGATAGAGTCCATGCCTCATCAACAGAAATCAAGCTCCATCTGGCTCTCCTGCAGTTCAAATCTTGAACTCAGATTTCATAGTGCACATTCCTGATACGTGCACTGATTGATAATAGTGATCTGCTTTTGACTTTACACAGAAAGCAGCCACACACACATGCTGTCTCCACAGCTCAAGAAAATTTTGATCTCTTAGTCTCTTTCATACTTTTGAGATGTTGTCACAAATTACACCGAGTTTTATAAATGGTTTTGAGTAGGATGTATGATGTGGCCTCTTGTGGCCTGTATTATTGATGTGACTGCTGGAATTATAGTAATTTCTTCTATTATATCCTGACAACTGCTGAGATGACGCTTGTGATAGACTGAAACAGAAATCTCCAACCAGTGCAAGACATAGTAAAGTATAAATGGAACACTTTATAATACCTACACACAATTTACTATGTATTAACTATTTGTTTCCTATTTGTAAATGTTTTGTTAATGTGCTGTTCATACACAATTTATAATGAACGAACCATTAACAAACCATTAACAAATAGCTGTAAAATTACATTATTTTGACCAAACAGGTGCAGTGTTTGCATATCTGCTTTGCAGGTAAACAAAGAAACAGTTGTAAACACTGCACCTGTTGGTTAAAAATAACCTAATTTTACATTTATCTTTGGAAGACACTTGTATGAACCTTTACAAGACATTAACAAATAGGTAACAAATGGTTAATATGTAGTAAATTACGTGTACATATTAGAAAGTGTTACAGTATAAATAAGCATCATATATGCTGTTATGTTTTCTTGATTCCCAATTTGCACAAAAAACATGTTTTGTAATCTATGAATAGTGGAAATATTTATGAATAGTCATAATCAATGTAATTAAGTGTTGAGTTTTCAAGGTAGATTAGAAATGGAGTGTGACAAAAGTATAAACATGGTCTTTTTTTTACTGGTTTGTGTTTGAAAGTGACTACATATGACAGAATTATATGGTGCCTGTCATCAGCTCACATTACAAAACAAACAAGATAACAGTATTTAAAATATTTCACATAACCTCCACCTTGATGAGCAATACGCTCTCATAAATAAAATAAATAAATAAATGTTTATACACACACCCACACACGCATACATGCACGCACACATACATATACTATATATGAAAGCTGTGGGTTGTGTTCAAAAGCCCTGCAGACGTAGGTAGCTGTTAAGACTCAATGTGCTATGCACATTCTCTACATGTGGCCCACAAGGACTTATTAAATTGCAGAAATATAGCCGTGAAATAGCACTTCACTTCACTTTAATTTAAAAGAAAGACATTTTTATGTATTTTTTGGTAAATAACAACCAGGTAACAGGACACAAACACAGCAGCAAAAAAATAAGAAGTAGCACCTTTTGTCTTCCCTTTGTCCATCATCTTGTCATTTATTTAAAAACTGATGGAGTTAAGACGTGTTGACAAAACAAAACATGTAGAAGTTAGCCTTGAATTAAAACCAATTTATTAAAGAGAACATTTCTTTCTTTTTTAATGCATTTCTTCATTCAGTTTGCTTTATAAGACATTATAAAGACACATTCTGAAGGCATCACAGCTGAAATAACTGTTGCAAGGTACAACAACCTAGCCTTGCTTTTGCCGACCCTCATGTGTTTCCGCTCAGCTCCATGAGCTTCACACAAGGGTCTGGTAAAGCACCGTAGACATTCTGTTGTCTACGGCCAAATCATGGATAGATAACAGTTATGACGTAAGGAAGACTCTCCACACAGTAGCTTTGAAAAACATGGCGGCTAACATGGAGGAGACGGAACTGGGTTTCGATCCTGCAGCCATGGCTCAGTTGGTAGAGCAGGTCGTCCATAACCAAAGGGTTGGCGGTTGGATTCCTGCTCTCTCCTACTCAGTCTGTTGTATCCTTGGGCAAGACACTTCACCCTCCTTTCCTCCAGTGTCACTCACACTGGTGTATGAATGAGTATTAATTTTCGGTTGTGGTCAGAGGCCTTAGGCGCGAAATGGCAGCCACGCTTCTGTCAGTCTACCCCAGGGCAACTGTGACTACATACGTAGTTTACCACCACCAGAGGGAGCATGTGAGAGTGAATGAATAATGGATCAATAATGTGAAGCACTTTGGGTGCCTTGAAAAGCGCTACATAAATCTAATCCATTATTATTATTATTATTTCAACGGTGCTGTGGAAACTAGTGCATTTTTGAAAGAATTTATTGATGGCAAGGATGTTATGGCTCTTCTTCCAACCGGGTATGGTAAGAGCTTCTACATCTATCATCTACGTTACATGCTGCTTTTGATGTGATTCATTCAAAATGATAAGCACCTGGTTTCTCCAATCAGGCCAATGATTCT
This sequence comes from Siphamia tubifer, assembly GCA_020466265.1. Lineage (NCBI taxonomy): Eukaryota > Metazoa > Chordata > Actinopteri > Kurtiformes > Apogonidae > Siphamia > Siphamia tubifer. Next base: position 27,477,926 of record CM035794.1, on the reverse strand, counting down.
GATTGACAACCCCACCTTAACAAAGAGAAGCTAATGGTGCTTTGATGCGAGCGGCCATGAGAAGCATCCATACATCTGGCGTGAGACAGGTAAACAACAACCCCACACACACACACACACACACACACAAACCTTTTTATTGAACAGCTTCCTCTCAAAACGTGAGACTATGGGAATGACCTTTCAAGGTCACTCAAAGTTAAAGATCATGATGTCATTTTGGAGCCCACTTTTGTCCTATCTCTTATCACACATTCAGTCACTTTGACCTTGGACTTATATTCACCTACATTTTATAGAATCTATTTTGGGCCTTTCCTGAACATTTCATGGAAATTGCTCCAGCGGTTTCTGTGTAAAGTTGCTGACTAACAGACAGACAAACAGAGAAACTAGTATTCAGAGAATGCCTAATCTCTCCCCTATGTTGTGCCAATATCAACTTTCTATGACAACTCGTTCTTGAATTAGAGCCAATAATGTGCTTTTGACCTTTCTGCTAAATGCAGACTTGACCTTTGACCTTTTGCAATATTGATAATATCATTATATGTATATATGCATCTGTGTGTTTAATAATATGATAATATTTCTGGTATTGATTAAGTTATAGCATGATGTGTCTATGCTTGACACACACAGTAATTAAAGAAGTTAATTTTGCGAAATGTTACCTTTAACCTCCAGAGATCTCAAAAAGTTTTGGTTGTAGGTGATAACACCAATTACGGTATAAGAATTGTAGAAATCTTCATTCTGCATCATTTGGTACCAATCTGAAGGTTCTGTGACCCTCTGTTGTTGAGGTATAACTGATAATGTGATTTTGACCTTTTAGTTAACCTTCACAAACTAAATCTTTAGTTTAGTTTGTGACCTTGACCTTTGACCTTTACTCAAATGGATCATTTCATCTGATGTTCATTAGCTATATGTATATGCCCATCTAATTTCATGGTGATATCTCAAGTGCTCATTGAGTTATAGCATGATATGTCTCTGCGGACACACACACACACACACACACACACACACACACACACACAGACCCACACAAGGTGATTATTAACAAACATGGACAGAAAAACACTCAAAAACAATATCCTTCTCCCTTTTGGGGTGTGGAGTAACAATACCTCTTGCCTCTCTCCCCTTCAGGGGGGCAGGGTAATAAAAGTTTTATGTCTTATTTTTTTGTCCAGCGGTCAAACAGAAGTATATTTAAGGGATGAACTTGTTTTTGAATGCTTGGTACATTTAAACATAATTTACAGATTCTAGTCATGTTGTGTGAGGTGTTTTTAAAGTGTCGTACAAGGACCAATACACAAGCCATGTTTTGCTAGGTATACAAGGGAATGCACTGTTGTTTCTGCTGCCAGCTCTCTGAGTGCACTTGGCTGACATTTATGTCAACCTCTCATAAGCCCAAAGACACAATCCTTACAAATGTCAGAGTATCTTTTCATCAGCAGTGGAGGATATATTCTTGGCTTCTGGTCTGTCTGCATGGTGCAACGCAGTTTGCCAACCATCCATTTGGAAGACCAAATAAAAATGTCAGTGCACCACTTCAATGATGGAGTATCTGCTGATATTAGGACATATTTAGCTCTCAGTTCTGCTGCTGCTGTTTATAGGACACATTTAATGCTACAGAATGCACAAATTCACTCAGCAGGTAAATGAAGCACTGTTGTTTCATAATGAGAAGGTTAATAGCTAAATTTGAAAATCACCATACTGCCTTTCACCTCCTATTAAATTATCTTTCGGGCTATGTGCTTTTCTGTCCCGGCTTAATTATACTGCAGCAGAGAACAGAAGACATTCAGGACAAATAATGAAAAAGCCCCCAATCTCTCACCCTCCAGCTTACCATCTCTCTGAGAGCTGGTTGTCAATAAGGACAATCGACTGTTGCACACAGCTGAGTTTCTTATTCTAATTTCCATAACTACTGGAAAGAAGGTAGAGTGTAAAAGCCCCACTAACATCGTTTTTTTTTTATTGACATCTGTAAAATATAATACATCTTTCATGTGTTGGGAGTCATAACCTTGTTTAGTGTATAGTTGTTCAAGGATTTATGACCCATTTAAATATTTAGTCAAGTTGTTTTTTTGGATAATTTTGTTCAAGTCATGAATAAGGCAAATCATGATTAATGTTAACACTTTTAGTTTTAACCCTAAATTAGAGATAAACTGACTTCATTCATGAATAAAAATATAAATAATGGGTAATTTAATTTAAGTGAGATTGCATTAAACATATAAGATAATTTAACAACGTTTTTTTTTTCATTTAACTGAATCCATTAGATTTAGTTCCATGGACATATGATGCATTTTTGAAGCTGAATTAAACAGATTTGATGATATGAGTATGGAAATTTTGAGTCCACCTCATTGTGACAAAGTACAAGTGAGAATTAACTGTCCAAAATGCTCAGATCTTCCATACACTGTAGATTTTCCTTTTTTTTTTTACATAAAGCACCACAGTTTCTTAAATAAAACAATCAGTTTGACAGCACAGTTAATGTGTTTGTGTTCACTAAGTTACTTAGTAACTGGTTACACACACTGAATTTGGCAGTAGAAATGACAATATAGACAATCTACAGTTGTGCGTAAATACAAACCTTCTTGTGTTTTAATGTGTTCTTTTGATGTGCAAATAAGCAGCTTTTTACTAAGCAGTTAACCAAAGCAACTGTCAGCTTTTATTCTGCCCTCTTATGGCAGTCCTGGGATGCCCTCTGGAACCTGTGGAGGAGGCGGGGACAAGGAATCTGACAGTCAACCTGTCCTCCACCATGGACATAGTCTGAGACTCCGACCCTCTCAAATACACACTAACTGCACTAAGGAGTTGCTTCAGTGTATATATATATATATATATATATATATATATATATATATATATATATATATATATATATATATAAACTATCCATCCCTCATCACCACTTGAACAACTTTGTATATCGAATAATTTATAGAATTGATTATTCTTGTATGCTGTACTATAATACTAAACTCTTGCTGCTGTAAACCTGGAAGTTTCCCTTGTGGGTCTGAAAAAGGAATATCTTGTCTTACCTCATCTTATCTTAAATCTAGATGATGTAGCTTTTAATAAAATCAACCAGAGATAATAGGTTGTAATCAGTAGATTTTTTTTAATTTTTTTTATTTTTTACAAATCTTAGTGTATCTCCTCCATGTGACTGAGTTGCCTGACCATAAGAATGTTATTTAGAAGCAGTGTTTAAAAAGTCACAATATGTGTTAAAACAGCCATTCATCTAGTCATAGGAAAAATCATTATAGACACAATGGAATGTAAAATCCCAACATCCGTCAAAGTTCGTGGCTATATTTCATAGACTTGTAGTAGAATTTCAAATGGCATAATAGAATTTTGGGTTTGCATGTAAAGTTAATTGATGGTGGAATATATTTTTCAATGCATTAACCCCCCCCTCCCAGAAATGTAGGTTTTTATCCTCATTTCAAATGCAGTCAGAGAAACACATGCAGAACTCAAACAGACTTGATATCAGCTGGATGTTAGTTTTATCTTAGAGTCTACCTCAGGCCAGGCCTGGACAGGCCATCTGTTAATACTGGCAAAACCCACCAAAGCCTGGCTGGGTTCTGGCCAAGCTTGGGTCGTCACTCATCGGAAATGTTTAATGACTAATGTTTGGAAAACAAATAATGAATGAAATCTGCTAAACTGGACACAGCATCTAAATTTTGGTCCCACATTTGGTGGTTGGAGGGTATGGGTGGGGTTGTGGGATGTCATTCTGCCATAAATGTAGCTAAAATAGGAAAATCAACATGTAACATTACAAAAGGACCTGGGGCACTTATGGTATTTACAGGCCAATTAGATTTAAACTTTTCTTATTTCATATCAGTCCATGACCTTATTGTTAATGCTATCTTACAGTGGATATCTTTGTGGGCATTTTTTCATTATTTCAGCTAAAGATGAAAGAAAAGACTTTTCTAAATTTGCGATCTCTGTGTAATAACACAGTGCAACACTAGAGCAAGAGCTAACTGCTATGAGGCAAATTCATACATATTGATGAAATCCGTATGTCAGCTTTAGGTGGCTTCATGTGATGCTGATGCCATTTCTACACCACCGCCTATTTCAGATAATATATTAGCATTTTTCAAAGCTTTTGATTACAAATGTTTAGAAATGTTTTCTTATGAGGAAGCAGTGCCAATTGAGCCCCACAACATCGGCACTTAATATTAGCCACTGTATTGAGTGCACTGAGGTCTTTGGTATTCCATGGAAATTGAAGGTTTCTTCAAATGATGTGAAGATGTCTTCCAATAAACATCTGTCAGTGTGTGACAAAAATATTATATCAAGCTATTTCAAAGGCTCAATGTACTTCAACCGTCAATCAGGTTATAAAATGTATCTTTTAGATGACCCTGACTCCAGTCCCTGACTGTCGTGCACTTTGTATTCTTAATTTGTATCCAAAGGAATGTATGCTAAGTAGACACATGACAAAACTGCCAACCAGAAAAAGTGCTGGGGACATGTCCCTGGTGAAAAGTATGTCTATGGCTGGCTGAAAGAACTATCAGCATTCATTGTCCTTGAAATATTAACATAAGCTCTACAATAAAAATAAGTCGGTCAAGTTCAAAGAAATCTGTACCCCTTTTCTTGCATTCTTGGGGAGATATGTCATTATGGAATCTATGGAAACATGAAGGTGATATAAGTGATTATATCTTAATGTGATGCTTAGCTGTATGTGATTATGTAATGTCATTATTCAGTTTTGTGCTATGTTTTGTTTGTTTTTAGGTTTTTTGGGGGGGTGGGTGGAGTGGATTATTTTATCATTTGACTGTTATAAGGATTTTTAAATGTATTAAAATGTTTTCTTTCAAAACTATTAAGACTCAATAAATACAGGTCTATAAAAATAATAATCCACAGCAACCCCAAAATTAATCTGATTAAAAACCATAATCATTTGATAGCTGAAGTTTTCAGACACTGTGGTATGACCACTTCAACCTTTAACTCTTCATGATGTTTTACCTTCAGTTTTTGCTTTTCAAGTTTTATTTTCAAGACTTTCAAGTTTTTGTTTAACCTTTCTTAAATGAATGATCAAAATTACTATTTTATGAATAAGTGTCCAGTAAACATGGGTTCATGGGAAAACACCTGTTTTCCAGGCTACTTAAGTACAATCCCTTGCTAATGGAACAAACTGGAGTAAATATAATTTGACAGTACATTTACAATTAGAAACTAAGGAAACTAAGGCTGTGGGACTTTTTTTTAAAAATATATACATAGCTACATATCCTGACTGTGTGGCCCTGAAAACACAAACAGAGACACCAAAATGCACTCATTCAGTAGTAGGGCAGCTTAAAAACTCAGCTCAGACTGAAAAGCCACCACAGAGAAGACTTCAAGAGTTTCACCGCTGAGCCGTGAAATGAAAAGTAGCAGCTGATGTAGCAGCAGACCTGGCCGGGGTGGGGGAGGGTTACAGCGGGCAGGCAGGAGGGGAGAACTGAGGAGGGGGAGGGGGGAGTATTGTGTGAAGGGGCCACTTTCTGTCAACGCTACAAGATGCCTTCAAACCATAACTTTATTTAGGCTTAAGTCGATTAATAGGCTGTATTTATTAATAGTGGTGTAGGGAAATCCTGGCCTCAGTAGTTGTATTAACAAACACACTGGAGCCTGGTTTATGACTGCTGGACTCGCCTACATGAATAAATACTTCCATTGCAACGTCGACGGAATTGTAATGTTTGTGATTCCTGCCTCTGTCCATGGTGCTACTTTCATATCAGTTGCCGAGGCGACGACTTTTATTGAACTTTCGAAAAATAAAGACGAATTTGTCAACTGGTTTGATCTAACAGCTGTTCAATACCGCGCTTAAAACTGTGGTGAAGTTGTTGCCTGTCGAGTTAACAATAAAATCAGACACTAACTGCCATTTCTGCTTCACATCAACTCTCTGATCACATACTGCTGCGTAAAACCCCGCCCCGTGAGGCATTACCTTCATATGATTGGCTGGTAATCACGTCACTCTGCAAGAATCACCTTCATACGCAACTCCTCATTGGTTCGCTCCCGCTCACCTCCCCGTTATCTCCTCGCGCACTGAAACATTAGATTGGACCAATGACGGCTCGATTTGGGAGTCCAGAGGGCGGGAGGAGAAGGAGGAGGAGGAGGTGGCAGGGGGTCAGGCTGATAGAAATGGGGGAAAAGAGGCTGTGTTTCAGAGTACAAACTACTACAGTTGGTCTCATCTGCTCATATGTATGTTTTATCTAAAGAGGCAAAACATACATTTGAGCAGATGTGACTGAAATATTTGTTTGTATTGAATAAATCTTATGTTTTGTTGTCTTCCACATTCTCATTTTCTGTGTCTGAGTTATGCTTGTAGTAGAGCTGTTGTTGTTGCTGCTGCTGCTGCCATTTTTCTCCTCATTTTTCATGTCGGAATGTAGAGTCCATGTGTTTATTTCACGACAAATACATTCTATGTTCAATCTGGAACACACATTTAAGTTTCTAACCTTAATGAAAATGTGAATGAAAAAGTGAAAACAAAGTTACTACTATAAGACATGCTATGGCCTAGAAATCCCATATTAGTTCAATAATAGACTGTTTATAGTTTCATCACCTTTTTTCCCTTTTTAACAGTACAGTGTTTACAGTGTATAGCATCCATATTACATTTAGCAACCCATGTTTTGCCACATTTAAACTAGGGTGTTTGTGCAAATACTTCATTACTGACTTTCAAGATAGGATAATATTATGCAATGGAAGGATAAAAAGCCATGATATATGAAGAAGTATGAAAAACCTCCTGAGTAAAATACTTTGAGAAATGAAAATTTGTGAATTGATAAGTGCTCCATGATACAGTTAGTATCAGTAGCACCCTATGTTGCCCCTGGTAAAAAACAAAAAGGATAAAAAGTAAATAAGAAATAAACTACATATAATTAAACTTGAAGTTGATGATAAAAGTTGGAAAAATAAATAGATAACATATATATTTTTTAAATTTGCAATGTTTGTTTAATGTTTAATTTGCAATCTGCAGAAATTGCATGCCAATAATTCCAATATGATAGCATGATGTGAATAAACATGATGCTTTATGTAAATATATCCCTTTGGTAATACTAATAATATATGTGCTATTCCCTAATCAACATTAACAAAACAATAATTTTTTTAAAAGTTGTTTAAACTTGGATATATACTATATAAACCCACACATGCAGGCATGTACGCAGTCACACACAGTCTTAGGCCTATATTACAAAATACTAGTCAACTATCATGATGGTAAAGTCTTGATGACTATTGCATAATCACCATTAATGACACAAAACTGCAAAAATTGTTAAAGCTGTTTAAAATACTAGAACATTAATAAGATACATAGACAGAATTCAAATATATAATATTTGAATTCACACACATACACACTGAAAAATTATCATATACAGTTACTCTATGTATCTATCTATCTGTCTGTCTATCTATCTGTCTGTCTATCTATCTATCTATCTATCTATCTATCTATCTATCTATCTATCTATCTATCTATCTATCTATCTATCTATCTATCTGTCTGTCTGTCTGTCTGTCTGTCTGTCCGTCTGTCTATCTCTTAGATATAAACTACATGTATAAAATGCCAATGTAAAAATTAACATTATGTTCCTGAATGAAATAATAATAATAATAATAATAATAATAATAATAATAATAATAATAATAATAATAATAATAATAATAATAATAATAATAATAATAATAATAATAATAATAATAATATTTGATTTATTCTGTATAAACAATAACTTTATATTCTTCATGACTGTTGCCACTACAGGTGACTTTTATCAGAAATACACCACACTGTTCAAGTAGTTGTGGCTCCCTCAGCCCACTGCGCATGCTCACACCGTGCGTGCGTGTGTGTGTGTGTGTGTGTGTGTGTGTGTGTGGGGGGGGGGGGTTCTGTGCTCTCTGCTCCATCCGGGAACTTCAGAATTACCATTGACAGCCGAAGCGCAACTTTTCCCCAGGCAAAGTGAAATCAAGCCGCGGACTCGGACAAAATATAGTCCCCGTTTTTCAACTTAAAAATATCGAAAGAAAAGGTAGCTTGCGTTCCCGTCGGACCCCTCGACGTTTGGTCGTAATTTGGAAAGGACACGGGCGGGGCCTGGGCTCTTTCTGCCGGGTTTGGATCACTTTTTGAGACGGGCGGAAAGTGGGTGATGAGTCCTAGCTTGTAAAGAAGCGAGAACTTGCTTTGCAGCCCGAGTAGTTCTTCTTTCAATTGTTATTGTCGCTTTAAAAAATCTTTAATTCACTTTAACTTCGTCTTGGCCGCGTCGAAAGTGGGAGAAAAGTGCTTTTCCAATCGGAACATGGAACTACAAGGCCTACAAGAGGCGTTGAAAGTAGAAATCCAATGTCATCAGGTAAATGAAACATCGTGTTATTCTACCCTTATGTGTGTTATGAGCAAGTGAGAGCAGCTGGGAAAATCTGAAGGGATGAGAGGTTAACACTCCGAGGGGATAACTATGCGACATGTCGCTTAAAATGTCTGGCGCCGACACAGCGTCCACTTCCAAGTCTGATCAAGTGTACTTTTCCCAGTACTTTGACTAATAGTCGGGAGTCTTTTTTCCGAGCAACAAGAATTTGGAGTAATAATGCGGTGGTGCTGTGTGGCGATCAGGACGCGACCTGAATATTTATGAGGTGCAAGAAACTGAGTCGCTGTGGCTATCATCACCGCTTTGTTCCTCCCTTACATACTAACTTGAGACACTTTTGTAATTCCCATTTCGTTCCTCCATCGTTTACAAACTAGTTGCACAGATGAAGCAAGAACCACAGGTAAATGTTATATTTTCCTGAAAGCTTGTGAGCTATGATCGGGGCAACAGAATTGGGGAGTGTGCGAGAAACTTTATCAGCATAAATCTCTTCTCTTTTGGGTTAACATCACTAGCTTACTCGGGAGCCTGTGTTTTTACTGCTTTGGCTTCCCTCATCGTGACTTTGCTGAAAAAAATCCCGGTGATGTGAGCTGTGAAGTTTAATTGTTGTGATAAAAATGGTCATTTAAACTGGCATTGTCTTGTTTATTCTTAGGATGGAGAGCTTAAAAGACAACTGCACGACAGGCAAACAAGAATAACAGCCCTAAGCGATAAACAAGTAAGCATCAATATGTTTCGTCTGTTAGGCTTTGAGGTTTGTTTTTGCCATCTCTGTACCTATTGTGAAAGCTTTTATTTCGATACAACTACGCATAACAACGTGGTGGAATCAAAAGTGTACTGTTGTCATCTTTTATTATGTTTCGTCGCCTTGTATGTCTAGTTTAACCTCCGGGCTTCATTCCGGTTCTTCTCTCGGCTCTGAAAGTTGTGTAATGTTGAAAAATTTTAGCGTCCATTTTGAGTAGGTCGACATGTTTCTGGAGAGTAACGGTAGGCTAATAAAAGGAGCAGCTTAGCCAACTATCCGAGCTTAGACTTTTGTAAACATGACAGTTGAAGTTGTATGGGTTAAAGTGGGTGTCAATACGACTCCGGATTTGCCTTTTTGGCGTCTTTACATCGTTAACACAGTGGTTTTGTTACTTTATACTTAGTCTAGTGGTATTATTTCTTCGTGGTCACGTGACTGCACCGAGGCATTTGATTCGCCCACGATTACACTTTCACTTTTTTACTATTTTATAGCTAGCAAACGGTGTCCTATATTAACTTTGAAGCAGCAGAAGCTAAGTAGTTTGGAAGCTAAGATGTTGACAGCGCTGGACGGATGGATGCTGGATTGGGAGACTGAGCAGCTGTGTGTTCAGCACCTCGGCCAGCTCCTCCGGTTCTCTTGCACCGCCCCGCCGGTCGGTCCCAGCCCGACAGCAGCGCACACAACTTCCCCACATTAGCAAGAAGATTTCTAGGTCGATATTTTTTCAGACTCTCTGTCGTGTGTGCGTGTTTTCTTAATTGTTGGAGGCTTGTTTTCCCTTTGCCTGTCTTTGATCGATCCCGTTTCCTGTGGAATGCAGTTTCTTAGCACCTTCATTTGTTGCAGTTAGATAAAGCTATTAAACTTGCTGTAGCCACAATAACACTAAAACATGGCACCATCAGCTGTAACATCTCTTTGTAAATCCAGTTTTTGTAATGATGTTGCCTTGAATCCTTGTTTGTGTTGTAGTGTTTTTTACCCCCATCCTTCTTCTTTCAGTTTGATAGTGGAAGCTTCCATTTTGAGAGAGAAGGGGGTGGTTTCTTCCCCCCTCTAACATGGAGAGGAAAAAAGTCTGCAGAGTTTCGTGCAGGAGGAGGAGGAGGGGGGATGGGCCCCATTCATGCCTAACATTACCATTTTGATTGCTTTGATGCTGTTTTTGGTTGGAGGGGGGGAGGGGTGCCAGAGAAGAGAGACAGAAAGCCCAGTCAGCACTGCACGGCGATGTTTTTAATCACTACTCACTACTGATTTCCCTTCTTTTTTAGCAGCGAAATGTGACCTTTACTTTTCCTCTGCATATATATGAACTGCTTTCTCCTTAAAGCACATTAATCCCACCTTATACACACTCAGAACTTCACTAAATAGAGGAATGATTTAATGATAATCCTAGCTAAAAGTAAGCATACTTTGCGGCTGTGTCAACATTTAAATGCCCCTGAAATCAACTTTAAGCTGCAGCAGACAGCTAGGATTCCTCAGTTGGAAGCAGGAATAATTAACTACATGAGTGTTTATGATTACATGTGTGAATCCCCCCCCCAGCAAGAATATAGCCTGGAGGTCATTTCATGGTCACAGTGTGAGCAGGCCCCAGGCTGACAGGTCTGCATGGGGAAGTTTTATTTTCTTGAACTCTGAACATGGGAATGGAAGCTTCTAATAAACAGTAAGAGGATTCAATTCAGAGTGGAGCTTTAAATATGGATGCAGTCTGTGTTCTGCGTCCATGTTGTGAATAAGAACACATTTTAATAACAGCCTGTTTGTCTCCAGAAAACAGCCAGTGTTTATCAGAGGAGGCGAACAGGTTGCTTTCTGGAGTTGATGGATAGATGTAAATGCAAATGAAGAATGATTACAAAATAAAAATGAGTAGCTGTAGAACTGCAAAAGAAAAGGAGATGCATCTGTGAATTTTTATTCTCCATGTCATTCAGAATCAAGGTCTGCCACAAAAAAATCAACCACCTTTATCCTTGATCGCTGTCTTTTGGCTCTTGAAGAAGAATGGATTCATTGATTCTTTTCTATTCTGCTCCACTTGCTCTCTGTTGCATCATGGCACCAGTTTATACTGACTTGTAAGGTAGAGAGAAGTTGGTTGCTTTTTGTTCTTTTTCCTCTGCAGTTCTGCTCCGTGCATTGTTTTTCTGTGGTTTATATTTATCTTTTAAAGGATCATTGATCTGAGTGTTTTCAGGTTTTGGGGAAAAAAAAAAGTGTTAAGTAGATTTATCTGACCCTGGCTACTTTAGCCATGCTGGTTGAGTTGAGTCCTATATTAGGCCCTTTTCCACCAAAATACCAGAAATCTTTATTATTAGGAACTTATTTATATGGATAAAATAATTCCTGGTAATCTGTGTGCTTCATGTTTCTGCTAAACTCCAAAGTTCTGGGTAAATGATTCAAATCAGGCTGATGATGTATGGGGCAGTGTTAAAAGAAAATACACTACACCTCCTATCCAGTAGGTGGCGATAAGAAGGAGCTGAAGGCCCAAAAACCACAATGATGGAATAAAGGGCAACTGACAATCATGCATAATTGTTTGTACAATACAATCTGCCCGGGATGAAGGATACCCAAGTTCTGTTGTTCCTCATGTTTTGTTATATTGTAAATAAAACCATACGATATTAATAGAAAAATATGACAGACAGTATTTACAAAGACATTTGCAAACACCCAAAGAAAAAATCTTTAACAAAAAACAGATGTACAAGCTAGTGAGGAGATTGACTGTGAGCGGTGTAATGTGTTCAGTTATATATAAATCCATTAATCATTAGTTGGTTGACCTTATTGAGTGATTAATTGATAAGTGGTAATTTTCCAGAATAAAAGCTAAATATTTTGTATATATTTCATAAAAAGGCATGTCCTATGATATTCCTAAATGGTGAATTTATTGAACTATTGGAAACGGTGCAGGCAATGGTATTTATATAGTTGAACTAAATAAATTAATTAATTCAAATAAATGCATCTGAAGGGGGGCAGTTTAGGAGAAATGGGCATTTCTGACTTTTTCTGACATGATGGAATGAGATTTGCCTGTAGGGGGAACTCTGCCACGCGTACACAGTTCATTGGGGTGGGGGTTCAGTCACTGACTGCATTGGTTTCAGTCATACTTTTAATATTATGGCGCTATGGGGCGGTGCTGTGTGAGCCCCTATGAAAGTGAATGTTTGGTGTGGCGGTCAGGACTTGTCAGAAACTGTTGTGGTACCTTAATGTTTTAGAATTCTGCTTGCATTTCTCCAGCTTTTCTCACATTTGTTGTACATTATGGCATGTGTCTTACATTTAGCTCCACTAGCTTCTTGTCTTATTTTGCAATAACTCAATCTCTTTGTGTCATTGATTTTCAAATTTCATCCAATGCAAATTTTTCTCAGAAAGAGCCTGGACGTCCATCATCTGTTTGCTTGTTGTAGCTTCTCTTTAGGTCCATTGTCCATAGTAAAAGGTTAAGCTTTTGGAAATTACATAAACAAAACAAAGTTTCTGTCAAAACATTTCGTGAATGGCAGGTGAACGGAATGCTGCAAGTGTAGTCTACAAATCTGCGTTCTCCAGCACATAGCCCTGTCCCTAAAGAATTCCAGGTAATCTGAAAAGTACTACCTCGCTACCAGGAACTTCACCCTACAATGAACGCTCATAATTTAGGTGTAAATGAACTGGAATTTTTCAAAGTTCTGGGTAATGCTAAAAGTTCCTGCAAAAGGGCTTATTGCTACATTTCTACCCTGCTGTGTTCCTGCCCTTAAAATGTCTCTTTTGGCCTGAAACTATTTTCAGTTACAAAGAAGTGTTTTGAAAGGCGGCATCCATAATCCTAGATAAACCACCTTCATTTAATGCTACTTGTAGCTTATTGATGACTACTTTTATGACCGTTGGTACATGTGAACAACTGTAAAGTAGAAATAGAATTTACGGGGCGGCAGGGGTGTTTGAGGACAATGAAGGATTTTAGTAAGAGTACAATAGATGTTGGCTAGCAGCTGCTTTTGTGTGGATGTATTCAACAAATGATGTCTCTTAATTCGGCTAATTTCCTTGTGACTGCACCTTTTTATTCAAAGATGTGAAGAAAAAAGGCTATCTTTCAGAGTGTTCATAATTTGAAACTAAATGGGTTTTAATGAGGTTTTTCATATGAGAAATGGTGTGTTTATGGATGGTTGAATATCCAGGACTTCTGCTTAAAGGTCATGACAAACGCACAGTATTCTAATTCATACTACTTACTGATGAGTTCATATTATTATTATTATTATTATTATTATTATTATTAATATTACTAGTAGTAGTATTATAAAAATGTTGTGCCAGTTTGTGTAAATGAAATGAATGCATTTAAACACCCAAACATCTTAGAGCTCAGTTTAATAAAACTGCTGAAAAAAAAACCAGAATGTGTTGTCGAGTCTTGTGGGAGATGGTGCAGTTTAGTTTGCTTTTGTGATATTCCTGTTAAGAGGTTGAGCTTTTGTCTTTGATTATTTCCAGGATTTTGTCAAAGAAGCAACTGCTGTATTGGATTCATTTAGTTGCCTATACAGGGACAAAGTTTCACAAAAGTGGAGCTTTGTAAATAGCAGGGTTCAGTCTCTATGTCAGTATTTATAACTGAGATCACAATGTTTACAATGAAGGGACATACAAATAAATACCTGCTCTGTGAGAATTTGAAGTTGTGTGGATGTTTCCAAATTTGTGCAAAGTAATGAAACTTGATGCGACGTATGAGAATAAACACTTTCAAAAACAACTTTAATTTATAGAATAATAGGTGTTGGTAATAATCAATATTTTACAATAAAGATAATTTTTAAAACATGAAACTAAAAAAGGATTAAGACAGAATTTTTGTCAAAAGGGAGTAAAAAGCTATATCAAAAACTATATAGAAACTATATCAAAAAAATTATTATAAATTGTATTTTTACTTCCTTCCCTCTCGCCAAATGTTAACTAGACTATCAGCTAAGTGGTGGCAGCCACAACAAACCCGTCCCCTCGCACACATTTTACCTGATTAGCCATATCTCTTATCTTTACAGAAGCACATTTTTGTTGACTGTGACCTTGACCTTTGATCTATATTGACCAAAATTTAATGGGAACTATTCTGGACAACCTTGCACCTTTTTTTATTTTTTTTATTTTTTTTAATTTTCATGGAAATTGGTCCAATAGGTTTTGCATACATTTGCTGACAATCACACACACACATACAAAAGTGAACCAAAAACAATACCCCTCTCCAATACAGTAACAATGGTAGCAGCTAGTCAGTAGGGGATGCTGGAGTATATGTATAATCATTAAAATAGATATACAAGTACACACAAATAAAGTATAGGATGATAATATACTTGTTATGACCTTATCTGCACATCTGGAGTAGTTTTGCAAATCTTTCATTGTGTGCTTTAAATGGACTGAAGTGCTGGTGTACAAACGGCCTGGAGCTGCTTGTGCTGTTCCCTGTTCAGTTATTCCATTTACTCTGCTAAAGACCCCACTTGATTCTTACTGAACAATTAAAACAAAAAAAATACACCCATAAGTCAGCGTGGGTCATTGGTTGTCTTGTTCTGCTTCTACAACTGTACAGCACCATACATCAGTTCTGCTCAGTAATTAGACATCTGAGCGGTATGAGAAGCTGTAGGTTGTCTATGGGTGGGTGGGTGGGCTAAGGGTGGGGAGAGTGGTTGCTTCTCCTTTTGTACAACTCCTCTGACGACAACCCATCTTCCCATCCGTGTTGTACCGGGGTGTTGTCCACACAGCAATGCAACGAGGTTTAGTTTGGTACTGGATAGAAAAGATATCGCATCCACACTGGGAATGGATCAGTAATGTATCACATAAACATAGCAACAAAACACATGCTCAAAATGATGCAATACACATGCCACACCTTTAGGTGTGCTGTAAGACTGGATACATGACAACAACAGAAGAATTAAAGCGCATGTGCACACTAGCGCACACTAACCTGACTTGCGTCATCTGGCTGCATTTTGTTATGCTCACGCAACCATCTGAGTACCGTGAGGTTCAGGTTCTCTTCAAAATGAAGGAGCCAATCGGTGTCGCCGGGTGGGACTATTCATTAGCAGGGTCTTTCATAAGTAGAGGTTCCACTGTATATAAATTTGGCGCACCGAAAAGGCTGTTGCTGTGCGGATGCAAGGCCAAACCAATAACAAACTGTATCAGATTTGTTTGAAAATGTTGCTGTGTGGATGGGGCCTTAGTCACACCAGTGTGTTTTCTCACTGCTGGGCAGAGCCTGTACAGAGGCTGGAAAGTAGACCAACTTTCCCAGCAAATCAACCCAAACTCCTGCTAATCCCACAATGGCTGATTACAAGCTCCTGCTGGGCTGATTAAACTTGGGGTATGTTTTGGGAATTCTGCAGGACTAACGTGGGTGGAAAGGACCCCCCCCACACACCCTCCTTGGTAAACACACAGGATGATCTATATGTTTAAACACCTTTGTTCTCATTTCTTTTTTCTTTTTTCCCTTTAAAGCTGAAGGCAGACTTATCAGAATAATTAGCTGTATGGTCTCTGCTTGCAGCATCAGTCTTCTGTTTGATTCTCTCCCACAATTAAGGTCCTTATTATAGTGGGGGGAAAAAAGAGAATTCCATTTACAGGACAATGTTTATACATCACTTTGTAAATTAAGTTCTGGCATTTTTATTAAATGTATAAAATTAAAAGGTAGTTTAATGTGGTTCACTGTACATGTTATGTTGTTTTTGAATTTCACAATTGGTAGGTGGAGCTTTATTTTCACCTATACCCTATGTGATTGCACACACAATTTTCCAAGGCCAAGAGGGATTGTAACATGCATTTCGAGTAGGGCTGCAACTAACGACTATTTTAATAGTTGATTAGTCAATGACTATTGAAACGATTAGTCAGATAGATGACTAGTCGGATAATGATAAATTTTTTCTTAAATTTAGCATGAAGTTGAATTAGTTATGTGGCAAATGATAATAAACATGAAGAAAGATGGGTACAATGAAAACTACATGTTTTATTGAACATCTAAAACCAGTCAGTCACAGTGCTGGGTGTGCATGTCTGCCTCGTCTGCAGGAAGGGCTCCATGGTATAGCATGAAATGGGCCTTAAATGTCAGACCCGAACCGGCCCGATTCAAGTGATAAAAATGATGCCCGAACCCACTGGGTCTCGTGGGGTCCCATCAGGTTGGGTCAAATATTCCCAGCTCTAGTTCACTCTCTTCTTCAGACTGCATGCATTTAATTTAAAATGGGCACAGTCTGACATCACACTCAAGTTCTCTTTTCTAATGAAAATACACTTATAAAATGTACAATGTATGTCATAAAAACCATATTGACTTGAATCATACTGAGGTGAGTCAGACAGTTTCATTCAACTGCCCGACATGCTTTCTCTTTCATGCATCACCGAGGTACTGCCATGCTGCACCTGCTGCTTTACAAACCTCTCCAGTAGACTTTTTATTCACAGTATCCAGACTAAAATACTCCCAAACTTTACAAGTTTTGGTATTTGTATCTGTATGTTAGCGCTCACAGACACTACTGTAGGTGAGCGACTCTCGACAGAGATTATAATCAAGTGCGATGTCTCACTCTGTTTGAAAAATGCGACTGGTGACAATAGACAATGGAATTCATTGTTGACTATTTCTATCATCGATTTTAGTCGTTCCAGCCCTAGTTTCGAGTAGGGATATCCCAATTTGATCTAAAGTTTGGTATCGGCTGCAGATCTGTTTTTTTTTTTTTTTTTTTACAAGATTGTATTGTATTTAGTCATGTGATTGGCCTGATCCAGTTTTTACATGAACTTCAGCATTGTTCTCCTTCAAGGCTGCTGTAAAACATTATGCAGCATATCCACTGTGTGGGAATACTTTTTCTCTGGAAAGCAATGAAAGTCAAGCATCAACTTGCAAGATTGCAGAGGAGGGAGCATCTGGACTCACTTTAATACAACAAATGTGATTTGTCACTTGACAGAATATGAGAACTATGAGACTGATCTCATGAAATAGTGTTGTATGTCACTTCACTTCTTATGACATTTGGCGTGCCATGTGTATGCATTGTTGA
Source organism: Siphamia tubifer (assembly GCA_020466265.1). Taxonomy (NCBI): domain Eukaryota; kingdom Metazoa; phylum Chordata; class Actinopteri; order Kurtiformes; family Apogonidae; genus Siphamia; species Siphamia tubifer. The sequence goes on along the minus strand of CM035794.1, from coordinate 27,460,416 downwards.
CCTTTCATGTGTTATTCTATGCCATTTGATCACACGTCAATTTATGCGAAGATCTCATCCCAAACCTTGAACCATCATGCATGTCAATAATCAATGTTTCACATACCATACACTATTTAGTTGAGTCATAATAACACGGTGGAACTACAAGGCTGCAGCAAAGCTGAATGTAGAGTGGAAGCTGGATGTACACTAAATGTAGAGCCCCTAGAAAAAAAGTTATTGTTTATACCTGATTTTGCTTTATGTAAAATCTAAGTTACTCAATTATTTGATTATTTATTCTTATTTTAAAAATCTTACTGTATTTTTTTAATAATGGGGATAATATACCACAAATACTGAATTGGATTTGTTTCTTTGTACGACCTGATTTAGTGAAGGTTTGTTAAAAAACAAACAAGTGGTGCCAGGCACAGCAAACCCCACCCCCTCACTCAACATTTTACCTAATTTGTCCTGCCTCTTATCATTGTGGAAACACATTTTTGTTGACAGTGACCTTTGACCTATATTCAACAAAATTTAATGGGGTGTCTTCTGGATGACCTTGCACCTTTCCTGAAAATTTCATGGAAATTGGTCGAGTAGTTTTTGTGTAAAGTCAATGATGAACAGACAAAAATCTGACTGAAAAACAGTACCCCTCTCTCTGTTGTGAAATCCAATGAAAACCTTTGGGTCGTTTAATTTGAATGGGAAGAGCTATTTTAATGTTGGCTGTATACCAGAAATTCATGTTTGTCATAAAATCAAAATTGAAAAAGTATTGGTATCAGATCAGTATTGGCAAAACTAATCATAAGCAACAAAATCTAGATTGTGACGTGACTAGTTTTAGGTGGATTCACATTAAAAGGCAGCCTGACAGGTTAAAGTTCACCCACTGATACATTGTATTGGGATGCAGTCATTATAGTGTATGGAGTCTGCTGTGCTACTGGTGTGTAACATCCAGGTACTATTTAATGTGTTTCTGTTTGTGACATACCGTAGTTTCTTTTCCTGAGTGAACATATTTTTTGTAATGGGTGTGGAGACCAAGCAAATAGCACACAACCAGTTTGTCTGTTCAGGCCTGTATGTTGGACATTTTTATGCAAGAATTTTCAGTAGTTTATGGTAATACAATAGTACAGTTCACACTAATATCACCGCACTTTTGCTTTAAATTGCGAAGACAATTTTTTTTGTTTCTCATAATATGAGAATCAATTTTTCCACATTTCGTGTCAGCTTTTTGAAGTGTTGTGTAAAAAAACTAATTCTTTTAACTGTGGCACTTTGAGATATTTGCATGTTACAACAATATATCAGCTCTGAGCATGTTTTGAAGTGATACTAGATGATGCTAGATTTTTTTGTAGTAAGGTGTAATTCATTTCCGTCCACCTCTTTTCACAAGTAAATAAATTCCTAGTATAATCCTAACATTATTTTTGAGCATAACTCCTCTACTCGTAGCATTGACCAGAAATGTTCTTGAACTTGATTAGGTACGCAGCTTCAACAGCTTTGCCACATTTCTACTAGTATTGACTCAACTTGGCTGGCCTTTGTGATTTCCATAATGAAAATGGAAGTGGACCCTGCTACCTGGTACTTGATTTTTGGTATAATCTCGGCCAAAGTTCCAAGCAATATTAAAATGTAACTGTCACCTGCCGGTTTACAAAATACAGATGTGGAGGACGTCTGTAAATATAGTGGTAGGTTAATCTACACGATGACACCCCAAAACTACACTATGGTTGGTCCAGGAAATTCAGTCCTTGGTGCCTGATGTAAATATTTTAATAAGACCACACACAAGGAGTGAGTTTATTAACAATTCCCTGAGCAGACGACACAGAAGTATGCACCGCCCTGTTATGATGTCCAGGTAATGTAAAGTCAGTACTATTCTGTAAAGGAATACCAAGCTGAGCTAGGCTGGTACCAGACTGGTTTAAGTTTTTAATGTTTTGACGACTGCATCACTTTCAAAACATTGTTATGCATCAATTCAGACTGAAAATAGTAACTTAAAATCTGTTACGCTTTGGCTTTTTTTTGCGATGTTTGAGGAGTGATAACGGAATGTCTTTCTTACATCACGTCTCTTGATTGAGAGTTTCCATTTCTCATGTCATGTCACAAGTTTAATTGTAGATATCCTTTTGGTATGTTTTAGTAAAACCTAATTTTGAAGGTTTTAAAAGCATTTAACATTTTCTTTTGCTCACCAGTTGGCTTGTATACATGGCCTGAATTGTAATGGATGTTTTTTCGACCTCTTGTACAGAAAGTGTTCTTTCCAAATATTTTGTAGCAGTACAGATTAAGATCCACCCACTATTTTGAGAGATGTTGAAGTGTGTCTGTTCGATTGGACATGCCAACTAAAGGGTGTCCTCACACCGTGTCACTAGCAGCAGCAGCAGCAGATCGCTGTTGAGTCTTGGAGGATGATGAATCTACAGTCGCTGTCGTTGTTCACTCGAGGCTGCAGTGAATTGTCTCCTCTTGTTTGCAGATTTTTTTTTTAATCATTACTGGAAGGTACGCACAGCTTTAATTAAGAGCAACATGACTCCCCTTCCAGGGGAAGGTGAGAGTGGGGGTTAGTGTTTCTCATCACCACAGTCTGACCAGCTTTTATTTAACTTTGATTCCAGATACTGTCAGATGTGATTGTTCGTCTTTAAATGGAGGCTGGTGGCCACAAAGAAATGGAGATTGGTTTCAACTTCATATTTGACCAAACTACAGAAATGTCAGGATGAGGCCTCGCATACCTTTATTTATGAGCTGAGCCTATTATAGACCCTTTCAACTGCAGACAAAACTTTTTCTTCACTTTGCCTATACATAGACGGTGCACCGCTGATACCGCCTGTAATTATGCACGTTCAGTTATATGGAGCTGCAGTACAGAAGACCCAGTTGGACAAAGTAAAGCACATACTGTTCTGTGCAGAGCCCAGTTTAAAACAGTCTGCAGCCAGTTCTGTGCACTGTTTTTCTATTGATTTCACTAACTTCACTCTGCTAAACCAAACTCATTATTTCCCAGAGGATCAGCTGTGAACACAACAAATAAGGGTTTTGCTGCTGGAGCAGAAGGAAGAGATGAAATTTAATGACTTTTCTTTTTTCTTTTGTGCTCCAGCTGCCAAGTAGGAGACCGAGTGAGGCCTTATCAATCTGTTTCTAAACAGACATATCCTTAGTGCATGATGGGATGTGTAGTTACTCTTACAGATTGTTTGGAACACCAGATTTGCCATTGCAATTAGTTATTTTTTTTTTGTCCAGAAGTGTTGGTAAGCAAATGTTTTATGCTAAGGTCAAATGCTGAATCAACTATAAAATTCATTTATACATTGACAGTACCTCATTTTGAACTTAAGAAACTACACATGTAGGTCACAATGACTTCAAAATGTTGTCTTTTTCTAAAACAAAAAAAAGTTAAGTGATTCTAATGACACTGGGATTTTTTTCCTTCTAAAATTAATTTGCAGTATGTATGAATTTCGATTGTCGTTCGTTTTTCCCTGAATAATTAAATCAGAGCTGTCATGAAAGATGTTTCAAAGTTTTTTTTTTTTTTTTTTTTTTGCAGATTCGTGTTATTTGTAATAGAAACATTAATGTGGTAATTTTTTTGCAGTGGAAATATAATAAAAAAAATGAAATATTTTACTTTAGTAAGCCACGGGCAAATGTGAGTTATTTCCTGATGTCAGCTCTGTCTACTGAAGATGAATTATGACCTTCTTTGGAGAAAAAAAAAATCTGGATTTCTTGCATCTCCGTCTTTTCCGTTACACCCTGTTGCTGTTGGGTAAAAAGATGACAGAGTGCTTCAGAGGGAGAAATGGCAGTGTGGCAGTCAACATGGGTTAATTCATCGTAGCCTTTCTGCTCCGTGTGCCTGCAGCAGAGCTACATCAGCAGTTTTTTGAGAGTCCCTGAAATGAGTGTTTGCCTTCCGTAATAAGACGCCATCATACAGATCTACAACTGCAAGAAGAAGCAAAGCAGACAGTTAGTGGAAGAAACACTGGGCCTGGTTTTTACTTTTAGATATTACTTTCTGGATATGTGTAGACAGAGTGGAAAGGGATAATATTTTCACTGCTGACTTCTCCGCCAAGGAGGTTATGTTTTTCCCGCGTTGGTTGGTTTGTTTGTTTGTGTACAAGATAACTCAAAAACTTATGGATGGATTTTGATGAAATTTTCAGGGTAGGTTGATAATAGGTCGATCTGGAAATGATTAGATTTTGGTGGTGATCCAAGAGATGCGAGGGGGGGGGGGGGGGGTCTTCCTTGGCAGAGGTCTGCGCTCTCAGAGTGCTTTTCTTGTGTGTTATTTATTTGTCATTTGTTGTTTAAAAAAAGTCCTAAGTATCTATGAAAATAAGAGACAACCCTCTGTTTAGGGACAAAAAGTACCTAACTTTATTCAGAATCAGAATACTTTATTAATCCCAAAGGGACATTCTGTTAGCAACAACAAGGTGTATGTATGAGTTACACATATCATTTCATTCTAAAAAATATTTCCTGTAAAATTGTGTTCTCTTCAGAAAAAGCTTTTACACATTAACTTGTTTCTACCAGTCATTTTCAGAGTAGAGGGCTCCATACCAGAGGTCATGTTAACTGAAAATATTCCGGCATTGACATAATTTTTTTTTTTTTTTAACATGATGGAAAATTCTGAAGGCTGTCCATCATTTTGACACTCAGAACACATTCGAATCGAACCAACTGACAGGATCATGGTCTGCCTGTCTATAACAGAACATACAGCACCACTGTTCACTACTATACTGAATACAATGTCGCACAGTCTTGGACTGGCTCGAGTATCCAAAGGGGTAAACCACAAAAACATTTGGGGATGGGTAAAAAAAAAATTCAGGGGTACAGGCACAGGTAAATTAAAGGAAGTGTGGGTGGGTAGCGGGACAGGAAGTGCAAAAATAAAAGCAGATTCATGGATGAAACAATGGATCTGTAACTGATCCACAGTCAGTTTGTTTTATTTTGAAGAAGCCTTTTATCCATTCACAGATGTTACTGAGCAGAATTGATGGTGTGTGTTTTAGATAAAAATAAAGCCCTTAAAAGTGAGTTAATGAGTAGGAACTGTCTTTAATGTTGGATCTGGTTACGGTGTAATGTATGAGTGGGTTTGTAAAGTGGAGCGTACACTCCGTAACACTGGTACGTCTGTCACATGACTCTGTCAGTCCACATGTAGTAGACTGCCTGTCCAGTTGATGAGTCTGTATATTATTTAGTCATTGTCAACTCTTGTTTAATTGACTTTACCTGATATTAAATGCGACTTTGCTAGTGCCAAAATGTCAAAAGAGCGGAGTCGGTTTAGTTCTTTTCAAAAGTTTAGTAAATGTAACGCACTGGTAAATGCAATAAAAAAAGATGCTTTGAAGGATGACAATTATCAGCCAGCAGGAACGATGGTTACTGCATCACTACTAGTAAATATGACTAATTAAATGATGTAATTTGAAATGTCTGATAATCCTCCATGATGGAATTTTTATGACCCTGTCTGTCATTTTGACAGACAATAAATATTGACTGGGGCAACCTCTGCCTCATACTGCCAGTAGTTTGGAGCATTTTTCCAGATTTTTCAAGAGCCACAGAATATTGCGTTATATGACAATATAAACTTTGAAACTAATGATGTCCTGATCTGGATTTATTTTCTTTGCTTCCCATCCTACTTCTTTTATGGTCAGTTTTGCAGATACTGATGTAATCTAACTTTTTGCAATGAAATTTTGATTTAAATTTGGAGTCCTAATTTATAAGTTTATTAGACTATTGTTTTGAGATCACAACTGGGCTGAATGTAGAACTTGAACTGAACAAGTATGACAAGTTCAACTCTATAGTATAATTTTTCCAAATTCAAAATTCATACTGTGGGTCATATTCAAACCTTTGGCTGGTTCAGGGGGCATATAGATGAGAGTCAGACAGGATCTGGTTTGCAGAAATACTAAAACTCCTACCTGATAGAGAGGAAGAGAACCATGCTAGGACTGGTCATGACATTGTGACCAGATTTATGCAGTCTTGTTAACAACATACGATGATTGACCCTGTCAAATGCTGAGGAAAGGTCTTATAAGACTAAGACGGTGCATTTCTCAGAGTCTGCGGACGTCGTAATGTCACAAGATGCCTGAAGGAAGGCAGTTTTCAGAGTGACATTTATGGACTAAAGTTAGCAGGGCTCTAGAGTGTGACCAAATTTGTCACTGGTGCAACTAAAAAAACAAAAAACAAATCTGAGGTTGCACCAATGCGACTAGCTCTTTCAGGTAAAAATGTCTCCACAACACAAGCAATGCATGTAATGTGTAAATTGTAATATATCATTAGCGCAAGGGGGCAGTTCTCACCCCAGTCCAGACTGGGTTCACAGTGGGTGATATTCAGATCAGCATGGCCACTAAAGAAGAGTGCTCTAGTGTTTGTTGTAGCGGAACATGTTAGCTGTAGGAACACTGCTAATGCAACAAATTCAGTGGAGAATGACATGCACAATGATGTTCAAACTTATAGAGCCTGTGTCACTTTATTATTACTGTAACAGGTTGGAATATTTAAAGATGTTCATTTTGAACTGGTGGTGTAAAAAAACAAAACATGCCACATACAGACACTGTTCTGTCTGACCTCTGAACTCCAGCAGAGGCCGCATCAGGATGGAGAATTCCAATCTTTTGTTTGGTCTATGTGACTGGCAGAGGCATTTCTAATATTTCCGAATATCAGTCTCTGACCTCCTGGCTCCATTTTCTGTTGGAATAACTGTCTTCTTCTTCTGTAATATAGCATGTTACATTAAACTTCAGTCCTTACGTACTGATCTGTCAGAACCTGGGACAATTTAATCTTATATTAAAGGATAAAAAATATGACTCTTGTGTGATCCCATCTCAATCTGTACTTAAAAAATATTGATGTAGTTTATGAAAGGTGCGTATTTTACTCAGTTTGTTTTAGCCATAAGTGAAGTGACTGAAGAAACCTAAATAGCAGAAAGAGTAAATTGATTATACGTCATCTTGTTTAGTGTGTGGTTTCATTGAAGCCTGAGCACATCCGTCTTCCTCTGGTATTTTATTGAAGGTAAGCAGGTGAAAACATCCTTCAGGTTCAGAGAGTCATGCAGAGTTTGGATTATTCCATGAAATTGCTGTAATAACTCAGGAAATTGCCTCTGCATCATGCACAGAATCTCCTCGTCCTTGCATAGACAAAGTGATTCAGTAATCTGCATGTTTTGCTTATGAGAGAATGATTTGCTGCTGTCCTTTGTGAAAATGGTATTTTTGGCTGGTAAAAGTCTATATCATTGCTCAATTTCACACAGGGCTCAAGTTAATTGTCGTTGTTTTATGGACATTGGTGTGCGTTCTCTGTCAGTGGACATATCCGTTTTTTTTCCCCAGGCTGTTGTGACAAATTTGTTTTCTAAAAGTTACAGTGAAGCAGCTCAGAGTTATGGATCTGTTGTGTTTTGGCTTCTCTAAAAGAGCAAAGTTGAGACATACAGTACCTGTTGAGAGTTCCTCTTAAGAACCACAGGTGTGAATACCGAAGTTGAATTTCTAAATAATTGTATCAATCGACCATTGCAGTTGTATGTGGCCTAACGTCGGCAGACATTTAATCTCACAATTGATGTTGCATCTTACAAAAGGCGAAGCTGCAGTTTTTAAAACCTTTTTTTGCTCACTGAAAGGGGAGAGTGGTATTGTTTTTTAGTCTGTCTGTCTGTCTTTCAGCAGCTTTACACAAAAACTACTGGACCAATTTCTATGAAACTTTCAAGAAAGGCGCAAGGTGGTCCAGAATGGATCCCATTACATCTTGGTGAATGTAGGTCAAAGGTCAAGGTCACAGTCACTAAAAAAATGAGCAAACAAGGTAAAACGTTTGTTTGGGGGGTCTTTTCAGTTGATTGGAGAGTGTTTTCAGATGGTAGCAAATGCTTTACTAATGTAGTCACAACAGTATGATTAATCTTTGAAGAAAACTGAAAGGAGTTGTCTGAATATTCCTTTTCTAAAAAGCTTATGTGTTCAGTTTACTATGAGTTGTAAAAAAATTGCCTCAATCATGACTTAAAGTAATCGTCTCACTGCAGAAGCTGTGGTAGAAGAGGCTCTTGAAGGCTGAACGCTACCATATAATTGTTTGAATAGGTCCACAAAATGGTTAATTTTCCTTGGTCGACTAACTCTTGCAGGTTTAGCTTCTGTTCTGTGTAGTGTCAGTGAATTGCTCTAGAATGAAAGTAAATAATTTCTCTATGTATTCTGGAGTTTATGTGATGTGACCGGCAGTGCTGTACAATGTGGATCTGTGTGTGTGCACACAGTGTATATAGCCGCAAGAGCAGTGTATACAGTATCCACTAGGCTATATGGAGTCAGTATGTGAGGTCATCGGAGCTGTCAGATATAAATGGCTTCAGTCTGTCTGCTGCACATTGATGAGCTGGAGGGACAAAAGCTGCAGCCATTGGTTTTCCTTCCACATTCACAGGCCTCAAGCTTAATGAACTTCCTCACATTTTCTCCCTCTGGTATCATAGCAACACATTTTATCCCAGTCCAGTCACCTGGGCCTGTTTTTTCTCTGTCTGTTTTTATAAGCACAGTTCATTCTGTATTTGGCCCATACTCAGTGCTGAAACAAGTATTTAAGAAGAATGGGTTTATTGTGACATTTTACATGATTTTCTGTATTCTATACATATCAGTATTCTATATATTTTCTGTATTTTATTTGTAATCATCAATCAGTCTGCACACAATCAATCCAATCAGCTGTGTCTGTGGAAAATGTATCACACTAAAAAAAAAAGACATTTGGTTATTAAGACACATGTTAAATGCAGGTCCTAGTACAACTGTTGCTCATGAAATGTGGTAGAAAAAAGTATGAAGTATTGCATTATAGAAATACCTTGTGCAAGTGAAGCAAAAAAAAGTCCCTAGTGTAAACGAGAAAAAAAGTGTTTCTGTATAAAAGTGATTCATGTGAAGTTTATACGGTCTTAAAGATAAATAAGTGTGTCCGCTGCTAGTTGGTGTATATCCACGCATGTAGTTCATATTCAGTGTCCGTCTTTTTCCTCCACCCACTCATATGTCCACGTCTCCGCCGTCCAGCTGACTGACATGATGAATAATGTCTCTCTGAGGAGAACGATGAAACTCAAGCAAATTCTTTGACATGGAGGCGACTTGTATACGTGAGTTCTGCCATGCATAACAGATTACAGTTCAGAACAGGTTTGAGTCACCACTTATCTGTCAGTCAGTGGACAGCAACTCACTGAGCTGCTGTTTTATACTTTTTATGAAACTGCTCAAAGTGTGTTGGTTGTTACTATCCTCTCTTCTATATAATCTAATCTTTAAAATGGCTCTATATCCAGGCCATACCTAGGAAAGAAGTCAAAGCGAAAATGTCTATCTAAAATGAAAATTACATCTGTTTAGGTCACTAAAATGTTCTGTGTTTTTTTTTTTTTTTTTTCCAAAAGTAGTTCATTATGATTTTGTTACTCATGCAGCCCTCATTGGTGGTTTATAAATGTGACACAGTAAAATACATTGCTGCTTGTTTGCTAACCGTACAGAAACCTGTGCAGATGCTCAATGACGTTGCCTTCTGAGTTGTAATTTAAACTTGGTTTGGAGTTTTTTTTTTTTTTATCACAGTGGAATCAGGTCCTTGTTAAATCTTTCTTCCTTTCCTGTAAAGGGCACAGCATTCGGAAAGGCGGTCATATTGACTTTTTCCTCGATAAGGTTTTCCAGCTCATCTCTGTGTAGATAACTGAGCACCATGGCCAGTCAGAGCTTCGGTCAGCAGCTTACTGGCTGACAGCGCCACTGTGCACAGTCAGCAGCATGACCGGTTCTAAACACACTTTATCATCAAACACTGAGCCGCAGCATCTCAGGCCACTTTATGGCAGATTATTCTGACAGTTACCATGACACCATGAATCGTCTTCATGTGAGATTTCAAGATAGAGTTCTGAGGAGCAGCAAACTTTATAACTTAAGGACGCATTTTGAAGGATTTTTATACAAATATCCAACTGACCGCACTGAACTATAAAGTTGGATATTTTCCAAACAGGAAGTGACAATGTTGGGTTTGTGTTGTCAAGCAGCATTTTAATCAGTTGAAGGGAACCTTGTATGAACGGGGGGATGCCCCACTCACATCTGATTGAATTAACCCCCAGACTGACAGGATGAAGGGCTGTAGCAGCCTGCTGCTCCCATAACCCCCTTCACCTCCATCTGTCAGACTTTAGTGCCCATGCAACTCAGTCTGAGTTGGACCATGTTTTTCTGGATCTCCTGCAGCTGCTTCTGTAAACTGCAACAAAATGAGGTTTTATCATCACAATGTGTTTGAAGGTTTGAGGTTCATCAAACTGTCACTTGCAGCTTTTCATCCAACAGCTCTTGCTGTCTTTTTTTAAAATATAAAATTAAACCACAAATTGACAAGAACACAGCTCTGTTTTCACTTTGTCAAAATGCCCAGATTTGATCAGACACATTGTGAAACATTAATTTGTCTCGTGATCTGCTTTTCAAAACAATAATAGAGATTGCGTCATGAAATAAATGACAGCAAGGGATAAACTTTTCTAATCTACAAATATATTTAAATGGTCACATGATATTTTTATATTAAATGTTGAGTTGCTTATGAATTTGTTTTGTATGGATTATCCTTTCTGCATTGGCGGTCATTATTTTCAGTCACCGGTTAAAAAAAACAGCCTGCATCAGTCATTCCACTGCACAAACTCTTTTCATCGTAGTGTAGACTATAAAGAGGAAGCTTTGTGATATCTCCATAGCATATCTTTATGAATTTGAACATTAACAATACAAGACGGAATTTATTAATAGCAAACGCAGAGCTCACACAGGGCTCAGTTAATCTATGTGGTACGATTATTTTGTGCCAGTCTGAATGTTTGATCAAAACACAAAGGGACAGTAAGATGACACCATGGGAACCCTTAAAAAAAATCAAGGATAGCGATGTGAAATGTTCACTCTGTGATACGACGTTGATCCACCATCGGCCCCTGGGGATCAGGCCGGACCCCGGTCACATTCCCCGACCCCGTGAGGGAGCGTGATCCAGATGGCCCGTCTCCCTCAGGGGGCAATGACCAGGACCACCACAGCCTGGCGTGTTTCTGGGTTGCGCCCCGTCCCTGTCCAGGCGACAACAGCCCTTGCGAGTCTGATTGAAACGCAGCGTTTCTCCAGAACTCGGAGCCCTAACTCCGGGCTTTCCCCCTCTGGCACCAGCCGCCACAGGAAGGGTCAGCCGGCCGGTACCCTGGTCCCCATGACCGGGGCTCGGCCCAGCTTAGACCGAACGACCATTGAGGGAGATGCTGCCGGGGGACCTGGACCTGGTGGGTGGGTTTTGGATAGTCTCCCCCTCCCCCGCGGTCCTGAAGTGCTGTATTCATGTAAATATAATAGTCACACCCACATGAGAAAGAAAAACGAAAATCAATCATGCTTAACAACTAAAGAGTATTTTATTGTTGTTTTTGTTTCCATGTATAAATAATACCAATGAAAACTAACAAGACGAAATTTGCATTTTCCATTCTGCCTATTGGCAATCATAAGGTTTTTTGTTCCCCATGACATTTGGCAGCATACTTTACTTTGACATCGAATGTTTTCTTTGTGTGATGCTTTGAAATGAGCTTTTAACATAACCTCACTAACCCTGCTGTGACTGGCGTTGAAGCACACCGCGGCGTACATGGCTTTGTTTGTGTGTGTGTCAACAAAGCAAGTGTTTTATTTTCTTGGTGACTGACTAATGACAGGTTAATGAGGCTCGGTGGTCGGTCAAGATTTTTTTATGAATTTCGCCATCCCTGGTTTGTAATGATACTATTCAGTTGTTCTACGTGAAACTAGTTCACTGATTCTGCTTCTAACCTGCAGAGTTTCTGTAATGTGGTGTTTTTGCTGCTAATGACAAAATAATTGCTCTCGCTGGTCATGAAATGTTGACTTCTGCAGCCAGTGTATCTCACAGTTACAGTATTTTTTTCGCAGTATTTCTGAGCTCCAAGCAAGGATCCTGGTTTTACACAAATGGCTTGCTGAATCAATGGTGTAACCAACAGCAATAGCAATCTTTTGTTCTATTGTACAAGGGTTAAAAATATTTGTGGTTCATTTTGTAATGTATATTGTTAAAAATTAATTGATTAAGTGATTTTAAGCACTGCAATTGTCAGTTGCAGTGTGGAGATATTTAATCAATGAACAGAATTTTTTTTTTTCAAACATTTGTAACTCGATCTGGCCTAACTAGACCAATATTGTTTTAGGACCAGAAATCTCATTAAAGTTACAGCAGAACACCTAGGCTTGTGTTACAGTACAATACAGTACAGTGTATGTAAGTTGGCAAGACACAAAGGTGGCGATGAGGTTATGGCTGAGATTTGGATACTGAAAAATGCTAAAGATAAAAAACACAAGTAATCCTGATAATCTTTAAATGTAATTTCCCAGTTTTATGATGTACTGGTATATTGTACAATCTGGCATTTTTGCACTTGTCTTTTGGAATCTCAAAATGCTCCTCATAAGCATGTGGCAAATTGAAATGTAAATTAGAAATAATAAATAAAATAAATAAGAAAATGGCCACGTTTTGAAATTAAAAAATGTTTGTCGTATGTTTAAGAGAAAAGTCTGACAATCATTTTATTCAGTCAGAGTAAAATAACTGGGCGAGTCTGGCTGAGTCTCCTGTTGATCACCTGTTGTCATCATACATCAGTTCCAGGTGCCTCTGAATCTGACTTCATTGTCCTGTTTCAGTGGTGCCGCTCCTCCTGTCCTGGATAGGACTCAAATTCAAGTATTTTAGCATTTGAGTATTCTACTGAAAATTCCTTCGGTTAATCGAGTAATTGGATAAAACTGGATTTTGCCAAAATTGGGCTACGACAAGATAAGGGAAAACTTGCAGCAAACCTTGACCCATTTTGTCTGTGCTTTTGGGAAATTAACTGTGCAAATCACGGTGCAAAGCTCGCTGTCTAAATCTATGCTTGTTACAATTATAATAAACAGCCACACATTCACTTTAATTAACAGAAACCCACCCTTCCACAGGGCTAACGTTACGTTAGTAAGGTACATCAATATTAATCTCGTTGATTTGTGCTCCAGTAATTTAATTTTATTTCGGGCCCTCCGCTCCATTTGGCATGTTTTCAGAGAAGATACTACAATATCACAGATGTGCTTTTATGTTTTGGAAGGACCGTGTTACAGCAGGTACATGCCATGGTGTTCACCTAGGTAAGCAGTCTGAAATGCTTCCATACTTTCAAAATTATCTGTCTTTGTCGGAGGTTTTTTTTTTTTTGTCTTTCATCATTGTTGTTTTCAAAATTTTTTTTAAATATCCTCCCACTGCTTTAACCAAACACTTCCATATCCTCAGTCATCTTCCTTTTGTGTGAGTGACGTAAGTGTATTGTGCCACATTAAGTTGTCCGTGTGAAATGGGGTGCTTTTAGCTTTCCAATTAAAATATGCGAGTCCTTGAGGCAGAGAAAATTCCTCAATCTTTTTTTTTTTTTTTTTTGTAATCGAGGTACTCTAATTACTTGAGGAATCATTTCACCCCTAACTCAAATGCAAAAAAAAATGCAAAAAAAATGCAAAAGTGCTGAATGGACAAACACATTTATTAACAGAAACAACAAGCAAGGGGAACAAACCGAAAAACCCAATTGCAGCAGTCAGTCTGGTGAATGAAGGATGGTGATTAAGGCCCCCACAGAATCTGGCAAACTTGACCTCGCAGACTCGGTGTTCAGTGTTTCCACTATATTAATTTAGTAGCAGCATCCCGTCGCTACTAATTCTCCCGCGCGGTGTCTTTAAATTTCTAGTTTGTTGCAAATACACCACTGCATCAAGTACATGAGAACTAAAGTAGCCTAAACTACAGATAAGCATCTTGAGTCATATACTGTTTAGGGGGGTGAATTAGCAAGAGTCTTGGAAGTGACAGATCAAATGATCACAGTCAGAGGAGTGCATCTTTGTGATTCAGGCAACGTTCGAGAAAAGGTAGACTGATGGTAGTTTGAGATAACCCATCAAATTAAATAATATTCACTAAATATTGATAGCCAGGTAACATTTCGTAACATGACAGCTTAACTTAATTGTGCGCAGTGCCAACTAAGCTAAGTTATAATATAGCATTAAGCTAATATCTACACGAGGTAATGCTGATTCTATTTTCAGATGAGTTTATGGAAGTATTTCTCAAAAAAGAGAAACTTCTGACAAGGAGGACTCTAGACAGGCAACATTAGCCTTTTACTAAGTCATAGATTGTCACAAGTTATGTTCAATATTGTAATTAAACAAGTGTAAATTATCTATCGTAAATGTTTTATGTAACCATATAAGACATTATACATTGTTATTATTATTATTGTTGTATTGATTATTGTTGCACTTTGCACATGTTTGAAATAAATCATTCAAATCAAATCAAATCAAGACAAGTAACATTAGTCATGAGGTGAGGAAGGTGATGGAAGAAGACGTGGAAAGGGAAAACAGCTGTCAGGCTGGGATCCTAAATGGGTGAAAAAAACCCAGCAGATTTCATTCACCATACAGGCAATGGTGAGTGTTTAACTTTTTTCCCTTATTACTTTGCATAATATAGCTACATGCTAATATTTATTTTAAATAAAATTAATTCAATGTTACTCTGTCTCGATAGGAATGTTCTGGATACTGCTCAATATCAATGGGCCAGGCCTGGCAGAGTTTGATTACCAAAAAGCCTTAGAGCTTTTCTACAAAACCTCGAGAAAGAACCAGTGTTTTCAGGCTGGGTGCAGACTTTACCACTGATATATTTATTTACATTTGTATTATTATTATTATTATTATTATTATTATTATTATTATTATTATTATTAAAATTATTTTTAATCATTTTTGGTTTGTTTCCATTATACCATTTGGTTGTTAAAAGTGTAATTACTCAGTTCTAGAAATAAAATCTGCAATGAAGTGTCATTTGTTTACGCCACCCCAACTCCCTGGCACACCTGTCCCCACTGCAGAAAAAAATCCTAGAGGAAACACTGGTGTTTATTTACTCTGTGCCACACAATGTTAGATGATGTAAATGTAGGACATTGTCACAAGAAATGTAGGAAATTGGTACGCTCAACTATAAAATCTCAAATCTCTCCAGACAGTATTCAAAGTCTATACCGCTCACACTTCGCCACAGTATGTGGAGCATTTATTACAGATAATGAAATGGTGAAGACAATAATCCAATGCTGCACAGACCAGACCCTTAAATACAAGGTCTCTACACCAGCAGGTAGATGATGGTGTGTCTGATTGCTGAGGGAGGGGTCCACGGCCATGCCAGAGCAGACTGTGACACCTCTACTTCTTCCCACCACGTGCATTAGGTGAGGAGGGGAGTATCCGAGGTAGGGATATTAACCAATGACTGTTTGACCTATGGTTGACCGCATCAATGTTGTCTGGTCATAATTTTCTGTCGTCGGTTAAAATAAAAAGCCATCCTACATCAGTCATTTCTTTTCACACACTCTTTTGCATCATAGTGTAAGTTCTAAAGAGGAAGCTTTGTGATCTCTCCATAGCTTATCTTTAAAAATGATGAGCATTAGCAATACAAGATGGATGGAGTTAAATTAATCTAGGTGGTACGACCAATTCACACCAGTTTAGAACGTTTACTCAAAACCTAAACAAAACACAAAGCTGACGTGAGGTAATAGAACTTCTAGAGCAGCTAGAGACTGGGACAGCAAATTGTCACCATGACAACCCAGAAGTGTGGTGGATGAGTTGTGTTATCCACCTGACAGGTCTACTTAAAATGACATGACAGGTGGGCTACGGCAAAAGGAGTTTGTGCAGAACTGACACAAGCTGGTGGCAGTTTCCCCACCATATTTAGCAGCATAGTTTCCTGTAATATTGAAGGATTTCTCTGTGTGCGGCGGTTTCAAATGAGCTTTTAACATAACATCACTCAACCTCGCAGTGTGACTCATGTTTAAAAAGCGCGTAAATGGCTGTGTGTGTGTGAGCCGGCAAAACAATTGCTTTCTTTTCTCGGTGACCAACTTCACCCGGTTAATAAGGCTCAGTGATTGTTCAAGATTTTTTTGGGAAATTTCGCCATCCCTAGTCCTAGATCAGGGAGGGAGAATTGGACTGGGCTTTGGAGGTAGGTGGCTTATTCCGGTTGTAATCTTTACTAAGTGTTGTGTGACGTGCCAGATTGGTAGATATAGCTTTAATCAAAACTGCATTTCCAGTGAACATTAAAACTGGAAGTACCTGGAGATGTGTGTATATATATATATATATATATATATATATATATATATATATATAAATATAGTTAACATTTGAGTTGGAAAAGATAAACGGCATCAGTGATCATCCCTTGCTTCAAGTCAATTCAGTTTTACTTGTAAAGCCCTTGATGAAAACAAGGTTGCCTCACAGGGCTCTACAGAGTTAGTTGGATATAAACAAACAAATGGCAGATGAAGGAAATGGATTAATGTCCCAGGCATCCTCCATCCTTAGACCCCCCTTTTTGACCAGGAAAAACTCCAAAATCCCAGTGGGAAAAGAGAAACTTAGGGGGGACCTACACTGAAGGAGAGATCCACTCCCATGGATGGACAGGCTGTAGAAGCACCAGGACTGATGGACATTCATTTGCAACTGTATTTCCAATCTCATAACAAAGCAAATCTCAATATTGTTTGCAATAATTACAATATAACTTTTTCACCACATTGTGCTTTCCCCAGCATTGTCAAGTTCAAACATTAGTGGTATAGAATCACTATGGTGCGTTGTAATGTACTTTATGTAGATTCATTGTAACTGTTACTGTCGGTAGGATAAAGAGTTGAGAGCTGGCAGTTGCACAGCCTAGCCCAGGAGAAGTCAGGAGCAAAAACAGTTTGTCTTTCTTTTGTTTTAAATGGGTTCATGTTTAATCTTTTATTTATCCTCCCAGCTAAAGAGGTCATCCTGCTTAAACAGTGAGCAGGATTAGTGGAGTTTGGGGAGTTCATTGTCTTGAAACAAACAAGCAAAAAAAAAAGAAAAAGAAAAACACGGGGAAGACTGACAGAAGCAGAGTCATTTTGTTGTTCTGGCTCTTGTCATCACATTTCTGACACTGGATCTCATCACTTCCTCCCACCACTGGGATTGTTTGGTTTGATAACGGACTAGCACCCCTAACATACTATTTACATCCTTCTATTTAAACCCAGAGTGACATGATGAACTTTCAATCCTGAACATGTTGTTGTGAAATATTTTAGAGAAAGTAGAACTACTTGATGTTATAATTAGACCAACATACCACCACAATAAAAGATGTATGTTTTCAGCCAGCCAGTGTAGGCTCTGTCTGCCAAGCTGCTGAATCAGCCCCTCCTCAGCATCCTGACCCTCTGATTGGCTGCCGTTAAATGAGTAATTATGGAAAGGCCAAGGGTGCAGCTCCATGAATAATGCTAAATGACTGCTCATTGCAAATTATTAATTGTTTTACTTGATCTGTTGAACCCAAGTGAACTATCTCACACAGTGTGTTGTTCAGTGTTTCCAGTGGAAATCCAATCACTCTCTTGTGGCAGCAGAATCATACGCTGTAAAAGATTGTTATATTTCTGAGATCATAATTTTTGTGAAACAGGAAGCAGTAGAAGGTCCAATGATGTAGATAGAACATTAGTTATGGCTTTTAAATTGACATGATAGTTGTATCTATGCCTAATCTTTGCAAGTGTCATCATTTGGTAAAATGGTTTTACATTCAGACTGTACCAAGACCAAAAAAGTGCTGTATCCAGGCCTTCAAATGGCCTTCAGTACGTGTCTCCAATAACTAAAAACTAAAAAACAATAATCTACATACCTAGTGAAGCTGAAACACATTTTTCACTTGGAAAAATACTTAAATTCTCATGATGAGTAATTAAATATGTGATATATTAATGTCTGAATGATCATTCAAAGGTTAGTCAGTCAGGTCTGTTTGTATTTAATGTAGCATTAAATACAAACTACTATATCATTAATGCCAATTAACTGTATAATTAACTGCAGGTCTTCAATACATTTCTGAGGGGTTACGTGTTGTTTTAATGTTATTTGAATAAATACATGTCCATTTTTATGCCACATTTCCTTATACTATTTTAGTATTCATACAGTGCAATAGAATATAGATTGTAGAAATAAAAAAAAGGTCATTGATGGTCATTAAGCTGACAGCAATCATTTTTGTATGCCCTTGGAAATGAGCAATCACTTAACATTGGTTAGACAGGAGTGAAAGGATCTGAAATGCTTTTTAACATAATAATAAATGACAGCAAAATGTGATAGGGCAGTAATTTATTTACCTCGTTTAATTTGGTTTCAAAACTGTAAAGAAAACTTAAATAATGCTGGCTGTTATCCTATACATTTGTCAAGAATTAATTTTTTTGTAAGCAATACAATGAGTCAAAAATGAATGCATTTCTCAACTCTCCTGCAAAACATTGAACTTGAATTAATTGTCACCATTATGTGATGGTATAGTAGCCTGGCAAGCCTGACTATGATATGAATATATAGTCTAGATACGATCCATAGACTGAGCTCTTAAGCGTGCAGCTGGGATCAACAGCTGTCTTTCAAACTGTTCTGCACGTAATAGGCCAGAGCAAAGAACAATGTGACGTCTACAGAGTGACGAAAACAAGTCTAAACTACAGTCTATCTGGTTGTTTTAACATCCTCTAGGCTAGGTTAATTAACGTTAACACACCAGTAACAGTGGAGGAAAAACATCAAACGGGTCCATTTACATGCTGCTTATCCGACCATAGACTGTATATAATTTCATACTTCTTCTGTAATCTACTCTGTTGTCATTGCGCTAAGTTCGCCCTACAATCTCGCTACACAGATGGAGAGTTGTGATTGGATTGGTTAACTGGAACCAGTCCTGGCTGAGGCTCTATGGAGTGTGGCTCGACCAACGATTCAGGCAAAATATATTTTTTGCCATTAGAGGCGGGCTAGTTTACTAGGCTAATGGTATAGCACATGTGTATGCAACAGGATGTTTCAGTATCTCAGCTGGTCCATATAATGATAATAATAATGATAATAATAATAAATTATAATACTGTTTCATGCCCTCAAATGAAAACTGTGGCTTCTGAATTGTTTTTCTTGTACTGCTGCTTGTTTTTTTTTTTTATATACTTTTCTGGGTCTAAACATACACAAAACCCCATCAGTACCTACTGTGTTTATAGCTAGAGAGGTATTGTTTGCTTACAGGTTTGTATTTTTTAAGCATGGTGAGCAGAGGAAAGAGAAAAAAGGAATGTTATTGTCTTTTCCCAGCAGCTGGTTCCTTCTCAGCCCCTGCTGTCTAGGCCTCTTTCACTGCTCTCTGATTAGGTTTTTGTTGCCTCTCCCTCCGTCTCATGCCTGTATCTGTGTGTGTGTGTGTGTGTGTGTGTGTGGGTGAGGAAGTGGTTCATTCGTCAAGGATTTTTTTTTCTTCCTTTTTTTAGGAACAAACAATGGACTCACTCAGCCACCTAAACAGACATCACCAGAAAAGAGGTCAATTATCAAAAAAAGGACTAACGAAGGGAGAAAAAAAATGCAGTTGGTCTGATGAGTCTTTGTTTTGGAAACCGTTTTCCACTTTGGCTCAGAGAAACTGGTTTTCTGTACTCTACATCAGACCTCTTTATACATCTGTGAAAATTAGCATTTTTTTTTTTTGTCATTTTCTAGCTTCATGTGTTAGAAAATGGAACATTTTGTCCTGCTGCTGCTGTCCTTCAAATGTGCAAGATGATGTTAAAACTGCTAAAGTCTCCTTTGTTTTTGTTGTTTTTGATTCGGATTGGTGTGTGGGAGTGGCTTATGTTTTTCAGCCTTCCCCCTTAATTCATTTGCATACTCCTTCTGGGCCAATGCCCTGCTTCTTTATGCATTAGTGGGTCTCCTGGTGGCATCCTTAAAAGGGAAAGACACCTCCCCATAAAAGGAAGTAGGACTCTGCATTCAGCAAGGGTGACTTCAAAGACCCTTTGAAAAATTGATCAGGTGAGGTTGTAGCTAAAGTAGGCTAGGGCCTTTTTATCAGGTTAACAACACAAGACGCAGCAGCAGAAGAAATGTATCGGTGAACACAGCAGCTGGATGGGTTCATGTGGTGGGAGCAAGACACCTTGACGACTTTTTAAAGGTCATCTCTTTCATGTTTTTCAGCCATGAAGATAACAGCTCTGCTTTTTTTCCCTTCTAGTGAATGGTTTATTCTGTTATTGTAAGGTAAAAGGAATATAGTAGTGTTGCCGTGGTAACGCAGTACTGCTCAGGTTAATCATTAAATCTTGATTGTAGCTTAGACCAGTGTTGTAAATTTATATTATGCTCCTTAAAAATATATGAAGGATGGTCATGAGAGGAATATGTTCTTGTGGACTGAGGGAGAAAAAAAAAACATGTTAATAGATGTTTTAAGAATTAAACACACGCAAACATGGGGCAACATAGTAAAAATGTATGAAGGAGAAGCCATGTCCTTCTGTCTGTGGAAGGTCATGGGGTCGTACATCACATTACATCACCTGGGTGATAATAAAAACCCACACTAAACATCACATCCTACATCTCTGGGGGTGTCAATAAATAACTCTTAGGGTTCAGCTGGAAATCTTGATGGTCCCGTTGGGCCACGCGATCTTAGAGTAGCATCCCTCATATGAAAGGGCAATTATTTACTCATTTGCACTGCATTCTATTTTATTAATAACTAGAAAAGCACTTGGAGAGAACAGACTCCGCTAAGGCAGATCCAGCCCCCACTCCACTTTCACTTATGTGAACAGTGGTCTGCTCTGACCAACTGACTGAAACACACATGTAACCACTCCACGTACCTCCACCGATCACCACCAAAATGTAATCATTTGTTCCTGGTGCCAGTATCAACATTTCCTAAAAAACTCAGCCTAATCCATCCATAACTTCTTGAGTTATCTCACTAACAACAGACGGACAGATGCCAGCAAAAACATAACTGTGCTATGCCTTGACAGAGTAAATATAAAGATTATATTTGTTCTTACAGTGCTCTTTAAATCGTTTTATGAAGAGCTGTAAAGGTCTTGGAGCATAGAACAGTAGTCTGAATGTGAAAACATGTATTTCACAAAAGTCAGTGACTGTTGATTCAGTGTCTATAGAGTGGTATACAGTGGTACCTCTACTTATGAAATTAATTTCTTCCAGAAGTGGTTTTGTACCATTAATTTTTTGTGAATAGCCACATTTTACATGTAAAAGGCCTGATTCATTCCCAGGCCCCAAATACTACCCCTCAAACCATTTAAAAAATTGTAAAAAAAAAGTTATTTTGTATGAAATATGTGTTAAAAGTAAAAGAAACCCTCATCCCCACCATCCATCATCAGATCACTGAATATGTCAGTCACTGTATCTCCTGCAATTTCTTTCTCCTTTATCTAAAGCAGTAACAGTCTCTCCATCTGGTCATTCAGTGATGACCTCTGACTTCTTTTTCAATATCACAGAGATGCCTTTGGAAGGAAGGGGTCGTTGCTTTTATTGCATCCTTCTGCTTCAATATCGTACCGATGGCAGATGGGTTTCGACCATATTCCTTTGTGATATCACTCCACCGCATTCCACTTTCATATATATATATATATATATATATATATATATATATATATATATATATATATATATATATATATATATATATATATATATATATATAATATATTTTAATCATCTCCTCTTTCACTTCTATTGATAACGGAGCCTGCTTCATTTTTTCATTCGCACTGGGAATCACTTTCTTTGGGCTCATGGTGAATAAGGAATACGTACTGTAATAGTTTCAATGAACACACTAAAAAAACCCACCAAACAGTAACTCTATGATGAATGAGGGTCAAAGGTCACCAAAAGCATCATGGGTAGCTCCCACATAGCCAATGGGATGCTATGTACAGTACGTACATGAGGCATTTACGTACATTATGTAGTTACGTACAATACGTACAGTAATGTACATATATACATCTCAGGGGTTGTGTTTCAGACAAAAAATTGAGGTAAAAAATTTTTTGTTACTTGGATTATTCGTTAGCTGGGTCTTTCATAAGTAGAGGTACCACTGTATAGGTCTATGTAGTGTCAAAATAACCTGTGAGGAAAGTGGCTTTTAAAGATTTAGTTCTATACAAAGCAGTCAACTTTTGTCACACAAACATGCACACACTTTATGGGATTGTAAAGACTACTTTCCACTTGATTTGATGATTGTGATTAAAAATACACACTGACATTAGGGTACAGTGTGACAAAATGGTGTGCACTCGACAGTCAGTCCAACCTCGTCCCCACCCCAAATTAATTCATTTTAGAACTTCTATATGAATTACAAGATCATTTACGACCAGTCACAAAGTGAGGTGACAAATTTCCTTGTGTCTGGGTCATTCAGCACATTGTTGCCATTAGTGCTGGCATATCCCACAGTAATTTTTACAGTGTACCGTCTCCATGACGACAACGGGTAGCACACAAACAAAATCCTAATTTAAATTGGGTAGTCTCTAAGACTTTTCACCTATTGTCATTTATGCAGGCAACCTTAGTAAATCACCCACAAATCGCAGTTTAACTGCACACGCAAAATTCTAGATTGGACAAGCAATTTAGCACATGCAAATTATGATCTTAGTATTTTAGTACTACATATATAAAAACTATTGGAGGTTATGAAGAGGCTTCATTGCTGCTCTTTGCACAGTTTTTTAAAACCTGCTTTTGTATTGCTTTTCATCAGCTGTAAACTTTTAATATTGGGTCTTTGTGTGCATTGAACGGCTTGAACTGGTTCAATTGCAGAAACACACCTGTATAGGCAGCACTCGTATGGTAGACATAGGACAGCGATGCCCTTGTTTGTGTTGCAGCCTGTGAAGAGTTGTCCTGATTTACTAAACGTTTCCTGTCCTCCCATGATGCAATGGTGGAGGAGGATGGTGAGTGAGTGTCTGTATAGGAGTCAGACAAATTAGACGAGTGCATCAGCAGCTACACCCTTTCATGTTCCATTTTATTTGGTGGTTTTTGACCCTGTAAATATACCGGTGGTCCTCAGTGGTGCCCTCACTGGTTGCATCGGCATCAAAGCAGGTGACCTGATATTTCCTTTAGATGCACTGTGAAAGATCTATTTTGCCCAATCGCCGTCTTCTTTGAAAACCCATCTCTCTATTAAAAAAAAATACTTTAGGTAATCTTGTTTTATGTGCCTAGTGAGTTGAATATTCTAATCTTATTGTCCTCAGTCTTTGTGTTGTTGTTGTGTGGGTTTATTTCTCATGGTTACTGTGGTTGTTCTCATCCTCTAGTTTAATCTTTTTATGCTATTTTTACAGTGCCTTTGTGACATTTTAAGTGTTAAAGCAGTGTTTTTACCATTTGCAAAACGAGTGGTTTTATTGGGTTTGACATTATAAAGGGCATTTACATTTTTACAACAGCGTATCAGTACTGGTTTCAGGTTTACAGAGTGTTGCAGTATGGGTCTTCCGTAGGGAGTTTTGTCCATTTTATATATTTTCTCCAACTGACTCTAACTCTAACGGATAGTGACATTTTCTCTACCACTACCAAAGTGGTAGAGAAAATTACAAAGTGTGAAGAGAATTGAAAGATGGATTAAAATACATTTGATGTAGTTTTTCCTGTATTCCAGAGTTATCAAAAGGAGATTCCAAAATTTTACAAGGATTGTACAAAGTGAAAAAGGTCCTCCCTCATCTGGTGTAAAATATTTTTTCGTCGTCCTCGTTGTTGTTGTCTTATTTTACAAAATGATTGGGATTTAGTTAAAGTTTAGCCAAAAGGATTTAGCCTCTAATGTGTACACAATTAAAGTCGCAACAACTTCACACTAGGGTGGCTCATTTGGTAGAGTGGGTTGCCCAATGACCGAGAGCTTGGAGGTTCACGTCCCGTCTCTGGCTGTCCACATGTCAAAGGGTCCTTGGGCAAGACACCGGACCCTGACTTAGGCTCTCAGTAGGACTGATAGAACCTTATACACCTACTGGTGTATGAGTGAATGGGTAAATGTGAGGCTAATTAATGTAAAGCGCTTTGACCACTATGAAGGTAAAGTGCTTTATAAGTGCAGAGCAATTACCATTTAATACCTGTTGAAAATATTTTGCTGTTGGGAGGTTTTTTCACAAGATAAAATAAAATAATACCAGCAGGATATTTACATGGCTGTGCTCACCTTTAGTCATCCAAATGTGTGCTGTTTTTCTAGGCTGTAGATGCGCTGAATAAGTCATGAGCTGAAAACTTTTCTTGAAAAGTGCAGCATCAATCCTTCCTGTCTGTTCTCCTACTGTGGATTTGGGTCCTGGGTCCAAATATTTAAAGATGGAGGGATATCGGCGGTGTCTTGGGGATCATGCCTGTGTTAATCTGTGATGAGCTGTCAGGTCTACGCCTCTGTGTGTCTAATCCTGCCATCCTCTCAAATCTGATCTCATCCACAGATCTCTAGCATAGCTCAAGGCATCGCTGCTTTAATACTGATAATGCCTTTCTAGTTCGTGGGGAATATAATCTTTGAAAATCCCTTTAATCAAAGCAGCAGTAACACAAACATTGCTTTGGAAAGTGGCCGAGCAAAGACTTAAAACGGCAAAATGCCACAGAGAATTTTCTGCCCTTTTTCTGCTTAAACATGAGCTAATTCTACCTCTGGTTTAGCGGTATGTTAAAATACATTTTAAAATGGTTGAGGTAGTTTCAGTTTTTGTGTAGACGTTTGTACAAAACCCATCAATCGGTAAATTTGATTAACATTCTCTGAACTCCAGTTTTAATAAAACATGATTTCAATATGTTATAGATTAGTTCGTATGGATATCCAGCATTTTTTTTTTCCTAGATTGGAAATAATTAACATTGCCTGGAGCATGTTTAGATTTATAGAATAAATCACCATAGATCTATTTAAAGTGTGTGGCACAATCGGAGCAGTTCTATAAAAACTGAAGCAGTACATTTCCAATCAATATAAAGGAGTTTTATGAAACTGTTGGTTAAGAGTGGGGAAAAATGTGTGTTGATGTGTGGTGTGGGCTTTTTATTTTTCTGTATCTCTGGAGCTTTTTAAAACTCATGATAAGAAATAATGACATTCCTAAATGTTTTATATATATATATATATATATATATATATATATATATAATATTCTTTCAGAATTGTCATACTGTATTTCATCTCATCATTGAGGCATGATTTTGTATTTTTTTTTAAGTTTTAAAACCTGTCTTGTCCTTCGTCCATAACAGAAATAACAGACAACAGTCCATATCTGGCTCCTTTTGGTGTTGAACTACTTTGCTTTGCCAAGGAAGACTTCATAACATGTATGAGGCTCGGCTTGTTATTCTACTCACTTTATTCTGAGTTTTGATAAACCACATTTTGATGCGGTTTTGGAAGGGGGGGTGGTAGGGCTGCACAATTAATAAAATTTTAATCAAAATTGCGATTTTGGCTGTCACGATAAAAAAACAAAAAAAAGGAAAATTGCAATTTATTTATTTAATTTATTATTAGATTGGCTCTGTTGCATAACATCCAAGCATTTTAACCAGGATACTAGGGATGTTAACCAATGGTTGACCGCATCAATGTTGTCCGGTCATAATTATCTGCCGGCGGTGTAAAAAAAAAAAAAAAAAAAAAAAAAAAAAAAGCCAAAACAAACCAAAAAAAGCCATCCGGCATCAGTCATTACACTGCACAAACTCTTTTACATTGTACTGCAGGTTATAAAGAGGAAGTTTTGTGATCTGTCCATAGCGTAACTTTAAAAATGATGAATTTGAGCATTCGCAATAGAAGCTGAAATTTATTAATAGTAAACACAGAGCTCGATTAAACTAGGTGGTACGACCATTTGACAGCAGTTTATAATGTTTAGTCAAAACCTAAACAAAACACAAAGCTGACATGAGGTAACTTCTAGAGCTAGCAGCTAGAGACTGCGACACCAAGTTGTCACCTTGAAACCCAAATGCGCGGTGAATGAGTTGTGTTCTCCATCTGACAGGTGACATGACATGACATGACAGGTGGGCTACGGCAAAAGGAGTTTGTGAAGAAGTGATGCAGACTGGTGGACATCACTAAGGGTTTTATTCCCATGATATTTAGCAGAATCATTTCCTGTAATGTTGAATGTTTTATCTATATGTGACAGTTTTAAAATGAGCTTTTAACATAATATCGCTCGACCTCGCAATGTGACTTGTGTTTAAAAAGTGAAGTGACTGAAGGGCCTATGTGGTGTATAATGGCTCTGTGTCTGTGTGTGTGTGTGTGTGTGTGAGTGAGAGCCAACAAAGCAAGTGTTTTCTTTTCTCTGTGACCGACTTCAACCGCTTAATGATTGGTCGAGATTTTTTAAAACCTAATGCTGATTCAGTATCTTCCCTTCCTGCGGGTCGCAGTGAGATGCTTCTGGAACGAAAACGGTACAGAACGTGGTAGTGGACACACTGAAGCACCAAATAATACGTTTTCAGCAGCTTGACAGTAGAAACAGCAACTTTTTTTTTCTCTTCTACATACACTTTTCAGAATGCATGGAGCCTCAAGTATTGCATTTTTTTAAAAATGTTTTATTTTGTTCCTTATTACATTCTTGGTTATATTTAAATTTGTGATGTTAAATTACATACATTCTACACTGAAAATGATTTGCTTTTTGAAAATAGCGCAATAAATTTCCAAATAATCATGATTATAATTTTTTCCATAATTATGCAGCCCTCGGGGGTGAGGTACCAACAAACCCTCACAGGACAATACCAACCATGATAGCAACAACAATAATGACAACAAACGGAACAGAACTAGGCAAAAAAATAAAGACATGGATTATTGATAATAATTTAAACAACAAGAAGAAACTAAATCAGACCTATAACATGAGAAAGACGAACAAAATAATCAGAACAAGACATCACAAACAACAGCAGTCCAGACAATATTAATCTGCTGCATTAGAATGACTGTACTAGAGTAAATAAAAGAGATGAGACTAAGGCAGACACACTGGGGTGACCTGAATGGTGAATACACTCATGCAACCACCGCCACATTCCCTCCATGGACCAGGAGCCAGCCATCTTTCGTGCTTAAAAGGAAAGCAAAGTTAACTTTTGATGATTTAAATCGAAGTTTGAAAACATTTGAAGCATCTGTAAAAGTTGTATTTTGGTGTTTATCAGTAATATGTAATTTATCACACAGAGATTTTTATCAAAACATTTTTCTTACCTTTTGTTCCATAACTAGCATTCTCTTCTGTCCACCGGAAATCATGGAAAACTACAGTAATCTGTTGTTTTTTTAGTTCACCTAACTGCAGTTTGGGCAGCACGGTGGTGCACTGGTTAGCACTCACAGCACAGCATATTATCAATATAAATTTGTTATGGATTTTACAAGAATTTGGCTTTTGGTGTTTCCCAAAATGGCAGAAAAAGCCTCACACTAGCCAATCAGATACCTGGGGAAAAAAAGTGTTGAATGTAATTCTGAAATGCAGTATCTAAACCTTGGTTTTCTAAACAAAAGTCCTGTGTGTTTGTGTGTGGCAATCTTAGCCAGTTATTATTTCAAGAATACAGTTGTTTGTCCAACTTTTGTTATCCCCTTTAACTCCCAAACCCTTCTCTCATTTGCTCACATGAGATCAGGGTTGTTTGAGATGCACTAGGGCTGATTGGAAGGAGGAGTCAGACTGTCAGAAGGAGCAAGGAAGCTAAAAAGACTCAATTCAATTCATGAAACAAAGCTCCTGAGACATATGTACATTACTGTACATATTGTACGTAACTACGCAATGTACGTAAATGCCTCATGTATGTACTGTATGTAGCATCCCATTGGCTATGAGGGAGCTACCATGATGCTTTTCGTGACCCTTTGACCCACATTCATCACAGAGTTACTGTTTGGTGAGTTTTTCCTGTGTGTTCATTGAAACTTTATTACAGTATGTATTCCTTATTCATCATGAGCCTAAAGAAAGTGATTCCCGGTGCGAATGAAACGAAGAAGCGACTGTGTTATCAATAGAAGTGAAAGACGAGATGATAAAAAAAAATATGGAAGTGGTACGTGGTTGAGTGATATCGCAAAGGAATATGGCAGAAACCTGTCTACCATCAGTATGATATTGAAGCAGAAGGATGCATTAAAAGCAACAACCCCTTCCAAAGACATCTGTGTGATATGGCAAAAGAGGTCAGAGGTCATCACTGACCGACCAGATGGAGAGACTGTTACTGCTTTGGATGAAAGAGAAAGAAATTGCAGGAGATACAATGACTGAGGCGATTGTTTCAGAAAAAGCATCTGTCATATTCACTGATTTGATGATGGAGGGTGAGGGTTTCTTTTACTTTTAACACATATTTCATACAAAATTGGTAAGTTTTTTTAGAATTTTTAAAGGGTTTGATGGAGTAGTATTTGGCATCTTGGAAAGAATCAGGCCTTTTACATGTAAAATACGACTTTTTTTACGGTATGAAACCACTTCTGCAACAAATACATTTTGTAAGTAGAGGTACCACTGTATATGCTGCAAAAGTTGAAGAAATACAGCCAGTACGTGTTTAAATTTATTACCATTCCATCTACTCTGGAGAGCGATGCTCTGTGGTTTCTGTTTTAGGTTTTGACAACTTAAAAACTAATCGTTTTTATAAATTAGGCGTCTCTCGTTGTGTTGAAGCCGTCGATTGTGTCATAGGGCAGAGGAAATTGTGATGATAGTTCATTGCCACAACACAGGAATGGTTGGCTTTGATGTGAAGTGTGTTTTCTTTCTTGCAGTAGTAGAGAAACTTCAAGGGGGGCTCTCCTCCTTCATCCAGACCCCTCCTACTGTCAGCCTCTGTTTGGCAGCCTCCCTCATCCACTTCAAAGTTGGGGACATTTCAGTGTCAAAAGTCTTTGTGCTTTGAAGCAAGAAGGGGGGGGGGGGGGGTTCAGTCACAAAAGTACGTTGATGTATGTGTTAAATAGACCTTGTTCAGCAATTCTGCATTATTATCCAGACATGTTATTTCTGTCCAAAGAACCTAGAGATGAACCTACAGCAACCATAAAATGACTCCAATATCTTTGAAAGAGAAAAGCTTCCACAGAAGAAAGTCCGAAAAAGATTTCCAGCAGACCTCAAAATGACTTTTGTTCCCCTGTTTACACTCTGGACTGAACTGTTGATAGTGTAGAATGAAGTTTTAAAATTCTAGTTACTGTGCATCAGACATCTAAAATTATTAATCGTAATATTCTAGATGATCCTATCCAGATCCTCTCATCCTTTCTGAAGATGGCAAAAAAACAAAAAAAATTGACATTCTTTTTGTCAAGTTGAATTTTTTATCATGTTGCCAGACCAGATTTCTATTAAAAATGTTTTTCTTTCTGTCTTCATATGTGGCCACTGCAAGTTTTCTTTATCCATTTATTTATTTTTCTTTATCTGCTTTGTGGCTGACAATAACCAGCCATAACTCCCTGCTGCTGGTATTAAAGTCTGGCTGATACAAAAGCACGGTCAGGATCTACAATTTGAATTAAACTGAAAATGTCCAGAGCACCGAGTGGCAAGGTGTTTGTGATTCAGTCTTCTAAATTTAGAGCTTCAAATAATTTACAGCATTGGCTAACTGCTCTGTGAATTTTGTATTCCTCAGTTCTGTTTTTTATGGCTAAAATGCATATAAGTATATGTTTTACATTTAACATTAATTTCTCAATGATAATATAGTAAGACAAACTTGAATGGGAATAGTTTTTAATAAACAACCTGTGAAAACTCAATTTATAGGTGTACTAACTTTTTATTTGAGGGAGTACGATTTGTCCACTTTTGTTCTTTCAAAAGTCTAAATGTTGAATTACATCTCTTTTCTAAACCTCCATCCTCCTGTTGCCCGGTGCTCTCAGTTCAGTGACAAATCTTCACTGTAAAAGATTCTCCATTTTCACTTTGAACATATTTGAACTTTGACCTCTCTATTACAGTCTTAATGGAGAAACTAACAGGATAAAATACATGTACTGCTCCTCTTTTCATTGATTTCCTGATGTTTAGAAATTTTGATCTTGAATTTCTGTGTAAATTAAGGCATGCAGCCAATATAATCTAAGCATAATCCTACATGTATAAAATTAACTCTTAATAAGATTTCTGCTTTACATGGTACTCAATATTGAATACCTGAGCCTCCCACATTTATGGATTAACTCATGTAATTCTAGCTCTTGGCATTTCAAAGAGAAAATGCTTTTCTATGAGCCTTTTACCATCCCCATGTGTGAATGCACTTTATCTGATAGTCTAAAGGTGAGAGGGTCCTGTACTGGATTTGTTGTGCACTGATTTGCAGCAATGGAGCTATTAAATGAATTAATTCTAATTTCAACACTAATTTGGATGGAGTTATTTTCAGCAGAAGGCCTGGTTATATTTCAGAATAGGAAAACACACCATCCAGTGGTGAACAAGCCCTTTCATCCTGCTGCAAATCCTCTGTTAGCTCATTACAGCTCGAGTACACTGTTAAGACATTAAGTCAAAAAGGAATGGCTTTAGAAAAGAGAGATGTGCGTCTGAGTGACTCAGTCACCTAAAAATATCATTCCTGTTCTTTCTGCCTGCTTAGGCTGACCTGTGAGTCAGCGCTCCGACGGGAAAAGGCTTGGAACCGTTCGGCATTCAGGGAGCATTCAGGTGCCTTGACTGGGAGAAGGTGATATCTGTCATGGGAGCTCTCCCAGCAGACGGGGGCCGGTGACTGTGGAGAAGATACAGCTCCAGAGCTACAGGAGGGGTGGGAATGATAGACTGGGAAAGAATCAGTACAACAAACACTGAGCTGGAAGAGTTGGAGCAACTTTCATCATCCCAAAATAAAACCACTGCCTTTTGCTAGCTATGTTCTGCAGAAGATTAAAGTGAAAAGTGGCTGCTAATACGGTTTAAGCCTAGGCTCAAGATGCGAATCAAATATTTTACATGCAACATACCGATTTAAGCCTAATCTGATGATTTAACTCTAATAACTTCCATGCATCAGTAAATAATGTCTGATCTCAAGATATGAATATGTTTTACACACAAGATCATATCTTGAGGAAAGTAATGATTAAATGTCTTTGTATAATGATGCAGATACCATTTGTGTAGATGCTGCATCTATTTTCCTGTCCACTGAGGTCAAGAGTCAACAACTGGAACTGGAAAAAAGCCTAGCGTTGTCTTGATGTAAAACCACTGATAACACTTCTAACAAAACCTGTTTCCATTTGGCTCCCATCAGGTGAACTTACTCAGGAGTCATTATGCTATCTCATTTACTTTATTTAGACCTGCTAATAAGTGAACTGGTGATTTATTTATTTATGGCTGAGTGGTTGGCGCTCTTGCCTCACAGCAAGAAGACTCTGGTTTGACTCCCGGCTTTTCTGTGTGGAGTTTGCATGTTCCTCTCCCTATGTCTGGATGGGTTTCCCGCATCACCCAAAAACATGTTCGTTAGAGTAAAATCCACCAGTCAGGTGATTCTGACCATTAGCCTGGCTCTACAGCTGGAGATGGGTCCCTGGGCACCGCCACTGCTCCTTATAGGTGCCCCAATATCATCAAGGATGGCTTAAATGCAGAGGACACATTTCATTGTACAGTGTATAATGAGAAATAAACTACCTTTTAACTTTTTTTTTTTTTTTTTAAAGTATTGCTCCATTAATGAGATAAGGCAAACAGAAGTCCTCAATATCTGCACTGCGGGTCTCTCAACCGTTATGTTATGTGGTGTGTTAGTTAACATCTTCATACACACAAATCTACATTTCTGTTCTAAAATGTGACTGTAGCTGAAATGAATTGGTAGTGTTTGCCAAGTAAGATATTATATTTCAGTGTCGATGTTTACACTACGTTAGCTTTAGCCTCTGCTTTCACAGCTCCCCCTATAGTCCAAATAGGCTGCACATACACACGCACACAAAGATGGTGACATAGTCTTGAAAATGTCACCTTCTTTTGTAGTCCTTGGTGGATGTTAATGCTTTTCTGTAACTTGAAGCTAAGTTGCATCCTTGTCTTTAGTTTTATTATCATTTTGAACAAACAGGCCTGTTTTGTTTGGGATGGAAGGGTCTCTTAAATTTTCCTCAGATTAATTTTCACATTGTTAGAAGAGGCTGTTGGAAAACAGGCTTAACACCTGGAGTTAAGTGACACATTTGCACATTGTGTCTTTTTATTTTTTAATCATTTTTAGCAGCAGTACCTCTTGACGATATGGATGTCAACAGTGATTTGTTTTTTTTCCTCTCTTCTCTCTCTTGCCATATTCAGCTTCTTTTCTCTCTGCTGCAGCCAGAAGATGGCATGGTTCGTATGCAGTCTCCTCTCAAAGCTAGAGATCAGGGCCGCCACTCTATTAATAGCCTTGCCATGCTTTTAAATGTGTGTGAGAGTCTGTAAATAAACTGCAGCTCACTGGGAGAGAACATAACTGTAGAAACCAGGCCTCGCTCTGGAAAACAAATGCAAACGTGCACATAAAGCAACATGACAGTTTATTGCTGTGTAAGTGGCTGATTATTATAATGAAAGCAGAAACGGGATTTCCTGGTTTGAGCTGAGATTTAGGGATCAAAGCTTCAAATGTATCACCTTTCCTTTGCCAAGATGATTTTGTGACTGCTCATGGATGGTGTTGACAACCTTTTTTTTCCCCACCCTGGGCTTCTATCACTGGGTCGGTACGGTGACACTAGTTACTGTACCATTTTACAAAGGCAATGACATACTCTGGCTGAACAAAGAGTTGCATGTCAGGAATTAAAAGCAGGTGGAGGCCTGCAGTGAAATGTGCTTCAACAGGCCTTAAGAATCACGGTTCTCCTAAAATGTGAAGTTGCCTGGTAACTAAACGGGAACATGGATAGTTGTCTTAAGAATTATAATGTTATAAAAGGCAGGGACAAAATGTCTTTGAGTGTCTTTATTCAAGGCCTCAGAATTGTCCTTGAAAGCAGCTTCATGCAGCAATTGAGTCATGAACAGAGCCTTGTAGTCTCTGTTTTTCCAGAGGGATTATAGTGTATTTCACATGAACTTGCACATTAAAAGCTACCTTTAGAATTTGAAATGCTGTTTGTTAGGTAGTTGTAACCGGTGATCGATGTAAAAGAGGTTTTTGATGAGAAAATCTTTTATTATGATGGAGCGTGTTTTTGCATTATTAATGCTAACAACAGACATTAATACTACAGAACAATGTTGATAAGATGTGAGCAGTTGAGGTATGGTTTTTCATACTGTAAACAGGCTGAACATATCTGAATATGTTCATTTTTCAAATGTCATTTTACGCTAATATCACCCTTACAAACAAGTAACCTGTGCATTCTTGATAACCAAGTAACTACACCTAAGATGCTGCAAGTTTGCCAACTTTATTTACAAAATGTTTTTCCCCCCACAAATTCTGCAGCCCTACTTTAGCAAGAGATAATGTATTGCCGAACAACACTCCTCCACCGTCGGCATCGGGGTGCTGTTCGGCCCCGTCGGGGAATATTTTTCTGATAGTAATGCGTGGGCAATATATTATCCCACTTATTGTATGGGTTATTACAGCTTATTACTGCTACTACTCTAACAGACTGCATAAAATAGCCAGTACAACGTAGCGAATATTTACTGTAAAAGTGGCCGAACTACCTGCGGAGTGATATGGTACACTGAATCTGAAGTGACAAAACCCATTGCCATTGGCAGCGGGCGTTAATGGTGCAGCGGGCGGTTATCAAAGTTAATCCGCCAGCTGAAGGCAGGGAACATCAATTCAAAGTGAACGGGAGCTGCCGCTTTTTTTTTTTTATCATCTGTTTCACTTCTATTGATAACACAGTCGCTTCTTCTTTTCATTTGCACCAGGAATCCCTTTCTTTGGGCTCATGATGAATAATAAATACGCACGCACTGTAATAAAGTTTCAATGAGCACACTGGAAAAACTCACCAAACAACAGTGACTCTATGATGAATGAGGGTCAAAGGTCAATGGGATGCTACGTACAGTGCGCACATGACACATTTACGTACATTATGTAGTTGCGTATAGTACGGACAGTAATGTACATATTTATGTCTCAGGGGTTTCGTTTCGTGAATTGATTTTTTTTTGTATTCAGAGAGAAGAAATTGAGGTAAGATTTTTCGTTACTTGGACTATTCATAAACTGGGTCTTTTGTAAGTAGAGGTACTACTGTATTGCATTTTTTGGGACTATATGTGATAGTTAATCCATATGTTTTGCTCTGAGTATGGTGTGTCTTGGAATAAGTCTAAATAAACTAGAATATGTGCCTTCAATGTTTAAAAGAAATAGACTACCTAGTGTAACAGAACCACAGACATAATTAAGATAAGAGGCTTTTTTTTGTCCAGTTGAGGGTAACTTTCGCCTGAAGGACAGTCTGGAGAAAAGGTGCACTTGAAGCACATCTACTCTGCTTAAGAATGAAGTCCTGAATGAAAAATGACTGTTTTGATTTATTTATCTCTGTCTCCTTGTCCAAGCAGTGACCAGGATTTACAACATGAGAGGATCATGCTGTTGCAACAAAAGCAGGAACAAAGAGAATATGGAGTTTATCTTCTGACTTGTTTATCAGGGAAAAGACAACGTGTTTTTAAAAGCAGAAACACTTTATGAAGACGAGCTAAATAAAACCTGAATATTTTTTGAGTGTTTTTGGGGAAGCTGGGGATTGGGTTTAAATTTAGCCGTGAAGGGGGGCCGTCCTTGTGGCGTCAGTCAGGCACTCCGGCGCAAACAAAGAGCACCGCATAATAAATGGGACTTTAATTTGTTTTTCGTCTGCAAGGTCGCCATGAGTGATGGGTGAAAGGCAGCAATGGGATGCAGTGTTGGTGT
Organism: Siphamia tubifer; assembly: GCA_020466265.1. Taxonomy (NCBI): domain Eukaryota; kingdom Metazoa; phylum Chordata; class Actinopteri; order Kurtiformes; family Apogonidae; genus Siphamia; species Siphamia tubifer. The sequence goes on along the minus strand of CM035794.1, from coordinate 27,425,083 downwards.
GAAAAGGGGAAATGCAAGGAGGAGGAAGATGGGGGAAAAAGGGGGAAATCAATGTGTTGCATTTGAGTATTAGTAACAAAAAGCTGCCAAATCTTAGTGAACACAGATCGGAGTGCATAAAGCTGGACGGTTTGAAAGGAAAAGGTAGAGAGGAGGGGGAAAAGGAGGTGAAAAAAGTATTTGTTGTCACCATGGGAACAGGTCGATAAGGTTTGTGCGTGCTGTAGTATTTACACATACATCGATTCCATCTTAAAAATAAATGTTATGAAAATATGCCAAAATATGGTGTTTAAGTTTGACAACGATGCTACCATTAGAAGTGCAGTTTTACCTTAACAATAAAAGTAAACTGAGCTGTTCTCCGAGGTTTGGCCTGCAGGTTCCAGTGAAACACAATCTGCATATTACATATAATGTGGTGATATATATTCTAGGCGACAGTTGAACATTTTATGCATTTTGAGTAAACTGATGCTTTGTTATTGTTGTTTTGGGGAAGCTGCTGCAGTAGTCAACCCTGCTAAAAGTCTTTTACATTCTTTTTTCAATCTCTCATCTTTTAAATCTGATGTTACTTTGTTACATAATGAAGGGCATTTTAGTGCAATATTGTGGTAAGATCTAAACTAGGTCAGATCAGATTTCCACAAAGAAAGAAAGTTGAAGTTCAGTAACAAAGCGCCTGTTCAGACAACAACTAAGTTATGTCACTCCGCAAAAATGTTTATATAATTTTGGTCTTTTGTTCACATGACACCGGCATTATTGGTACCCTGAAATGGTGTTTTTTGAGAACAAGTCTCAGAGCAGAAAAATCTCATGAACACTGCCCTTGCGTTGCCTTACCATACCATGTGACCAGAAGAAGAAAATCCTGGTCATAACATCTTCTAACAACAACGATGGTGGATTACAGAGTTGTGTTTTTACTGCAGGCACCACAAAGTTTATTAGCACTAGTACAACAAACCTGGTAATGCTGAATTAACTCAACCACCAGTGGAGATGGATCAACAGATATATGCATCAGATACTTTTAAATCCACCACACTAGTAGGGTGACCTGGATTGTACCCTGCATTGTACTGTGACTCTAGTATAGTGGTTTCCAACCTTTTTTGGTTTGTGACCCAATTTTAACATCGCAAATTTCTGATGACCCTCAACATTAAAAAGCAAGCCTTTTTTTTTTTCTTCTAAAATTTTTTTTTTTTTATCATAAAATAATTTGCCATACTATGTTGCAAATAATGGTTAATTTTAGAGGACATCTGGTCAGAGGCAGAAAAGCCAGGTGTAGATTATTGCACAAAGTGAGAATGAGATTTTCCCTGGTCAGTATTTGTATTGTAGGCTCAGCTTGTATTTACAAGACTGACAGTTAATACTGAACAAATAACTCAAGCTATGAATTATGAAAGAGCTGCAGCATCTTAAAGTGACCACAGTGAACATTTGACAGATAAATGGTACCATGATGCTTCAGTTTCAGACTCGCAGTTTGTCATGTCTTTTACGGGTTGGGATAATCTGTCAACTCACCATTGACTTTTTTATTTTATCTTATTGATTACTAGAAATCCCAGTCAATGCCATGTGGGGTCCCAACCCTAAGGTTCGAAAACACTGCTTTAGTGTATCCCGCAGCTCAGTTGGTTTGTGTACAGGGCCACATACCTGTGTGACAAACCAGTGGTGCGTGGGCTGACCCGAAGTGAGCGGGTGCCGCTGGGCAACCACTGGCACCCACAATTGCTGGTCATTGAAAAATGTTTTTAATGATATTCAGGTTGCGGTCGGTTCCGTTGTTTTGTCATCTGAGATAAACATTAAATTAACCCGGTAAATACACTTTATTAACTGATTTTCTGTGAAGGTGATGTACAGCATTGTCAGTATCCTACGGTATGGAGGGAGCAAGAGACAAAAGTCAAGTTAGGAGAATGGAAGCTCCGGAAGTATATAAACAAAAAAGTAATGTTTGGGACACATTCACTGAGATTTTTAAAGATGATGAGCCGCTCACTGTGTTTTCTTTTCTGTGTAAATCAGGTTTAAATGTCTCTTTGGGTGTTACATGTTGTCGACCCCTGGTTTAGATGCTGTGTGTTGATAACTTTTGAATGATGAAGCTGATCTGATTTTAACGCAGAAATAAATGCAGGTATGTGAGTAAGGTCATGTGATGTTCATAAAGACCATTGACTACTTTTAAAAAATTCAGGTCGGGTCCGTGCTTTTCAAAAATATTTCTTGTGGTCCGCGCTGAGGGTGGGCTAGTTAAAAAAGCGGTCGGTTGTGGGTCGTTTATACATCAACCCACATGTCACTGTCGCAAAAGTATCATACCGTTGTAACCCACTTTTCTTGTTTCCATCTGGATGCTGATATTTCTTGAAACGACGTGTATGGCTCTTACTAAAGGTGTGAACGTATTATCCTTTCTCCATCAAAATGACTACAGTGGTTTAACAGACTTCTGCTCTGCTTTGAATCCTCCTTCAGAAAAGCGTTAGAAGTCAACACCAGGGAAACCGCTGTGATGTGTTCATTGTTGTCGTCTTCACTGCTGATAAAAGGCAAAAGAAGAAGAGGAAAAACAAAGCAATGTTTTGCTTTTGTTGTGGTTGTTTGTACCAGTTTAAAAGCTGCAGGCAAGCGGCCAGCGTTTTGGCATTAGCCTTCATTTGAATTACACAAAGCTGCAAAAGCAGTATGTGAGAGATCAGGCCTGCAGCCCTGCTTCTGTCAGTGAACACCAACCTCACCAAGGCTGCATGTCGGCATCTGTCCTTCTGTCTTTATTTGTTATGCGCACAGAAGCTTGTTATATTTGGCATGTTGCTACGGAAACTAGCCTTCATTTAAAGTGAAGTGAAGAACAAATTGCGCTGAGTCTTTTCATTTCTGAAGTATTTCTTTGACATGGAGCTCAGGTAAAGCCAAGCTAAAAGCTGGCACATGGAAAAACTCTGTAGGAAGCAAGTCATTATTTTCCATTAAGCAAAGTCGCACAATAATCTAGGCTCATATTTAGGTGACCGTTAAGTAGCATAGGGAACACACATGCATATAATCACATATTCACATCCAGAAGCTGTGCAGAGACAATATGGATATACAGTCATCTGAAATAACAGGCCCTGTAGGCAGCAGCGCTACTCCAGCTCACTTCAAATAATTGGGTTAATTTGTCCGTTTAGTGTGATGACGCCCCAGGACAGTGCCCAAAAAGCTAAAGTCAGAGATGCTGCTTCTGTTGCTATTGTTTATTTTATTTTATTTTACTTTATTTTACTTTGTCAACTGTGGTTCTTAACAGCAACCATACTGCTCAAGCCTTTATCTCTTTCAGCGGGATACTTCTGTCCAAACCCCATTTATTTTTAATTGCTTTTCAGTGTTTGTCCCCATCTTTGTTTATGTCTCTGTAGCCTCTGATAAGCAAAGGCAATAATGGGAAATTAATTTGAATACATTTACAGAGGTGGCTAAAATGTCAATGCTTTAAAATAAAACTCACGGTTTTCACAGTGCGGCAGTTCTTCTCCTTCCCCCTCTGCAGCACACACTCATTCTGTGGCTTTCATTAGTTTTCTGTGCACCATTGAGATTTCCATACGCACGCTAATAAAGCAGCTGGTGTCCCTGGCTGACTACATGTAACACAATGTAAGTCAGAGGGCAAAGGAGACGCAACACAGCCGTCCCACGGAGGCTGCTGTACTCATCAACACATACTGAGGCTGAAAAAAAAGAAAACCTGAATGGAGAGTCACAGAGTCAAGGCCCAACATGAACAGGAAAAAGTGGATCTGTGAGTTTAGATCAAATACTAACATCATGGGGAAATGGAAGTCCAGACAGTGTGGTTTCTGCAGGTGAAGACACTGGCATTATTGACATAGAAAATATTTTTTTTCACTTCAACATTAACCCATAAAGACCTGATACTATTTTTTCTTTCTATGTAACCTTCCCTGTGTGATGTTTAATAACTAATAATAATATTGGTCTATACAAGTGTTTGTGTATATTTAATTTACCTACACTCATACAGGGTGTACCCCGTCTTCGCCCATTGTAGCTGGATTAGGCCCCCAGTGACCCCCGCGACCCTAGTGAGGATAAAGCGGGTTCAGGAAATGAATGAATGAATAATTTAACTACCATGTTCATAAAAGTGCAGAATAAAATCAGTGGTGATTATTTCAAAACAGACAACTGAAGCAAAAGCAACCTTTTCAGCAATGTATATATTCAACAGAACATAAAATCACCTGTCTACACTCAGTCATTTTTGGTCAAATGCCTTGAGTTTCAGTGCTGCAGAAAATGACTGCTCTTACTTTCACTATAGAGCCTCTGAACATCCATATGGCTCATATCTAATGGAAATGAAACAATGAGAAACTGCATGTTCCCTAAATTAGTAAAATATATTGATAGGATTAGTGGTTCACATCTTAATATAAAATATTTTTGATTGCCAGTGAGTTTCCCACTTTTGTAGATGAGGGAGAAAATGTAAGAATGTATTAATATTTCTTCCACATTACACTTCATGTACTTCATTGAATATATCCTTTAAACATTAACATGAGTAATTAGGAGATGGTGCCACAGACCAGTGACCACATGAAACAAGCCATTACATTAAATACAATCAAACAAATTTCCCCAAAACTTGTACATTATTGGAAAAATGTTTATTTATATATTTGTCACAACATAACATAGGTCTTGTCATTGTTAAATATCGTAAATAGGAAATATTGATGTGTAGCTTTGAGTCATATGCTTGGTTGTGAATACAATGTTTTCATCCAGTTTCCTGAAATGTTAAACCCTTTTTTTTTTTTCCTTTGCCTCTCAGAATTGTCTCACTATAAAAACTTTATTGCATTTCATCATTGAGACATGAAATATTATGTGTGTGTATATATATATATATAATGAGTGTTTTGTGGGTTGATATATAAATGACCCGCAACCGACCATTTTATGTAACCCGTCCAACTCGGATCGCAAGGAATATATTAAAATATTTGAAAAGGGTCTTTATGAACATCACACATGACCTTACTCATATAACCAGCATTATATATATATATATATATATATATATATAATATGTTTTTTTTTTTCTCCTCTTATTATTATTTTTTTTATGTTAAACCTGTCCTGTCCTTCATCCTAACAGTAGAATGTTGGTCTGGCACCTTTTGTTTTGGTGCTAAAGCTAATTAGCTTTGCAAAGGATGAGTAAACCCTTGTTGATTACAATGCGTATAATCAACACAAAAACAGATTTTGAGCTTCTAAAATCCAATTTCAAAAGTAGATTTTGTTATTTTTTGACAAATTGTTGATTGATTGAGTGTTTAAGTGCTATACTATATTCTAGTCATTTAATGTCAGGGAATACTTAAATTATTGGCAAGAGAGAAAAGTGATGTTCTTAGGTTTGTGTTGGTGTATTTTTGTGCAGATGGATAAACCCATCCTTCACTGATTTAAAAGTTTCAGTCTCCCAATGAGAAATTCTATGAAAGACAAATCACAGAGGCTGAGAATGGGTCACAAAATTGCTTCTTCGGTAGAAATGAGCGTTCACAAACCTGTGGTGAAAATTGAAAGTGTGTGGGACATTATGTGCTGGAACATTACACGGAAATGATGAAAGCCTAAAGGAATTACTCTTATTAGAAGACTGCATGGAGTACAAAGGCATGATTTCAATGAGGGACCTGAGTAGTAGGAGGCTTAGGATGAATATATACAGTATGTATGTATGTATATATATATATATATATATATATATATATATATATATATATAAAAGAAAAATGAACAACTTTAAAACACCAAGAGCAGATGTTTCCTTTTTTCTGTGTTTTAGTGTTTCTGTAGCTCAAAATACTGCACAAGGGCTTTGGGTGTGAAAACTGTATGTTGTATATAGAATTATGTAGAAGTAAAAACTTGTGTGCTGTGCTATTATCTTGCTGATGTAAACCTGGAATGTCCCCTAGTGGAACTAATGAAGGAATATTGTACTTTAAATGTTTTCTAGACTGGAAAAAGTGCCCTACCCCCCATCCAAATGATGTGATTACATAAAAGGGAAAAAAAACGACACAAATGTGATTTAAGCATGGCACTAAGAAATAACCATAATTGTTATAAACACTTTAGTTTAAATGGGCAGAAGGTTGCCACTTTCTCCTTTGTCTTGTGCTTGTGTTAATTGGACTTGAACTCTTTCCCAAAACTCTGTCAACAATGGAAGTAAACAAAACCAAAAACAAAGACCTGACTTGTATAAGAACATGCATTGATCAGTCTTTTTGAAACTGGCTCTTTTTCTGCTGGTGAATCTCATTCAAGATCAACACAAATACCATAAAATACTGCAACTAATGGTAGCAGCGACACATTAATTTTTAGGACCCAGTAATATACACTTACGGGGTCAGTGAATACATGTGATGAAGGACCAGACATGTCTCTCTTAACTATTGTAACTTTGATCTGGCAGGTAGCGTTCGGGTGTATTATCTGTCAATCTGCATCTGTGTGACCGCCGCTATCTATATCACAATACTGGAAGATCTCAGCGCGCGTGTGTATTGGCGCGATTCTGACAAATTGAGATGTTTTTTTTTTTACCACAGTTCAGGAATAGTCCCATCTCCAGATTAAATATCTGAAGATAAGACCAGTATTTTTGGAGATATTAGTCATTTTGTAGCTTATAGTCACACAAGTGCAGTACCACCCTGAATGAAAGGAAATGAAGTTCAAAACAGGACCACCACATTAATTAGCTACTTTCCTTACATATCAGGGTTGCTTCTGGGGGCTGGGCTTCACGTTTTAAATTATTATTTACCCAATTAAATTAAATTTAATTCAATTGTATTTGTCATTTGTCAGTCCAAAACACAAAGAAATGAAATGGTGTACTTCTAGTTTAAAAGCAGTGTAAAAAAAACAAGCAATAAATAAATAAATCAACACATTCAACATAAAAAAAAACATTTCTTGTCAGTACTTTTAAAATATAGACTAACATATTTTCCTAAAAGTCGACTCTCCCCATTATAAAAACTACCACATCTTCCCCATGGGTCACATACAGTGTAGTTTATATTTATTAAACACCAATGTATCATTCAGGAACTTTTGCACTCATAGCTATTTATTTACTTTTTTTTTTAACCTCCACCAAGGTTTGTTTGTCTGTCTGTTAGCAAGATGACTCACAAAGTTGTAGATAGATTTTGATGAAATTATCAGTAAAACTTGATTTTGGCACAAGGAAGTAATGATTACATTTTAGTAATGATTGGTGTCGAGGCTGATCTGCCTTGGTGGAGGTATCCTATGTCTATGAAATATTCAGGAAAGGTACACGGTGGTCCAGAATAGATCTCATTAAATTTTGGTGAATGTAGGTCAAAGGTCAAGGTTACAGTAACCAAAAGTGTGTATTTGCCATGATAAGAGATAGGACAAATGAGGTCAAATGTTTGTGAGGGGGCGGGGCTTGTTGTGCCTGACACCACTTGTTAATCAATGTATTTATTTAGAATCCCCTTTAGTTATTACTGCAGTACCAACTATTCTACGTACATATGCGGTCAAAAACTGTGGCAGATAAGGTGTTCTTTCGGCTAGGGATGCTGTAAATACTTCATGTATGTAATATATTCACTGTGAAATACATATATACTCTAACTTTAATATAATGAATCCTAAAAATAAGTTACACAATGTAATTAGCAACATATGTTAGCATGTTAGTTTACAGTTTATAAGAACTGACTTTACACAATTAAAACACACATAGCATCTCTGTTAGAAGTAATATATTTAACATAATTAGGTTTAAATATTTACTCATTGCTTAATGCCATTTCTTTGAGTTATGAGTTATCAAGATATGAAGACAGAAGTTTTTACCCATATTGCCTGAAGCTGATGTACAGTTGAAATATTTGTATGGATATTGAGACCATATTTTTGGTATATTGGAAAGGTTTCCAGTCTGCACCAGGGTAATGTGTTTGTAATGTTAGAGTGGTATTGTTCTACTCCCTACAGATCAGTTTGATCAGTTATTCTAGTCCATGTTCGAAGCAAATGGAAGAAAATGTATTTATGAGCCATGACAGGTACCATAAATCCTATAATTTGTGAGTGACAGTATCCAGAGATACATTTTGTTTTAGCTCAGCAACATCTTGGTCAACAGGGTTTGATGTTTGTCATTCCGGTCTATCATGAATTCAGTATCCATACACAGACAGCAGCACATACAAAAGACAATTTAATTTACCTGCATTTAATGGAAAGGCAGTTTGCGGTGTGATAGTGTGGAGCGGGTCGTCCTGCCTCTGGGCGTCAGAGCAGACATAGATGTAAACGTGTCCTGTCCAGCTCCCAGAGGCAAACTGAGCAACTGCAGCACGTCTGTAACTCTGCAAACTCAATCATTTCCAGACAGTCACCTGTGAGATGCAGGATAACAGCAAACAGAATACATTTAAACTCAAATGTTGAGATTTTACCTTTAGCATGCCCAAAGTGGAATCCAGAACAGGTAGAGAGCTGTAATTTTCTACTAAACCTGTTGGAAAGCTATTTTAAAGAGTGTCAAGGATGGAGAGATTTGTATCTGAATGAAAGCTCTGCACTGGGAGGAAGTGTAGAGCAGAGGTTGAGCTATAAAAATTCCATGATAACACACTATTGTCTGTCCTTTTAAGTGTAACTTTTGGTAATATTTAATGTTCAAAAACATCTCGGTGATGGTTGTTAATCATCCTCCTTCACCCTGTTTTATAATTGCGTTTATCAATGCCATCACATTTGCTGAGATTTTTAAAAGGACTAAAGAGACTTAGCCGTCTCACATTTTGCTCTAGCAAGGTAGCATCTTATTTTAGCAATAGATAACTAAACAATGGGACAGGAGTTGGCAATGAGTAATTATAATGCAGACTCGCCATCAGCCACACGGGGGGTCTACTACAGGTGAAGTGAAGTGAGTCATCTGACAGAAGTACTGGTGTTAGTCCTGCACAGTCCACTTTACAAATCCGCTCGTACCCACATACATTCGAACTGCAGCCAGACCTGTGATTAAACATATTGTCTTAGTAAATTACTTTTATAAGAGCTTTATTTTTGGCTAAAACACACATCATCAGTGCTGCTCAGTGACATCTGTAACAGGGTGTAAAGCTCTTTTCAAAATAAGAGGAACTGGGTATGGATCAACCATGAATCTATGGTTTCATCCATTAATCTGGTTTTATTGTTTTCACTTACTTGCCCGCTACCTGCCTGCAATTCATTTGAACTCCTCCTATGTTCATAACCCCCAATTTTCTTTTCATCTATTTATTTATTTTAACTTGTACATGCATGTTTTTGTGGGTTATGTATCAGATATCGGACCCGGTTCAGGACTCTGGAGTGTTGTATTCAGTGTCGTAGTAAATGTTGGTGCTGTAGGTTCTGTATAGTGAGGGTGTTGTAATGGACTGTTTGATGCCTTGTTAACAGACACACCAGTGATCCTGTTCCAGGTTCTGTTCATAGTGTTGTGTGAAACTTTCTTTGGTAGATTTCTCTCAGTATTTTAAACTTGTCAAAATGACAGACGGCCTCCAGAATTTTTCGTAATCTTCAAAAAAAAAAAAAAAAAAAAAAAATCTGTCAGTGATGGAATATTTTTGGTGAACGGAACCTCTGGTGCAGACATTCTGCAATCTGATTCAGACATAAATCCTCTGGGTTTGTCTCATATTATTGAAAGAATGTGTTTTTTAAAAGTTGAATTGTAAGTCTGCAGTTGCACAGTCCAAGGCTCTTTCACTAACTCTGCACATGATGTAGGGTTTCACTATAATATGATATTCCACATGCAGCAATGTTGGGCCTTTTGTTTTCCTTATTTGCTACTGCTCTTTGTTACATTGACATCATTTAGCTACTGCCCTTAAAATGACGGTGACAAAATGTCTGGTTTTCCTCGGACATCATTATTAATCGTCCCCAACATTGGTTGGGAGAGATTATTGTAATCTGTGTGTGTGATTGTCTGTGTGTGTGTGTGTGTGCTATAACTCATTAAGTTATAGCACATCATGCTATAACTTAATGAATACTCGAGATATCACTATGAAATTACATGGGCATATACATATAGCTAATGCGCATCAGATGCAATGATCCATTTGAGGAAAGGTCAAAGGTCAAGGTCACAATTAACTAAAAGGTCAAAATTACATTATCGGTTATAACTCAAGAACAGAGGATAACAGAACTTTCAGTTTGGTACCAAACGATGCAGAATGAAGATTTCTACAATTCTCATATTTGGTGTTATCACCTATGACCACTAGTTTTTGAGATCAATGGAGGTCAAAGGTGACAATTAACTTGTGTAACACTGTTTGTGTGTGTCAAGCACAGGCATATCACGCTATAACTGGATATATTATCATAATATTACACGCACTGATGCATATATACATATAACAAAATTATTAATATTACAAAAGGTCAAGATCGCATTTATCAGAAAGGTCAAAATCACATTATTATTATGACAATATGTTGTCATAGAAACTTGGGATTGGCACAAAATATGAGCAAGATTAGGCATTCTCTGAATACTAGTTTATATTTATATTTAACAAAAACACCCCTTGCTGAGATGTCCTGGTTTTCCTAAACTGAAATATGCTCACCGTATTTAAAATCCCTGTCTCAATAGTGTCTTTATAGTTGTCAGGCGTACTGAGGAAACATTTTTTCTGTTAAAAAAAACAAAAAAACAGACAGAACAGCTGGTAAATAGATCCTCAAAGAGCTGCTTTTTAATTAACATGTAGACATAGTATCCACAGGCGTGCTAATGATGCTCCAACAACTCATTTTCATTGTAACTAAGTGGCTGTTTCTCTTGCTGGAGCTGTGAATATGTGCGAGCCACACCTCTAATTGAACACCGGCATGTCGGAGCATGTTTCAGCCCCAATCTGCCATCAGCTGCTGTCACACCAGAGACCACCTTCTCCTTGTCCTCCTATTTCCTCCTTCCACGCCTTCCCCCTAGCCACTTCACCACCTCACACCTCCGCCTGCTCCTAAGACAGGTCACTTCTGTCCCCTGTGGCAGCCTCAACGCCTCAAATTCAGCTTCAGGTTGACTTTCCTCAAGCCGCTGTGCATCTATTTGTTGATTACATGGCAAACATGACTATACAGGCCATACATATTTGTGTCAACACTTGGCAACAACGCCTTTATGAATTTGCTTTTAGGCCACAGCTTTGGCATAGTTTCTGCAATTTTAGTCTTATTTAAACAAATTAAATTACTTAAACAAATTCTCCTGTGGATATTCATAATTTATTTGTTTGTACTAGGTCATATTATCATACATGTAACTCTTCTCATTTATAGTCCCCAGACATTAACAATTCATTATACCCAGTTTCAATACTTTTTTGTTTTGGGCTCATAACTTTCACTTGACCACAGTTTTTTCCCCCTATTAAAATGTTATGCATATGTCGATGTGAATGCAGCCTTGCTTTCAGAGGATAAATCTAAAACATGTCTGGGACTTGTTGACCTTTTCACAAGACTAAAATGTCAACTTTGTCAAAATGCTCAAACAGATCAATATTCTATTCATAAATCCATAGTCCTCTTACCTTCACTAAAGGTATTTGTGCCACACACACAAACTACATTTATTTTCAATGTGTCCCGCCCCCCACACACATACACACATACATACATACATACATACATACATACACACATGCATTTTTGTATTCATGTCTCGTGAGGACCAAGTATGTAAATAAGTAGCCATTGATTTGAGTGTAATAAAATAAAATAAAAATATTCATCATAATAATCATAATAATAAATTAGAAAATGATATTACATTTAAAAATTAATGAATAAAAAATTTAAAAACTAAAATAAATAATACTAAGTTTATTTTATATTAGTTTATAAAATAATAAATACATTTAAAAAAATACATTTTAAAAAACAAACAAGAAAAGAGAACTTTTTCGCTTTGCACCTGTTTCCTCTCATGCTTTATGAGGACTTCCTAAAAAAAATAAATTAATGTATTCATAGGGCCACATCATTTCTATTTTACTAGTGGGGACCTTTATTTATATGTAACCCTTGTGGGGACCTGAATTTTAGTCCTCATAGTATCAGAGGTCCCCATGGTGTGACTGTGTAAACATATCAATGTCCCCATAAAGATAGGAATACACACACACACACACACACACACACACACACTGCTATACACTCAACACCTTTGGGGGATATATGATACAAAACTGTCAAATTTTTGGTCCTGTTCCAAAACTTTTTCACACAACACATGACTAAACATCATTAAAATGTTAATCACATGTGTTTAATGTCTTGTTCTACTTAACTTTATCCCATTAATATTGTATTTCACTGTAAACTTGATGAACTCTGGCTGTGTAATCCTGTTGAGAAATGTTGCTATGCACGTTTGGGTGATTAAAACACCAAGAACAAATTCAGTGACATTTGGTATGCTGTTGGACAGAGTAAAGTTGGGAGGAACTGGATGGAGGCAGCTGGGCAGGTAGCCGCTGCTCCCACAAGGCTCCACAGTTGCAGCTTTGAAAGATGAAGCCCATCATAGTTAGCCAAACAGCGCTAATGCTCTCCCCAGAAAGCTTCCTCGTCCAAATGCTAACACGAAAGCAGAAGTTGGCTGTGTGTGTGTACATTTTGAACAGATGCTCTGGCTGTAAATACGGGGAAAAAAACGCCATTTGTTTTCATTTTGTTGCATTCACGGGGAGGGGGTGTGAATGTTGGGCAGAATTTCAGCAGCAAATTTCTGAGCTGATCTTTATTGCATATCATGTAAAAAAAATCGTACATAAAGAAAGTACTGTTTTGGTGAATACTGTTGTCTGAGGCATGAGCAGAAGGTTGATGGGTTGACAAAGACGCACTGTCACTGCTTTGTGCAAATGTCACTCACAGTCAAATCAAACATCCAACAGGATGACTGACAAGATTCACCTCAATTCTGAAAGTGTTTTAAGAGCCCTAAAGACATTTACCATCTGGACAAAGTGTCTATGTGACGGTAATAAACAAAGAACAATGGAAGTCAATGTTGTAATGTTTAGATTTTTCATGGACGAGGCAGAAGAATAAGTTGATTTTTGTCATTGGTTTACACCACCTGTTATTATCACAGACCATGTTTTCTTATTTTATGGAAATGTCCAGGAATAGTCTTCATCATTGGCATTTTCATCTTTAGAAGTTGAATTGCCTTCTCCTCCTTATGAGTTATGTTTTCAGAAAAAATGTGTCCATCTCCTATTAATTAGAAGTGTGAACTAAGGATCGACCGATACAGGTTTTTTAATGGCCGATACCGATTATTTTCCATCACCCTTGGCCGATATGGACTGCCAATTTCTTTAAGCTGATATTTGGGGCTGATAAGTTAAAAATAAACATTTAACTGTAACAAATAAAAAAAAAAGTTGAGGTAGAACATAAAATACTTAATTATATTTAAAACAATTGCAAATAAGTAACATTGTGCATTTTCCATATTTTAGGAGTTATTTTGAGTTTTAAATTCAGTATTGTGCACTGTGCACAATATGTTACTTGTTTGTAACTTTGCTTTAAATCTTTATTTTATGTTGCACAGGTGGTTTAAAAGCACCAAGACATTTTATTTTTGCAAAAAATACAAAGATATTTTTTTGGGACATTACTTGATTATTAGAGTGGGCCAAAATGCATACAGTGCACAATTCTTGTATATTTTTTGTTTTGTATTGCTGTTTACACTTTCATTATTTTAGGGGAGCCATTTTCACTGTGAAATTCAGTATTGCACAAGCAGCAATACAAAACAAAAAACAACATAAATAATAATATATCAAGAATCGGTGAAACCACATGAGAATCGGCTGAGGCTGATACACTTAAAAAACTAAAAAATCGTCCCGATATGTTGGCCGGTCGATGTGTCAGTCGACCCTTAGTGTGAACCTTCACTATGATATGATTCAGTTTCAATTATACAGTCAATGCGTCTTAATGCATCTGAATGTATATGGTTATAGTTTTCTGTGGATGTATTTAGCAACTTTTAATTTTGACCATTTTAGACGTTTATAATGTACTCTGCTTCTCTGAAAATGTTCACACAGATATGGTGATGATGATGTTTTTATATGAGGTGAAATGCATATTATGGAGATGGGACGTAACCCCTTTTACATACCTAAAGAACACTACTTGTTGATAATCAAGATAGTTGGAGTGTTTTCCACGACTAAAAGGAACAAACTGCAGTTGTTTTTTTATTGACAGCAGTAACCATAGTGTCTCCAAGATGGAGAGCAGCAGCAGCAGTAGTAGTGAATGAGCTGACACAGGAACACATCTCAGTGTAGATGTTGTAAAATGCTTCGTGCTTTGCAGTCCTGTAATCTTTCTCTCTGACGCAACGCACTGATTAGGAAACTATCAGCACTCTTCTTATACATTTCCCTGGTGTGAGAAGCAATGCATACAGAATGACTCTACCTGAATTTATCTATCTTTCCAACACACACACACACACACACACACACACACACACACACACACACACACACACACACACACACACACACACACACACACACACACACACACACACACACACACACACACACATTCTCTCACTTCTCTCAGTCTATCCCAACCACCTGCTCTGCTGCAGGGAAATCATAATAAAGAAGAGTTTTTCTGCTCCCCAGATGTTTCTACATGTATCCATTAGATTACAGATGACAAATAGACAGAGATCTTCCTCTGCCAGCTGTGATAGTTTGCTGGCATTTGTCCCTCCTGAGGCTTTGCTGCTGTTTGTTAGTGTTTGGTAAAGTGCAGGTGGGGGTGGCGAGGAAGAGGATTCAATGCAGCATGAAGTGGATTAGACACAAAACAGAAAAGTTTGGAGAGTAAAAAAAAAAAAACCCCAAAACATGACATTCTGCTGAATGAACATCATTAGTTTAACAGATGAACAAGTACATTAAACACAGTAGCTTTTAATTTTCACCTAGTCTACAGCAGGGGTGCTCAATAGTGGTCCTCAAGAGCTACTACCCTGCATGTTTTAGATGTAATCCCCATCCAACACACTTGATTCAAATGATAAACCTCTCATCAAGCTCTGCAGAAGCCTGATAATGACCGTCAGGTGTGTTGGAAGAGGGATACATCTAAAACATGCAGGATAGTAGCTCTCGAGGACCAAGATTGAGCACCTCTGGTCTACAGAATAATAGACATCAGACATGTAAGATACTGCTCTACTTTGTTTTCAAACACAAATGTAACTAGAAAAGCACTAGAGACCTTATACAATCCACCCCCCCGGATTTCCAGATCTCCCCATTACCAACCTAACTTGGAGATGTAATCAAAATGCATCCATAAAGTTATGGATGCATTTTGAGTCATCTTGTACAAACAAAAAAACAAACAAACATCTAAACCAACCAACGAAAGTTGTTGAAAACATAACCTCCTTGGCAGAGGTAATTATGGACTAGGGCTGTGTTCAAAATATTGATATGGGGATACATCATTGCGGGCGTATTCACGAAAGGCGTATTCATGCGGAAGCATCAGTATCGATATTTCACATGCAACAAACAATTTATCAAGGTTCTGAAACTGTATCTGACAGTTGCTCCTTGCTATGTAATGTGCATTTTAACTACACACAGCGGTAGTGCTGTAGTGTAATTGTTACTCTACAGCAAAATAATATAAAAATTAATTTGGATATAGATGTGTCTGTTTCCTTCAAATGTTACAAAAGTTAAAACTGTTAAAAATATCGGGATGTGTATCGCAAGGTTGTTGGCAATACCCACCCCCGTTATGGACCAGGCTAATGTTCGACATATTGTCTTGTTGACCAAGTAAAAATGTCTGTTTCTGATAAAGTTCAGATCCTGAGAAGTCTATAATTTTATTCAAGCACACAACTGTCACTGTTGCAGTGATTAATGCAATTTATCTCCTTTTATAACATTTATTGTTACCCACTGTTTGCATACATTGACGTCATTTGAATGTGTGTCAATAAACTGAATTTGAATGGAACTAGAACAAATTGCCTGTTCTGTAAACATGGTTTCAGCTTGACTTGGGTCAATTCTCGCTTCTTCACATAATTTCCTACTGTGCCTGTCATTGAGAGAAATTGTCATTTAACAATCTGAAGTGATCAAAAACGTCATAACAGAAACTGTGATAAAATGATAAAAATGTAATCATCTCCCATTATTAAACCTTGAGGCCAAGGTTATAAACCTCTGTTTAACTTATTAATGACAGTATAGTATATTGATACCAGAGCTTAAAATGACATGCCTTTCTTGAAGATAACCCCAGAATTAACAAGTGTTAGTAATGTCTTGAGCTAGTTCTTTAACTATCCATCATTTGGTTGATGAGACTGACTCTGAATTGTAACTGATTGGAATTGTCATTCTTTATCTTTACAGAATCAGACGATATGCAAAAGCCTCAATGAACTCCAGAATGGACAGGTAGGCAAACATACACTGGTCTGTTTGTATTCCACCTCATGAAGTTTATACTATACGTGTTGGGCTGTTTCCTTTGTGGGCCACAGTCCATCTCTATCCTTTTCTAAAGTGACAGCAAGTACTTGTGACTGCAGAAAAATGCTGCAGAATGTAAATAGCTTCCTTGGCTGCTTTGAAAGAGCAGAAACAAAAGGAAGAGAGTGAAAAATCAGCTGGAGATTCATTACATGTCAGTTTAATTTCAGAGCGGCAATTCATTACTGAGTGGAAGTCGATTTGCATTGTGGCAGCTTTGGTTTCTGCAGGCCCTCACATTTATTTCCCTTTGCAGAGCGGCACATGCATTGCATTAGGAAAAAACTAATTAAAATGAACTTTGTGCTCTGTGATGGGTGGATAATTGTTGCAAAGCATCAGCCTGTGTAATTACCTCCGCCAAGGAGGTTATGTTTCGTTACCATTTGTTTGTCTGTGAACAACTTTACGTAAAGACTACCAGGCCAATTTTCATGACATTTTTGTGAACAGTGAGAGCCAGTAAAATTTGGAGCAGCTGCAGAATAAAAATACCCCCTGAAATACTCTTGTAAATATATTTACCATGAGTGCCCTTCTAGTTGAGAACGTGTTAATTTTGCAGAGGTCATAAGGTAATTTGAACTAGGACTAATCATTTTGATCAATAGTGAAATCACAATTATTTATTGTGATTATTCATCATGTTAATGAAAACACTTGAATTTTATTGCACTACCTTCAAACAAACCACACGAACAGTTTTCAGTGCAGCATAACATTTAAAAAAGATAAAATGTTAAATAAAAATTAAATACAATCAAGAATTTTCCAAGAGATGAACTGAATAAAACTAAATTTTAACTATTACACAAAACGCGATAGTACGAAGCTTAAGGTATATGGCGTTGCACGGTGCAGTGTTGCGTCAATAGTTGTCTGTGTTGGAGCTGCAGAATGGGGATTTTGTGCAGCACGGGCGACTCTGGCTTTGATCCTCATGCACTCGTATTTTTGTAAATGGTGCTTCTTTAGGTGGTTAAAGAGATTTGTTGTGTTACCCTGTGGGGCTGACAGCACTCTTTTACAGTCTATGCACAACGTGTGCCTTTGTTGTACATCACTTGTCTGAAATCCAAAATGGGTCCAACAACTGAAGTTGAGCCCCTTGGAGGGACAACAGCCTCACCTTCTGACACAGACTGGCTCTTTTCTGACATGCCGACATGCTCTTCTCTGTCACTCTCACCACAGCTCTCTGTTGTTAAGGTACTGCCACCTAGTTAACTTGGCTTGCTAACTAGGTGGCGTAATGAGACCATAACTATATGTTCACCACCTGGTGGTTGGTCAAAATGGTCAAAAGTACTTGATAAATGATGCATCACAGTCTGCATTTATATGGTAAATGGTAAATGGACTGTACTTGGCGCATTTTATACACCACTTGGTGCCCAAAGTGCTTAACAATTCCTCACATTCACCCATTCACACACACACACTCATACACCAGTAGATGGTTATAATAGAAATAAATCATGACTGTGATTAAAATTTGATTAATTCTGCATCCCGAGTTTGAACACTCTCAAGTAAGTTGCAGTATGGCCTGAAATTGGATCAGGAAGGGTGCGTGATTAATTGATTATTTTTGCTGCTTAACTAATTCAAACATACATTGTTCTTATGAGCTGCTCTTTCCTGCTGCTGTTGATGCAAAGGCAAACTGCCATCAGTCTGCTCAGCATTTCTTCTTCTGCAGTTTTTGTGGTTAAAGACAGTTGTTGCCAAGGTCCTCCTGCAGCCAAGTAATGAAGAGTTCACCTTCCCTTGTTACTTCCCTGAGGCGTAATTAGACTCAGCTGGGGAGGGAGAGCCATTCTTATCATTGTAGTACGACACAGAGCAAAGTTGTTAAATGATTCTCTGGAGATTTTCAGAGGTTCTTCTGTTGTGGAGTGAGTGAGTGGTGAGTGGTGAGTGCCTGACCACAATCTGTATGCTTGTGAGGTGTGTATGATAACTCTACACAGTGACAGATTCCAAACATTCTTTGAAACTAAGTCCTGTTTGTCATGATCACACACCCTGTATTATAAGATGACAGGTGACTTAGAATGATTCTTTCCATTTCTTCCCACCTGCTAGCAGACATTGTTTGTTGTATCTGTGTTTGTTGCTGCTGTAGCTGTGTGGAATTTGAAGTCATTTTAGGTGCACAAGTATGGAAAGACCAATGGAGTAGCGGTCATTAGACTATCACTAGGGTTTTACAAATTTGAGGAAAAAATTGTGATATAAGTCATACCTGGTTTTAAAAGCTATTCAATGTCAAAAGTAGCAGGGTGACTTCATTACTAAAACTCTGTATTTTAGAAAGAAACAAGCCCCTTTGACCCCTTACTGTTATTGTTGTTTTAACTTCCTTTTTCTTTTTTTTTTGCAGTATGCCTGTCAAGTAAGACTGGGCAATTATATGATCACGATTAATGATCGCGATACATTTCAGTTTGATTATGTGATCAGCTGCCAATCTCGATCAAACATGGTGGAAATGTGCTTTGAAGCGTAATTTGTTCCGCTAATGCACAGATATGCATGAAACCAGAGATACACTGGCAGAACTTGTGGGGCCCTGTACACATTTGGGCGGGAACAGATGAAGAAAATAAATAAAAACAGGCCAGACGCACAGACACGGACAACAGAAAGAATGACAGAAAGTGGAGCTGAGGGCAGCGAAAGCCATGACTTGGAATTATTCTTCAAAGAGGATGATATTATTGGAAAAAAAAAAGGTCACAGGACATCAGTTGTGTGGCAATTGTTTGGCTACCGTAAAGCAAATCAACCCAATGTCGACGGTCGGTGCCATTGAAATCTGGCAGCACAACAAATGTTTTTAATCACTCCATCTGAGTGATTATGGAGAAAGCATGAAAAGTGTGAGTGGAGCCTGAATAGCCTGTCGCCATTTCAGCCACTAGTTGCAGCACAGCCACATGACCAAAGCAGCAGTCTATTGTTTTATCTTTTGCGGCCATTACACCATATGAGCATCATTCCAAGAGAAAGAAAACAATCACACACGCGATTGCTTTCTGTCGAGGAAAAGACATGACCTGAATCCTTAATGATGTGCAGTAGACTGTATGTAGCATGTATACTGTACACTGGAGACTGTATGTATGGAGCATGTATAATGTTTACAAGTTTTGCAGTTTTTGCAGTTACTCAATGTAACTTGGCTAGATTTCCCTGAAACTGGCTGACGAATCACAGTGAAGTAACAAAGTGACACTGCAACGATTCAGAGACAAACAACCAGAAACAACCATACAAGAAGAACAACAGGTGGCGATTTCCTTTTATCAAAGATGAGTGAAGAATGTGAGAAAACGTCAGCAATATTTTGAAATTTGTTAAGCAGTTGTTAAGCTCCATAATCCACTCCATAATCATTATATTTAGTCATTCCTAACTTTCTCCGGACTCCTCCTTCAACTTTACGGAGTCTAACTACGTCATCCTAAAGATTACGCTGATTGGTTGTAGTATCGTCCTATTGCATACAGATGATTTGAAAGACAACCTTTTAGCCCCGCCTCCCCTGGCTATGAAGCGTTCCTAGACCTATACATGTAGGATAGTGCGTCTAGGCTATATATTTATATGTATAGCATAACTTGAAAATATGTTTACATACCAGGCACCTTCATTATCTGCAAGGGGCAAAGTTATTTTTTATGCTATATACCTCAACAACCTCAAGACTGTTAAGTGTTGCACCGTCTTATAATATTTTTCTATATTTTTTTTGCAATTTAGTGAAAATGTATATCTTATTTCATTTGTTGTTATTTATTTATCTTAATACAAAAAAAACTGGACTAATTTGTAGTACAGATACATTAAAATTGGCAGTTTTAAAACAATATTTAAAAAATTCATGATAATAATTGAGATCAGATGATATAAGAAAATTAATCGTGGTTATTTTTTTTGCCATATCACCCAGCCCTACTGTCAAGTATGTCTACTATTAGGGTGAACCAGGAGTGGACTCATGAGCAGCCAGTTTAGCAAATGCTTGTTTCCAAATGACAGATGTTTTCATGACTGCAGAGTTAATGGAAAGCAGGAAATAAACCTGTGAAACTCATGTATACAAATGTAGTCTTTCAGTGTCAGGTTGGTATGTCTTTGTTTAGTTTCCTGTCGCTGTACTGTATGTACTCACATTCATTATGTTCCCAAGTCCCCCTCCCCACAAGGTTTTGACTGATCATTGACTAATTCCTGAGGAGTGGTTTTACTCAAAATGTGCATAGAAATTGGAATAATACAAGCCTTCAGTGCAGTCCCCACTGTCTCAGATAACAGTGGTTGTATGGAGTGAGTGGTCAGTTTATGCTGGTATTACAGTTTGGTAACATTAATAGTGCAGCTGAGGAATGGTCTAGCCAGCTTGCACAAAGTGATAGGACTGCTCATACAAGACCTATATGAAAAAGGAGTGTTAAAAATGGTAGTAGACACCCAGACTCCCTTCTCTTTTGAATATGAATTGCTGTCTTCAGGTGTAAGACTCAGGTGCCAAAGTGTGAATCTAATCTTGAAGCTGCCATTTGTTCCAACCTCCATTAAGCTGTTGAACTCAAAAACTAAAGGTTGCAGAGGAAGTGTGTGATCTGTGCATAAGCACTTAAGCCCTTACATTTTAGCATCATGTCAGTCTTATTGCAGCTTTATGCCTTTATGGAACGTGGCTGCCAGTGGGGTAAATTGTGTTGTCAAATGTTGGTATGTCTTTAATTTTTATGTAATGCAAGAGACTGTAGTACTGCGCACAAGTCCAGTTTCCTCTCAGGGACAATAAACTTTATTGTATCTCGATCATACCACTTGTTAATCAAAATGACAATTTATTTCTTGACTGAAATACCCACTCTGAATGAACTACAGTGTGTGATTTGTCAGTAAAAACTAAAGTGTCTGAAATTGAAAGTTTCTAAATAAACTCAATTCTATTTTTTCTGTTTGCTTTAGGATGAGCATTAAACGTAAGCTTCAGCTGGACCTTTACAGCCCATTTATTCACTGAGTCCTCAGTCCTTCATATGAAGGACACAGCCTGTGTGGTGGCAGCCAGTCCAGGACCCACCATGTCTCTGACTAAATCACCACCTGCTATGAGCAAATTAAATATTGACTTCTCGTATTGACTTGTAGATCTAATTTGAAGTGATTGTGGATGAGCAGTAATGGTGCTGAAAAAGAGTTGTGTGTGCGTGTGTGTTGGGGGAGGGGGGTGCTTTAATGGTGAGTTGTCGGCTACTTGTTAAGAGTGCCGTAATTGGCTGGATAAAGCAAATCATTGAGTTTGACCAAGAAATATAAATCTGTTTGTGCGGTGGTAAACACAATCATTTGCTGTGATGTAGGAACACTGGGAAAATATTTGTGTTCAAATCTGTGAGTGAACACTTTGTCTTGTTGCTTTGATTTTGAGTCAAATAAATGAAAAAAAAATTCTTGACAGCAGCTTCGGATCTTCAGCAGTGTTAAACATTCTACTGACAATGTCTGTTTACATAAAGTGTCAAAGTGAAGGGTTCGTCTCCTTTCTGTACCTACCCTGGCTCACTTTCACAGACTTACTCAAAAATAGTTGAGTTTTTGATTTTGTGAATGATGCACCTTATAATGCTATACATTGAACTTCTCCAACTATTTGAATCTCCAACTGCTGAACTCACCCCCATTTGCCATCCCCTTGCACCAATATTTCATAATGTCTGTGAATATCTCACATCATTTACGTGCCCTTATCATCGATACTCCATCTTGACAATGCCAAAAATCAGACTTTGTCCAACACAAACAACCACAACAAAACACTCGAAGTGGAGGGATTCATGAAGAGAAGCAATAAAATGTTGCTCTGCATGGTGTGTAAAACTGAAATGGGTGGGTACAGTAACTCAGTGAAGACCCTGGAGCAGATGCCTAACGGCTACTGTTGCCCAGTGCATTTGTAAGCAGTTTGTTGCATATAGTGCTATAAAGTGAAATGATGTAGATTCCCAATAATGTTATGCTGTAAATCAGTGCAAGAAGTCTTTTACTTACAAAATCATTCCCGACACTCTGATAATGAATAGCAGAATATAAAAAACTCTTTTTACTAATCAGTAACACAGCATATCAGTTTTACTTCTGTGGTGAAAGGTAAACCAATTAATAGATTTAATTGTTGTTGGTTAATTTGGTCATGTGAGGAATTTTTTTTATTGGTAAAATATGTATTATGAGTAGGGGTGGGCAATATACGCCAGAGATAATCTCGATTATGTGGATTGGACGATATGCAATTTTACACTGAGTATTCATACTGTCTCAGAAGACAGACGGTAAAGGAGAGGTGCATAAAAGTCTTCATTGGCTGAACGTGTGCCTCCGAAGCCAATCAGCGGACAGGATTCAGGCTTGTGTTGACTCGATGGCACAGCAGGTGATTTCATCGCAGATATGTTTCCATATCATTAACCTGGAAATGGCTTGGTTTGGACAAGATGGATATCAGTCAAGATAACATAATATATAAGCTGAGGTGCCATAAAGAAGGGGAGATTATGAATATGACAAATTCATGTGGCAAGGGTCCTGTGGATACTGGTTTGAATTTGTGAAAATGTCATGTCGAATCCATTGTTTAATAGATGTTGGGAATCAAACATTGAAAAGTAGAATAGATTAAAGTCCTTTATTGTCACAGTAAGCATTGTCACCAACATATACTGCAAAAATGTGTTCAGCAGCTCCACATGACAGTACGGCACACGAGTAAAAACAATAGTAATAAAAATCACAGTAAAAAAATAAAAGCAGTTCTTATAAATATATTTAGGGTAGATGTAAATATGTAAACAGGTAATTCCTTTCAGGTTCATAGTGCATTGAGGGGGTGGGGGGTCTATTGCACATAATATGGTATATAGTGTAAAGTATGTTCGGTTTCACTCTGGCATTAGTGACGTTATTTATGGACCGCACATTTGTATATAAATTCTGCCCCATCCCACATACACATACATACCTTTAAAAATGTTGAGACTGCTTCAAAAATAAATGAAAAGTTGTTTCGTTCATATAAATACAAGGTATATGTATATATATAAAAACACCCCAGAAATAACAGCATTTGTAAATGAGATCACATGGTCATGTTCAATATAAAATTACAGACACTATGAATTTTGACTGTTTAACTGAACATCCCTAGCAGATGAACCAATGTCAGTTTTATCATATTTTAAATGATAAAAGTACCTTCCTTTAGCTGCAGCTTTCATGTTATGTTTCATCTCGTCTAGTCTGGTTTGTTTTTTATGATCAACTTTTTTCTTTATTGTTTGATTTGTTAGAAAAATCTATGAAGGCATAGATTCATATTAAACCAATGAGTAAAAAAACCGCCACTCACACAGACTGTACATTTTATATATGTACACCTGCGAGGAAAGTGCACAGTGATTTTAGAGGGGAGAAAAAAAAGAAAAAAAAAATAGTACCCCCATAAACACCCACCCCCATGGATCCAGACTCAAATCTTCTGTCATACTCTACAGTTGAAATGTATGGAGAACAATCAGAAGTGACTGGCGTGTACTCGAGCTGTTGACAACACTAAATAAACAATGTCCAAAAATGTGGAAAACTATGCTTGGAAGGGGAGTGAGTAAGGTTTCAAGGGTATGGCACAAAAAATTTTTTGCAGGTGTAATACCCGTCAGCAATGCTCTCTTCTTGTCCTGTGTCAAGACGAACCCCGAGAAGTCATTTAAAATTAGTGTAACAGGCGAACAGGGCAACCTGATCTGGAACAATGTAGATAAGGTAGATGCAACCATCTTCCAGAATTCCATGACTGGGATACACTCCAAATACATGTGATAAAAGCTGCTGATCACTTGGGAAGAACAAAGAGTGTATCTAATGCATATAGTGTGGTTTGTTTACAGTCACTTTAATCATAGATTTTATTTTTCACTTGTCTGAAGTTGTCATTGGGTACATTCAGCTCATTAAATTTTTTATTTTTTTTAAATCTCCAAATACTTACAACTTAATACATTTAGATTGGATAATAGATTTGAATATATGTAATAAAATGCTATTGATCACTATTCCTAACCATGTGTGAATGTCATAATTAATCAGATCTGAGGCTGCAGGAAGGAAACTTGTGTTTTATTGGGTGAAGCAGAAAAAGAGAGTGATTGATGTGGCTTTACCCAAAGAATTGATGGTTCAGAACCAGCTGAGATGATGGCGGCAGGAGCCAGTGGGACAGGTGTAAGGGGGAGAAATAAATGAAAGAAATAGGAGGCCCCTACAGCCTCCTGGAGCCCCCACGCTGTGGTCTGAATGTCCTCCATCCTCTTTCCAAAAGCCCTGCCGTGATGCACAACTTCCTCCAGCCGGCGAAGAAAACTCATCAGTGAGCAGCGTGCTGAGCCTCAGAAATGGAACATCTTTCATTCAGATCCATTCTGTCAATATTTGCCCGCTGGCCCAAACCAAATACACTGATATTGAAAGTCGTCACACTCTGAGAGGCGAGGAGGAGGGAGCTGCCAGATAAAGACAGCGAGGAGTGGAGATGGAGCTTCCAATCAGGCCCCCATTTTAAAGGAACAGTCTTATATTTTAGGGGGGTTACATGCAGCCACATGAGAAGATTTATTAGATTGTGCTCCATTGTTTCTTCTCAAATTGGACTTAAAGAATATGAAGAATTTTCTATTGCTAAAAAAACAAACAAACAACCAAAGTAGATATATTGCCATCACCTAAATTTGGACTGAATAACTCCCCTTGCTCCCTGAAAGGAGAGAGGGGTATTTCTTTTGGTTTGTTTTTTGGTCGGTCTGTCATAAACGTTCCTCAAAACCTACTGGACCACTTTCCGTGAAATTTTCAGAAAAGGTACAAGGTAGGGTTGTCACGATACTAAAATTTCCAACTCAATACTGATACTAAGGATAATACTCGATACTCGATACTAATTTCGATACTAGAGATGTGAGGGATTCCTTTTAAAATTTCCTCCATGGACTGCTAAAAAAAAGGTAGTGAGTGCGGGTGCAGAATAAATGCATGCCTATCTCTTGGCAAGTTAAGGTAGGCCTACGCGTGGCTATGTGAACACTTTGGCTTGCCATACGGGACTAGCAGTGCGTACGTCAAAAATGATAGGCTGACATGCTCACGGTGGCCTCCGTGGTGGTAACGTGATACAATGCGCTACCGCCTGGCTGCCGCCCGCGCGCAAAGATGTTCGACTATATCGAGGCCTTTAAAAGCAAAGTTGCATCGGATGGTCGCAATCACAGACCTATAGAAATAGTGTATAGGTCTGTGGTCGCACTGGCGTCATCCCGTGTGCTGTCAGAGGCAGCTGGAGAGAAAAAAGAGACTTTAACTTACACGCCGGCATTACGGCTGTGCCAGAGCTGACCGCGTTGATGCCTGTTTAAAATTCTTAATGTTACCCTCTACAAAAAAGCGGCGACGCGCCATCAAAACAAAAATCGATTTTCCAGAAACTAAGTATCTAATTAGATACCAAGGGTCAATATCGATTTAGTATCTAAAATCGATTTATTTGACAACCCTAGTACAAGGTGGCCCAGAATACATCCCATTGAATTTTGGTGAATATGGGTCAAGGTCACAGTTACCAAAAATGTGTTTTTGCTATGATAAGACATGAGGCAAATTCACATTCACACTGGTGGAAGTGATGAGGATTGGTCTCATATAATGGTGTTTAAGGCTTTAGAGCATAGAAATCTATGGATCTAATCTATGCAATATTTTTTGCTGTTCATAGTAAGAATGTCCTATAATACGCATTCACCAGACAAGAAATGGTTGGTTATTTTATTACCTTAAAGGTGCCATTCCGCTGAACACCACTTTTAAACGCTCCTTTTGGAACCTGATGGGTCACCTCGAGTTACCAACACACGCTGCGTTTGCTGCGTGGTGTGTCGCCTCCACTGGCTGTATTTACCATTCATAGAAAATAACACAGAGAAATGAATGACTCAGAAAAAGACTGTCCACTACACGTCACAAGGACATTGGCTTCATCTGCGTGGGGTTAAGCCCGTCCCCCATTGCAGCGAGTCTGAAGTAGCATTAGCATTAGCATCTACAAGAGATGATGACACCACAGTAGCTGCTGCACAAACTGGAAAAAAATGGTGGAGCAAACTGGTTCATGTGCTCTCTGGAAATAAAGTGTCATTTTTTTCCCCTGCATGTTTTCAAAACAAGTGACGGCACAAAATCTAGCTGGATGTTGGAGGGGGCAATCGGAGATGCCTCATCACTGCGTCATGGACATGTATGAGGAAGTACCAGTAAACTCTGTTGCTCGACCTCAAGTCATTTTTCTACTGTGAAAAAACAGCTGTAAACAAAACAATCCAGAGTTAAAAAAAAAAAAAAAAAAAAAATAGAACCAAGACACCATGTATTCAATAACAATGGAGAACACAGTAATATTCATGAAATAACCATGGAATGATACCTTTTAAAATGATCTTGTCTAGGGAGTTGATGGTTGTACAGTAGTCCAGAACTGCTTTTTCAATTATGTTAGATTTTTTCCAACAAAAAGATGTTAAAGGTTAATTCAGTTTATTATTACAGTAGAGAGATTCCCTCGATAAATTCCTGTGAGATGCAGCACTTGGCATTAGCAGTTAACACATTAGTAACAATAGCAACCAGAGATAATGACCTCTTTTACAAAAAGGCCAGCACAAACAAGACAAGTACTGCCTATTACACAGACCTTTTGTGTGTGTTTTTAACAGCTGCCATAGAACAGGGTAAGATATGGATTTAGTTTGTTTCCATATGAAAACTCATTGCTAGTTGCCCAGAAATATCAGACGCTACACTTGTATAAAGGCCACAGCATTTCCCACAAACTGAACATTGAATGCACCAATTGTTTGGTAGATAGTTGAAAACTGCACAGAAGTACAGTAATGTTACTACAGCAAATTTTGGCAAGTTGTCACTGCTGCATTTCTGTTAATGTTATATCGCACGGCTTGGTCTGAACGTGTCTCATGTTTCTGTAGTGGGAGAGTAGGAAGGATAGTAACAAAAAGAGCATTCTTGTTCTCAAAAGACTTTAAACCTTATTGCTCTTTGTGTCTGTCTGCAATGGCTAAAGCTGTCAGTAACAGTTCTTCAAGTACATTTTATAAAGGAGAGTATGTGTACTCACACTGGGAGTCAATAAATAATGGATTTTTATGTCTGCTACTGTATGAACAGCAGGATGAAAACTGTAAATGTCCAACAGTTTGGTGTTTGAAAAAACTAAAGCCACTGCTGATCGTATACTGAAAAAGACTTTGAAGAGAGATATTTTTATGACCTATTTACTCTACAAGTGAATTAAACTGTGTGATTGTTGTTAATTATTCACATTTATGCCTTCTATAACTCACTGAATACTTTAAGGAATGACATATTGTTTTTGTTTCTGTTAACTCTTGTTACAGCATCATTACTATGGTAGCATCCACACAATTTCAGCCCCCGACTCCCTGTTACATCACTTGGACCACCCTATATGACAGAAACCCCCTTCCCCCACTTAATTTTTTCCTCTGTGTGCTTTGGAGTGTGTTGGGATGTGCCTCCTCTCTGCCCCAGGCTGTGTGGCCCCTCAGAGGAGGGGGTTGGGTGGTAAGAAAACCTCCCTTTGTCCCCATAGTTGTTGCCCTTGGGTAACTGGAGGAAGTGTCTGAATATGTCTGATGATGGAGGCAGCAGATGCTCAGTTATTTCACCTAAAACTTTTTTGGTGAAAGTTCAAACAAGAACTTACCGTAGAGTTCAATGACATTAACGTGTTTTTGCAATTAATCACAAAAAATAGAAATACGCTATTATACGATTATTTGTGGGGGGTTATGTTCTTTGTTCTCAGCCAGAACATACAAACTCATTCAAATTTAGTTAGCAAAAGTTTTAATAGTTAATCATTAACAGTTGGCTTTATTATGTAAAAATGTATGTTAGTAGATATCAGAATGTGGCTTCATCCAGTACTAAAGTGAACTGAATAGTAGTAGTAGTAATGATTTACAAAACAATCCTAATAGTAGTTTATTCACAATAAGTAGAAAGTAACTGTTACAGCCCAAATTTGAAACGAAGATTATATTAAAGGTGCAAAATGTTAATGACTCTTTTCTGCTTAAATAACAGCAGAGACTACTCTCTTTTCATACATAGATCTGAGCTGTGTTTATGTGTGTATTTATTCCTCATTTATTACAGCAGATCTAAAAAGTAGAACCTAATATGAGTCTGAACCAGGTTAAATCACAAACTGCTGCTAATTATAAAAATGGTTTGACTTGAGAACTAATGATTCTCAGTCCTTCCCTTATCGTGGACTTGCAAAGTGCATTCATACATGTGAAAATATCGTCTGATTTTAGTCTTGACATACAATGAAACTCTCAGCTTTGTGTTCTCTGTGGATGTAATAACTTATTTTCTCTTCTCTTGGGTTATGTTCCTTATTTTACAGTTCCTTATTTTTTAATAAGTTAAAAATGCAAAACTGTATGTGTTTAGTAATTTAGAATACATTTTACTTGTTTAAGGTTCAATAAAAATGATAGAAGTTTGAGGGGTTTTGTTTGTACATGTGGCCCTAGTGGTTGTTACAGGAAGTGCGGCTGACTATTCTGGTTTAAAAGTTTGGCTCCTAGTTTTTTTTTTTTTTTTTTTTTTTTTTTTTTTTTGTACGTTGAAGTGTTTCTCAATTTCATGTGCGCTTGGTAGCTGCTCTTTGTGGCTGCATCTGTCTGCTTCTATTGTTTGCAGGGGTCCATCTGCTGGCCTCCAGCACAGCCCCTCCTCCCTCCCTCTGCAGAGTCCCCAACACACAGGCCCTACCTCATCCCCCCTCCCTTTCCTGTCCCATCTATTCATTCTCCTGTCATCCGTACCTCTACAGGAAAGCCAGCTGTCCCTCTCCTCATCAGTTCTAGTAATCAGATGTGTCACTGCTCACAGTTGAAGAAGCCATTACAGCATCAGATTAAATCTTCACATTTGGCTTTAATGAGAGATATGTGTGGAAAGCTGTAAGTTATAATGTTTCTCAGTTTTAATTTTACAAGTTGTAAGTCACTATAATATAATGCCAAGTAAAGATGTCAACTTGGTCAAACTGCCTTTTTTTCAAATTAATAATAAAAAAAAAGACACAAAAATAACAGGAATAAAGATTCTCGCATTTAATATAGAATATTCACACATTTTTAGGCTTTGGGCTTTGGTCAACATGATTGCATTTTTTAAATAATTATATAGAATTTCAGAAAATACAAAAAGAGTTAGTTTTGGTTTCCTCAAGTTCAAATTGTATTGTGAAATCACTCTGAGGAGTACTTTAATCCTTGCCAAAAACAGTGCATCATATTTCTTAATAAATTAGAAAAGTTCAGACTCCACCAAGGCAGATCAGTTTCCACCCCCCCATTTTACATCTGCGAGCAGATGTGTGCCCTGACCAACTGAATGAAACACATTTGTCTCTATATGTCAGTCCAGCAATGAACTGTTGACTCATCCAGGGTGTACTACACCTTCTCCCAAAGATACTGACCCCCAACACACACACACACACACACACACACTATGGATGTTTCTGATTGGTCCATGTGATGCACTTTTCCACCAGTAGAAACAAGGTGATTTCTTTCATGAAAACACTGCTTGCAAGAAATTGTCTTAGAAACTTGTTTTTACCATCTCTACCTGCATCAAATATCCACCAACTGTAATGACAGTATTGCAGAAAAATATTTTTATTGTCTCTCACAAGTTTGGTTTTACACATTGCTTTCAAAACAAGTGACTTAACTGTATTTACACTTTCCACACAAATTGAAACAGAGTTTCAGTGAGGCTCTGGTTTGCTGCCACATGATCTTAAATTGTGCATGTCATTGACGATTCGGTTAATCTTTTTGAAAAACATTCATAAAATCCTCGGTGTTGATGACACATGACATTTGTGTTTGAGTCGGTATCATTTCTTAGCAGCCCCCATTTCTAAGCTAACTATTAAGCATTGCAGACTGTTACTGCTGTAGGAGCCTGAAGGGAAACACTGGGGCATTTGGTAATGACTATAAATGTCTAATTGTTTGGATTTTCACAGATGATCCAACATGATTCTGTGCTGTAGAAATCAGTCCTCATGAATTTGGGCAATTTGCTCATTTGTGAAGGTATGTTATAATTCATACATATGTTTTTGTTTTTTTTTAGCATTTTTCTCAGCATGTTTTGATTGTTGTGAAATTTGAAAGGTTTTTCAAAATAATAAAAATGCAAATTGCTGATAGAGTATAACTAAAAATGGATTAATAGGAGGCCAAAAAATATAAGCAAATTTCTAGCTGTAATACCCCCCCCACTCCCATATTAATGTTGAGACATTTGACTTGTAATTTCTCCTCCCTCCTGCTTCTTTCTTTGCCGTCGCAGCAGGAAAGCTAAAACCAACAGAAGCATCTCATTTTGCTCAACAGATGTCCTTAATCCCAGCTAATCCAACATGTTAAACGGTTGTTTTCTCTGCCGCCGACCCTGGCACTGCAGCTTCCCAGAGGCCAGTTGGACTCCTTTGGACCCCCTCTAGTCCTGGTCTAGTGCTCTCAGCTCCCCTCCACACTGCCAAGCCGAGGCTGAATTAATAACGTGTCTGTTACGTGACCATATGTGAGGCTATTTATGACTGCGAGGGGGAATGTGAGCGGAGAGTCGTGAAGAAAATGTGCAGGTTGTACATATTAGTTCAGTCTCTTCGATGGACAAGTACATGCATTTAAAATTAACATAGTTTTGGCTAACACCTTGACCAATCACTTTCCGATTTGATGGAACATAAAAAGAATGTGTAATTGTGAGCTGTGATAGTTGGGTTGTTTTTCTGTTGTCTCGTTGTGTCTTGTGTGGAAATGTCTTCATTGTGGATGACAGGCTTGTACAGAGCTGCACATACAGATACTTATCTTGCCACTTAATTAGCACCAATAATGTCTCCTGCTGTTCTTTGTACCATTTCTCATCCTGTATTAGCTCTGATTAGTTCACACAACCAGTGGACACAAACTCTGTAATTTGTTCTTGACTCTTCACTTTTACGGACTGATCTTTCAGCCATTTGTGATTGTTGCTGCTTCAATACTCAGCACTCCCATTGAAAATGAGTCAGTTTGGTTAAATGTCTTCAATACAGCATCGTCTATGACTGACTTTCTTCATAGTATTCACATCATCTCTGGTTTAGCTGGTTATTTGGTTTGGCCTTATGTAGGTGGCTCAGCCAAGGTTATGATAGCAGAGGAGAGCCAAGAGGCAGAGTCCTGCGCCGGTTCGGGTAACCGCGGGTGACCCGTGGGTGAACCGCAGATTTTCACGAAACGGGTGAAAAATGTTGTGCTGTGTCGGATACGGGTTCGGTTCGGGTCGGACGTGGGTGATCGCGGGTCTAATTTGCGGTTCATAGGCTAAAAACTGTTTTTTAGTTTGGACTTGTATAGCTGCCTCCTGTCAGCTTCCTTCTTGATGCGTTTTTCAAGCGTGTGTGTGTGTGTGTGTGTGCGTGTGTGTGCGCGCGCGCGTGAGCTCACGTATAAAAATAGTTTTTGAATTTATTATTTGTCTGCTCCTGTTTAACAACATTTTTATTTGGCTTTGCCTTGGCTATGTCACTGTTCAGTATATTCGTGGCAATACATTTTGTATTTAAGCTGACATTTTCTTCCGGGTTCGGGTCGGATATCGGGTTCATTTATAGCGGGTCGGTTTGGGTGCGGATTTGTAATTTTTTTTTCGTCGGAAACTGGTCAGATACGGGTTTGAACATGACGGGTACGGGCGGTTGCGGTTTGTCAAAATCAGAACCGTGCAGGACTCTGCCAAGAGGCTAACAATTTTCACAGGCAAAAACACATTTACATGAGGAAACCAATCTTTAAAAGAAGGAAACCCCAAACATATCTACACAGTTGTATTACCGCCATGCACTGGCAGCTCAGAACAGAAATGACCAAACACTTAAAATAGAGGAGGCGGGTGTGCCTGCTCATTACTTTAAAATTGGACTCGGATAATATGTTGCTTTAGTGTTCATGTAATTGCAAGAAACATTAAGTAAATTATGTATAAATAAATTCATACAAATCGTATAGAACTGCACAAGCCCTTACAAAGTGCACAATCCAAATTTTCTCAAAGTGATTATGTCTTGGGGCCTTATATTATATCATGTACTAAAATACAAGGAAATCTGTAATGTATTCAGTGCCCCATTTCACTTTATCACCTGAGTATAATGTAATGTAATGTGTAAGTGTAAAGTGTAGTGTCCCCATTGTTAAGATGACATTAATGAATCATTTTGTTTTTTTCACTCAAATGATCTGATGTAATGCAACTATGTCATCAAATGCTTTTTTTTTGCTCTTGATTTAGTTGAAAGATACTTAGTTATAGAAATACAGATCTTAGTTTCAAGCTTGAAAATGTTTTAACAAAAATTTAAGTGAATGTGAATTCATTAACTTTCTTCCTTAGATGATTGTTCTGTGTCTCATATCTTGCATTTGTCGAAATTAAAAAGTAGTTAAGAGTTTTTGAAAATTGAAGAAAACTAACATATAATTATTGGACAGATAATGGAAAATAATTTTTGAAAATAATCAGATACACTGAGTCAAACAAACTGTCATAACCCTGCACTTTGAATAATGAAACATGAAACGAACCTGACTTCATTGTTCATATCTGCACGGCTTAAATTCATATATATTCCTGCTGCAAATAGGTAAAAAGTAGAATAATTATCAATCTCATTAAAACAGTAATACTCTGATTATTTTTTTCCTATTCTGTATTTAATCAGGATAATCAACTTCTCAATTGGAAGAGCAACTGGAGTCCAACATATCTACATTCATAATGTAATTTAATCCAACAGGGCAACAACCACACACCCATGCATACAGTCAGTCACACAAGTTGAAATACGTACAAGTGTTATTAAGAAAAGCACCAGTAGAGCCTTACAGCAGCTACACTTGGATGGTAAGTATCTACTTTCAGATTGCAATTAATTCCAGTGGTGTGATGCAAAATACCAAAAAAACAGTCTTCACTACTTCAGAGTTGTCGTGTGGAGTTTTTAATCCAAGCATTTCCTGTCACCTGAGTCAATGATAACAAACTCTGGGCTCAAGTGTAGATGTTAGATAGAATGATAATTTGGATAAAAGTGCCCTGGAGATGACGATACGATATGAAGGAGTCTCCTAGATGACAAGGACAGCCAGTAAATTATATATATATATATATATATATATATATATATATATATATATATATATATACAATGTGTGTGTGTTAACCACCAACTGTTTTTTTGTTTTATTAATATCCTAAATACAAATAAGAACCTGTAACATTTTGCAAGTGATATAGAAATGAACCTTAAATGCAGAAGTCACCGTTCTCCAAAAGCTGATTTCCCTTCAGAATAAGAGCATCTCCTGCTGCTGCACCTCGCCTGCTGGGCTGCATCACCGCTGTCGATGGCGAGGTGAATCCCTGCCTCTCCCTGAGGCTGATGAGAAATGACAAGAAACGGCTGGAGGCTTAGTAATGGAACGAGTGGGCACACATGTACAGACGACGCTGCAACACAAAGTGATCTTTTATTAAAGGAGGTAGAGCTGTGAACATTTAACAAACCCTCAGGAGGATTCACAGGCACGTTAAGAGTTCTTCTTCGCTTGTTTTATTGTTGTTTTCATTTACATTGCAGCTCCCCTGCTGTGTGGGCTGATTGGGTCTCTATAGCAACATATCTGTCTGACAGCAGAAGTGAAATAAAGTCAAAAGAACCCTCTGTTACTGCTTTTAGTCTGTGAACAAACACAGCTTCAGTCTCAGATTAGAGACTGACATGAGCTGAGCTGACATGGTATTTAACGTGTAATAAAAAAGACATTTCAACTAGTCCTTGCTCTGCGTCTCAGACTCAAACAGGTTAAAGATGGAAGGGAAAAAAAGGGCAGCTTCAATCCCTCCATCCCAGACTTCACATCTTTTATCAAACTCAATTCATCTATGGCTCTGTCACTTCTGAAAACCCAATTAGCGAAGACTGCGATTGAAATCTCAGTGATTATGATGATAACTGAAAACTCACAGCAGGCTGGGCTCACAGTTCTGTTTCTGTTTTGGCTTTTACTTTGTCAAATATCTTCTGGGCACTTGGTTTGTTTATCATTTCCATTAAGTTTTCAGCACAATTTGAAGCAGGTCCTGTGATTTCCTGTTATTTTCCTGGCTCCTACAAAAACAGAAATGTGGATGTGAAGAAACACAGTAATTTGGTTTAGCTATTTGGTTGATTTAAAAAAAAAAAAAAAAAAAAAAAAAAAAAAAAGGATGGCGACCAGTTCTGTTGGATTCAAGTTTCTCCGTTTACTCAGTCAACACAACTCATCTTGAATTTTGTCACATAGCATTTTCAATCTTTCACATCTCATAAATATAGTAGAGACAAAGTAGAAATGGAACTTTCAGCAGCATAAAAACTTCATTGACTTATTTAAGCAAATTAAATGAGCTAATGAATGTTTCAAAGCCACATTAATAAACAATCATTTGTTTT
The DNA here is from genome assembly GCA_020466265.1 of Siphamia tubifer. Classification (NCBI taxonomy): domain Eukaryota; kingdom Metazoa; phylum Chordata; class Actinopteri; order Kurtiformes; family Apogonidae; genus Siphamia; species Siphamia tubifer. The sequence goes on along the minus strand of CM035794.1, from coordinate 27,389,578 downwards.
AGACCAATTTTTTGTATTTTAAGGTGGTATTCATGTTTTTCTTACCTGTAAACCCTTAAAAAGCTACACCCTCTGTAGTGATGGCCAAATTTTTCACCACTTGGCATTTACCATTTAATGGTAAATGTTCTGCACTTATATAGTTCTTTTCCACCTTCATGGTGCTCAATGCACTTTACATTAGCCTCACATTCACCCATTCACACACACACACACACACGCTCATACACCAGTAGGTTTCTAAGGGTCTGTCAGTCCTAGTGGGAGACTATGTCAGGGTTCAGTGTCTTGCCCAAGGACACTTCGACATGTGGATAGCCATAGCCGGGACGCGAACTGCTGACCCTTCAGTCATTGGGCGACCCGCTCATCTAAGCCACAGCCGGCCTCAATGAAAAAAAAAAAAAAAGTATATTAAAGTATTATCCTCTGAATTTTGAATTTGTCAGTGAAACTCTAGTATTTTCCTAGATCATTTAAAGATCATACAGATTTATAGTTTCAATGCAAATATTATAATATCAGAATAAGAAAACTGAAGAAAAAGTTATCTTTTCAGCCAAATCTATAATTAACTGAATATAACGAGTGTCTAAAACCACTTTTATTTGTTCAACCGCATGGGTTTTACCAGTCAGGCAGTCACATCTAATACTGCTGAATAGCTGGGAAATTTTATTTTACCTGAATTATTTACATCTATTGATATTCATTGTTTGCAAGTTACTAACCATTTTAGAGGAGGTGACACTTTTGAAGGTTTATGAACACCATTTCCGATCAACCCACACCCTCAAATATAAGATGTCAGGAGCCTGAGACACTGAAGCTGGTGGTGAGGAAATGGATTTGTGGATTTGTCTCTTATCCAGATATGGCTGCAGCTACAGCATTTTTTCAGACATGTGAGATTACAGGTAACATTTTGGAAGACTTTAGAAGACCGGATAAAATCAGAAAAAACTGAACAACCTCACAGAGACATAAACATGGAAAAAAGGCAGGAAATCTACCAGAAGAATGAAGTAACTTGCACATGGATGGGCTTTTCTTACACAAGTTAACATTGTACAGGTTTTTGTTAAACCTCTTGAACATGTTTAATTACTTATCACAGTTCTTGTGGATTGACTAGTCAATATATGGGTTGATCATCTCAGTGCTGCTCATAGATATTTCCTGCAGCAGCTACTGTTGTCACATTCCACTGAGCTCTGTGTCACACCAAGAAAATTAGACTCGGGACACGTTTGATTTGCATTTAAATGGATTTATTGTCCATTGTCACTGTGACAGGCGGAGATCAACCACATGACCAGACTCTATGAGAAGATATCTGGAAATTTAATTCAGCTGCAGAAATATTCAGTGCAGTACAGTCTTCTTGTGTTTGTTATTTTTAATAAGAATTTGAATATGATTGTTGCTTAGTGTCAGATGCAAAAGAGCAGTGACGTCACCAAATAGCTGTCGCTAGTCAGTTAATTTTTACTGGAGTTCAGCGTCTTCAAAGTGAGTATGTAAGTTATGTTACTCAGACGTGCCATGTGTTCAGTCCAACACATTAGTGTCTGTGTTTTACCCATATATGGTCTGTCATTTTGAAGTGTGTCTAATGCCAGAATATGGACTTACATTAGAGCCTGCACCAGTAGGGATTTTTGGAGCTGATGTTGATACCAATATTGGCGGATAAAGAAAAGCCAATACCTGATATATTGGCCAATAAGGCGTATTAGATGGTGGTTTCTCTTTCTCTCGGACATAGTGCTGTACAGCTGCAAGTATCAATGCCGGTATGGATTACCCAGGTGCTGTGACATACCCATGGCACTAAGCTCCAGTCGTATGTATGGCTTTTGTCTGGCAGTAGTCACAGGGAGATTCTGTTCTTACTGTGTTTGAGATGGAAGAGAGACCAGAAATAAATAGGTAGTCAATGGCAAAATGACATGATACAAATTGCCATCATATAATTTTCATGGTTGTATATGTTGACTAAAGCCCTGTTTGCACAGAATAAATATTATCTGTGGACCACTGGTAATTCGCAATTACCCCCGTACCTCTGTGTTATTGTGTGGATAAACAAAAGTCTGTAATTCACGCAAATTACAGACATTATGAGCAGATATGTCGTAAGTTCACAACATCCTGTTTTGTCTCAATACATTAATAAGGCAGTATGAAAACGGAGTATGCATAAGAATAAAGAGGGAAAATGTCATTGATAGGGATGCAATGCTCCATGCCTTCAAAATAAGAGTGAAGTCGGTGCAGATGAAAACGGTCTCCAGATTCCAATGGAAGTGAATCGACCGTTCTTAGCAGAGACTTTCCCTCTGGAAAACGACCGACTGGATCTATAGAGATAACTTCAGATAGTTATACATATTAGTGTTGGCATAACCATATATTCCATTTACCACATGCTGCCACACAATTTTGGCCTCTTCCTCCATTATTCACTCCAGAAAAAGACAAGAAGAGTGCAATTGAAGTCACAAACACAGATATGCACATTCACACGGGACTTGAATTATCACTGGATGTCTGTTTTTCACCAAAACACAGTTGGTAATTTGCGGTGAAATTATTGCTGAGCAAACTCAGACATTCTCCGTAATTATTACGAATTACCAGTGGTCCGTAGGTAATACTGATCCCATGGGAATAGGGCTTTAGCCAACTAATTGTGGTTGCACTAATAGGAACCACAGGTTGTAGATGTGGTTGTTTTTATGCTGGAGAAAGCAGGCTTTTGGGAAAAAGATGTGAGCCTATATTTATTAAGAAGTGACATAAAAATTTTGTAAATCATTTAAAAAAATTATGTGACAATTCATATACGGTATTACCGTGGTGCGCCTTCTGAATGTAATTCTGAAATTACATAAATTGTAAGGTACACATTATTGTGTAGATGAGAGACGGATATCAGTCCATGATTTTTGGAGTGGGGGGCTGCGGTCCAGCCTTATCGGTGTGTGATTGGGAGAGTGCAGCCACTGTTCCATGTGTGTTGTATTGGTAATGATATTAATAGCTGTAACAATTAGGGGTGAATTGGTAGATGTCTATCCTCACTGTATGCCCCTTACGGTTTGGTTCAAGCACATACTGCGGTAAGCCCCCTTTTGTCATTTTCATATGACATTTCTGGACCACTCACGTATATATTAAAGGTTTGCAAGACAAGTGACTTGCGTAATTCTACTGTCATTTGTTTGGCGTTGGAACACATCTAAAGCAGGATGTGGTGGAGCCTGGCTTGAGCTGGATGCAGAGCACAGTCCTACTTCCAACTACTCCTCTCAATTTTAATATTAGTATCAACATTAGTAAAACCTCCTCTGACATCACTATATTTGTTACCCCACCCCCTGGTGGGGAGAGTGGTATTGTTTTTGAGTCGGTTTGTGTGTTTGTAAGCAGCTTTACGCAACAACTACTGGTCTGATTTCTATAAAATTTTCAGGAAATGTGCAAAGTTGTCCAGAATAGTTCCCATTAAATTTTGGATCAACGGTCACTTTCACCAAAATGTGGTTTTGCAATGATGAGAGATAGGGCAAATTATTATTGACTTCCCTCTTATGTTTCTTCTAAGAAAAACTTTACTCTTCCTCATGGTATTTGAACAGTATGATAATTAGGAGTGGCACCCTGTGGTGGATTGATTGAAAAAAAAATGCTCATTCCATGCATACAGGATGCATGAATGTATGAAGGCAGTGATACATGACATTAGAAACAGATGTACCTATTTATGGATGTAAAGTGAATATCATATACCATCAACTCCCAGTTATGTTTTAGCACACAGCTGGGCTCCAGCCAGCCTCTGCATCCGAACTGTACCGTGAACCATGACTGAAGAGCTGCAATACCTACAGAACCATGGATAACATGTACTGTTGCATTCCTAGTGGCAATATGCATGTTCTACACATCCATGTAACCAGATGAACATCAGATAAAAGTCAACTAAACCAATTTTTGGACAACACTCGACAATTATGTAAAACAAGCTAACAGACTGAGACCAGTGGATGTCATGAAGAATTTCATGAAACAATAAACGCAATAGTTGCTTTCAGACTGTCCGGCCAACAGGGGCCTACTGGGTCTAATTGCTTTCACATCTTCAGGGCCAGGTGTTAAGAGGGGTGAAGGGCCAAGATCTTAGGGCTAATGGCCCGGGATTTCTGGCCCAAGCAAAATGGGCCAACGCGGGGCAGAGTTAACATTTGTAGTAAAATAAAGAGTATTACCTGTACCTGTAAAGAAGCAACAATATGGATGTCCAGTTCTGGTCAGCTAAAGATGTCTGCACTCTCTTCACTGCCTGGACTGTTAAGCAGAAAATTGAAAGGGTCTGCAGAAACAAGGTTGGAATGAACATACTGCAGCAGAGCTGGGCATTCAGCAAACAACCCAGAAAGTTCAGAGAAGCTGAGGAATCTATGGCACAGTATAAAGTGGTAAAGCTCCACAACAGCAGAAGTGATATCCACTGGAAAAAAGTGGACTTGATGGACAATGATTTGGGACATGGACCCTGCAGAGCAAGTAGTCTGAACACCACAGATGTTCAGGAGCCAGACACAAAAGTGCCACAGACCACAGAATGTGGCAAGAGATGGAATTGTCATTTCCTGATTTGGACCTGACCTGTTCCCATCTTTAGTTTCTGCCCAACATATTTAACTGTAATAGGCTACCTAGCATGCTAAAAGCCACTTTCTACTATTGTATTTGGTCTTCTTTCATTAGTGTTAGTCTGTTCAATTATGCTACTTAATAGATGGCATATATGGAGTCTTTTGTTTACTATGATATATTTTATCTTCTACAAATCATGCTACTGAATTGTCTGCCTCGTTCCTCGTTCAAAATGGGTTGTATCTGTATATTTATGTATATGTATTTCACAAATGAGGGTGTTAACCAGAGGGGCTAGTAGCCCATCATGTGAACACAACCTCAGGGCTTGGACATGGTGGCTCTGGGCTATAAGCTCCGAGGTAGCCCGCTAATGGCTTGGCCCAGCCTGGCTCAACAGGGTGAAAGCATCTAGTGAGACAAACTTTGCAGAACTAAGCTGATCCAACAGCACAAGTATCATTCTCTGACACTAACACTGTGCTAAGTGCAAAAAAAAATAAACAGGATAATTACTGTTTTCTAATCCTAACTAGGGTTTACATGAATGGACCTTCTGCAATCAGTTAATCTATTTTTTTTTATTACATTGAAATGGCATCTTAATATACAGCTATATATATTTGGAGAATTAGTAAAAGTGCCAACTGTCTGAATTCATTTATAATTTTAACATTCTTAAAATTACTCATTTAACTTATTTTAATGTAGTCTAGTATAGATTATTTGAGATCTTTTTGTGCCACCTGTTTTTTGTGATATGTCCAGGATGTGTACGTGTCTTTGAATGAACTGAATCAAGGCTGAGTTGAGAGGGTATTTCATTTTGTATTGTTCAATCATCGTGATTTAACTTGTGCTGTACTTACTTGTGAGTGTACAGTACTTACACATTTTACTGTATTCAGTATTTTTCTAAGATTAACATTTAATGGAGTGCTGAAAACACCACACAGTATATCAAAACACATGTAACATGTGGATTTTCAGTATTGCCTACTATCAAGAAGTGTGATTTATTATTATCTTTTAAAAAATATTTAATGCCCATTCAGTCATGTCGGCTTAACCATGAAAATTTGTTTTTCTGTCTTTCCACCTTCCAGTAACTAAACAAAAGACAGATGTCTCGCTGCTGTGCCACAAAATCTGTTCAAACCTGATATGGAAGCAGCATAACTTGTATTTGACTGCATCACACCTGTCTACTTGTCCTATTTCTGTCCCAGGAGATGCTTCATCAACTCTATCAGCCTGTCCCACAGCACAGTCAGAATGAGATGATGGACAAACCTGCACTGCTTCACAATTAGATTTCATAGTGATGCAGGTTTTGTTGCACTGACACATGCGACAGGGGGCCCATGATGCCCCCAAAGCCAAACAGCCCTGGACTGTTTCCCTGTTGGGTGGCAGCCACCAGTCCTGCTAGTGTTCGAACAAACCGTGTGTTTCCATGCTGTGTTTGTTGGCTCAACCTCCACCTCCACATCTGGGACAGTGAGGGGGGGTGGACCTGGTCCCTGATGCCCCCTTTGCCAAAGTATTGGCCAAGGGCCAGACTGTGTCCTGTATGCCCCTGATGATAAGCTGTTCCACTGCCAGAGGAAGTGGAATTATGATCCAAGTCTAGTTTAGTGGTCTGGCGCTGTAATACTCTCAATGTAGACTTTTTTTTCTTTTTGTTAGGGGTTAGGGTTCTACAGATCCATGTTAACCTTAAAATTAAGGCACAAAGTTATGAATGCTGGTCCAGTGGTTACCCTTGAAGCTATTTTTCAGTTCATTATTTGTTGAAAATAACACGAAAACTCAACAACTGAGGTAAAGAACCATAATTTTTATAATAGTAGCTTTATTTGATTGCTGTTGGATTAAGGAAATGGCAGGATATGGCTCACTTCTCACTAGACGGTGAAAATTACATCGCTGTAGATTGACATAGAACAATATATAATCCCATGACAAGTGAGTAAATTCTTCCCACTCCTACTTCCCAGATTGTCTGATATGATTGAAAACTGGAGAGCAAATAACTATATGGTTTCATTGTTCTTTTACTATGAACCTGTTCTACAGCTGAACTAAGAACATAAGACCCTATTTATAAAGTGTGATTATTTTCATTAATTCTTGTTTTTTTTACCAATGTGAAGCATTTGGATTTCTTTTTTTCCATTTGAGAGGACAAACTGCAGCTGTCCATCTCCTCAACACCTTTCAGGACTGAAGGACCATGTTGGTAAATGGAGTGTAAACAAAGAAAACGTCTGGCAGCTGCACTGATGGAAATCTGAACAGCTACTAATGCGCTTTTCAGCAGGCCCGTTATCTCAAAGACACACTATCAAACCCGAGTACATAATGAGTGCGGATAATCCTGTCCGCTCGCTGGAGCCGATGGATGACCTTAACTGTGTCCGTCGAGCTGCGGCAGTTTCTCAATTTAACTCCAATGTCGAATGAGAGAAGAGCAGCGAAGTCAGTACAACTGGAACTGAATGTGAGTGGACAAAGCCACACTTTGTGAGGTTAAGGAAAAGAGCATCCTGTACGCGTGAGGAATTCAAAAATTTCCCTCCATATATTTAACTTCTAAATCTCTTCAGTCCAAATTTCCTATTATGAGTTTTAATTTTTCTGATAGTCATTAAAGATTTTAAAAGGTTACCAATGACGTTTTGATAGATCACGAATGACACAGGATAACATGGAAACAGTTTGGAGGGGAGATTTAGAAATTATTTTAGAAATGGCAACACTGTAAGAAGAGAGGAATGCCTTTATTTAAGGATTTTAATGTGAGACTAAAAAATACTGTAGCTTACCGTAGCACATCCTTGGAGTTTAATTGCTTAAAATGTAGATTCTCTGGCACTGTTGGTGTTAAAGTGAGACATTAGCTGGACTTGGAAAGCTGGAAGAAGTCTCAAGTGATTGGAAGTTAAAGTGAAAACCTTGAAAAGAATGAAATGAACTAACGGAACTAGCTCACTGGTTCAACTATGGTTTTTCTTGAAGCAGAAATGTTAAAGTGACATATTTAACGATTAAAAGTAATAAAATATGGAAAGAAGCTGGGTGAGATTTTGGAACTTGGCCTTGTTTTATTGAGTTCAGAATGTGAAGTTTTAAAGATGTCCTCTAGATATGTTGTAAAACACAATATAACACTCTGCCTTAAATAATGATTTGTATCTCATGAGGGGTTTTAACAAGGTTCAGTGACCTTAAAACTATTCCTCCTCCTCCCTGATTAGAACAACTAGAGTCTGAAAAATAAAATGTTAATTTGCAAAGTTTACTTGTTAATCACCAGATGTTTAATATAAACTATTGTTACTGTCTGGGTGGTGATTGTGTGATGTTTTCACATCACACCTGTAAAGGTTGTATATTGGATCCAAAGGTGGATCCAAAGTATGTGTGTTGTTTACGCTAATGTTCTAACCTCAGAGTTGAAGAGAAACATTTTCCTCTTGACTTTGCAAACATACAGGTTTGTGAGTGAAAAGTAGTGGTACAAGTTATCTTGAATAATATTCCTTTCGATGTTCAATGTAAATGTTTCTGAGATGTTGCAGAGGAAACAAAGGGAAGCAGTGCACCAAAGCTTCTAAATGAACATACATTCCACATGCCTGTTGGTAAATATTAATATATAAATGTAGGAGCATTGATCTGCTGATGTTAATGTTTGAGTGTTTTGCTGTACGAAAACATTTGCACTGAAAATGAAAGTACGCCTGGATATCAGCCACAGCACATGGACATGTTCTTCTCAGTTAACACTCTGCTCGGTGCAGCTGTAACAGAGTTCTGCCAGCTCCTGCTACTTCAGCTGAGATGACCGTCTCTCCTATTCCAGCTGACTCGTCTATCTGTAACACTTTTAACAGAAGCGCTCCCAAAGTTTCAATTAATGCATACCCTCAGCTTGCAAACAGCAGTTTGTACTGTGTGCAGAAGGACCAGAGGGGTCGGCCTGCTATCGCTGACCACCAATGTCTGACCGACTGCACCCTGCTGTTTCCTCTCAGCAGGCCGGAGGCTGATTGATGACAAAAATAAACTAACACAAAGAAAGTTTGAGCCGCTATTGATCTGTAAAGTCATGTTTAAGGATCTCCACAGTGCACACGGATGACGGTTTTAGTCATTTTGGAAAACTGGTTAACTCATGGATGGAAACTGCAGCTTGGGGCACTGTGCTAGATTTGTGATATTGTAAGACCTTGAGTTGCCTTTAAGGCCTAGATGTCAGCAGAAATGTGATCTGTTCTGTTATTTTACTGAATAACTTTTTACTGAATTAATAATGGCTATGTGGAGCAGACATTCAATGTTTGTTGACTCAGCAGTTGACTCATCCATTTAAGTGGTGTTATTTCTTTCTTTCATTCGGTTGGTCAATTGTATGTTGATGATGGAGCCTATTCCAGCTTGCATCAGGTAAACTCTGAACATGACACGAAGTTCATTGCAGTGCTGATAAGGAGACAAATACATATTTACTCTCATATTCACACTTGGAGCCAATTTAGATTGACCAGTTAACCTAGGAAAGGACTGTTGGACTAACAATGCTTCAGGCACCAAGTAACAGTGCACAACATACCTGTAACAGCCATAGACTGTAAAACAGAAACTATTATCAGGCTACCCATTACTACCAGTTTAAAGCTTTGAGTAATCACTGTCTTGGTTTGTTTCAGAGCCGGAACTACATATATTTTGATGAAATTGATAAAATAGAAAAATATTAGTGTTGAAATTCTGGATATTTTTTTAACTGAGGATATTTAAGTTCTAAGTAAAAACTGAATATCAACACACACTGATAACAGCTTCATGTAATTTATGAGCACACCAATTACCAGGTTAACTGACAGAATGCTGAATTAATGCTATGATAAAAGGACAGGCAACACAATGAAGTAACGATAAACTTCTTAAAACATTTGTCCAACAAATTCTAAGATTTGATTCAATAAATTAAATAACACACTTAACATTTGAGTGAGCGATTCTCAGAAAAATACATTGACTTTTAGTTATATAATTTTTTTTTTTTTTGGTACGCCACATTTTGATATCAATAAAATGCAGCTTTTAAAAGAGCATTAAAATATTTTCTTTTGCTCTCAGATTCTGTCATTGGCTGATATTAGATTTTCTCAGTGGCACAGTGGTATCCTAAAGCTCATAATGACCATATATGGATACTTTCACTGAAAGATTTCATAGTTGTCTGTGTGATTCGCCGCACCTCAGATAGAGAATACACCGAGGTGAACGATAAGTGTGCAGAGGCAGAAAATTGGGCATGCATCAGTAAGTCTATTTCCTGCCATCACATTGTCCGGTGGTCATTAGAGCAGTTCAGTGTGGATGAAAGGTGTGCAGCAAGTGGACGCTGATGAAAGCCACTGCAGCCAGCTTCTAATATACAGGCAAAAATGGCTCGTTAAGATGCAACCTCGTACAATGTCATTAACATTTTCACACTAATTGTTTCCTATCAGGTGTAACGGTCTGCTCAGGGGTCAGCATGTTACACATAATACACCTCCTTTAGTGGGATCCAGTAGTGGAAGTCATTTACAGTCCTTTACTTTCATGCTGATTGATTTTTCAGACTCTGCCACTATGTTATACAGTGCTCTCAAGAGTCACATTGACACTGAATGATGTATAAAAACACTTGTCAGGTGTGAAACTGTTTATTTTTCAGAGTAGACGAAGCACCTTTTAGTTGACAGGACAAATGTGTCTTACAATTAGAAGCACTTTTTTTCTGTCTGAGCTGTGTTCTTAAGCACCCCATGTACATTAGTGCAGCCTTGTCATGTCGTCAAATCCATACCAGAGGCCTGTAGGGGTCTGATGCGTGCAATCAACTCCTCCTTTAAAAGGTACTGTTTTTGATCCTGTGACATGGTTTGGCAGTTGGCTAAGTGTTGAAAAACCAAAGAAAAGCACTGACGTTGTAGTGGATGTCTAATCTGTCAGTGCAGTTCAATGTCAGACCTTTGGTGATGAGGCCAACTCTGTGAGGATGTTGACTCCAGAACAGTTTGTTTACTAGACATTCAATGAAGAATGGCTACTTCAGCTCCACTACCTGCTGTTTGCATCGTTTTTTGAAGGATGATGGCCACAGTTTGGGGCTCAGATGCACATTTTATTAAAAGTATTTTGTAGCTTTGTTACCTGGTGTCAGATAAGACAGACGAGAATATGAAAATATGCAGCATATGATTTTAGACAATTTGTTATTTGGCATGTTGCAATGTTTGCAACATGGTTTGCTCTAAGGATGTTTTCACACTTGACAGTTCAAAGCAAGTTTCATGCATTGATTGCAGTGTATGCATTTAATCCAGTTACTTTTGATGTCGCATTGCAGTTTTTCAAGAACACAAAAGAACGTCACCTACTGTAACATACAGTACCTTTGTCCTGTCATCATCACCATCTCAGACTGACTGACCATTGATTGGTTTGTAATTAAACAAGCATCAGACCTCGTAGTGTTGTGAGTTTGACTCATAGCCTTTTTTGGTTAAACTATAGCCAACAGTAAGATTATTTTGGACTTCAATTTCTCTAAATGGACACTCATATCATGTAAATATTATATCACTGCCAATAATAAAAAAAAAATTATCTCGCTCGCTCTCTCTCTACACGTGCGCACACACACACACACACACACACACACACACACACACACACACATATATATGGATGTATGTACAATCTGAGCAAGGAAATTGACCTGACTTTGTAAAAATAATGAACACTCTTTTACTGGTTAAGAACAACATATGGACAAAATCCAGTCGTCTTTAAGGATTATGAAAACGATCCAAATCAGATCTTATGAAAAAGATCATTAAAAAATTGGATAGAAGAATGTAGTGAAGATTCTTTTTAGATGAAGTTTCACATAAGGTGAATATTTAGGACTCTGTTGTTTTACTTGTTCATTGATTAATTATAGAATGTCAAGTCATTCCAATAAATAAGTGGCTTTTTTTCATCATTAGTATGCTGCGTCTGCCTGTTGATTTATTTAAACCGGTAAATTTTTGAAGAAGACTGCTGTTTTTCACCTTCATCTTTGTTGCCATGGGTTGTTTCTGCACCGCTTCTCCCTCTGTGGATATTTTATTTAACAATCGGCATGATCAACCATATTAGATGTATTTTCTTTGGCATTTCTGTGGATGAAGTTCACATTTCTGAGCTGTTTTTTTCATATGCTCTTGGTGCCTATCATAACATTGTCAGTAGAAAGATTCAGTTATCTGACATTTTCTGAAAATGCTGATAAATGTGTTGTTTTATTTACTTGGCTCCGGTTTGGATCACATTATTCATGTTGGTTTAAGTCTTTCTGATTAAATGTGGCTTTAATCCATTTTGAGGTGGTTTCAGAAATCTCTTACAACATTTTAAATGTAGCTTTCTGATACCTGCTGATATCCTGCTCTGTTCATTCACTTTTCTGTGGCTGTTCCCTCCAGGAGGTGGTGGGGGGGATCTCTGTACTGTTCTTCCTGGAGGGGCATTAAATGAGTGACCTTTGAGACAATCAGAGGTGCTCCGGTTTGAACAAATGCTGAATGGCGAGCACTGGCCCCTGGGTCCCGCTGCTCGGCTGCCTGTGGATTACATTGATCCCCTGAAACAAAGGGTCCCTCCATGCTTATTGTTGATGGGACTTAATAAATAACATGTGAATAAATGCAGTGGGGGGTTGAAAACTGTATGCTGTGAAATCATGTGCAGAGCGAGGAAAGACTTTTGTTTTGTCTCCAACATTGAATCTGGGTTACTTCACCCCCACACTCTGCAGTTTGAAACGGAATACGAAAAATCTTGGCAACTTTGATTTTTCTGTCACAAAACCTGTTTTATTACATCCAGGCCAATGAAAGTCATTGCTGCATACAAAAGTATGTCCATACTATTTAATAAAATCATGGTAAACATGAAATTTTTTTCTCATTATGACTTTTGACATTTACATTTATACATTTAGGAGATGATTAATAAACAGCTACGTAGAGGAACCCTTTTGATGCATACGATAACAATGGTATCATGATAAAGAGATTTCTTGATACTTAACAGTTTTCTTTTATGCATCACAATGTTTAAGAGGAACGAGAAAATACCCCAAAAGGGCCAAATAACACGAATGATGCATTTATTAACTACATTTTGGGGTCAATTTAACATAATTTTACAAGCAAGATGAAACCATGTCTAATAAAGATAATAAAAGTAGCACATTGACCAGAGGTTGTGCCAGACATTTTTAATGTTCGTCATTTTGTTGGTCAAGGTTGTAAAAATGACATCAGTGTTTGTGGACTGAGACAGTTCTGTTAAAGTAAATCCTGTCTGAAATCCTACCTCCGAACTCCTACTATTTTTGAAAACAAAGTTGATCATCAGTGGCAGGAGGTTCTGAGGGATACGTAGATGTACTTTTTCTGTGTGTACTGTGAAAAATAAGCAAGCTGGGGCAGTTTTAAAGACACTGAACTCAATATGAGCAGAAATTACTTTTAGAATAGAGGGAAAACCCTGACATCATCCAAAACGGGTTCCTATCATTTCGCTTCAAAAAAGAGCTAGATCTTCAAACCCTGGTTTGTTTGAACCTTAAGAAACCATGGCAACATTGTTCAGGCATTTTTCAGGTGCATTTTTGCTTCTCTTGTGCTCGAATGATGACATCACCCACTGATAAAAAGTCAAATTTTGTCTTTTTCAGGGTGCGTTTTATGAGTTCTTTATCGAGAACCATAAATCGTTCCCTCATGAGAAACACATCCTGTGGAGAGGACAAAAACACCTGCGTTTTTAAAGCTTAAATGAATCATGTGCATGAAAGTATGGTGAACTAGTTGTGTTGGCAAAAAAGGCCATTTTTTGTCGGTCCCTTTCAGAATGAATGGTGTTTTATTTGGCATACTGATACGAAATCCATACGACATACAGTATTGGAATTATGAGACGACATGTGGGACAATCTGAAAATGTTTTCCTATTTACTGCATAACGCTCAGATGTGTCGTTGGGGACTTATAGACACGTACACATGGCCCAATTAATTTCAGATGGACATTTCTTTACTGTTTTTTCCACATATTATATGAAATCCATGCATCAGAATGTCAATCTAAAAAGATAGCACACGATTGCCATGTAGGACGCACATTTTAGCATACAAATTTTTGGTCTTATTTATAGTGGTGCAGGCTGCATTTATTTATTTATTTTTTTAAAGGTTTTTTGTGTAAGTCAGAAAAAGTCATAATATATGTGACGAACAATAGTCCCCTGTGCCTTGCATTACATGGAAGCACACAGGGAATGAGTCATATTTAGTTCTATATAATGTTGAAAAACATCTCAGTGATGCAGTAACAGTAGTTCCTGCTGGCTGATAGTCATCATCTTGTACCACATCTTTTTTTTCACTGTGTCTATCAGTCCCACCACATTTACTGGACTTTTGAAAAGAACTAAGCAGACTCTGTTGCTTTGACATTTTGTGCTACAAAGAATCTCATTTCAGTTAAAGTCAACTAAACAACAAAAGAAGAGTTGATAATGACTGATTAATATACAAACAGAATTACCATCAACCGGACAGGAGACTACTGACGGACTGACAGAGACATATGACAGAAGTACAGGTGTTACAGTCCTGTACAGTCCACTTTACAAACCTACTCATACCTGCGTACATTAGATCTATAACTGATTAAATACATTGTCTACTTATTAATTGACTTTTAAGGGCTTTATTTTTGGCTAAAACACACACCATCAATGCTACTCGGTGAGTGGCTGGATATAAAGCTCCTTCAAAATAAAACAAACCGGCTGTGGATCAACCATAGATCTATGGTTTCATCCATGAATATGCTTTTAATTTTTCACTTCCTGTCCTGCTAACCACCCGCACTTCGTTGAACTTTATGTGTGCCCATACCCCTGTATTTTATTTAATTTTATTTTTTTACGTATGTTTTTGTGGTTTAGCCTGTTGAGCTGTGCAGTGTTGTATTCAGTGTAGTTGTAAACAGTGGTGCTGTAGGGTCTACACTGGTAGGAGACTATTATGGTCTATTTGATGTCTGTTTACAGACAGACTAGTGATCCCGTGAGTAGGATTTTAATTTGATTTTAACTTTCCATCATCTTAAAATGAAATCTGTAAATGACAGAATATTTTCAGTTAATGCGAACGCCAGGATACTGCATGTTTTGGATTGCTGTTCGTGAACTAGTAATAGTATATGAAATGGGAAGGAATTAGGTAGGTTTATTACATGTGCTCAAAAATATGTAATATTTAGGACAAGTGTATCATATCGGCACATCACAAGAACAAATGATGTGATACCACTGTCAATGTTTTCTCCCATCCTTATTTTTTCCTCATTTTATTAAAAAAATAATGGATATATTCAAGTTTCCCAGTATTATGCACTTATAACACTTTCAATAAAGTAGTGCCAAGCACAACAAACCTCACACCTTGTATGTATTATAGCTTATTTTGGCATTGATCCAGCTGATGTCCACATATCTATGCATCTACTGATGTCAGCATATCAATTGCCTCTATTTTTGTACCAAGTCTGAATTAAACAAAACCAAATTGTTTTTATAGATATGTGAAATGTTGCCTATTATAAGTAAATGAGAAAAAAAATGATCTAAAAGAAATCTGAAAAAATGTTGAACTTTAACCTACTTTTCCCAAAATGTAATGGCATCTCTTCTGGGTCAATATATAAACCTAATATGGTATGAATTCAACCAATAGTTTTGCTGCTAGGTTGCTGGCAAAGAAACAAACTGACCCAAAAACAATAGATCTTGCTTCCCTTTTGGGGAGCAGGGTTATTAGTCACTCAAAATACATTAACAAGTGAAATTAGTTTATTTAAAAGATGTCAGCTGAATATGGGGGGCTATATTTCAAGTGTTTAGAATTATTCTTCAAACATTTCCACCCTGCCTTGTATGCAAACATGAGTTTAAAAAGAAGAGTTGTATAAAGAAAATATATTTGGAAATGAACTTGTAACAGCCAGTTATGACAGGTAATCAATCATCAGTGATCTTCCCTAAAAGTCCAAATGTTTTTGGGCATGAACACTTAGGTCTATGGGACAAAATAATTATACTGATTTCTAGAAATGAGAAAAGATGAAATGAGTAGGTAATTCCATCTCCTCCAATTATCCATCTCCAATTCTAGATGGATAATAGGAAGTGGAGATTGATAAAATGGCGGCTGGAAGGTTTTTCTCTAAGAGAAATTAATAGATAAAACCTTTTAATTCAGATTAAATTGACTCATTGACTTCTGTGTTGAGGTGTCACTTTTGTAAAGATCACATGAAATGATGTGATGGTAGATGTGAGTAATTTCAGCAGTCCGCTTATTTTCTTCAAACATGTATAAAGTTTTTTTGTTTTTTTTTTTCTTGGCATTTGATGTTGTTTATCAGAGTGCCTGCCTCTTTGCCGATGTATTTACAGCCTAATTACAGCAGCCAGCAAGGACACTCAGGTCTGAAAATGCTTTCAAACTGTGAGCGTGTTTCTTGGATGAAAATCACATCTCAACTGTCTGCTGCTGCCAGAGAAAAAGAAATCCATCTCCGCCGTCCTTCCCCACACCCACAGACCTAGTGTAGTCCATAGAAACCATTAAAAAAGCAGCAGCAGGATGAGAAGGGGGCAGTGGGATGGAATATAAAATATTTAGAGTGCCTCTTCTTTTCAGTACTGCAGGGTGAAGCGGAGGGGAAAGTGAGATGTACTTATCTCTGCTTTGGAAGATGTATTTTTCTTTTCCAAGCATAAGAGGAGGAGGAGGAGGAGGAGGCAGAGGTGGACGGGTGGGGGAGGGTCGTGTGTATGTGTGTTGACGCTGAGGCCGGTCTAGTGTGTAGGACAGCTCAGCAGCAGCAGCAGCAGCAGCAGTGTGTCTGGCACTGTGAGGACGAAGCTTTGAGCTCCTGAACTGAAGTGATCTGCTGCCAGGCGCATTTCTGCTCACATTAGAGTCTGACATAAAGACTCAGTAGAATTGCTGTCTGTTTCTATTGGCTCTGCTCAGTGGAACAGTGTGCTTCAGAAAGTGGCTCTTTAATTACTGTGTCAAAGTGTTTCAGTCGCAATAGTGGTGGCATGTGCGATTCATTTGTTTTAGTATTGAATGTGCTGATGCATAATATGTTAGTGTTTTTTTGTTCTACAAAAAGACACTATATCAAGGGGGAGGTCCATAGAACAATAAAATGAGTAAATTGCAATAGAAAAAAGAAACACAGGGGCAAAATATTCCTCATAGTTTGGACATAACTTAAAAACTGACTGAGCTCAGTTCATGATTAGCTCGAGTCAAAATAATTCTGTTTTCATATCTTGCCATCCTACACAAACATCTTTCTATTGTATTCTGTAGTAATGAAGCAGAAACCTTGTAAACTGAAAATATATTACATTGCATGAGAGTGAAACATTCATTTGCATTCAGTAAAGTCTGTTTTGTACTCTTTCTGATCTGGTTCATGCTGGCCTATATTCCCAAAACTCTCTTTAGAATTTCTATTTTCCAGTTTTGAAAACATCGGTTGTTCTCTTCAGAAATTTTTGACCCATCTTGATCTCATATTTTTTGCTGTGGTCTAATAGTACTGCACACAAAGTGGTGTGAATTACATCTTATCTGATGTACAAGGTGTTTATATTTATTGTTCCTTTCAAACAAGAATGATGCGCAAAATATTAGTGATGCATTGATCAGCATTTTTTGGCCCAATCACCAAAAAACTTTATCTGCCAATTGCCAATCACGGAGGATTTTTACATTTCCATACCTTTCATCTAGCAGAGGGTACATCATTTATAGAAATAAAACTATCCATTAATGAATTATATTTTTAAAAGTACAGAAACAGTCGAGATGAGATGCACCTGTTCTGTCGTGTGTTTGCCAGTTTAAAAATGGTCGCTAGTAATTAACATCACATGATCAGCTTTTTGATTGACATGTTTTTCCAATCGCCGATCAGGCTATTTTTAGGCAATGTCAGCTGATGATGATTGGTAACAAATCAACCAGTGCAACATTACAAAATATGGTTGGGTTTACTCTGCTAACATACTTTCTTGTTAGTGGGTTATAAGACGTTATTAGCTGTATACGTTTGCAACAGCTATAGAAATTAGGGCTGAACAATGTGCAACAATATCATATTATCATTATTGTGACATATTATATTATGCTGATGTGATTTTAGTGAAATTTGTACTTTTTGCACTTCTATTTTCCTGAAAAAAATATCTAAAAATGAAGATGGGTTTTTGTCAGGTTGTGTTCCCTATTGTGTAAAGGAATAAGATCTTAATGTATTTACAAAGGGTGGAATCTTTGATGAGAGTGATGTGGTAGCATGTGATGCTTTGCTGTGTTCATAGTGAAGTCAGGCTAATTGATAGTATGTCATTTCTCACCCCGTGTCTTGTCTTGAACCAGTTGTTTGTCTCAACAGCCAAAGAGCCAGCTAGAAAAACTGGTTCCGGAACAGCACCAAAACTGAACTGGTCTAGAAACATGAAGCGTTTCCTCAGACTTTATGTTGGTAAAACTTGCAAACTTTCTAAGGTCTAGCCCAGAACAAGCACCACTTTGAGTTTGTAGAAAGGAGGCATGACAGTGGTGATTCACTGAGCTTGTGATCTGCTGAATTATTTGTGCCCCTCCCCTTTATGAATCACAGTTCCCACTCATGTCTCTACCTAACCTGCCAATTCCAGTTACTATGTCCTGGGTGATGGTTATCTTGTTGCTTCTTTTGAGTTTGTTTATTCTCCTTCCTTCTTTGTGAATATGTCATCCATGTGCTCTTTACCAGGTGAGAACAGTTCCCTGCACCTTTTCTGTTTGCACACAAGAGTTCACGTAAAGTGTGAAAAGGTCAGGTGTTGTTGGAGAGATGTGTGATCTGATACAATCTTGGGCCACATTTTCAGGCACTCACTCCTGGAATTAAATCTATTGTTGACATGAAAACAGTTGGTATTGTTTTAATCACTATTTTTGTCATCAATTCAACACTTAAAGGTATTAGGATTAATTTTTAATTCATTTTAAGTTTACCCCAGGTTGCTAGTATACTTAATACATAGATGAATGGCAGATGAACTATTGTGTTCAACTCAATTTGTGCATTCCTCCACCTGTACTCGACAGTTTTGTGACAATTTGCTGAGTTTTTTTTTTTTCCTTAATATACAAAATACTTAATGTCCAGTGTCTGTGAGTTAGGTGAACACCTGATTGTATAAATCATGTTTCCACTATGCAGTATAGTATGGGTCTCTTCTGAACAACTTGTGTTTCAATTGTCTAGGGAGACCAAAAGGCGTGCTGTTTCGTGGAAGTGTCATCACATCGTATGAGGCGTGACGCAAGCTAGAAATATAAACAAATAAAGTAGAGGAATAACACAGTGTCATTTCCGGTGCTTTCTTTCTGAGCCACCCCCACCGTTATGGTCCTTCACCCATCGATAAATGCTGCGCAGGGTTTTTTTTTTTTTTTTTTACCTTAATCCGGCACTGGGCCACTGATCAAATGAAGCCCCTCTGCCATTTTAGCCCAAACCAGCACTTTTTCATTGTGAACAGCTTCATCTAACTCCCATTACACCACCTCCTTGACAATAATGCACAACATAACTTGTACCTCATCACTACTCCAAACTCCAGTGCAAGACATCTTCTCGTCTTTTCTGATGCAGATGGACTTTAAAAATGGCGCTTTTTATTGTTCTTACAATTCTGCTGTGCTGCTCGATTAATGCGTTTCCTCAACCAATCACCATTTGGCAGTGCTCAGCTCCTCCCAAATGGGAGCGGTATAGTACACTTGGGACCCCAGGCAGAAGGGTGATCAAAATAGTAACAGGTATCATGCGACCAGTACACTTTCATCATAACAGAAACGCTAATATAAGTGCACTGTTCTGAACTGTACCATATTAAACAGCATAGTGGAAACAGGGCTTTTGTTTTCTCAATAAAACACTGGACACTGTCACTTGGAACAAGAAGTATGACAGAGCAAGACCCCTGGGCCTCAAACAGACCCAACCCAGGGTCAGTTTGAGCTAAAATTGCTAAATGCATCACAAATGAACATCACAGTCACAAATAGGTGTACTATTAAGAAAGCCAATGTCTAAGCTTATGAAAATATCAAATGATTTGAACATTTCCAGTATCATTTAAAATGAAACAAAACATAAAGGACCACAGAGAAGGGACCTACCTTTTTCCATCCTCAGCTGACCAATCGCAGGCGGAGGATGATGTCACATTGATCATCTGTCAGATATACTGAGGGGTGGAGGATGAACCAGTGCACAACATCAAAAACTCCTTTGGTCGATGAAATAGAAAGATGTTAAGACACCCTGCCAGATACACAAATATACAAAGACATGCAGAGACAAAACTAACAAATTGTGACTACAGTTTTCCTCAGCATTGATGTGTGCTCTGTGTACAAACACACTGCATCCACCTGCAGATCCTCACACACTTTCTGTCTGTCTCCCTGCAGAAGCTGGCAGTCAGAAGTTGTCCTGTAGGGACGACCAAGCCCCTGTCTCTCATCAAGACTCCCAGCCAGGGCATCGCCATCTCCGTGGTGCCAGCCAAGGCACCAGTTTCTATGGTGACCGCACACATAAATGGACAAAAGGTGGTGAGCTCAGAACCGCTGCAGACGTCCCCCATCAACCTCCAAACCAGTGGCAGAGTGGTGGCCGCCGGGGTCCACTCGTTCAGCAGCAGGATAGCCGGAGAGCTGCCTCCATCCCAGGTAACACCTGTGGAGGGGGAGGGGCCACAAACCCACAGACACAGCGCAGTGCAGGAGAAATACAGGACAATAAAAACATGAAACGGGACATGGAGGGATTTAACCAAAGCTGTTGTTTTACATTATAACAGGATTCCTTCTACAAAGTTGCAGTGTTTTTTAATTTCGCTCAACATTGGTTGGGAGAGATTATTGTAATCACCATGTCTGTGTGTGTGTGTGTGTGTGTGTGTGTGTGTGTGTCAGCCTGTGTGTGTGTGTCTGTGTGTGTGTGTGTGTGTGTGTGTGTGTGTGTGTGAGTGAGTGTCTGCCTGTGTGTGTGTGTGTGTCTGCCTGTGTGTGTGTATGTGTGTGTCAACCTGTATGTATGTGTCTGCATGTGTACGTGTGTGTCTATGTGTCTGTCTCTGTGCATGTGTGTGTACGTGTGTGTTTGTCTGTGTATATGTGTGCCCGCATGAGACATATCATACTATAACTTAATGAATACTTGAGATATCACCATGAAATTACATGGGCATATACATATAGCTTATGCGCATCATATGCTATGATCCATTTGAGGAAAGGTCAAAGGTCACAATTAACTAAAGGTCAAAATCACATTATCGGTTATAACTCAAGAACAGAGGGTCACAGAACGATGCGGAATGACGATTTCTACAATTCTCATAATTGGTGTTATCACCTACGACCAATAGTTTTTGAGATCTCTAGAGGTCAAAGGTGACATGTGGCAAAATCAACTTGTGTAACACTGTTTGTGTGTGTCAAGCATAGACATATCACGCTATAACTTATTACTGGATATATTATCATAATATTACACGCACTGACGCATATATACATATAACGAAATTATTAATATTGCAAAAGGTCAAATGTCAAGGTTGCATTTAGCAGAAAGGTCAAAATCACATTATTGGCTCTAATTCAAAAACAGGTTGTCATAGAAACTTGAGATTTGCACAAAATAAGGGCGACATTAGGCATTCTCTGAATACTTGTTGCACACTGTGCACAGTAATATTTAACATGTCTTGACATCAGTTTCCTTAAAATTAACTCAACACCAGCAGGTTTGATTCATCAGTTGTTGGATCTATATGTACTCTTGTGTGAGTTTCTATAGGGACAGAGCAAGGGTGACTTATAGCAACAAGGTGCCTACGTGGGATGCTATAATTACTTTCACCTATTTGAGGCAGCTGTGTAAATGTATGCAAGTAACACTGTTGAATGCAACAAAGGTACCTGGAATGACCTTGAAAAAATACTGAAATGCTGAAGTATTTAAAGTGAGAAGGAGACTTTTTAAATGATATATTATAAAGGTAAGGTTGTAGTTTTCATGGTGTACTCAATTAAAGTAAATGTTTTTTGGCTTTTTGACAGAATGTATGAAAACACCACTTCCTGTCAAATGTTTCTTCTGAACTGGCTCCATCATAGTTGTGTTTCACAGAGGCTGAAACTTTTATGGTTTATTCAATCTAACAATGTATAAACTATAGCTCTCATGCATTATTCAAAGTTGGCAGCTTTTTCAGCCCTTGAGTCAGTTTATTATTTATTTATTGGAGATTGTGGTTTTGGAATCTGTAGGCTGAAGTAAATGAAGACATTTTTTTTTTTTCTCATCATCAAAAAGGATGTTCGTTTGCATCCAACTTGAGCTGAACCTGATGATTTCAAAATTACTGCAGGGAGTCAGAGGTGGAATTGCAAGGTTTTCCTTCCCATTAAAAGAATGATTTACACCTAAGCAGAAGAAAATGAAAAACTGTTGGGAGATTTGTAAAACATGCTCGAGGAGAAATTGCATTCAAGCAGACATAGAACGCAGTTTTTTTTTCCCTTGTTCCTTTGCACCGTTTCATTTAGATAAATATTGAAATAATGCAGAAATGATGATTACTAAAGGATTTCACTCTAAAAAGGTGAACTACCAGTAAATGTTTTTTTTTAAATGAAAAATAGCACAGTTAGCTGCGCCACTGCGTCATTGAATGCCAGTACATACCATTGATGCTACTTCAAAGTACAATTATGCATTTTGTAAAATAGTAGATAGCCCACTTATTGCTGGTGCTCACTGTCATATCCAGCCTTTTCATATATGAAGGAAATAAGCATTTTTGTGTTTATTTGCCTGTTGCACGTGTACATTAGAGTCCAACCAACCATAAGCGACAGCTAATGACACAGCAGTGCTACTAGGGGGGAAAAACATGAGCAGTCTTATTTTTGGATGTCATATCTACTTTGTTTTTCTGGGTGAACTGCGTTTATGTCGACCAATTTAGAAACAGTTTATTTTCAAGTGGCCCTAGAATCCGGTACTTGATGTTGCTAATTATTTTACTGCCATTTCCTGACACGTTAGTTCTGTAGCTAAACTACATCCTAATTATATTGAAGACCAATGGGGTGAACCTCAACACCTACTCTGAGTTAGGTAATGCTCCAAGGTTGCATTTTTACTCGGCTGATTAGCTAAAAACGTCTCTGTCGAGCTCTTTTTGTTGGCAAATCCCCATTAAATATTCCCTTTTTACTCATTCCATGCTTTTTTTTAAATGTATCTAAAAAGATTTTTCACTGTTATTTAAGTGTTAAACGCATTTTCTGGTAGGAGAGATGCCGCTCTGGTTGTTTTTTCTTCACTCCGCCTCTCAGTCAGCGGCTGTTAGGATTCAGGCCACAGCTCGTCGTCTCCTCCACACTCTGTATTCAGCGCCATCACCTCCATCAGCACACAGCCTGGATCAGAGCTTCACGCTCAACACTGGCAGTCTCCACACTATTGCAGTAATTGCAGAGCCCCACAGAGAGGAGTGGACCAGGCTTTGGGGCCCTCAGGCTCCAGTTTTATGATCCCACTGTCCAATAGTTCCTCTGACTGTCTGTCCATCACCTGTCTTTTTACAAACCAGTGTTAAGGATTCATGTTGGCATACACCAAACCAGGCACATTTATAAGCCATTATTTTTGTATTTAATTTAGTCTTTGACCTGAAAATCTTTAACAAAGGGACTCTGTAAGACATTATTTACCAGTGTTTTTTAAATAAAACTAACAGAAATGTGTAAAACTTAGATATTTTTAATCTCTCGTTTCATGGATGAGCAGTAGTTTGCTGTTCATTGTCCCTCTGCTCCAACACCTGCCTCTGCCGCCTTCTTTCCAGTATCTCCTCATCTGTATATTCTGGTTCAAGCCGATAGGGATGACCATCATATTCAAAGTCGTCTTCAAGTTCAAAGTCTGATTCAAATTCTTCTGCCATGTCGTGGAATAGACGTTTGTTAGCTTTGCTATCTGAGAACTTCCTTGTGCATGGTGTACTGCAGCTGCCAGCGTGCTCCATAGTAAACAAGCAAGTTAGCTAACATAGCCACAGCTCATAGTTGAATGTAAGAATGGGTGCGCACAGAGATGATGTCACTTGTGTGTCTCAGGTTACATTATTTGTTTATTTTAACTCAGCCTGGGTGTTTAAAAATTGAAATGGGACTGCAATGGAATGAGCACTAATGTATCACAATGGACATATTAACTGATCTGAACAAAATAACTGATTTAGCGTCTGCAAGTCTGACCCACCGACTCTAGTTGTATGCTGTGTTGTGGATATTGGTGCAAACATAATTTCTTTCAGGGGAATCAAAATTGAAAAAAAAAGTAACATGGGTGAGTAGAACAATTCAAATTCCATCATAATTAAGGCCCAAATTGCAAAAAACGGTGTTGTGTTTTAGCCATTCAGCATATTAGAATTCAAAGTCTGAGAGGAAAGCAGACTTTTATTTCTCTGCTTGGCTCTGTTTACATAGCAGAAATTCTAGTCTTTGACTAAATATTTTACCCAGTTGTGGGCCTTCTCAAAGAGAGGGAGTCAAAAATGAGTGGGTGGCAGCTGTAACAACCAAGCAGTGTCAAGAAACTGTCAGTTTCTGTGGCACAACATGGCAGCTCATATAAATATGAGATTGTGCCTTTACTTCTTCATAGTGACATGCAACAGAGTCATGTCCTTCATCTTGAAACTGATTATAAGAAATTACCTTTTTATACACTTTTTAAACAAACAAAGCTATTCAAAAGATTTTCATTGTTGACTATAAAAAGTCTGTTTTACCAGGAAATTTGTATGCTTTTGAAGCGGAAACTGATAAGAGTTTGTCCACTTGAAAAAAAACTCAAATTATATTGATGATCTAAAAGGGACACCTTAAGCTGCAACTTTAGCAAAATCAAAGAAAGTGCATGCATTATTTTGTATGTGCAACCTACAACACACATTCTAGATGGGCATTTAGTCAGATCCAGAGTTGAATTCCTGAGATGTTTCTGAATGTTCTCTGCAGTCTGTAGATATTTTGTTGCTTGTCTTGAGCTTCACTGTTTGGGATACAGAAGAGGTGAGCACCAGTGATGTGCAGGTTGACCCAAAATGAGCGGGTGGCCGTGGTCAACCGCGGTCCCCCGCAGTTAGGGGTCATTGAAAAATAATCTTCATGATATTTGGGTTGCGGCCGGTTGAGTCGTTTGATATAAATGTTAAAATAACCTGGTAAATACGCTTTAATAACTGAATTCCTGTGAAGGTGACGTACAATGTCGTCAGTATCTTATGGTATGGAGGGAACAAGAGAGAAAGTCAAGTTGAAGCTCCGGAAACATGCAAACAAAAAAGTAAGATTTGGGGCATATTGGTTGAGATTTTTAAAGAGAATGAGTGGCTGGTTTCCGTGGAAACTGGGTCCAAATGGTTCTTTGGGTGTTACTGGTTGTCAACCCCTAGTTTAGATGCTGCGTACAAGCAATGACATTGGATTTTAACAAACAAATAAATGTAGGTATGTGAGTAAAGTCATGTGATGCTCATAAAGACCATTGACGATTTTTATTTTTTTTTTAAAATGTGGGTCCGTCCTTTTCAAATATATTTATTGCGGTTTGAGCTGTGGTTGGGTTAATTAAAAAAGCGGTCGGTTGCAGGTCATTTATACATCAACCCGCGTATCGCTGGTGAGCACATTTACTGTGATAAAGCATCTGCGTTTCATCAAAGTGTGACTTTGGAGAAGCTTGGACCCTCCGTCCCCCTCAGTCGTCATTTGGACTGATGGTCTCTCTGGTTTCTCTCTGTCCGCCTTTCTCTCCGTTCACCCTCCTTCTTCCTCGGGTGTCGGGCGGTGGAGGTGAGTGGGTCACACGGCCAGATTGTTTACCCACTCTTTATGGATGTATTGTTTGGAGCGAGTCGACACTCTTCACCCAGCTGCCTGTCTGCGCGCACGTAGCAATAAAAAGAAAAAACGCTGGCAGGCCTCAATGCTTTTCTTACCACCATCAATCCACAGTCATAAAGGCTCAGCCAATCAGAGGCCAGTGTGACTGCTGCTGTGTTAAGAGTGAACAGAGGGAGGGGGTGCAGGTCCCTTAGACCACCTGGCCACTAATTTGGAGATCAATAATGACTTGTAATGTGGTTGTTGATCTGCATGAGTGCACGTTAGAGCTGCATTGTTTTAGTGAAATCAGGAGGTGTTTTCGTGAGTGAACCTGGGTCATCTGGGGTTTACAAAGTCCAAATGCAAAACCCTCAAACTAATTTATTTTTAAAGCACTGCCAAGAAAGTGAAATTTACTGTTCTCTCGGCTGGTTCAATATTTAGTCAAACCAAGTAAGGGTACTTACATTGGAGCACTTGGGGACACAGAGTTCTGGCAATATGGCAAGTGTTCATAAAAAAACAGCAGCACACAGTGGTTTGTGTGTGCTCTGTATTTTTTTTAAAGCTTTTAATCTAAATCTAATTTAATCTGCATTCTGTGATTTACCATTTTTCACATCAATAAAATATTAAAAATGCCATTTGAAAATTTTCTAGCCCTAATCACACAAGTAAAAAAAATATATATTTAATTCCCATTAGACATTCTTCACTTTATATACATAACAGTTTTAACAGTTTAAATATACTTTATATTATCTAAACCAGTACTGGATGCTGTTGTCAATTATGATAATGAAGAAGAGTATATAAGAACAGTACTGGACCTATAGCTGAAACTGGTATTAGTATTGGCTTAACCCAGAGAAAAAAAACATCACTCGTGATATACACTATATGTGATACAACACAGACCATCAAATAATAAAGTCTGTATGTTGTAATGTTTAGATAATTATATTGTGTTTAACAGATTTATCCTCTGCTTTAAAGAAGGAAACCAAAACACTTTTTTTTTGAAAGATTTGTATTGAGAAAGTTACTGTATAAACCACTAGAGAAAGCATTGAGCTAAAAAAAAAACCCCAAAACAAACAAATGAAACACTTCCTGTAGATTGTCTGAATCTCCGGACAGTGTAAATGATGGACACAATTTGTAAAACTCAGCTGCTAGAAAACATTAAGATGCCGCACCACTGATCAGAGATGCAGTTTTATTAAGTGACTGGAACAAAGAGGGGCTATAAGGGAGTGAAATGGTTTTAAAAGTCTCCTGCTCCTCTACTAACACTGCTGCCTCTCTTTCATGACTCTCCATCTCTGCAGCTTCCAAAGACATCTTTATCCTCTTTAAACAGCAGCCAAGGTCATCTGTGCCATCCGCCTCCGAGTCTCGACAAAGCCAGAGGAAGGTGGATGGCCCCTTCAAGTGGCCGCTTTCCCACTCAGTGCTGTGAAAGAAAAACATCCATAAACTGTGGATGAACAGAGGCCGCTTAGAAAACAGACCACAGTCCACTGAAATATGAAATCTCCCCACAGACCCAACACATCAACTGATTTCACCATAGTTTATGTAGATATTCAATGAATTTTCTCTCTGCTGTATCAAAAAAGCTCATCTGGACATATTCCAAAATGGATTAACTGCAATAGGTGCCCGGAGGCTCCTCAGAAAGGCAAGGGTTTCATGGATAATATGCTTTGGATCCTCCTCGATTCTTCACAGCAGCAGAAGGTACCATTCATAGTGAGACTCTTTCAGGAGTAGTTGAGTCGATAGGTTTGGACATATCTTTCTAATCATGGAAGAGGTTTCAGAGGTTTTGGAGAAAGGTACAGAGCTCAAGAAGACAAGTGAAGTTCTGAAGGAAGCTCTAGTGGTTCCTCAGGGGTTTGAAATTCTGGGGAAAGGACTTTTCTCATGGTTTTGTAATTGTAAGCGCGTGAGCAAGTTTTGAGGGTTTTTTTTTTTTTTTTACACACCATCCTAGGAGACTTACAGAAGGTTCTGAGTTTGAAACCAGTTTAAAAAACAAAAAAAGGTTCTTGATGGCACAGGTTTTGATCTATGGATCCTCCAGATTATTTTAAAACTATATTGTAAAGGATGATCCCAGAGAGTCTACAGATCATTTCATAATATTCTTTAATAACCACATTAACTATATTTGAAAACGATCATATGAACTGAAATGTAAGTAGTAAGTTTGGAAACTAGTTCTGTTATAGACTTGGCTTATAGTGATGCTTTTCATTTGTTAGATTTCAGTTGTGTTATCAGTATCCTCTAGCTGCTTTACCTTAATGAATTTGAGTTATATGAATGTTTATCATCTTCACTTACTCATTAGTTTAACACAAACAGGCCAGTAGAGACTGAAGCGAACACTTGATCAACCACCTGCTAATGTTGATCTACACCTAATGCAACTGAAACAGAACTAACTTAAGTATAGCCAGATAGGATTTGATTATCCTCACAGAAAATAATATATTTTTTCACATTTAGTTTGAATTATTCAGACTCAGTTCCTGTTTTTTATGTTCAGTTCACTTGTTGAGGATGACGTCTTACAGGAAAGTTCAAATCACAATGTAAGGAAATGCATACAAACCAAGAAAATGGCATCTGTGCAGCATTTAAGAAATATGAAGACGGCCCTGTTTCAGAAAACAGGTTCAGTGGAGAATTAGAGGAACTGTAAGGTTTGAGATTTCACAAAATAAATTCAACATCATTCTTGGACTCTGAATAATTCAACATTCTTCTAAATTACATCATCCTTCACACATGTCCTGCCCTTCCAACCACTCTACTAAACATCAGTATTACTACTAATACTACTACTAATACTAATACTAATACTACTACTACTACTACTAATACTACTACTACTTCTAATACTACTACTACTTCTAATACTACTACTACTACTACTACTACTACTACTACTACTACTACTACTACTACTACTACTACTACTTCTAATACTACTACTACTTCTAATACTACTACTACTACTACTACTACTTCTAATACTACTACTACTACTAATACTAATACTACTAATACTACTACTAATACTAATACTAATACTAATACTAATACTACTAATACTACTACTACTACTAATACTACTACTACTACTACTTCTAATACTACTACTACTACTACTACTACTTCTAATACTACTACTACTACTACTTCTAATACTACTACTACTACTACTACTACTACTACTACTAACACTACTACTACTACTACTACTAATAATAATAATTAGAAAAAAACTTTAAAAAATATATCCTTGGACCACGGGGCTTTATAAAGCAGTTACAAATAATGAAGCTCTAATTGAATTATTTTTCTTGAAATATATAAGAAAACAAGTACTTGGAGGACAGTCTATGGTCCTTGAATATGACATTTTGCACATTTTATGTAAATCCATTGTAATATAAGATGTTATTTTTACAATGCAAGTACTAGAGTTGTACTTTGTACCATTTTTTCCCCATTATTTGTAGGTTGTTTTCTATTATGAGTCATTGAACATTAAACCAAAATAGAAAAAGTATCATCTGAGATGCATGTTATTACAGTGCTAGTGGAATTTCAGAAAGCTTTTATTTTCTTTCATAACCGCCTTGAAGTAATTTAAACTCCATGAATACATTCTTGATTTTCCTCTTGAAATGCATTAGGAGCCACTTACACCTCTCCCTCCTCTGTATGTTTGGGCACAGGTTTTGTACAAAGTGCTCTCAAAGGATCTGGACATGTATCCTTTATGTAGAAATGCATCACCTGCTGCTGCATGAATGGAATAAAAAGGCTTGTTGATTGAGGCTGAGACAGTACAGAGTAGATGAGGCCTGAGGCAGCGCCCTCTGCTGGACAAATGACTAACTCTAAGCTGTGACGTCAGTACAGGTCATCCCTCTATATTAAACTCTTGCAGAACCTTATAGTACGTGGAAAACAATTAACCTTTAAAGACCTAGCACTACTTTTTGGCAGCTTCTAAATATTTCTCACGATTAAATCTTTATTAAGTGATTTATTACTATTTATCATAGTAGTATCCCTATATTTTTTTCATTCTTCAGTGAAAATCTGTCATTTTCCTGTAATTACTTTACTGATTTATAAAGGTTTTCATAATATCTTGCAGTTAATTCAATGGTTGTTCTATCACAATAGAAAATGTGACATATCCAGCAAAATATATCCTCAACGAAACACAAGCATCTACAACCTTTTTTTTGTTTGTCTGACTACATGAATTTTACTGGTGAATCACTATTGAAGAAAATAAGTGGTTCCCCATTCACTATGGAGGCCAAATAAGTAATATCTGATGCTGCTGAAAAACTGAAAAACTGCTTCTTACCCGAAATATCTCAGTGTATTGATAGAGTTAGTTGTTTAAAAGTTGTTAAACTGTTTAGATCTGTAAGTGTTAGATGTTTTAGGCAGATGTTCAGGTATTATATTAGGTTAATGGAGACAACGTATGTTCCCACTGGAGACCATTTACTCTCACATATGTCGTGTAGATACAGTAACTTTATTCATGAAATGTTCTGTTCAGTAACTCAGTGTTTAGTCTTAGTAAAAACTGTTTAGTTAACTTATTTATTATAAATCGTATGTTATTCAATCATATCTAATTTTCATGTCATATCAGAGGTCAACTCAGTGACATATAATGGAGACCGAAAAAAATGTCTATGATCCAGACCAGATGTTGAAAATGAGGTTTTAATAGTCTGCTGGTTCACTTTTTTTTAACCTCTGAAGACCCAAACGCTTGCATTGCATACATTTTTTACATTTCTCTTGGCTATTTGGAGTGCTTGGGACCTGGTGAGTTTAAAAACAAAGAATTATCAGGAGTGCTGATCTGACATTCTGGGTGTGTTGGCAGCCATCTTGAATCTAACCTGTAATGTATTATTGTCTTCTAACACCATGTGGTGTCAGTATAATGTCCTCATAAGTGGACACCAGGCCCTTGTAGAACAAAAAGCGGTCTAGACAACAGAAAATGTGAAGTCCACATATGTGGACGCCAGGACCTAGGAGGTTAATAATTTTTTATGAGGAAAAGGGTATAACATAAAGGATTATTTGGACACAAGTGTAAAAATATCACTTCATTCATCAAGTTAAACATCTGTCACTATAGCTTTAGTACATTTAAAAAAAAGAAACCAATTCAAGTTGGAATGTGTCTTAAATTTATTTAAAGTTGACATAGCTGTTCTAAACATCACCTCAGTGTTTTATCCTTCACTTTCCAAATGGTGAGAGACGCCAATGACGCACATGGTAATGTGACCTCTTATCTCTGTAGATAAAAGCACAAAAGGCATTCTGTGAAGATGATGCATGTAGTTTGTCGTCATGTTTGTCCTCAAGTGCTGCTTGTACACTTCTTCCCCTCCTCCTACTGCCATGACAGCACCCATGATGAGCCTTCAACTTTTCTCTCTAATCCCTCCATCCCCTCCTTTGCTCTGTTCAAAGCTCTTAACCTTGACCACCTGATTCCCTCACATCCTCTCAGACACCTTATTTTCCAAAATACAAGACCAGATTTTAATTTACTACTACTACTACTACTATCACTACTACTATTTATTACTAAAAATCACTCTGACTCCAAAGAGGAAATGTTTTTAATTTAATGAATTCATTTACCAGGTTTCATTTCCAATATAAAACATTTGTAAAATGCGTAAAAACTTCAAATCACATAATCTCATCAGTGACTTTTTAAACCTTTAAATTGGGATTCTCCAGTATTGCGTATTATTCTATAATTATTGTTCAACTTCAACACAAATTAATTTCATCCTTGTCAAATCAGTGCGATGTTGCAATTTTAAGCAGTCACCGCAACTTTCCTGCAAAATGCTGCTCCTTCTGCCTTTTCCTGTTTGCCTTACAGTACGAAGCAAGATGTGTGCGGCTAGCAGTTTGCATTTGCCGACTAAAATTATGCACTAGTATATAACTGCAAACACTCCTGTTTTTCCCGGGACTCCCCTCCCGTTTTGTAATGTCTCCCACTAATCCCCCATAATTCATTAGGTCTGAACATCAATAACAGAATCTGAAGACATCATTTGGCTGATGTTCTACACACACACACACACACACACACACACACACACACACACACAGGCCAATGATGGCAGCTCACAAAACATTAATATGTTTGAAGATTCTCACTCAAGTTAAATCTATATCTGTCTGTGTTTTGTCAGGAGAAACTGCCTCAACTACATAGTACTAGTAATACTGTAGGTTTTTTTTTTTGACTGGCTGAGACATTTATATTGTGTTTTATATCTTCATCTAGTGTTGTGAGGTCATATGAACTTTAACTTTTGAATCAACGGGTTCATTGGGAAAACATAAATTATTGCATTTTTGTAATCCTCATTCTCGTTTATTTGCCAACTCGGTAAAAGGTAGTTTTGAGGACCATATTATAGTGACTTTGAATTAATGTTCCAGTAAATAAATATTTGAAATATAACTTAGGTTTGATTACAAAAAGGGAAAATCGCAACTATTTATCGCAACTTTCACTTCCTTCTGCAACAAAAGCCTAAAAATGTACCGAAATTTTCATCGCATTTTTTGGAAAATCTCATGCAACATCAGACATTTTGGGACACAAGAATCTCAAAAATGGCCCGGGAAATGCTGGAGGGATTTATTTATTTATTTTATTATTAAAAAAATAATGAAAAAGCAGAACAACAACACAAAAAAGAATAGCCATTTATGTGTTTTTCAGGATTCAACCCTGCTATTCTTCTCTCTACACAAATCGTTTACTTATTACCACAATTGTATCTCCTCTTATGGCACCCACTTCTAATAACTATGATTTTTCACAAACTTGATGTGACTGAAAAACAAAACGCTGTATCTGTTGTATTTTGTTGTCAAACTTAAGTGTTAACACACAAACCTCACTTTGAATTTTGCCAACACCGTCAATCTCTACCCAACTTTATGGAGAATTGAAATGTTCTTTTTTGAGGCAAGGCAGGTTTATTTCTACAAAACAATTCAAAGTGCTTTACATAAACCATTACAGCAGGGAGCAATAAATGTATGTATAGGCGTGAAGAATATAAAACAAAGCACACATAAAACAGATAAACATAGTGTTTAAAAGAGAGTATAGATCTGAATTGATGAATAAAAGTGATTCAAATGCAGATGAGATCTGAGGCTTTCGGGTGGTTTGTTCCAGACATGTGGAGTATAGAAGCTGAACGCAGCTTCTCTGTTTGTTTTTGACTTTGGGGACTGACAAAAGACCAGATCCAGATGAGCTGAGAGGTCTGGTACAGTAGGTTCATATGGGGTCAGGAGGTCAATGATGTATTTCGGTCTTAAATCCTTCAGAGGTTTATTTAACAGCAGCAGAACTTTAAAGTCTATCCTCTGACAGACAGGCAGCCAGTGTAAGGACCTCAAAGTTGGACTAATGTGGTCCACTTTGTTGGTCTTATTGAGGACTCCAGCAGCAGAGTTTCTGAATGAGCTGCAGTTGTTTAATGGATTTTTAGGTAGACCTGGAAACACACTGTTAGACCTAGATCACTGTGAGAGCGCAGACCTCAGTGAAGCAGCACGAGTCTGCCCAGATTTGGTTCTGGATGTTCCTAACTTATTTATAAAGTAGTGTTCCGTGTTCGCCAACGATTTATTTTATCATGTCATTAACAATCCCTTAGTTTAAAAAATTCAAATGAATCCTCCGTCCAGTTTTTTCACATATGGCCATTTAAATTTTCGACCACATATGACATTATGTGACATCACACAACGATTGGTCGTTTTCACATGTTAGATCTAATGTTAAATATGAAGCACAAGATATTGTCTGATTTAACTAAATATATCAATAACCTGTTTTGGCTTGACGTCATGATGTCAAAATGTGACATCATGGAGCCTATCAGTGTGTTTTAGCTGTTGACCTTCACTGTGACCTTGACCTTTGACCTTTATAGCTCAACATATTATGGTTTCTTCCTTGACACATTATCAGTCATCTCTGAAAGATTCATCAAAATCTGTCCATAACTTTTTGAGTTATCTTGCTGACAGACAGACAGACAGACAGACACTGTAAAACATAAGCTTCTTTGCTGAGGTAAAAATCAGGCTGACTGAAGATGATGATGGCAAGTTCCTTCTCAAATATGACCTGGGCAATAAGTCATTTTTAAAACCCTGTTGTTTTCAGGTGTAAATATAAAATAAATATAAAAATAAATATATCTGACCTGAGTGTAAACCGTCCCAGCCCCTTTATATCCCAGCATGAAGACTGGAGGCCAATGGAAACTGTTAGCAGAGGTTGAAGAAAACAAAAATACTTCTGTTTGGAATATGATTCATCACATTTATTCTGATACTGTACAGCAGTGTACAGTGCTCTGTTTGTATCCATGTCTTGAGATGACAAAGTGACACCCTGACACCCCCCCCCCCCCCACCCCGATTTATCACAGCAGGTTTGTGAGACTAGGGGCGAGCAGGCGGGGGAGGGCCGTCGTTGTTCACCACAGAGCTGTCATCTGTCTCTGCAAAGATATTGACTTTGGTATTTGAAAAAAAAAAAAAAAGAATCATTAAAAAAAAACAGGAAATGGCTTTTCTAAGGATGTGTTCAGGGGTAGGAGGAGGAAAAGCACCACCCCCCCCACACACACACACACATACACACACTGGAGGTGCTTAGGTTTGGGGAAAAAAGGCAGCAATTATGAAAATGAAAGCCCTTGCACTGCAAGAATTTTCATCTCTGCAGTTGCCATGGGAACAGGCCTTGGCCGCCTCCTCCCCCTCCTCACTCCTCTGTTGTGTTCTGCACTACAATATAACACAAGGAAGGGATTTTCACAGAAGAAGGGGTGGGGGGAGAAAAGTTTCATTAAAAAAAAGCTCATTCTGTGAGATTTAAACAGCAGAGGAGAAGTTTGTAATGGTCTGTTCATTTACCTGTCCATGATCACTGTAGTCGGACTGGTTTATTTATTAGCATTACACATAAATGTCTTCATGGTTTTCTCTTAATTTATTCTCAAAGGACATATTCACAGTGCTTCCACTTAGGGTTTACTCAAACTGGTTGTAGCCATCATTTTTGGTTACATTGCATTGAAATACTTTCCCCTTTAGATAATTAAATAATAAAACTGCACACTAACAACCAACAAAATGATTGTGCAAAAGTTTTTGGTTTTGATTTTTTTCTCTTTAATCTTAGAGGGAAGTTAACATTTTTCTGATGACTCACAAAAATGGAAATATAAATGCTCACAAGGCAAATATTTAAGTATCATGTATCTTTAGGATTGCCATATTTACAATTGTAATGAATAATTACAGAAATTATATATAAATGTATATATATATATTTTTTTGCTACAGTAGTCAATTGATTATTCACTGCCTAGTCATATCTGATTCAATTTAATTATTCTACCCATTTTTCAACACAAAATTGAAAACAAATCTCGGTTAGTATGTGGTATTAATTAATATTAGCTGCATCATTTTTAAATCTAGTTATTTTTATGTCATTTTTTAAAATACAAATCTAATCAGCAGTTTGTTTTTGATATTTTCATACAGCTGCAGACTGAGATTTGTCCTGAAAATAAGCTGCTCCAGATTGAAGTTAAAAGGAAAAAAAGAAATCCTTTCTCTCCTCGTTAGTTTGGAGATGGAAGCTTCAGTATTTTTCCCCCATTTTTTTTTTTCCTGGGCAACAATGAGAGCGAAAGAATGTGTTGATGGTTACAGACTAATGAGACGAAAAGCTCTGACATTTTACAGTAAAGGATTCCTTTAATGAAGCTGTGAGCTTAATGACGTGCTCTGAGGATAAATCCAGACAAACATCCTCACAGCTGAATTGGAGCTTGGACCAACTGGCTGTATTAAATATTAAACTGTTCTTCTATTATCATGGATACGAATAACAGGTATCGGTCAGAAAGACAAATATTACAACAAATAACCCTCATTCCTAAAAAAATAAAATAAAAATGGGAGACAGAGGGAGGTGTTTACACGGCTAATGTTAGCATCATCTACTGTCATCTAACAGAAGTTTACATGTTATTATGAAACATCTGACATTATCAACATGATCAAATGTTGGTATATTTGCAGAGGTGGAAAGTAACTCGGTAAAAGTATTTCATTATTGTACTTAAGTCATTTTATAGGTATCTGTACTTTACTTGAGTATTTATTTTTCTGGCAACTTTTTACTTTTACTCCCTACATTTGTATAAATATCTGTACTTTATATTCTTTACATTCTCAGAATAGACTCATTAGTTTTTCAAACTAAACAGATGTGACAGTATGAAAAATAAGTCATGTGAGAGGGGAGATCAGTGGAGGAGAGAAATTGTCTTTATATATTATAGTTATATGACTATTATCTCACAATTTTGATTTTCTATTTCACAACTTTACCATTTTATCTCACAATTTTCACTTTTTCTTAAAATTATGCTTTTTGTATGTCATATTTATAACTTTTTTTAAATCTCATGACTTTTAATCTCAATTGTAACTTTTTTAATTTTTCCTAATTGTCCTGTCCATGCTCACTAAATTGAGTGCTGTGACCTAGTCACACACATTATCGACACAGTAACTCACTTTTAAAGGCTTTATTTTGAAACTTTTATGATTTTTTTTCCCTGGTTAAATAAGTATTATTTCATTCATGGCAAAAAAAAACTTTTGATAAGTTGTCCTTTTTTTTTTTTTTTTTTTTACTTCAGTAAAGGAGTTGAATCAGTACTTCTACATTTATCAGAGTATTTTTTTCATACCAGTAGCTGTACTTCTACTGCAGTACAGAATGTGAGTACTTTGACTTTGAATTAAAATTAGCATAATGTGCCTTTATTCTATAGCATTAAAAGTATATTATATTACATTTTAATGTAGCATCAGCCCATATTTTTAACTATTTGAGAAGTTTTCTGTCTTTCCTAAATTGTTTGTGGTGATAGACTGATCAATAATCTATAGTCCTTTGGGTGCCTTGAGAAATCTAATCCATTTTTACCTTTTAACATCTGGCCAGGGGACAGCCCATAGAAAACAATGAAAATATGTGTACACACACATAAAAATATCATACTAAAATATTACAAAACAAAACATACCTTGCTGTATGAAAAAAAGGATGATTTTTCTGTACAATTATTATTATTATTAGGTCTTTCTAGAGATTTAGTCTCTATTGGACATTAAAGAACCCTTGGTCTGTATGTGCATGTTTTCCTCCTGTATTAACAGCGGTGTTGTTGTGATGTTTTGCAGATGTTGGGGACTCTCACTGCTGTGCCCATCAAGGTGCCTCAAGTCAGCTCTCTGCACCGGCTGGCAGGACAAGCAGCCACTGTGCTACCTCAGGTAACATCTATACACCAGCTGTACAATGTTCAGTACACATGTGAATACAGACACATCCATTAAAAAGTGACATGTTTAATAAAAGCACAAACCACTTTCTGCATTTCTCTTGTCGATAATGGTCACTATATACTAGACACCTGAGTCATGAAAACACAGATGAACCATCTTCTAAGTTGAAAAAGTTAAATGTATGTTTACAGTTTCAAAATGGATGGGGAAAATCTCCAGAAGTGCTGAAATAAAATATTAAATGTCAAAGCAGTAAAATCTCCAGCTTTTTGGCTGCAGTTTTAGGAGGTTACCACAAGGGGACAGCACAAAGACAAACCTGCTCAGATAGCACCTGTCCCAGAACACTCAATAAAGGATGGATAATTAATGTTAATGTTACACTAACATGAACAAAAGGTGACGTGTTGGGTCAGTTAATCTGAGACCATCTTTTCAGCTCTTGTTTATTCAGCTTTTTTCAAAGGTTTCCATGAACACTGATAACACTTGGATATGATTTAACAATGATGGTGATCTCTTCCTGTCCTGTCATGCAGGTCAGGCCAAAGACCCAGATCCCCGACAGCCTTCCCCACAGTCCCTGCCAGGAGCTGCAGCCGCTCAGCCTGCAGAAGGCAACTGCTGTGGTCAGCCCCAAGAGCCAAGGCCCCACCCTGCCCACCGCCAACAGCACCTTCAGCCCTGACCACCAGCCCAGCAGCCAGGGAGATGCCTCAGCACCCCCCCTGCCATCCCATAGCCTGACCGGAGGGCCCGACTCCAGTATCCCAGCACAGCACGCCTCTGCGGGTCCCGGTGTGGCGTATGCCATTATTGCCGCCTCACCCGCTGCCAGCAACGGGGTTTCAGCCGTCAGTGAGGCCGTTAAGGTGCAGCCATTGATCTTCAGCGCTGAAAACAAGGCTGGTGCCCTCCCCCCAATGCCCCCACCTTGACTCTGACCATTCAGATACCAACAGACAGTCAATAATCAGTTCTGATCAACGGATTCTGCTGTAGTGAAAACTGATTTGCAATT
The DNA here is from genome assembly GCA_020466265.1 of Siphamia tubifer. Classification (NCBI taxonomy): domain Eukaryota; kingdom Metazoa; phylum Chordata; class Actinopteri; order Kurtiformes; family Apogonidae; genus Siphamia; species Siphamia tubifer. Next base: position 27,351,209 of record CM035794.1, on the reverse strand, counting down.
AGATTGACCAAAATGTGGATGTTTTCCATATTTCAGTTTCAGAGGTGGAAATAACGAAGTAAAAATACTTCGTTATTGTACTTAAGTAGACTTTTTAGGGATTTGTACTTGAGTATTTATTTTTCTGACAACTTTTTACTTTAACTCCCTACATGTTTGTATAAATATCTGTACTTTATACTCCTTACATTCTCAGAATAGACTAGAAAAAAAGTCATTTTAGAGGGAAAATCAGTGGAGAGAAGTTGACTTTCTATATCACAGTTATGACTTTTAGCTCATGATTATGCATTTTTTTAAATCTCACATATGACCTTTTTATGTCATAATGATGATGTTTATCTAAATTGTGACTTTTTTTTGTCTTTTTTTCCCCTTAAATTTCCTGTCCATACCCACAAAACTGAGTACCGTGACTTGATCAAATACATTTTCTTCTCTGTAACTCATTTTTAAAGGCTTTATTTTTTTGGATACTGAAACTTTCCATATTTTTCCCTGGTTAAAGTATCATTTCATCCTTGGCAAAGAAATGCAGTTTTACTTTTTACTTTGTTACAGCTGAGAAGTTATACTTTTTTTTACTTTTACTTCAGTAAAGGAGTCAGTACCTCTACTTTTACCAGAGTATTTTTTTCACACCAGTAGCTGTACTTTTACTTAAGACCACCTCTGTTCAGTTTTTCAAAAGTGACAGATTGAGACAAACTTTCACCCTGAGAAAACAAGACTCAAACATCAAAGCTAGATATAGACTTTAGTGTTGAGTGGAAAACTGATGAACCTTTAACAAAGACTTAATGTGACTTTCACTAAGAAACAGATACTTCCTATGAATTTAAGTGACTTATCCAGTCTTACCATATAGGCCTGTACAATATGCACCACAGTCCAAGTCATTTTACATATTTTGAGACCAAGCTATCATTTGAAATACATTTTAAAATTCTATTTGTTTCTTTTGAATGTTTGAGTAGTGATCTATAATACATTGTCATTTTTGAAACAATGTCTGAACAATACTAGGAGACAGTGACAGTGTTTGATTGTACATTTTATGTTTTTAGCATAACATGTTAAGACCATCAACATTAGGTAGAGAATAGTAATAAAACAGTAAAACGATGACAGTCAACATATCTCAGTTCAAATGTTTATATACATTTAACTGTTTTGAATATGGACTTCATGTAAAGACAACATTTTAGGAGAACCATGGTTTGTAATACTCTTGTTTTCATGTCACCAGGTGATAATAATCCAGCCACAGGTCCCCAGCAGCTCTGAGGGGTCCCCAGGGATCCAGGCTGACCTCCCTTCCCAGGCTGAGGCCTTGCCCACCCCCACATCCCCCTCCCAGAAGAAAGATGAAGACCCAGAGGTGAGGGTTAGAACCCTATAAACATTAGAAAACTATACACTGAGAGCCCACTGTCCTGTATTCAGTCTCCAGGTTCTTGGTCATTGATGGATCTGATCCAGAACTGAAAGGGTTTGTTCCCTTCCTTCCAGGTTCATAAAAACTGATACAATAGTTTTTGTGGAATTCTATTGATACAGATAAAAAGGTGTGGTTGAAAATAGACCATCCCTTTCTAAAGTAATAGTCAAACAGTCCCATAGTTTCCTCTGCTGTGACCAATAACATACATGTTACTTTTGCTAAGATGTGTTTGGAAGTGTTTAAATATTGGACGTGAGGTCTGAATGCTGCAAGTCCTTCAGTTTGATGCTTCCTCTGTCCTCCACAGAAAATTGCATTCATGATTGCCCTTGGTCTCGTCACCACAGACCATCTGGAAGGTGAGTTCATGTCCACTAACACAGGACACATAAGATTCAAAAAGAAAATACCACTTTTTTATGCTTCACATGACTCTGCTCATTTCATAGAAATGTTTACATTACATTTTTTTTTGCAGAATGTACAACTTAAAAAAAAAAAAAAAAGGGATGAAAGCCTTTATTATTATCTAGGTACCAATGCTGACCTTGCCGGTATCTGAAACAGTGTTTTTGGAGAATAGGTCCATTACAGAGTTGTGTTTGTGCTGCAGGCACTGCTATGTTTATTAGCACTAGTTCAACTCAACCTGCCATCTTCTTTCTCTTGTTATGTTTAGACTGAAGAAGGACTTCATGCTCATGTTCACTGCATTCTTCTGTTTTTGTTTGTGTACAGCGCCACATGTAGGTGTGGCAAACGTATTACACTGTTTGAACCCACTTTTCCACCTGGACACAACATTTCTTGAAATTATACGTGTTTGGACGTGAAAGTTTTAGAATCCACAAAGTATTTGCTGTAGCCGGACAGACCACGACATGTGTGATGCTTATGCAGGACTGTGGCAGCAGGAGTGACAGGTTACTAGTCTACACATTATGTAAGGAGGGCAACGATTGGCTCTGTGATATATATATATATATATATATATATATATATATATATATATATATATATATATATATATATATATATATATATATATATATATATATATATAATACCAAGTATAAAAACCATGATATAAGATTAAAGTGGTGGTGCCAGGTACAACAAACCCCACCCCTTTCAAAACCGTTTATCTGATTTCTCCATCTCTTATTGCAAAAACATATTTTTGGCCTTTTACCTACATTCACCACAATTTAATGGGAACTATTCTGGACCACCTTACACCATTCCTGAAAATGTCATGCATATTGGTCCAGTAGTTTTTTGCGTAACGTTGCTGACAAACACAAAATCCCCTCACCTCCTCTTTTGGAGGCAGGGTAACAAGTAAACAAAGTAAACTTCAGCCAATTTAGAAATAACCTCAGATCAAAAGATCAACAAAGGAAAAGAAAATGTCTCTTTTTAAAAATCCTGAAGATACTCTTCAGCTGCAGAACTAAACAATAACATAAAATAAATGAAGGTTAAACACTCAACAGGTTTTAGTGTCTGCTAGTTCTAATCTTCCATGGACCATTTAAATGTACTGCTTAGTTTGTCTGAATCATGTGGAAGTTTAAATGAGTTTTTTTTTTCCCTGTGCAGAAATCCAGACAAAGAGGCAGGAGAGGAAGAGACGAAGCACAGCCAATCCAGCGTACAGCGGCATGTTTGAACCCGAGGTCAGAAAAGTCAACATGTAACCATTTCCATTAATCTTAGATCAGCTCAAAAAAGGTGAAAGATGGACATGACAGCAGGAAGCAGATTATTTACTTGTAATTAATAATCCCATCTCAGATCAAAGCCCATTGTATGTATTAGACTGTTTGAAGACGTTTCCACTGATGTGAGTTTCACACTCCTTTGTCTTTGTTCGACTCCAGCGTAAACGTCTGGCATCACATTACCTGAACAGTTCGCTCTTCCTGACGGCACGAGGTAAAGCACACAAACCTCAGCACAGAATTCCATTCAATGATCGGCATGATGGGTAAAATTCTAACTTATTTTTGTTCTACTTGCTCAGTTTGTGGAAGTTAGGGTCAGACTTTTAGAAATCAAAGATGTGATGTGATCACTTTTAACATTTTAATGTGATGACTATTGTCAGGGTCCATAGAAACAAACTCACCTTTAGCCTCTAAACAGCCTGTTATCAGATACAAAGAAGCGGGACGAAATAAAAATGAATGAACCAGTGACACTTGACCCTCGACTTCTTTTAAGACCAGCTTTATCACGCTCTGTTTAAAATACTCATAGTTTTAGGGCCTTGAACATTTCAGTATCAGAGCACAAAACAGTCCTTTTAGTTCAGTGTATCTTAGAACCATGCCTACATTGACTCAGACATTGCACCATAAGGTTCTACAAGCTGCCGATGTACATGTGTTTGACCAAACGTGCTGCATGGCTTCACATTTAACCCATCTGTCTGTCACTAACCTCTGCTCTGCTTCCGTCCACACGCTAGACTCTGAGGACTTCTGCTGGAAGGTAGGTCACATGACTGCTGAGCTCCAGTGTCTGTTGTTATAACAGGAAACACTGAAATATAAAGCTTTTCAACTTAATACCTGTTGCAGCTTAATGCCACTCTTTCAGTGTGTTTGTAACAACATAACATTGAATATTACATCATTAAATTCACTTTTAAAAATATAATTCAGTAGTTTTAAGCTTTAACTGAGTTACACATACACTGATCGCTTAGTAAATGATCCAAAAAAATTTCAATTTGGAGTCAAAATAGCATCAAAACCACTTGACTATTAGCAGTAATTGTTCTAAAATGAAGAACATATTTACAGCAGTGCCATATTTTTAGCCATGATTAAACTTTCTTGCTGTCATAGGTATGAATGGTGTCCCCAAAAAGAAAATTTATGAATTTATGAAACATTAAATTTCATTTCATTGCTCTTACTGTTGCTGTTGTCCATCAATTCCTTCTGGTTTTGTCCTTTTTTCCCCCCCTCTTCTCCAATCTGTCTTTAGTGTTGTGTTTAATTGAACACGGCTCTAGAGTCTGAACATGTATGAATACGTTGGTATCAATTCTGATCTGAGTTGTGTGTGATGTCCTGACAGGAGGACTTGGAGCATGATGATCACTGTGCCATCTGTAAGGAGGACGGTGAGCTGCAGCCCTGCCATAACTGCCCTCGAGCCTTCCACCCCAACTGCCTCCACCCGCCACTCAAAACCCCCCCCAGAGGACCCTGGTACTGCCCCAAGTGCCAGAAGAAGGTACAAGTGACTGACACTGAACCAGCATCTCATTAGTTTAGATTCAAGCTTTCAACAAAAATGGCCGTTTGAAGATCTTGCACCATGATGAGTCTGTGTTAAAAGTACTCACATACTGTACTTATGTGGAAAAAATACTCTGGTAAAAGTAGAAGTACTGATTCAACTTCTCTACTAAAGTAAAAAAAAAAAAAGGTACAATTTCTCAATTTTAATAAAGTACAAAAGTATTTTTTTTTTTTTATTCCCATGAATGAACATACTTATTTAACCAGGAAAAATCTGAAAAGTTTCACAAATATCAAAATTAAACCCTTTAAAAGTGAGTTGTTGAAATTGTGTTTGATCAGGTCACAGTATAGGAAACATTTGAAAAAGTCACAATTGAAATAAAAAGTAATGTGATTTTTAAAAAGTTATAAATATGAGGTAAAAAATTCATCGTTTTAAAATAAATGTTAAAATTGTGAAACAAAAGAGCTGTTCTAAACTACTTACATTAAAAGTAGAATAAAGAGCAGCACCTCTCCTCTAAAGTGACACCATGCTTCTGTAGACGAGTAATGTGTTTAATAATGTTGCTTCAATAAATGTACACAATGAGTTGTGTACATTTAGTGCATGTATTTCAGTTTCACCAATACCAGTTTAGATGTGAATTTGGTTCCTAGTAGTCTTCAGCTCCTGGAGAAAATAAGGTTGAATTTTTGTACAGGGACAATTAAATCTATTTGACTTTGTATGAGGAGGAGGACTCCTAAAACACTATAAACTGGAATGAATAAATAAATGCTAGGATATGCAGTGATCCCTGTGAAAAGCAGATTCATATTATTATTATTTACATTGGTCACTTTTAGCAAATATTTATAATAAAGCCCAGATACAGATTATCATTATTTAATACCAGGAGATAATCTAAAGTCCAAGAAAAATCTATGAAGTGAAGTGTTTGCAGAATAGTCCACTCAAATAATCAAGGACAAATTCTCAAACTACATTGAAACTTTTATTTCTACAGTGTGTAGATGATGATGATGTGAGTTTTCCTGTGTGAGTCTGTGTTTGTTTAAATGTCTACAGATGAAGTGGAAGCATTTGTTCATTTAGTTCTTAGTAAAAACAAAAAGAGAACACGACATTTAAGACTTTACTCAAATACTCACATTTGAGTTCTCAGTCCTCCTGTGTTCAGCTGCTGGGTTTTCATTCTGAGCTGTAAGAAAGACTAAGATGAGATTCCAAAAGAGCTGACTCAAACTCATATCTATTCTACAGGTTCTGAACAAGGAGAACTTATCATGGCCACAGAACTTTGTTCAGTCCTACGTCACACACAAGACAGGTGAGAACTGCCTCTGCTCTGTCTGAACCTGAAGGTGAATTAGTGTTCATACATATACTAAGAGTGTGTGTGTGTGTGTGTGTGTGTGTGTGTGTGTGTGTGTAGTGCGACAGGAGGAGAAACGACGACTGCTGAGGAGAAACAATGAGCTGAAGAAAGAATGTGCTCATCTGGAGGAAGAAGACAAGAACCTCAACAACACACTCAAAGTAACCAACACATCTTTTTTTACTTGTTCTTCAGAACTTTGAATTTAACTGAAATATATATAAACTATAAACTTAACTTTTTAAAATTAAATTCTACAAGATAATCAACATTCCAAATGTATACATTTAATAATTAAATTAAGTCATTGTATGATCTGTTTGGTCTGTGAGTCCATCCAGCTGTATCTACAGATGTTTTGGTCTAAGCGTCACCTGATAAACTAAGAGCCAATTCCAATTCCTCCCTTAACCCTCAATCAGTGCCCTCTAAACTAAGTGTTATAGACAATTTATGACTTAGAAATGGGACACCCCTTAAATGTTGGCCCTGAAATTAATCAGAGCCCCTGTTGTCTCTGTAATCCCTGAAATGAAACAACTTTATTATTATTTTTAATATTTGCACTGTTAACCCTGTCTGTTTAATCATAAGCCACAAACACAGCTATCATCCACTAGTCCATCAGGTCCACGTTTTTAAAATTGTTGTTAAATATCTGTAGATTATTCCTTCAGTTAGAGCTATCAAACACATAATCTGTATAAATAACACAACCATATTCAGCTGTCACCACATACCACGGCTCAATGAAAGGTTAAACACCAGCTATAACTATCGTTAGATAACTCTGTGGCTATGGGAGACGACATTAGCCTGGTCATTTTATACCATTATCGGCACAAGCATGTTATATAGGCTGTTGTCTTGATAAAAACAACTACATTAACACCACGAAAAATGACCATTTTTGTAACGTTAGCTAACTTAAACGATAGCTAGCTTGTCCGCACCAGCCGCTATTGACAAAAGATCGTAAAATAAAAAATACATGTTATGCAACAATGAGGTACATCATTCATAAAACGGACCTAAACTAAGATAATACAATGATTTTCGTAATTTCTATATATCTATTAACAAAGAAAATACTGCATTCTGGGTAACCCTTGCTCCAAAGGGTGGCGTCACTTCGCGGGAGCACGCATGTTGAGATGGAGGGGAAAGGGAGGAATTGGAATTGGCCCTACAACTCATTCTCACTTCAGAATTAAATCTGGGTTAAAATACACAGTAAGACTTTAACAAAGTTTCCAAATACGGCGGAACTAATAACAAATGTGTGAAAAATGAATCCAGACATCACCCTTAAGCTCCATCAGTTGTGACAGATGTTCTTTGTAGAAGTTGACTGGACTGTTACATGTGTGTTTGCAGCAATGTATGGACGTGAGGGACAGGCTTGTGGGTCAGCAGAGGGACACCCAGGCCTCACTGGAGCGCCTCAAAGCTCTCATCAGGCTGATTCAACGTGACCAAGTTATCCAGGTCACTATGACGACCACCACCACCATCGCCGCCTCCCTGCTCTCCCAGGCATGGATCAAACCCACCAGCACCGCTGTCGCCAGCCCATCGGCCACGCCCCTGCAGAAGAGCCACACCCACAGCCAGGGTGACGACAACTAGTTCTGATTTTACTGCCGACGTCGAGGGCAGTGATGCGTTTTTTTTTGGTCCGAATAATATCTAAAGCATCTTTTTTCGGAGAGCTGATGAAAAAAAAAAAAGCGACAACAAACTGAGAAGAGCCTCTGTCTCCACTCGATTCAAGTATTTTTTAAAACCCAACACCTACAGTGCTTACGAGATTTCTTTTTTTAAGTTATTTTCTATTTATTAATGTTCTTGGCCTTAATGTAATTATTACAAGAAGTTAGATTTGAATGCTGCGGCAGAGATGTGAGGGCGATTTTCTGCGCAGTCTAAAAGATATTTCCCTTTTTTAAAAACACAGGTCTAATTATTGTTCTGCATATAGTGAGAGAGAACAGTAGAGTTAGTTGTAGTAACAGAAAACAGAGGAGTGATGACAGACTGTACAGTGATATATCCGAGTAGATGTTTGTTCTCATTCTCCTATGAACAATGTTTTCGCCATAATAATTCAGGTTTTCATTGTGTATGTAAACGCATACGAGCCTTCAAACAAAAACAGAGAATAACTTTTTTTCAGTATTAATAGAGTTAAAGTCAAAGAAAAAAGTATTTAAGAGAAAACTACAGAAATTAGCATTTCTAGTGGAGATTTTAGTATTTTCATGCTGATGCCTGTTGATAAATGTAAGTTTGGAGTATTCAAGGGGATCACTGTACATATGTTGTATTATTATTATTCTTATTATTACATCTTCATTGTCATCACAGGTTCATTTGAATGAGTTGCATTGAAAATCAGTCGGTCCCTGTTTGGAGCAAACTGTTTTCTGTTAAAAACACAAACAAGAATATGATGCAAAAAACACACAGTGAGAAGAGGAGAGTGTATGTACGTCTAAACAGAGTAGCTTTCAAAACACCATAATGATAAAAATGTGAAGTTTCCTAAAAAAATAAATACATGAAGCTTTAAGTTAAGCTTGTTTAACAGTAGTTATGTGTATAACCCTCCTTGGAGACATTATTATAATACTATAAATAATTAACACTGTTAGTGGCAGACACATTTAGTTTTAACCATACTTGAGAATGTTATTTAATTGTTTTTCCATCTCTAAAACAATTCAAGAAGCTGATTTCGAGGTCATATGCCATAAGAAAAAAAATATTCTCACATAATATTGTTGCCAAACAAACTCCATGGTCTGTCAATAACGGTTTAACATTTAGGTTCGTCTTATACATGTGTTTCTTGTTTTTGTGAAATGAAGCCTTTAACATCATAAGTCATATTTTTGTTTGTGTGGGGAAAAACAATAGTTAATAACCAGCAGGGACCAAAAACATTAGTTTTGGTTCACTACTGCACTCGGACACATCGAATGGTCCATGTGTGATGCATCCATTCAGTCCCTTTTCCCTTTTAACCAGTATAGAAAATATGCCAAAAACTGTCTTTGTTTTTGTACTGGGATCACCTTTTAATAATGTCTATAGTGCTTTTTTTTTTTTTCTCCCTGCCTATTTTGTATTTGAATCTTTATTTTTAAACTGGTGTTTTATCAGTGACGAGCCTGTTAATCTGACAGATGAACACTGCCTCAAGTACAAATCGTTTTAATCCAGGGTTTTTATCTTTGTTGCGTCATTTTATAGACATCAGTCAGTTAGAAATGGGACAGCTCTGTCAAACTGCAACAACACTTTTTGACTGTCTGTGGACAAGGGGGTCAAACATGGCGTCCTCGTGGTTTGTTACTGTTCCCAAAAAAACAACAACTAACAAACAAAAAAAAAAAAACAACAATAACTAACAAAACGGAAAAAAGATGAGAATCGAACCAGGAGGCTGCCGTCGTGTCCCACTCGTCCATTTGTCTCACGAGTCTTCCTGCCGGTCCAGAGACGTTCCATTAAGTGTTAAAACACATTTTATTTTTAGTTTTCATATTGTACTCACCACATTTCAGATGAGCTGCGGGTATTTGCGGCCCGTTGATGCACAAATGTGAACAAATGGTCTCATTCACAGGAGAAAAAAAAAAATGTCTATATGGGGAGAACACAAGGGAATTTAAGTTTTAACTGAGAAGAGGCAATTTTATTTCGATCATATCTTTTGTGTTTTAAATATCCAAGATACCGAAAAGATCCTTACTGTTAGAGAAGCATCATCTGCACAGCATGTTATGATAACCGGTGCATTCATGGCTTTAAAGGCGGAGAACGACTCCGAGAGAAATGAAAACATGAAGGATAAAAAACAAGCAATATGACATCAAACCAATCCATCATGTTCCTTTGAAGAAATGCCTGTCAGAAAGGAGGAAGGCTAAAGTGTTCTGAGGCGTTAAAGCCCAATAACTGTGTATATTTTTGTCTGAAGATTTTATTTATTTATAGTCTGCCGCCCCGTTACTTCATTCAGACTGAAACATAGATGCCAAACACTGAAAAGTACTTTTAGTGCTGCATTTGTCCGTGACAAATTGGAAATAAGTCAAATAAAGCTCAAAATGGGTTGCTGCTACTGTTATATGACCAATAAGTGTTTTGAATAAGTATAAAATGTCAAAATGTTTTTCTGAAAACTCATGAATCTAAAATAATTTTGTTGATCAAACTAATGCCTTCATGATAATATCAGATTTTTCTCATTCTTAATCGGTTTATTCATTTATACTCAAACATTAGTGTCCAATAAAGCAGCTTTCACACTGTAAATCCGTCAGACATGAGGCACATGGACCACAGTTCAGCTCATAGACTGAAGTCATTAAATGTACTTTGATCTCTGAGCACATTTCAGTCTGAAGGGAGCAGCTCTTAAAAGTCACTGAACACAGGAACCTTTTTCACCTTGATACGTTCTCGTCGTCCTTCAACTGAGCCAAATGCACAGGTTTTGTTCCAAATTACACTTCATCAGAATACAGAGCCCGGTAGATGTCGCTCATGTCATTGTGTGTTCACTCCAACTTTCAATTTCTACACTTAACATATCTGAAGTTCCAGCTGGAGATGGGCCACACACATACATACACACACCTGCTACTAATAGAACAAGTACTGTATGTGGAAATGAGCAGAATTCTGTATGTTACACCTTAAAGGCTGATGTTTAAATAGTGTGACTATTGATTAGAGCAAGCAGTGGCTTCATACTCAAGTATGAGAGGGTTAAACCTTGACTAAACTGACTTCAAATCTATGTTCTGACTTGTACTGCCATCAGGCCATAACTTTTTGTATTGATTTTATTTTATTTTTTTTTTTGTATATTTCTTCACAACAGCTGTGGATTTGAGTGGATATTCTAATCACACTGATAATCTCTCTCCATTTTCTGTCATTACAATAATGACTTTATGTTATGTAGTGTTGATTTTTACATACTATTAAAAAGAACACTTCATCAGGCACCTACACAACAAACAGTTTAGCCAAAATCAGAAACTACTATCTCTGTTCAGGATTAAAACTGAAGTAAAAACGACACAATAACCACATTCAGAACATGTAACATGAATCCTGTTCATAGTATTTGCTCTTTTTTTCTTGAAGGGATACATGGCGACATGTGTTGGGCTCTGTTTCTGCAGAAGAAACAGATATGCATTAACATTGTACCTGACTTGCCTTTAAATTAATAAAATCATGATCATTGTGGAGTTGTTTATTTGGATGTTTTAGGGACATCAGCAGATTTTTGATAAGAATGTACCATGTGATGCATATCGATTGCTCACCTGAGAGCTGTGATCCAGTAACTCCAGGTGGGAAAGGGGGGGGGGGGGACCAACAAAAAAAAAAAAAAAGAACTGAGATGGATTCATATCAGTGCTCCATGTCATGTCGATACTCCGCCCGTCAAGCCCCGCCCCTTCCTGACAAGAGCCCCGCCGTCCCAAAAACCTCTTCATCTGTTTCTAGAAATCTTCTCCGGGAGAAACTGTGCAGTGCTTAAACAGATCTATTTTAATACATGACACAACATTTGAACAAATAAGACTTAAAAAAAAAAAACTTAGAACATTTTTATATTCTTTTATCAAGAAGCAAAAAAAAAAAGAAAAGAAAACTGAACATTGGGGTTTTCTATTGTTTGCCAGTTCTGCATTCTGACTTCTAGCTTGCAACGTCTGATGTATTATTTTGCCATATGGAGAAGACGACACAAGGGGGTTTAGATGGAAATAAACATGTCTGTTGGCTGTTGAAGTAGAAGATTTTCTTTGTCATTAATAAGGGGACTGTCCAGTGGATAGTGTGTATAGGAAAGTGTTTGTCTTAAATATGCCAATGTAGTTTTTTCTTCTTTATGATGCATTAAAAGTTGATCAATGGAAGTTGGTAAATGGTAAAGAGTAGTCTCACTTTTTTGTACCAAGTTCTTACAAAAAATGGAATCATTAATAAACAAAATTCAAGATCAAATGATTTGATTCAAGTGTCTATTTTCAAGTCACATCAAAACAAATGAAGATTCATCCAGGAGGAGACACGACATGTTTATTTTCTGTTGGCAACTCATTTTGTTCAGGATATAATAAACTACACAACTGTACATAAAAAATGTGTCGTAACAAATTTCAATACTCTTAAGTCAAGCTGACTATAATGTAACACTTTGGGATTAACATCGTTTTAAATGAGTTAATTTACAGTTGATCTTCAGTCATGTATTCACATCAGTACAACATATAATTAAAGCATATCTGTCATGTTAAGTCAGGTCTAAACCATTGTAGGGCAACAAATATACACATGCATTCACTCAGTCTGATGCTTCTGCTTAAGTGGGCGGTGTGGATTATACTTAAGTTAACATTTCTTCAATTCCTGTTTATGTATAAAAGTTATTTCTGAGTATTTCAATCAGATGTAAGGCTGTAGAGATAATTATTAGTCCGTCACTGATCATGCTGTTAATGTCCATCATTCTCAAGGTAATGAACTCTGATCTGATTCACTTTACTGTCAGTCCTCACAAATATTTGAACTTTTTTGCATTTTAAGTGAGAACTAATAAAAGCATTACTGGGTTTGTTTTATTTATTTACTATTGTGGCAAAAGTCTATTTAAATTAAGACTACAAAATCTCTAGACTTAATTCAATGACTAGTAATTAACTTTGGAGACATTTCTTTCAACAAAAACTCCAAATTCAGCCTGTTTGTATGTTGTAATATACTCAGCGAGAATGTGTTTCCCCAGGTACCCACATGTGTTCTTGTGTTCTATTTCCAATTTCTTGTATTTTTACAAGTGCTGCTTCTTGTTAATATGCACCATGTAACCGCTTGATTTGTCCTGAGAACAAAAATCAAGACACGTTGTTTTACCCCACAATATCGACAAAGTCAAAGTCATTATAGTTTAACTAAATCACAACTAACATGATGACATTTTACAAATGCATGAGTAAAAAGACAATCGGGAAATTATTTTGGTTATTAATTCTCACTTTTTGAGATGCACCTGTAAACCATAATGTCCATAATGACAGGTGCTTGACGTACATTAAAGTGTTTTTTCTTACATGATGTGATGTATTGTCAGACATCATCCTCTACAGAAGAGGAAGATGTTCTTCAAACCCTGATGATGGAGTTCATAAAGACACCAGAGTCATTAGTCTGTGTACAGTAGATACACAGCTGTTGGGAAGTCTTACTGGGATAGTTACAAAAACAATCCAAAAAAAAAAAAAAAAAAAAAAAAAAAAAAGAGAAGAGGTGATAAAAGTTCCAGAGGATGATTGAGCATCTGGTCCCTGGTTCAGGGTGTTACCTGTCCAGTTGGGCAGCGGGAGCTGAACAGAGTGTGAAAGTGTTCAATGAGGATCTCAGTGAAGATGTTGATGGGCATCAGAGCAGACAGAGAGATGGAGCCCTGTCGAGGCCAAACCAGGTTCACCCCGAAAACACAGGCCAGGTTAGATGGACTCATCTTATTAACAATACTCTCCTGAGAAACCTGAGGAAGAAATGTCAAAGACTGTGGTAAAAATAATCAACTAATACTTTTATATAATTAACTAAGCATATTTAACTCAATTATACTTCAGCCTATGGGCGGTTGGTTCAGACATATATACCTCTTTGAGTCTTTTCATTATTTTAATGTCACAATCATAGTTTACAATCAGTTACAGTATTACAAAATATTTAAACAAGATTAATGTTACACAGTCAGGAGTCCTAAAAGTCTGGTCTAAGTCTGGTTGTTGAGTGTCCATAGCCTGAATGGCCACATGACACTAAAGAGGGAAGCTCAGACACACAGTTTATAACATCTTCCCGTCGATCCCTCCTCTACTGGGTGTCGTTTCTTCTGGAGGCTTCTATGTGGTGGGGGTTGTCCCTTCCCCCCACTGGACCTAGGATCATCTCAAACTGTGCTGCCCTGTCTTTGGAGCACAGCCTTAAACTCCAAGAATGTTACATTTTATATGAAACATTACTTTAACATTTATATCTGATATTATTGTAAATTCTCCAACAACTGTCCTTATGTGTTTATTGTACATACACACTGATAGTCCACAGTGATGAGTCTGTGTGAGTAATGTACAGGTTGTGCTTCTGTCTTTATTCACTTTTAATGTAGGACTGGATAGGGTTTAGTGTTTGAGGTGTTTGTTAAAGTGCAGAGGCTCCAGTGATATTGTTGAGCGGATACTGTGAGCAGCTGCTTCAAATATCAGTTGGACAAGGTCTCAGAGATGCTTTTCTGCTGCCATTAATGAGAACAGGGTAACACAAAAAAAAAAAAAAAAACTCTCATGGAGTAAAGCCGCCTTGAAAAACAGGCAGACAATGAAGAGCCAGTTTTAACAGGAACTAAAAGCGTAAGAAAAGCTGAAAAGGGCCATTTTCAAAAGGCTCCCATAAGGACACTACAGCTGCTGGCCATTAACGACAAAGAGCACACATGAAACTCATTATTCTATTTCACTCATAAGGCACACTGACGCTTCCTCCTCAGTGAAATATTAAAGCGGATAGAATCTGCTCTACACTTACTACAGAAGTAAAACACCAGTTATAGATGTTTGTGCTGTAACATAATTCTTTTTCCATTTTCATTCGGCACAACATTCATTTGTATCTTTCATAAATGCTGTATAATAAGGATATGTGAAGGTAAACGCACCATGTGGAGGAAGCACATCAGGTACTTCAACACAACAAAATGATGCTCGGGAAGACTTTCGATGATTTGCTTACACCTCGTCACCCGTAGGCTGCTCTCCACATCTACCAGAAAAAAAGACAAGTTCAGTTATCCAGTGAAAATAAATATGATTCCTTCAACCCGCTGCTATTGTTTTTCAGTCTCATTTACAGAAATTCATCTGATAAATACATCGTCATTTGTAAAACTCCAAGTGTGTTGAAAAGACTCGTCCTCTGTCCGTCCTGTCACTCACTCAGGATCTCTTGGACCTGGTTGTAGACTCTGAAGGTGAGCAGCGGTTCAGACAGCTCTCTGAGAAACGTCTTCAAGATCACAGCAGGAACATGAACGTCACCGTATTGTTCAAAGTTCACAGGTCTGCCTGAGGGAGACATGAATCAGTCAGTCATACTTTTCATGGGACGGACTCTGCAGGGTTACGTTAGGGCTCCTCTTTTATTTCCCAGTTTATTTTTTCTGTTTGTTTTAATGTGGCCGCTTGTCTTTCTTTTTCTATGTACAGTACTATGTCGCAGTTACACCACAAGGTATTAACGCCAGGTGCTTAATTATAAATACAAGCAGAAGAACAAAACAACATGAGCAAAGATACTGTTAATGTTTTATGACAAATCTGACTATTGTGTCATTTATTATTGATTTTATCTGGTTCTTTTCTTTGTGACACATTCAAAATAAACTGATCTGAGTACCACCTTCTTTGTTCATGTTTTACACTTGTCTCTTCTCAGCTAGTTTGTGCCCTCCACTTTTATTTTGGACTCATTTGTGATTGTTAAAATAATGATGAGGCCAACTCGGTCTCTTACTGACGTTGATATAAACATGTCTCTAACAGGCAACAGTTACATGTTTTAATAACGATAATTCTGCTTGTATAAAGCTTTGAACTTATTTGGGTGGTTAACAGACCCACAGATGTTCAAAAAACAGTGGCTGTTAAATTCAGGTTTGGATTGAGTGTGTCCTCCCCTGTGTGTAATGAAGTGGAAACAGACTCAGTCAGCAGCATGATGCTATCTGAGCTGTAGTCCAACACACTTATCGATCTCAGCTTTCTGGTAGAGAGAGATAAAAAAGGTTTCTGCTACTGAGGAGGGACTTTGACTCACCGAGATTATAGAGTTTCTGGACGTCCTTGATGAGCTGAACATGAGCTGAGCGTCTGAAGATCCCCTCAGTCCTCAACCCTGACTCAGAAAGAAAGAGGCAGAGATAAATACAGGCATTAACACCACCAGTGTTTTATGTTCGTCTACTAAAGTGATTATACAGAAACCAGGAGCAGTTACTGTGTGCCTAAAAAGCTTTATTCTATTAAAGTTGTTAAAACTGAGGCATTAAGTGGGAGGAGTTACTTGGAGCCCCTTGTTTTCATGCTAATGACTTCCCTCATTTGTCCTATTGTGGAAGCTGAGAACACAAACTGCAACTTCAATCAATTCATGATGAAATCCACCTTAGTTTGGAAGGAATTGAGTAACCATGGCAACGGGTTTGGTTCTACAACAATGTAGTGTTTAGAATTCACCAAAGCTCGACTGTGTTTTTCTCCAAGAGGGCAGCAACTGATCTGTCAAAGATGTCTGTGTTGGTATGACTACATAACACTCTACCATGAAAGACTTTACACTGGCATTAAGTTCATGTCATTCTATTCAAACAGAATCCTACAACAATGCGGTGCTTTTCATCTGTTTTGGACTGAGAGTATTTATCAAAAATAATCTATCTGATCTCTGCCTCTAAATATTACGACTGTCAAACAACTTACACTGGTAAAAAAAAAAGTCAAAGCCAATTGTTGGACTGAAGTTTCATTTCTACTCGTATACTCTTTGCTATAAGTCATATTACTTTTATTTTGCATTCAAAGTGACTTCTCTTGATGTTACATATACTGTTTAAACAGTCAATATTGGAACTAAATGATGATAATAAAGTACACACATTCCATAGTTTACAGTGAATAGTGACTGAGGGGGTGATTTCACACACAGGTAAAATTAAAACAAATCAAACATAGATAAAACAAAAACATATGCCTAACTTTCTTTCTGCTCCTTTCAACTCATTTCATCCACTTCCACAACACATTAGTAGCAAACAATCTCACATTTTCTACAGGCTCTGCAGTAAAAAAAACAAAACAAAACAAAAAAAAAAACATATATGGCTTTTAACACAATAATCCCACAAAAAGAACATTTTAAAGCCTCTGAGCTTGTAAAGAAACCAATGTTTACGTATTTTTTCTTAACTTCGTATAACTTTTCTTTAAACTCATAACAGTTCTTTCCCTGAGGAAATAAATATTCTGACTTCCAAGGTACAGTAGAGCACATAAGAGTCATCCAAGCTCTCTTCTATTTTTTTATTGTTTGAGAAAAGTTCCTTGTGTAGCGCTAAACCAATGTTTTATACAGCTTCATGAACAGTGGGGGACACCATCGTGAATGGCACCGCATGCAAGACATTGATGGCATTACTTGGACTGGCAGGGTTGGAAAGGTGAGAGGGCAAACTGAGTTAATGATATGATTTAAATAATACTCTCCATGTCCTAACATAATATGACCTAGAATTAACAGGAGCAAATCTTCATCTTCCTCACCCAGTTTACCCATCCTCTCTACATTTATGAGATCATAACACATCTTCTTTGACAATAACCTGTACATTCTTTCTACCTTTCCCTGGTTCAGTGGGTCATATGGGGAGCTTTGGATCCCTCTTACCTTACTTTGTCCTTTAAGCTCACATCTCTAGTCCTACTGCAAAAACTGAAGCTAGCCCATGCTTATTAATTTAGTGACAATAAGTGGTGCTAGGCTCAACAAACCCCGCCCACCTTGCACAGATTTTACATGATTTGTCCTCTCTCTTATCATTGACTGTGACCTTGACATTTGACCTACATTCACCAAATTTGAATGGAATCTATTCGGGACCACCTTTCCTGAAAATTTCATGGTAATCGGTCCAGTAGTTTTTGCTTAAAGCTGCTTACAAACAGACAGACAGAAGGACGGACAAGACAGACAGACCAACAAACAAACTGACTCAAAAACAATACCCCTCTCTCCGTTTCTGGGGGGGTTGGGGGGTGATAATATCCAGTTCACACCAAAGCTTTTGCATAGCATTGCCATTATTGGTTATAATTATATCCCCAAACAGAGTTTCAGGGATCCTTAATGTTATCGCGATAACTCAAAAAATATTCAGTATAAAAATTCCACATTTTCCATACCAATGAATATCATGGGGCGGATAAACTGATTTGATTTTGGATGATTTACCATTTGTATATGGCCAACAAGGGGGAGATCAGAAGTTTAAAATCATTAAACACTCTTGTTCATATCTCTGGAACTATTTGCCTGATTGACTTCAAATCAAGTGCAAATTAAAGGTTGTGACCTGGGGATGCCTCAGGTTATGGAATGTCCTGAGGCAAATGTCCTGAGGCAATTAAGGCTTGGGGAGTTCAGATATATACCCCTATCTGTCACTTCCAATGATGTATGCCTAGTTAACCTGTGTTCTGGTGAGGGGAGCGTCATAAGTGTACTGTTGGAGGTTCTTATTGTCCTTATTGAAACGCTAGTTTGACGCTCATCAGACTCCCTCGTATCTTACACTCAAAAAATAAAATAAATCCATGAGTCCACTTCTTGAACTTAACTGTTTACTTGAAAACTTGAGCATTACAAAACTCAAGGGATATCCACAATTACAAGACGTTAAAATTCAAAAACAGCATGTCTGAGAAAAGAAAAAGTAAGAAAGAAAAGGAGAGAAAAGTCAAGGTCAAAAAACTATTGCGCTCCAATCTCCGTCCTGATTCCTAGTGACCTTCTCACCATGGCAACCACCCCCAGTGGGTTTTTAAACTTCACAATAAAAGTCCTCATACATTTTAAATGAAATGTACATATGTAACTAACATTTTAAATATTTTTCAATCATGAAATTACAAACAATATTTATCTTAAGTATGAACTTGCATCCTTTGAAATAAAAATTATTCAAACTAAAATAAACTGCATTTAGGCTCCTACAACTGTTATGGTAGTGAGTAGCATATCCAATCTATCCCTGGTTGCCACTGAGGTATTGTAAGGAGACGTTCTCACCCTCATTTTGTTCATTGTGCTGATTGATTGTGTAATAGACTAATTGTATAATGGTGTCTGAGTGCACAGGTCCTTAGGTACTGGTCATTATTTCACTCCATCACTCGTGGGGCTACACTCCTGAGTATATCACTAACACTGTCTGTAGTTCTGTGTCTTGTTCCAAGTCTGCTGATGACACTTTAAGACACACCAAGTTCACGAGCAACATTTGTTTGCCTGTTACCATCTAGTAGGTGCACTATGGCCATTAAGTGACATAATGTGCTCATGGCTGTTTGAATGATGAACTGGGAATGATTTACTTACATGTGGCAGTAATATAATATTAGAATATCAATATTCTCTGTTGCTACAGTTTGATGTAAAGTCAATAAATTGTTAAGCCACAGGTATGAAGTGAATACAGTAAGAAAAGCGTTGCATGCGTTTTTCCCCTGTTTTCTGTTAACTGTATTCAGGCAACTAAGGTTCACACTCTACTTTCTGGCCAAAGCTGAATTTCTGTAAAGTCTGTGT
Source organism: Siphamia tubifer (assembly GCA_020466265.1). Lineage (NCBI taxonomy): Eukaryota > Metazoa > Chordata > Actinopteri > Kurtiformes > Apogonidae > Siphamia > Siphamia tubifer. The sequence goes on along the minus strand of CM035794.1, from coordinate 27,331,662 downwards.
ATGTGTATGAATACACCGTGTGGTTTACCTATGCGTGTATTCAGACCTGATACTGATATAAGCAGTGACTATAGTGATGGAACACACAAACGTCTGCAAATGTTTGGTTCATTGGTATGTCATCACAGATCTCAACAAACTAAATACAAGGATTTTGACATAATATTGTTACTTAGTCATATACCAAGTCAACATAGCATTAACTCATTTGATTTTATGTGTTTATAGTGACTGTAACCAAGAATCTCACCTTTCTCCTTCAGGTAGGTGATGGTCTGGGACATCACGAGTGGGATTATAGACTCTCTATTCTTCTCTCTGATGCTGTCCAACAGTTTATTTATTTGGTTATTGATATCAACTCATGGCACTTAAATGGTATCAATATATCATAGTGAAGAACAGGAAATAGACACTCACTACTGGAGACTGACACCAAACTGTTGAGTTGGCAGGGGGGGCCGTGGTGGGGGTTTTTTCACTGAGGATAGGGGTCTATCTTTCTGTGTTGCACATATCTTCTCATCATGTCTGAATAATAGCAGGAAGAGCAGATGAAGTAACTATTTTCTCCTTTTTGTGGGAAATAAGACAGAAAAAAAGCAATGAAAATGAAAACTTGTGTAAAGGATGAACCAGTACCTGAGTACGTCAGGAGGGATGATGAGCTGCTCATAGTTCAGGTGATCTCTGAGCTCAGCCAGGTAGTTCACATACGTTAGCTTCTTGCCAAATTTGTGACTATGAAGAAAATAAGGAGGCATTACTGTGATTTTACACTGGAACTGTGTTCAGCAGGTGGGTCACCTGTGTTTACCTGATCAGAGGTTTGAAAATGTTCCAGACGATCCTGATGAAGTTCGTAGGGTGAACAACATAAAGGGTCTTCAGGTTTTTCTTGTATCTGAAAAACACACTGATGTTTAATGAACATATAATATGCAGGTGTGGGCCTTTTACAGCTTTACAATTATTTTTTCATTATGAAGAGGACAGCAAATGACAAAATACAACTAAGGCTGAATCCCAATTCACCCCCTGTCCCTCCATTTTGCATGTACACGTGAAGGGACAGCGTTGTCCTAATTCTCAATTAGACACAGGGGGAGGACCATATAACCTCAAAGTGGAGAGTTTCCACAATCACACTATGAAAAGAGGCGTAGGAAAAAATCCCCCATAATTCTGTTCAAATCATCAGCTAGATGGAAGTAACAGCCAAAATGTGCGAAAGTGTGATGAAAGAAACACACAAATGTACAGATTTTCTTCATCAACTTATAAACAGCTTATAGACCATTTAATACAGATTTAATGGTCAAGACTAGCATCATCTCTCTCATCCTTCAAGAAACATGTGAAGACTCTCCTCTTTCATGAATACCTACTGGGGGTGGGGAAGAGACACCCACTTATTGTTCTGTACATTTCCTGTCAACCTTGTCAAACTGCTAGTGCTACAGGCTATAGATTATGTCCTCTATTGTAAGTCGCTTTGGATAAAAGCGTCTGTCAAATGTAATGTAATGTGTAATTGACTGCATTTCTGTGGTTTATAGTTCAGAGTTGCAAAGATACCCAAAGCCCATGGATCAGAGACAGTTACTGCTGCTAACAGCATGGTGAATACTTTCAAAAACAGTTTTGACATCCGTTAATAGCAGCATCGATGACTGCTAATAGGTCAGGAAGGGTTGTCCCATTCCATAGGAGAATGTTTCAACACCTATCAGCTCCTTTTCAAGGGGTAGTGCCAAGGGAAAGGGGTGTGGGGGGGCAAGAGGTGAATTGATAGTCAGGGACATTTTATGATTATTTCGAACAAAATACCTACATACAGAAGCTTTAATACATGTGCATTCATTATAGATCCACTAGCTAGTATCTGCTGGGATCAATATCGTCTGGCACAGAGAAGAGGGTGGAGACCAGAGCAGAAGAAATGTTCTGTTGAGTTTTTCAGTCTCAGTCAATACCAGTCAGCATTGGAAATCATTTAACAAAAAAAGTTGTACGTGTGAAGGTTGAATTTAGTCAAAGGTGATCAAGATTCACACACTGTAAAAACTGAGGATAAACTACATGTGTGAGCTAAGATACTTTGTTCAAATTTGACACAATTCAATACTGAAATGCCTGCAATCTTGTCAGCAGTCAGAAAAAAAAGCTTGAGTTGAGGACAGACATACTTCCTATCAAATTCATTGTAAGCTTCTCGCAGCCATCGTAAAGATGGCTTATTGCTGCTTCTTAAACCATAATGGAAGTAAACCAAGATGTAGTCCATCTCCACATACTGATCAAGCGTATACTTCAGGTACCTGTAGTAGGAAAACAACAATAAAAAAATTAATTAAACTACTTTGTAAACTCTGAAATGATTAAGTAACAAGTATTTAGAGAATGTCTAATCTCGCCCATACTTTGTGCCAATCTCAAGTTTCTATGACAACCTGCTCTTGAATTAGAGCTAATAATGTGATTTTGACCTTTCTGCTAAATACCACTTTGACCTTTACTCAAATGGATCATTGCATTTGATGTGCATTAACTATATGTATATGCCCATGTAATTTCATGGTGATATCTCAAGTATTCATTGAGTTATAGCATGATATGTCTCTGCGGACAGACACACAGACAGACACACACACACAGATTACAACAATCTCGCCCAACATCATTATATAGACGTACTCCAGCAGGCGCCGATGGTTCAGCTGGTGGGAGGGAGGCAGACAACAACTGCTGAAGATGATCAACTTCCTGCCATAGTTGTCGTCTCCTGGAAGTGAAAGTGAGAATCAAAATCAGTATCTGTTAGTCACCAGAAAAAAAACATAACTGAACATAATAGATTCATCTAATAATACAGTTTACTAGTGGAGTGTCTTTCTGTGTTAAACTCTTGTGTTCAACTCAGGTCAGATGATAAATGCAAAGCTCTTAAAATGGATCCAGAAAGAACCAATGTCCAAACCCAAAAAAAACAAGAAGATTTAAGAGTTCAGTAAAGAAAGCTTAAAAATGAACAAAGAAATAGACATCACTGAAAAAAAAAAAACTTTGTCAGAATTAGATCCAGTACAAAAAAAAAACCCTAAGCAAAGAAAATGTTTTCAGAGAGAATGATTTAAAAGTGAAAAATTACTACATTTAACCATATGCATAATATATTCATTTGTGCATTTGGTGACTCGTATGGCATGATCATATCTTATTGGCTGATACTGACAAAGCATTTCATTTAGCCTCTGTCTCACAAAGTTTGCATCTACTTTTGATTAGACATGTATTCAACATTGTTTTTATAGTAAGGTCACCCAAAGACATCATGGAAAGTCAGTGAAAACATTTTGGGGTCAGTTTGGGAGTGTCTGAAGAAAAGAAAAACACTGACATGTGAAAACTTTACTGACAGATGTTCCTGTAGGTCCAAAAACATGATCATGGAAAACTGCCATTAACATGAAAACATATCCATGGAACAGGTCGTTCACTTTGACTGGCCTACTCTCCTACTGCAATTAACTCGTACTCTTTCTAATGCAATTTCAATTGTCAAAGATACATTCAGTTTACCATCAGCAATGAAAAAGTAACAAATATTTATATTTCTAAAGCTGTCCATGTTCATTTTTTTCCCCAAATGGCAAATAAATGCCAATGTTCAGAATTTTCGTATTCTTCTGTAAGTTAACTTCTTACTGACCAGAAACCTGGATGATCCCATGTCGAGCCACATCGTAGTATGGGTGGGATGGATCAGGACTTGGTTTGTTAGTGGGAGGACCTGAAGGACTGTGTGAGACGCACATCTGCTCCTTCTCTTCTGCTTCCTCCTTCTGAAGCTCTGTCAAATATAAAATACAGATATAAGTATAAAAATTATATTCAACCATTTTCTAGTTAAGCATACACTATGAAGTTCATGTTTGTGTTCATGTTTAGAAGGTAAACAGGTTGCTGTAGTTTCTACTAGAGGATTCTTTTTGTAAACTGAATATCATCTGCTATATCCCCTTCTAAAACACAGGGCCAGAGATGTATTAAGGTCTTTGGTGCTGAATTGGAAAGTAAAGCCATTTAAAATTAAATGTGAGGAGATGGAATTTTAACTCCATTACCTAATTCCAATAGTTAATATTTAATTACTTTATATGTCTCATAAGACAAGTAGTCGTATAATCTTCTCCACACTATGTATACTATAGTACTCCTTCATCCGCATATGACTGGATTGACAGGACTTTTATTTATTTTTACATTCAATCATATCTATTAGTGATACAACTTTGGACCCTTCTTTATTTTTAAAAGAAAAGGCCAGTTTGTACTCATATAAGGACCTGTCTGTGGTGAGAGACAGATCAGATCATATAATCAACTGACTCATAAATGAAATAACCTTTAAATGTGCAACAATATTACACATGCAAAAGTTGAGAGAAGTCATCATTTGTTACATTTACAGAATAATAATGCTACAAATGGTACACAACTGTAATGAATACATTTTAGAATAGCCTAACATGTACAGTTTACGTACAGAAATAAATCTGCAGGAAAACCATTTGTACCAAACACCACCTACTAGTTCCTAAATTATTTCCTTATCTGCTCTGGATGGACCACATTCAGAGCATTACCACAGAGAGAAAAAATTGGAACAGGGCCTAAAGACTGGGTGGAAACTGTCACCAGACTCTGCTTTGTGCTGTGGATGTTTATCCTGCAGCACTGTGGGAAGTTTTCTTGTAAACACACAAGTGAACCTGATAACAGATAGGAAATGATGATGTGCTCAGACTGAGTGGACAAAAGGCTCATTTTAGTACAGAAGTAACAAAAATCCTGTGGAACAACCACTTTTAGTAAGAGAAGAAATAATGAATTTCAAGATACTGGCAAAAATAATTTCAGTTTAAGTTAGAAGTTAAATCTAACCATGTCAACATGTATCAATATGTGCTTCACAAAAGACTAGAAAACACACAAAGAACTAAAAACCTAAAGAAATGAAGTTTGCGTCTGACATCACATTTCACATGACATGTTGGCATATAAAATTAATAGTCAATCAATATTTTTCTGCTAAAAAGATGTCAGTAGACAATTTATTATACAGATGAGGCTTAAAAAAGACCAGTACTGACAAGACTGAAATGGAAAAATGACTTATTATATGGGACAATTTTAATGCTCAATGTTATTTAATTCGAATTCAAATGAAGACTAATTGTCACATCTTTAATCTTTAAAGTAGTTTTTATACATTATGTAAACTGAACCTGTTTGAGTTTGGAAGTGTCAGAGGTAGATGTTCTCCAGACACACAGGAAACTGTACTGGACACAAACTGATATGAAAGTCTTCAAAGACATCCATGTAAAGAGGTTTTTTTTTACATTTTTTAATCATTCTTTATGATTCCTAAAACAATCTAATTTTATTCCATTCACTTTTATATATGCAGCCTGTTGTAGTAAGAGTAAGTATAATACAGATGCAGAGGATTTAGTCTGACTTTCCTGTTTATTAATTACTCACCAACTTCTGCAAGTTGCTCCAGATCTGCAAGTGAGGTCATGTTTATATCTTCTTATGTTTTTTTTCTGTTTATACAGGGAAAAACAAAGAAAACGGATCACCTGCTATGACCTCAGTTACAGTCAAAACATAAGAAGCAGAATGAAACTAGAGTATATACCAGGTGCTGTGCTAACTGCCGAACACTTTCATGCTATAAATGAACTCAAATTAAGATATAAAGTGAAAATAAAAACACGCAATATTTACTGAGAGCCAGAAGACAGTTTTAAATAGTCGTACTGTTACAAAACGTGGTCCGACGTGAACTATCTTATCATTAGAAGCAGTGAAAAGTGAAAGCTAAAAACTAAAAACAGCAATTTAGCAACACCTGTGATTTTAAATAAGAAGAATAAACCACGGAAGACTTATGAGCAAAACACGGTTACATATCCTTTAGTTTCACCTACTGACGGGTTAAATAACTTCTCAATAAGTACAATACAAGAAGAGGAGAAGTTGTAAATAAACATTTCAACGCTTACCTGTGACAGTAAGTAGCTAACTAGCATTAATAAATCCACAGGTAGCACAGTCGAGCCAAACTTCCTCAACCTACCGTCCACTGGCATTCGTACTGCGCATGCTCAGTACGGTCTGTCACAAACCAGCGCTCATCTTTCTTTCTTTCTTTCTTTCTTTCTTTCTTTCTTTCTTTCTTTCTTTCTTTCTTTCTTTCTTTCTTTCTTTCTTTCTTTCTTTCTTTCTTTCTTTCTTTCTCACAACAAAAACAATAAAAAATATTTCAGAATTAAATTACACAAAAAAGGTTAGGAATCACAATTCAGTTCACATTATTTTATTTTTCACTAGTTTTGCTATCATTTTGTTATTATGTGGAAGTGTAGGTGAATTACAAACTACAAAAGTGCACTGAATTCGTCAACAAGCCTTCCAAAAACAACACCACATATAAATCAAAATATAGGATATTTGGGTAAAACAAATTAATTATTCTTACCATCTAAAATGTGTAAGTTCAAAAACAACAAACTGTAGAAAATATTACAGAAGTGTTCAGAGAGGATTATAATTTAGGGCGGGGGGGTGGGGGTGGTCATTAGAGCTAAACTACGGAACAAACTTATTTTGAAGATAAATAAATGTCCCAACATAAAATGTAAAATTTGTAACAAGGATGTGACATTCGTTAGTACATGGATGAAGTAATAATTTGACTTCTCAAGGGTTTCGAAGGCTGAGTGTTATTTATTTGCTATTTTACTTAATTTGTAGATAGTGGGAAAAGAATATAAGTGTATATATGTACATGTGTTTATGTATTAGTATATTCTTTGGGTAATAATATGAACTTATTATTCATATTAAGTTGAAACTAATAAATAATTAGTTTTATAGGTATTAAATAAGGAATTTATATATTTAAAATAGAAATCCATGGCAGTTAATTGTATAACTTTGAACACCCATGACAAAAATGACAATAATAATATCTCAGGAAAGTAATGAAAATAACACAAATAGAATCTAGTTTTAAATCAATAAAGACATTGGATAAATGGTAATTATGAACTTATGGAGATTTGGTGAGAACAAATAAATTCAGAACTTCCTCCAACTCCAACAACAAAAATATAGTGTTATATTTATTTAGGCTACACAGTTTACAAACTGTACATGCAAATACATTAGACATTTTTTGCCTTTAAATGTGAGCAACATACTGAAGCCAATCTATTGACTCACACCCAATGCCACCTAAAATCTCCAAGTTCACCCTAATCAAATGTCAGACTCATAAAAAAAAATTACTTGGTGTAAATTTAGATTATCCTTAACCCATAAAGACCCAGTGTGACTTCTGTGGCAGTTCTATTTTCTCTCTGTTTAATTTTTCTTAAGTGATTTATCATCATTTATTAAAATATTATCATCTGTAGTTTTCATTTATACAATAAAAATTAACTATTTTCCCGTGCTTAATTTACTGGTCATGTAAATGTTCATAAACTCTCATATTAAAACAAATTGTAATAGTACCAGAAACAGGAAAAAATGAAGATAATGTGACTTTTTCAATAAAATACATCATTAACTGAACATAAACCGAGTATGTTCATGTTACTGTCATTGGTTGAACAATGTAGGTTTTACTGGTGAATCAATGTTGTAGAAGATGACAGTGTTTCCACAATAACAGCCTCTAAACATCCCTATGGATTATATCTGATGATTATGAAAAGATTACAAACTGTATTTTACACCTGTTATTTACATGTAAGTGGATCAGAAGTTATTAAATATTTTATACTGATAAATGAATTTGGTCACCAGTGGTTGTTTAGGTCTTTATGGGTTAATTTAAGACACTCAACTGTCTAGTGGATATGAATAAGTAGGTATAGACAGCATCCTGTTGACCTTTGGGTGGTCTTAATATTAGGTGTCCCCTCTTTCCTATACTTGTTTTAGTTCAGGCAGACTTACTTATAAGCATAGGCAGTTCAGTCTGAAGGACATCTGTAAATATTTGATGATTTGATTGAGTTGTGATAAAGGATCTTGAAATAAACTACACATTGAGATCTTCCCAGACCTTATCTTTTGTAGGTTCTTTGTCCAAAACATATGTTTGATGCAGGCAGTGTGGCAGATGACATTCCATGACAGGGATATTAATCATCTCCAGTACTGGCTTTGGCTTTTTGAATATCTGCCATTTCTTGTCTAGCTCCAGCTTTTTGTCTTTTCTGGATGGTGAATTGTCTCACTCCTTGTTTTATTATTCTGATCACATCTCACTGCCAATGTCTGCAACAGCTGACAGGTCTGTGATGTTTAATTCACCTGAGCATCACCTGGATGTGAGTCAGTGAGCAGCAGCATCGCAAAGTAAAAGCATATTTAGAAAAAAAAAATGCACAACTTACACTGGTCGACAAGTAAAATGTTTCCAGAATAAAAGTAATGAAATTTAACCAGATAAAAATTTATTTTACTGATAAAGAAAACTCAAGTCTTAAGTGCTGGTTGATTGAAGTTTCCTAGATAAGTCTGGGGTCAAAATGAAACTATTAGAATTAACAGTAGAATAGGTTTTAGTCCAAAGGAATATTGGTCTCAGATCTACCAGATCTACTTCAAAACACTGTCTGCACATTATGATCCATTCACTTTACAGGTTCTTTCTAGTGGAATATTTATTGATCATTGTATACATGTACATAAACCACCATATATGTGGAATAACACACCATCATATATATTAAAAACATGAACTAACCAACACTTTTGTCATTTTTTATGATCCAGTTTAATAAACTATGTAAGATTTGACACATTTAATGTCTGATTATGAAGCAGATACTTTCTAAAAAATAGTGTAGAGCAGTGTTATCATGGTTTTAAATAATTTGTTTTACTCATTTGCACTTATAATTTCTTAAAATAAATTAAGGTAAGGATAAGCTACATTGATTTTCTTTAAAACCTCAGTTTTTGTTCATAGTGAATCTTTCATCACTTCACCTTCAGATTTATTTTAGTGTGGCTAAATACAAAGCTGAATATGATGAAAGCCTGACATCTATTGGACAGAAGCGGAATTTCAGCAGCTGTGTGGATTTTTTTTTACTTTCAAAGCCAATTGATGTTATCTGACAGCAGTGGTTCTCAAATTCAGTCCTCGTGGTCCACTGTCCTGTATGTTTAGACATCTCCCTTATTCTTTCTTTATTTTTTTTCTTAAAAAAAGTACCTAATTAGAAATCAATTGCAAAATAAAATTCAATAAAAGAAATTAATTAAAAGTACATTTAAAAGATTTTTTACAAAAAAAGATTTAAAAGAATTTAAACAATTCAAAAAATAGAAAAAAATAAAAAAATATATAAAAACAAAAAAAATTCAATTAAATTCAAAATAATAAAAAATACATTACGCTATTATCAGGATTCTGAAGAGCTGATCAATAATTGAACTAACTACGTGTGATAGAAGAGGTAAATCGCTAAAGCATACAGAGCACTGGGCCATGAGGACCGGATTTGAGAACCACTACCTTACAGATAGTTACCTCACCCCCTGACGGGTGTTTATTTCCCTCGTGAGTACCTGAATTTTTGGTCCCCATAGTGTCAGAGGTTCCCATGGTGTGACTGTGTAAGCACATCAATGTCCCCATAAAGATAGCGACACAAGCACACACACACACACACACACACACACACACACAGAATCTACGTATATATGTTTTAAGATGTTTCAGAGGGAACCGAACAGTCTTGATTTGAGCTTGGTCTGAAGGGAAAAATCCTGCAGGGAAGGATTTACCCACAAACAAACACATTTATATGCAAAGCTTTCACAAACTCTGTGGGGAATCATTTCAGAGAAATAGTCTTTGTCTTTTGCCCTCATGTTGGCGGAGCTCGAGGTGACAGAAGAAAAAGGGAGTTACATGAAACACAAGAGACCATAAAAAAGACATCAATAACAGTGAAAACACAGTAAAGTCAAACAATACAAGGACAAAGTCAAATAGTAGGCGATTAAATGTCCTTTAAAACTGATTGTTCTGGGTTTCTGGCACTTACAGCAGCAGCCACTGCTACCTCTTAAATGTGTATTATGTGCAAAAAAAAGTGTATTATGTGGGTGAGTGAATGAATATTTTACACTATGTATAGAACCATAGAGCCTTTTTTTTGCCCCCCCCCCCCTTTCCTTTCATATTATAAATTGTATTGTAATGTATTTTAATCTACTATAGCCCAACCAGGGACAGGAGCTGAGAATTAGCACAAGCTATAAACTTTATATGAATCACATTAGCTTCAAATCTGTAACTATGTTTTACTGCACTGTCCCTGTCAAATAAATAAATCTATTATTATGAATTACATCATTATCCACATTTATTCAACTAAGTGCCAACTCTCAGCTTACAGTCTTAACCCTTTGTTGGTCAGCTCAACCGTTTGGTAGAGGTAACTTTGAACCATGATATCTAATCTAAATTTAAATCCTTTGACACCAAACTTCTTGGGCAGTTAATAAAAGTGTTTCCATTGCACTTTTGTGATATGTTAGAATATTGAAATGTCTGAAAAACCACCTCATGGAAGCGTGAAAACTTTTTATTGATATTTGATATTGATATTTATTTGTTTGTTTTTTTTTTCGAAATTCAGGTGTTTCCATTACCAGTTTTTATAGCGATATTTACATTTTGCGAATTTGCACAGCTAATGATATATTCAGGTCATACTAGTATATCACCAAGGAAGATGATCATAACCATGACAACACCTCTGGTGTGATCTTTTCTTTTGGACACACAATTGCAGGCAAGTTAGATTTTTTTTCATTTTATTAACCTATAGAGTATATTTTACATAAATAATCCTCATCATGTTTCAGAAATACTGGTATTTATGTAATAATTTTTTGAAATCATGCTCAACCAAAAGGTAGAAATGATAGTAAAGGGTCATGAATGCTTATGCTAATGCTAATGCTAATCACTAATGATACAAACACAAAAAGTTAACACATCTAATTTGAACCAAGTCGCAAATTATGATGGTAAGATTGGTGAAGGAATAATGTTAGTTGTAATACTTTACTTAAATTTAGAGTCAGTAAAAAAAAAAATCTATGTTTTATGTTATAATAGTCCCTGTGAGGTGGAAAAGGCAAAAATAAAAAATGTTTTATTGTGATTTTTGTACTGTGACCAACACAGGGTTAAAAGCCTAATACTGTTAAGCTTTTTACTTTAACATGTTATGTGTGTGCTTTATGATAGAATGCTAGACTTGATGCTTTTCACCTTCACTGTCAAACACATCGTCACATATTTCATCAGCAGAGGGCAGAGGCTGGACGTGCACATGGTGGACAAACCACCACCACGTCCTCATCCATCACAATATACTTCTGTTTTGTTATGGTGGGGTAACTTCCTATTTCCAGACATTTTCTGATCAAACCCTTACATAGAGGCCATCTTATCAAAACCACTAAATAAAAATGTAAATAAGGTAGAAAATCTACCCTGTGGTCCACTGATTTCATTTTCAGATTTTTCCGTTTTTTTTTTTTTTTTTGGGGGGGGGGTATTATTATTATTCATTGAAACACAAAAAGGAAAACAGAAAAAAAAAAGCATCGCTATCCATTTTTTTAATTTTGGTTTGGGAAACAAATAATGAAGAAATTAGTTGTTGCATCATTGTCTTATTTTTGGTTTTATTTTGAAAACTGAATGAACAAATGATACACGGATTAAACAATAGCTTCACTTTTCCATAAAACATGAAACTGTTGAACAGTCACATCTGCTCCACGTGTGTGTATTTATTTATTGTATTTAAACTGAGAGGAGAGAGCTGCATGATTTATTTGGATTTTCATGTCTCTGCATTTTTTCCTCAGTGTCATCACCCCCCCAAATATTCATCACATCATCATCATCATCATCATCATCATCATCATCATCATCATCATCATCATCATCATCATCATCATCATCATCAGGAAAACCATAACACAAATTTGACATATTATAAACAACAGTAACTGTGATAGCTTATTTTATTTATTTTAATATGAGTAATCACTAAAGCTTGTCCTCCAGACCTATTAAACTACATTTATTTTGACAGTTTAAGGACAAGATCACCTCTATTATTTGCAGTTAACATTAACAACAGCAACCAAAGCGAATTAGGCAGTAAACATTTATTCTTTGTCAAATCATTTTTGATCCTAGGGCTCAGTGTACAGCTGTATGTATTCATGATGATAAGCTTTCACAGTTGTGCCACAACACTGGGGAAATGGTTTCAGTCTATGAGTGAAAACACAGCTTTAAATCTGCTCTTATCTGCAAACACACAACCAGCGTCACACACATTGCTCAAATGTTTCTGGAAGCAGTGAGGGTTAAAAAAGAAGGGTTTTGATATGGTATTCTGTGATTATGCAAATTAGGAGAGTACATAGGGAATATGTGACCCAAATAAGGGACAGAATAATGATGAGCTAAATCACTGGCACTAGTCTTGACACCTCCATGCACTGTAGGACTGTGGGTATCATAAAGAAAAAATATTAAATGTCCACAAGTTATTAATACAGTGACTGAATTGAAGAGATGTACTGAATAAACAGTCACACAAACTGAGAATATATAATGAAATTTAAATGCACAAATATTTAACCTTAGGGTTAAGAAGGTTCACATCTGGATTACACTTGAGGATCTTTACAGACCTTATACTTATACATGCGTACAGATGCTGTAGTTTGTTTTAGTTAGTTACTAATTACCTCCAACAAGGAGGTTATGTTTTTGCCAGAGTTTGTCTGTCTGTCTGTTAGTTAGCAAGATAACGCAAAAAGTTATGAACGGATCTTGAGGAAAATTTTAATGACATGTTGGGAGTTTCACAAGGAACAGATGATTTGATTTTGGTGATGATCCAGAAAAGATCCTGAATTCTGGATCACTTTCAAATGTATTCTCCATTTACTGCAATGTAACATTTCAAAGTGATCCAGAATCCAGGATCTGTTCTGGATCACCACCAAAATGTTATCATTTGTTCCTTGTGACAATCTCAACACATCCTGACCCCCCCCCCCCCCCCCCCCCCCAAAAAAAAAAAATCACCACAAAAATCTAATAATTTCCAGAACCCCCCGTACCTATATACCCTGTAAATTTCATCAAGATCCGTCCATAACTTTTTGCGTTATCTTGCTAACTTAATAACAGACAGACAAACAAGCTCTGGCAAAAACATAACCTCCTTTGTGGACCTATCTTCATTCGAGGGGGGGGGGGGGGGGGGGGGGGGGTCTGCCTCGGTGGAGGTTTGTGCTCTCAGAGTGCTTTTCTAGTTTATTTATTTATTTGATGGGGACGGTGCAGTCATACATAGTTATAGACTTACAGCTGATATGATGTATCAACTTTGGTTTTGATTACTGGAGACTTACACTGGATTTAACTAAGCTAATAGTTCAGATACTTCCATGGGTAAATACTTCAGTTGTTAATAATGTTTCAACTGTAACACGTTACTTTATCTAATTGATACAGTAAGTGTCGCTAATGTCTAAAAGTTTATCCTCCAAAAGTCTAGACTCTGAATTGAGATGATGAAATGTTGATGCAGCAGTTCACTTCTCCATCATCAATAATCAAAAATTAATGCAACTATGGATGGAAAAAATATGATGAATCTTATTGTGACAGTACATAGGCATTATGTAGTAAAAATATGTCAAAGTAAAAGCCTCCTGTCGTCAAAGCCAAAGGTGGTGCAGTCAAATATTGCACGTGTGACAATTTTTTGGCCAGGCAAAAGCTTCTACTTTTGTCAAAGCATCAATGATTTAAAACAATTCTTTAAGCTAAAAAAAATTAAAAAAAATGTTGACATCAGTAGAAGAAAAAGTAAAAGATCAGATGATAAGGTAAAGATGAAAGCTGTTGGTAAAAACATCTTTGTTGGGATAATTATAATGAAGGAAATTCAATCAAAACAAACACAAACTGATTTGAAACTCTAACAACAGCACTGTTAAACTCACAGCACCATTGACCTGCATTAACTTAAATAGGGATAATTAATGGAATTTGCTTGTCTGCTTGTAGAAATGTTGGCCTTCTTGTTGACATCACTGAAAAAGAACAGGCATAGTCTGATATATTTTGGCTGCCTATTTTTTCTACATGTTTTTCTAAGTTGGAGAGCTGCTGTGGAGGAGAGACAGTGAGTGAGTGAGAGAGCTGGGAATTATGTTCATTACTATGTGTTTCCATCAGACTCTATAAATAGAGACACTGGGGAGGGATGTGAGGGAGGAGGGTGGGTTGGAAGGGAAAACAAAACTGACTTGCATTGGGTGAATTGCTTTGAGACACTGTGGGTGACATTCAGACTGAAGAATAGAGATTGTTCTTCACGCCTCACATCATCAACTTACAATGGCATAAAAAAAGGAAGCCATCCTACAAAGCATCCATCCATCCATCCATCCATCCATAAATCTGTCTGTCTGTCATGCATGTATTCATCCATCCACATATCTATTTGTCAAACAGTGGGGTCATTCTCCTAGGTGTCCTATCAGTCATTTGTCCATCCATGCATCCACACATCAGTCTGGACTCAAGACATCTTTTAATCCTTATTATTATTTTAATTGTGACAGAATCAGACTAGAAAAGCACTGTGAGAGCGCAAACCCTTTGAATAAAGAGAAGTCCGCCAAGAGATTATATTTTTTGCCAGTTTGTCTGTCTGTCTGTTATTTAGCAAAATAACTCCAAAAGTTATGGACAGATCTTGATGACATTTGCAGGGTAAGTTGGTAAATGCGGAGATCTGGAAATTATTACATTTTGGTGGTGATTCAGAAGAGATACTGTATTCTGGATCACTTTGAAATTTTACATTGTGGTAAATGGAGAATACATTTCAAAGTGATCCAGAATCCCGGATCTCTGCCAGATCACCACCAAAATGTAATCATTTGTTCCTTCTGACACTCCCAACACATCCTGAAAATGTGATTAAAATCTGTTCATACGTTTTTGAGTTATGGATCAACTCATAATAACCATGGGTCAAGAGTCCCACCAGATCTACCCATTACATTTCATCAAGATCTGTCCATAACTTTGTGAGTTATCTTGCTAACTAACATACAAACAAACTCTGGCAACAACCTAACCTCCTTGGCAGAGGTAAAAGTCATACCATAAGTCGGTCTATTCTCCCATCCAGCTGTACTTTCTCTATTGTCCAAATCAGGGGTTTTCATTGTGTGGGATAGTGAGCCTCCCCTAAAAGAACAGAAAAGCAGCTGTGCCCCCTCCACCTTTACCTTCATTTATTTGAAGTTATTATTTATTACACATTTTTTAAAAACATTTTAAACATATTTACCTCCATCTCTATATGTGCATAAATATGTCTTAAACACATTTTACGATTTGTGTGTTATGACCATTTAATTTGTCTTTTTACATCTGTATATGTTTTTTAACATCTCTTTTAACACATTTGAACATATTTATGTTTTGAGCATCAGCGTCTTTTAAAATACATGTTTACATCTGTGCATGTTTTAAACCCCCTCTCCCTTACTTTAACATCTTTGTGGGTTTTTACCTTTTCTAAAAACTAATTTTAACAACTGTGTATGTTTTAACATCTCTTAAAACAACTTAGGACTTGTGTGTGTTTTTAACAGTTTTTAAATACAATACTCTTTTAACACATCTGAACATTTTCTCTCATTTTCACCTCAGGTTTTGTTCTCACATGTACTGTAGTTAGCTAACCAGATGTTCACAGGTTGTTTTTAATTTTATTCAGATGTATTTTTCACATGCCATGGTTCCCCTGAAGTAATCTGTCACCCCCTAGGGTAGGCCAGCCTCACCATATGAAAACCCTTGGTCCAAATCACAGAAAAATCTGTTCATCCCCTCACTCATCATATCCATCTGTTCACACAGCTTTTTGTTAAACACCTGTCTATACAGTCTTCAGTTGTCTTAGGCAGAATATACAATTAGCTATTATACATAGCTATATATAATGCTGCGTTCCAGGACATCCGTAACTCATACATTTTCCGACTTTCAAACCACGATTTGGGACTTTGTACCGTAAGGAATTCTGGGATCTAGATGGTCATGCTTCAGAATCTAAAACAGGGGTCGATAACCTGTAACACCCAAAGATACATTTGAACCCAATTTCCACAGAAAAGAAAACACTGGGAGCTGCTAATCATCTTTAAAAACCTCAGCAAATGTTTTCCAAACCTTTTGTTCATGTTACTGGAGCTTCCACTCTCCTACTGTATTTGCTCCCTCCATACTGATACTGACGACATTGTGCGTCACCTTCATGGAAATTCAGTTAGTAAAGTGTATTTGCCAGGTTATTTTAATGTTTATCTCAAACGACAAATGACCCGACCGACTGTAAACTGAATATAATTAAAAATATATATTTTTCAATGACCCTGGTGACTGTGGACACCCGCTCACTTCGGGTCAGTCCACGAATCACTAGTCCTCAGATTTCGTTTTTGACGTTCAGACCTAATAAATTACGGGAGATTACCAAGAGAAATTACAAATGGGAGGGGGCAGGAGATGGGTCTGAAATATGGTAGAGTCCCGGGAAAAACATGAACGTTGGCAGCTTAGTTACCTGTGTTAGCTGCGACTCTGCTTTGGGACAAGAAGGCTTGTTACCGTAAAGCGGTATCATCGGCCGTAAACTCTGTGTGATGTCATCGACACTTCAAATCCCTTTTGAAGCAAGTATGTGACTCTAAACAACGAAAACTCAACCCTGGGAATTTTCTCTACAACCTCTTGATGTGAATTACTAGACAAAAAAAATATATCCTCAGTAAAGGGCACTTTAGTCCTCCATTCACTCTGCACTCCAAAATCGAGCGCCCCATTTGGAAAAAGAATGAACAGCAATCAAACGGAACCCGAAAATATGCCACGAGCCTGCCTGGGGTTATATTTGGATACGTACTGGACTGAAAGCTAGTTAACTAAGTAAGCAACTGTTGATTATGCAGAACATTTCCAGATAAATAATATTAGAACAATACCTTGTTTTAATGTATAATCTGCATAAACGATGCGTCCACGGGAACCGCCATTGTTGTTTGACTCAAACTCGTAAATCTGACAAGCTAACTCTAGTACGGGTTCACGAGTGGTAAATCACAGGCTTGGCTGATATTCCAGTACATTTTCACTGTTAGAAGGTTGGAAAAGTATGAGTTATAGGTTGCCTGGAACGCAGCATAACAGTCAGTTCAGAAATAAACTGAGAGTATTCATTTCTCGAATTATCTTCATGACATTAAATGCATCACAGTACTGATTAAACATTAGACGACGCAGTCAAATCCATTATTATTATTTTGTTCCACTGAGCTCTGATTTGTTTTTCTGATTCCAATGAAGCCTTTAGATTCCCTCCTATTGTGGCGTCTTGTGCTGCAGCCCACCAGCCAGCAGATGTCAACATTGCAGCAGAAGGCCTCTTCTCTTCTTACTGTACTGAAGGCTGCAGGCAGTAGTTCCCACTGAGGCAGATAAATCCACGCCTGAGGCCATCGGAGCACTGTGATGATCAACATGCACTAATGTGAGGATGAATGGTGCTTCACTGTTTCCATCAAAAGAACATGATGCAACTCCACGACTTGTTTCCCCAGCAACTCATGCAAAAGCTCACCGTATGATTGGAGGAGACAGTGTTGTGTCCACATGTTGCAACAACTGGACCTTAGTGCATGTTTCTGTTGGGCTTTGCAATAACAGCAGTGACAGACTAAACTGTGGTGGTGTTATAGCCGAGCACAAACAGCTCAGTGTAGTGATCACTTGCAATCACTGTGCCTCTTTGTTTCGTGTTAAATGTTTGTAGAGCGCAGCTGACCTCTGCCAGGGACAATCAGCTGAAGAGTCAAGCAGCTGGCCCCTGAGCTCCAGCAGCCAATTTAGCACTTGGAGCAGTGGCGGCTCCCCGGCCTGCCGATCCGCATTACAGTCCCTAATTGATTTTCCGTTGTAATCTCAAGGTCCTGATGACATTCTGGACAGAGATGCAGCAGCTTCATGGGTATAGACACACTCTCCCAGTGCCAATTAGTCTGTGATTCTCTGCATTCTTTCTGTCTACACCAACAGGCAGTATGACAGCTCTGTGTTACTGTATTTCTAACTGTGAAGATGGTTGGGGTATGAGCCCTGTGTGCTCCACTGCTCTCTACATGAATGCTTACATGGACAAACCTACTCTCATTTTAATTAGTTATAGGCTAATACAGTAGTGGGAAACATATTAGACTACCCTTGTTTTCTTCAAATTCCTGTTCATTTTAATGTCAGGTACAAGTAAAGGTACATTTATTTGAATAAATAACAATAAAATAGCTCCTAAGAGCTGACAGGGACAACAGGGACAAAAGGAGTAAGAAAAGCATGGATGAAAAGACAAGACCCATGTCTGTAGAAAAAAACAAAGAGATAACCCGCCCTGACCTACCGTGTATGAATAATCAAATGAAATCCAAGTAGAAAACTAAAGAATACATCTCTATACTATATCCAGAGATTCAGATCTAAATGCTACATGCATATACCGATGCATATACCGATGCATATGTTATGTATCTAATCTAAACTAATATTGATTGTTGACTCAGAAATTTTATGATATTTGTATGTATTTATGTGCACATGTTTATATGCTGTGTATTTGAATAGAACACTTAATTGTGTTGTTAAAACATGTACTGTGAATGTGGATTGAATGAACATGTCCCAACTGTCACCTCTGGTCTAATTTTCCCAAAGCAGAGATTAAAAACAGAACACTCACTTATATTTAACTGAACAGTATGTCAGAGTGGTATAGTAGCTCCATGTCAATTTATCTACCATGTTTAGCAAATAGCTTAATTTGGTTACTGTTTAATTTAGTTGCCTTGCTGTTGAAGGGACTTGGTTGTAATCTGATAAACTGCTGCATGTTTTAATTGCATCCAGGTTTATGTTTGTGTTTTGGTTGTTTGTGTAAACTCCACCCTGATCCCTCTAGGAAAGACTTTAATTATTTCCTCCCTGTTTCAGTTCACAGTTCTTTCTCCCACCCTGGACTCTGATGCCTCTGGGGCTAGAATTAACTACAGTGAAAGTGAAAGTGTTCTTCTCATAAAATAAGGGTAGCGTTCATGCTAATGGGAGGTGCTCAGGTTCATGGAGTCTACAAGTGTAGATCTGATCTAAGTAACCATTCCTTGCTTTTATATGCACATTAGTTAAATGTTCTAGGACTCATTTATTACTTATTAAAAATGTCACTTTCCCCCTCCAGCACGAATGTTATTGTTCTAGACAGAGACCAGAGTAAAATTGTTTAATGACATAATTTTATTTTTAATTAAAACCTATCATTTTGTAAGCTTGGGGCTAATAAATAAACTGGGTGATTTTTTTTTTTTACTTCCAATTTTACTCATTAGCTTCAACTCCTGTTTAGATGCTGTTGTAGCTGTGATGCAGATCCAGTGATGTGAAAATAATGTTCTTATAAATTTTGTACATGTAAAGCCACTTGTTGGCTTTTTAATTATATGGACAGAATTTGACCTTTAAATGAACAATTTGTAATATTTTTATTTATTTATTTAAAGATGTTCACCATTGTTTACAAATGAGTGTTTATGAATAATAGCTGTGACATTATTCCAAAAATGTCAAAGTTGCATTCCACAGATACACAGGTCTCCAGACTACTAACACCACTGTTCACAGTAAACAGAAAGTAGTCGAGTGCTCTTTGCTGGGTCAATTATTTTCATGCATTAGACAGCACAGGTACACACATATAAACACAACAGAAAACAATAAATGGAGTGATGGCTGAAGGTTTTCATGAAGCGAACATTATCAGCACCTGCCAAACTTTGCTTTTACAACTCCAAGTAAAAATGAACTGGAACAGCATGGAAAACAGGTACAGTAGTAACATGTACTTTGGCTTGTGTTTCATTGCAAGCATTCCAAATAAAATATATATCATGTTTTGTCCAGTCAGTGAATTTAAGTCAAAGTAAAATGTAAAATATGATGTTATTTTTTTAATTAGGAAATTCCAGACTGTTCCTTTTTTATATATACTATTGTGGGGTTGCATTACTGTAAAGTTTCTGAAAGATGACGCCAAAATAATGGTGGTCAAATTACTCACGTTCTATACTTAAGTAGAAGTACAGCTGCTTGTGTGAAAAAAACCTCTGGTAAAAGTAGAAGTGCTGATTCAACTCCTGTAGTTTTTACTTAGAAGTAAAAAAGTACAACTTCTTAATTGTAATAAAGTAAAAAGTAAAACTGCATTTTTTGCTATGGATGAAATAATACTTATTTAAGCAGGAAAAAAAACCAGAAAGATTTCAAAAAAATATTAAAAAAAAAGTAATTTAAAAGTGAGCTACTGTGTAGATGATGTGTTTTATTGGGTCATGATACTCAGTTTAGTGGGTATGGACAAGACGTTAAGGGAAAGTTCAAAAGTCATAAATTGGAAACATAGTTATGAGATCAAAAAAATCTAAATTGTGAGATAAAAAGAAAATTATGATGAAAATAAGTCAAAATTCTAAGGAAAATTTCAGAATTATGAGATGAAAGTCAAAATTATGAGAAATAAGTCATAATTATGAGATAAGAAATTGATACTTATGAGATAAAAAGTCAAAATTATGATATAGTCAGTTGCAATTTCTCATTTACGACTTATTTATCATACTGTCACATTTGTCTAGTTTGAAAAAGTAATGAGTCTATTCTGAGAATGTAAAGAGTATAGAGTACAGATATTTATACAAAAATGTAGGGAGTAAAACTAAAAAGTTACCAGAAAAATAAATATTCAAGTAAAGTAGAGTTAACTAAAACATCGACATAAGTACAGTAAAGGAAGTACTTATACTTAGTTACTTCCACCACTGATAAAATTCAAACTTTTTACTCCACTTGTCCAAAAAGTCTGACACAGCACAACATATTTTCTTGCTTTCAGTTTTCACTATTCTGAATCTTTGCTTTTCGCAGGCTTAATCAAAATACAAATCAAAAGCACATCCTTCATGAAAATTCTATAACATAACATGAACATTACAATTACAAAAATATCAGAATTATTTTTTTGCCCAATGAAGGCTGTGAATGTGATGCACAGGCTCCACAGCGCTGAAGTGTTCACCTGTTAATGCTCCCAGTTACAGATAAATCAGCTGCAGACATAGTGAGGCCGTGTTGAATCATTCAGGTCAGATAAAGGCTGATTTTTTGGGGAAGCAAAGAGATTAGTGAAGCTCAACAGGGTCTTAGATGACAAAACTAACCATAAATGATCGTGAGGGAGCATGGTGTGAAGTCATGTCAATGAATCCTTCAGTCAATGTCACGGCAAATACCTTTGACCATTTAAATTTTTAATGTCCGTCCTGAAGAAGAGCCAGGAGTAGAGGAGGATCAATGGGAATATAATACCACCGGGCTCTGAATCTGATCATACATCTCATATTAGCACCTGTCACTTGTGTTGTACCTTTATTATCTGGTTCATCAAATTATCAATGAAGTTACAAGAAATATGCTTTCATTTCTGTAAAGGAAACACTTTCACACCTAAATCACTATAGAAAATAATACTGTTAGCTTATTAAAACGTAGTCATGTCAAGTTTCATTTGTTCAGTGTTGAAAAAGAAAAGACTGTTCTAGACTTTGTTCCTTTTTATCAGTGTCCAAGATTTAAAGGGTTGTTCCTTAACCCATGCCCTGCACTGAAACTTAGTTCAATCGAAAATACTGCTTTTACAACATTATTAGATCAAAGTTATTATTAGATTATTATGTTATTAATTACTAGATCAAAAAAAACGTGGGAAAAAACAAAAGGAAGAAAGCATTTGTGATTTATGACCATTATCTAAGGCAGGAAATGACGGGAGTTTTGTTTCATAACCCTGTTTGACAATAATTTGTTCCATTACACAATTATTTTGTTATTAATTATTATTATTATTAATTATTAATAACAGTGGAATGTTCTGGCAGCTTTATACATGCTTCTGACACACATGTTACACATGAATAAAGACATCAGGGTGATTTATGGAGGCCCTAAGCAAGATGCTGTTTGGGGGCCCTGTTTCTTTTCGTCTTTCTGTTTTTTTCTGTCATTGTTAGTGTCTGGGCTTTTATTTTGTCATGTTGGTTCATGTTCACTTTGTCTCGTTTTACTTCACTGGTGTTGTCTCACACTTTAATTTATCTTCATGTGTTCCAGCTGTTCTGTGTTGTATTTAAGGTCCTCTTGTGTGATTGTCCAGTGCAAGTTTGTCTGCCTTTCCTGCAACAAATGAGCAGTCTTTTTTTCTGTCTTGGTCTTGCATGTGCATGACTTGGTCTGGTTTCATGGTTTATGTCTGCCGTCTATCCCATCTGATCTGTTACCTGACAATTGCCTTGTGTTGCCTGACTGCGCCAGTGTTAATTTAGTCAGAAAATTAGATTTTAGTTTTAGTCTGTTGACGAAAATGTAATTTTAGTTATTTTAATTTAAATTTTCAAGGGTTTTTTTTGCAACAAAATTAACACTGCCCTGCACCTGTCCCTGACTGAGAGTTTGCCTTGCCCTTATTACCTCCACCAAGGAAGTTCTGTTTTTGCCAGAGTTTGTTTGTCTGTCTGTAAGTTAAACAAGATAACTCAAAAAGTTATGGACTGATTTTGATTACATTTACAGGGTAGGTTGATAATAGGGAGATCTAGAAATGATTAGATTTTGGTGGTGATCCAGAGGGGGGAGGGGGTTAAGATATCTATGTATCTTTATGGACAGATTTTGATTAAATTTTCAGGATGTGTTGGGAGTGTCACAAGAAACAAGGGGGGGTCTACCTTGGCAGAGATCTGCACTCTCAAAGTAATTTTCTCGTTGGTTCTGTTCTGGATTCTGCTACTGACATTTGCCTGTCCCCTGGTAATAATTTTTGGATTATCCCTGAGTACTGTTTTTGGATTTCTGGTTCTGACGCTTGACTGTATACTGACACCCCCCCCCAGTTGCTGTTCTGATCGTAATCTACCTGACAATCCACAGTCACCTGCCAAATACTGTTTTATAATACAGTATATTATATATAGAGATTCCTAATCCTAGACGGTTGTCTAAAATGCCATAATCTTATGAGGGACAAAATGACTGAATTGTAAATAAATACATAAATGCACAAATGAAATAGAAAAGCAAAGAGGGGGGGGGGCTCATATGCTTTGGCGGAGTCTGTGCTCTCTGAGTGCATTTCTAGTTGGTGATTATGACAGTGACCTTTGACCTATATTCACCAAAGTTTAATTAGATGTATTCTGGACCTTTCCTTAAAATGTCATAGAAATTGGTCCAGTAGTTTTTGTGGAAAGCTGCTTACAAACAATCAAACAAACAAACAAACAAAGAGAAAGACCAACAAACAAACTGGCTCAAAAACAATACCCCCGTACCATTTTGGGGGGTGAGGCAACAATTCCAGACCACTGGTAGTAAAGATGTCCAGTTGAAAGGAAATTGTGAAATGTGAAGGAACAACAGGTTTTCAGTTACTGGCAGTGGATAAACAAGTCAAATAAACAATTGTGTGACTATTGAAGTGGCTAAATAAGCAGTAATTTAGAAAACAAGTGCTATAACTTTTTTATTATCAATTTACTATATTTCAGTAGTAAACATTCTGTAACAAAATCAGCTTTTGTTTAAATATAGATTCAATATTTAATTTAATTCGTGTAAAGTTTCCGGAGTAGGAGTAATACTGTATGTATCTGAGGTCTGTGCTTTCCTGAGGTAATGCAAGTAGAAAGTGATATGTCTGTAGATGCATCTTGTTAAAAGAACAGTGTGTACGATCTGATTGCAAATCAGATGAAAATAACAACTTAACATAATGTTAGAGTACATTGTTAGTCACCTTTCAGTCCACAGTGTTTTTTCTAAATGGATTATTTCTTTTGCTTTTTCACTTGCTGGTGGTGTTCAGTGTTAAGGTGTATTACTATTGCTGACATTAGAGTGTATTATGTGAGTTATAGTTAATATCCTTTGAACTAAATATGATGGACAAAACAGGCATTGGCTCTAACAAGGAACTTAAGTGGTAACTTAATGAGTTATTCATCAAAATCAGTCACACATTGAACATTTGATTGGCATTCCCTAGGGAGTAATGTTTATGTACACTGTGGATCTGAGTCTTTCAGAGGAACAATCTGTTCTACTCAAATAACAAACCATATGATGCAGTCGTCGACAGATTAGACTCAATTATACACCTAAATTATACATTAAAAATGTGAAATTTACTTTTGTTCTAAAGGTTAAACATGGACATGTTTCCTCATTTTCTCTGTTTATTCTTAAGCTTCTGTTCTAAGTGATTTAAGCAAACTACCAAAATGTCTATGCTATTTCTCTGTGAATGTGCTTCATAGTCCTAAGGTTTGGCTCCCAATCTTGTGTTTTTGTCCCAGTTAAAGGTGGAGTGGGAGTTCTTTTTTCGATTTTTTTTTACCATATTGCTTGAAAACCTCTTCACGATCCCATATCACTGAAACAGAATGTTTGCAAAAAACCTGAAATACTTTAGTCCAGTCTAAAGGGTGGAACCAGAGGAAAACTCCAGCCAATCATTGTACTGATCATCTTTACAATGATTGATTTGCTGATACTTCCATCAGTTGAAAAAGCTACGGTCATGAGGAAGCTGAGTGAAGAACAGAACAGGACACGGGTCATAATCACTACGACTTTCCAGTACTAGCGTCAACTGAAAAATTAAAAGAGGCTCAAAACTGATGCTAAAGCGACCGTGTTTCTACTGGATAGGTAAGACTGATCTAGACAAACTAAAACGTTTGAGTACATGTAAAATAGTTGAAAGTCTATTTCTATAATGAATAAAATTTCATTATGAACATTTACAGTTGTTTTTCATAGTAAATCTGGTAAAAATTCAAGGTTGTTTGATTTTTTTTTTTTTTTTTTTACATTTTTTTTTTTTTTTTTTATCATAACACACCGTTTTAATTTCAAGGTGTTCCAGGCATGTCCATCTAGGAGGAGACCTCGGGGCCGACCCAGGACACATTGGAGGGATTACATCTCTCACTTGGCCTGGGAATGCCTTGGGATTCCCCTGGAGGAGCTGGCTGAGGTAGCTGGGGTGAGTGAAGTTTGGGCTGATTTGCTGAGGCTGCTGCCCAAACGAACGAACAAATTTACTATGCATAATAATTAGAATTAATTTGCATATATTGAAAGTTAGGTTCTTCCTAAAATCATATTTGATACTGTTATTGCACAAATGACAAAAAGAAATCTAGATGGCATATTATAATGACAGTCATTAAAGGGTTAAGGATATTATCTTTGTACAAATAGATGCAGAAGAAATATACATGTAAAACCAGAGGTGGAAGTAACTAAGTACAAGTACTTTCTTTACTGTACTTAAGTAGAGTTTTTAGGTATCTGTACTTTACTTGAGTATTTCTTTTTCTGGCAACTTTTTACTTTTACTCCCTACATTTTTCTATAAATATCTTTACTTTATACTCTTTACATTCTCAGAATAGACTGATTACTGACAGTATGAAAAACAAGTTACAAATGAGTAAATTAGAAATTGTGACTTACTATATCAAATTTTTTACTTTTTATCTCATAATTATAACTTTTTATGCTTTTTTCCTCATGAAGTTGATGATTTATCTCATATTTTTAATCTCATAATTTTGACTTTTTATCTCATGATTTAGATGTTTTTCTCATAATTATGCTTGTTTTAATCTCCTATGTATGAATTTTTCCAAAATTTTCTGTCCATACCCACTAAACTGAGTACAATGACCCAATAAAACACATAATCAACAGAATAACTCATTTTTAAAGGACTTACTTTTGGATATTTTTGACATTTTTTCTTGTTTTTGCTGCTTAAATAAGTATAATTTCATCCATAGCAAAAAAAAATGCTGTTTTACTTTTTACTTCATTACAATTGAGAAGTTGTATATATATATATATATATATATATATATATATATTTTTTTTTTTTTTTTTTTTTTTTTTTTTTTACTTTTACTTAAGTGGGCGGCTGTGGTTCAGTTGGTAGAGTGGGTGGCCCAATGACCGAGAGGTTGGCGGTTCGCGTGCCGGCTCTGAACAAGACACTGAACCCTGACTTAGGCCCCCAGTAGGACTTACCGTAGACCTTAGAAACCTACTGGTGTATGAGTGTATGGGTGAATGAGAGGCTAATGTAAAGCGCTTTGAGCACCATGAAGGTGGAAAAGCGCAGTCCATTTACCATTTAAGTAAAGGAGTTGAATGAGTACTTTTACCAGAGTATCTTTTCACAGATGTAGCTATACTTCTACTTAAGTACAGAATGTGAGTACTTTGACCACCTCTGTGTAAAACAGACTGTTGGAAACCTAAAATAAATGTATATATTTCCTGTTATCTGTGGAAGCAGAGATGATAATCCAAAGGCCTGCCCACAACATGTATAAAATCATAGTGAGACATGTGGAAAATAAGAGAGCCATTATCTTGATAGAACAATTGTGTTGTGCTGCAGGGAAGGCAATGTTAAGTCTGCATGTGTTCATATGTGGTTTCATTCTGATCCATTACCCTGTTAATGTGAACGCGAAGTAGAGGTTTGGTTAAAGCTGTCCCTGATTACATTAGCTCTCTGTCCGACTGATTGATTCCATCATCAGTCATCATGTTTCACTGAACCGTGTGTTTTTATTTGTTCTTTTATGGCTTAATGGATGATTCATTAAAGAGGAACTGTTGTATATACAAAGATAGTCCAGTGTTTCAGAAAATCATTGTGTTTTCTTAGAGAGAATCAGATAAAAAGATTTAAAAAGCATCAGCGAGTGGTGGTTTTTAAATCAGACTCTGTACAGTGAGTCTGAATGCAACATTGTTTTCTATTGATGTAATATGCATCCTTTCTGCAATAAAATATCTATTAAAAAAGCCTGTCACATGGAGAGTTACAGTATCTGTGAGCCATGAGTCATCATTTGGTTTGCTGTTTTCCTGAATTATTATGACTGTAAATATTTAAAATAGAAGTAGAAGTACTTTATTGATCCCACAATTGGCAAACTGCTTACTTATTTATGACAAGAAACAACCAGAACAACTATAAAATTAAAAGCTGTAGTTTCCACAGATAAAAGTGGCAAGTATTTATTTCTGAGTATGATCTTCTTTTGCACTAAATATATTATGAAAATGACACAAGATTTACTGTGATAACCTTTAGTCTGTACTTTAGTCTGATTTCATTCAACACGTCATGGGATCAAAGGTCACACTACTTATCGACTCCTACCTAGAATCAATTTACTTGAGGTCTGTATTTGTGGTTGTAACTCTGTTCACATAATTCACAGTTAAGAAAAATGCCACTTCAGTGAATCTCTGTTTCTTTTGTTGACTTATCAATGATATCATATTATTTCCTGTACTGATAAGGCCATGGTTTTGTTTTGTTGATTTGTTTTTTTGGCAAAAATTTTAAGTCAGAAAAAAATATTATAGGGTGAAATAAGACAAATATATTCTCCTCCTGGTCGTTGTTCACTTATTGCTTGTCTTCTTCCTTCAGATTTAACAACATATGAGGGAGCTGTTGGGTAGGTTAACAGGCCTCCACCATCCTATTATGAGATTTCATTAACCTTTATATTGTAATCACATTTTAGGGATTCATCTTATAACAGTCTATTAAAAGTTACAATCATAGAATGGATCATTTCACTGGAAATACTGCATAACAAACATTTATGATATTTCACCTTGTGTGTGTGTATGAAACCAAATTAATTCTTATAAAGTTAACAGACACTTAAGAGTAAATTAACCTTTCTACTTAACAACGCCATTACATAACTGATGTCCTTGGTCTACAAGTAAAATTCTTATAGAATAAAACTAATTAAATATTCCCACATGTGTGTTACTGATAAAGAAAACTCAAGTCTTAAATGCTGGCTACCTCAAGTTTCCAAGATATCTTGTGTCAAAATGTGAGATTCTTAGAATTAACAATAGAATAGGTTTTAGTCCAAATGAATATTGGTCTCAGATCTACCAGATCTACTTCAAAACACTTTACTTTACTTTCACTTTACAGGTTCTTTCTAG
The DNA here is from genome assembly GCA_020466265.1 of Siphamia tubifer. Taxonomy (NCBI): domain Eukaryota; kingdom Metazoa; phylum Chordata; class Actinopteri; order Kurtiformes; family Apogonidae; genus Siphamia; species Siphamia tubifer. Next base: position 27,303,245 of record CM035794.1, on the reverse strand, counting down.
TGGAATATTTACTAATCCATTGTATACATGTACATAAACAAGCATATATATTAAAACACAGGTGTCAAACATAAGGCCCGTGGGCCAAATTTGGCCCACGAAAGGGTCCAAACTGGCCCGTAGGATGAATTTTGTATGGACTGTACATGTCTGCAATCTGAAGCCTTTCTATCCACGTGTAGAGGACGTGGAACGGCTGGAAGGAAACTGGATAATGGACATCTTCCAGGAAAGTTCAGAAGAGGATTTCATTGTATTTGCGGATTGAAATGTGACCACTGGACGTGGTCTTGTCGAAGGGAGGAGGAGTGTAGCAGGTACTTTGAACAGTGACATCACGGGGGGGGGTTATAAAGGAGGCACACCTGAGAGCAGGCGAGGAGGAAAGCAAAGCAGGAGGAGAGAGAGTGAAAAAAGAGAAAAAGAAGACTGAAAACTGAATAGAAACTGGGAAGAGGAATCTGAAGTGGATTGGTGTGGACTCAGGACCTGCAGAGAGAGAGGCTTTGAATCCCTGGAAAAGGCGGAACAGTTCCTGCTGGACTCAGCTGGATCAGCCAACACCTTCAGCTCTTCTTCTACCCTCCCTGACCTGAAGAGGTTCCTGGATTCTCACCCCCCTGACCAATACCCCTCATCACCAACCTCCCCCTGGCTCCAGGACCCCATTACCCTGTTTCACCTTTACCCCACATCTACGCCTTTAACCTGAAGAACTGAACTGGTCTCAAAAGTCCTTATCATTCCCAGTGAAGCTCAGAGTGGAAGTGCAGACCCACCCAGTTACACTCCCCTCCACATTAACTCCTATATCCTCTCATCCTTCCCTTCTACACCCAAGATCTTTTTTTGGTTTAAGACATTTGATTTAATGTTTAATTTACTGCACTTCTTGTTTATTTTGTGTTATGATGGACTGTTTTTTTGTTATACTTTTTTGAGCTATCCCATATCAACAAACTGAATCTTTACTTTAATTGTGTGGTGGGGTTGTTTTCTTGGTAGCCTGGAAGTGAACAGATGGGTTTTTTTTCTCTCTCTCTCTAAATTAATTAGTTTAAATTGACTGTTAAGGTACACGTAAACTTTTTCTGTCTGGTGGCAAATGTATTTTACTGGAGAGACTTCTGTGCTCCAGAAATGGCGCCCAATGTGGGGCCCTGAGCTCTAAACTATTAGTAATATGATATTAAAGAGTAGAAATTGCCATTTTATTTAATATGTGTATGAATTATTCAGGTCTGGTTCATGCTTAAATGTTTGGAATACTGCTTTGAGCTACATTAGAAATATGTTTGATGTGATGAATGACTCTTAATGTTTGATTCTGTTTGTTAAGCCCCAAGAAGGTTTTCTGGCAAACTCCACCTTAAATGCATGCACAAAGTCAAACAGCTTTTGCTCTGCAGCTACCAAGACCATAGTCATAAAACTTCACCTGTGTGAAGATAGCACCTGAAAGTTTGTAAATCAACTGTCAGGCAACATATATGTGTTACCCAATAACTCTGCTGTGATCAAATACACAGCAGAAAAAGAAAAAAAATCAGCCTAGATTGAAAATATAATTGTAGAGTCAATTTAGAGCCTCAAGATATGATTTTACAGTGAAATTGTGAATTGTGAATCTGTCCATCCATTTGCGAACATTTATCATGTAAAGTTTCAGGTTTGTACACTAAATAACAATGATTCTACAATGATTTTAGTAAGGACAGCACTAGGCCACTCTACAATTTGGTCACTTGGAGAGCATTTTAGCCAAACATACCCAAATGTGTTTTTACCTCCTAACTTAATACATGTAACAAAATACTACTCATGTGCCTTATAGTATGTAATGTGCACACAATAAAGTCATTTCCTTTCACATTTACCCTTTGTATTATGCAAATCTACCATTGTGCATGGTTTGAATGAATAAATACAATAAACTGTATTTGTGTCAATATGTAACAGTAGAATAAAACTGTAACATTTACAAGAATGTGCACATGAACACAATAGAAACTGGAACTAAAATTGAACTAGGAGTAATTATATAAAATAAAATTGTTACTTAAATAATAATAATAATAATAATAATAATAATAATAATAATAATAATAATAATAATAATAATAATAATAATAATAATAATAATAATAATAATAATAATAATAATAATAATAATAATAATAATAATAATAATAATAATAATAATAATAATAATAATAATAATAATAATAATAATAATAATAAACAGCCATATACAGTTAGTGGGTGCGTGTTTCTGCTCGGTTCTGCTCTGGATCGCACAGCTTTTTCAACTCGCCTCTAAGTTACGCAGGGCAATGTACTAAACTACTGAACTACTGAACTAACCAGCACTTTTGCCATTTGTTTAATGATTCCTCTCATTAAAGTTTGTAAGATTTCGCAAATGTAATGTCTGAAACAGATCATTTCTAAAAAAATGTAGAGCACAGATTTGAATGTGCATCATAGGTATAGAATGATCAAGCATCACTGTTGTTTTGTTTACTTCTGCTGGAACATGTGCATGTGTGTGTACATGTCACATGCTCTCATACCATTAGTTCTTCAACCGTCCTTGATAAATGGAAGTCAACGGCTGATTGTCTAAGAAAGGACAACCTCCATCAGTGCTTATCTTCTCTACACAGCCTGCCTTCAGCCGACAATTCAACATTTTAAAAGCCCAGTATCTGACCGAACCAAAATCCCACCACCACAACCTGCTGCATTGTGGCGGCCAAGCGTCGCTCATTTGTCTGCCTCCTTCTGAGGATTATCCCAGAGATTAACTGCAGTATTGTCTCGACATCACTTTAGAGCTGTGTGCTTTGGCTCCGTTCACAGGTGAGGTTTGTTCTCTTGGTGTGGTTGTCTGAATGCTAATGAGGCGGCAGGTCACCCATTTCCATGGCGATAACTGTCATGGATGCAGGATGTCAAACAAAATACCTTCATTCTGAACTGTGGTCACCTTTGCATCTATGCCAATCATGTTACCGTGTTTCATATTCATAGTATGATGGAACCTTTATAATCCTTTTAATAGTAACTCTCTACTCCTGTGTTTCATAAGGTTTTATTACAGTTAGCCTTTCTAGATTCTGATCTACTTATCTACCTCTTATGTGTTTTTTACTAAAGCTTCAAAATCAACTTGGAGTCAGGATTCAGGATGTGAGCAAATCCTTTTTTTTATTTTATTTTTTTTAAATATTGCAGATTAATAAGGAATGAGGGGTAAAATGAATGGGAAATGTAAGCTCTATTGTAATGCATGAAGTTGGGAAGTAAAGGAAGAAGCCCTCTGGACTTAATCCGTCTCCCTTCTAATTCTTTTTATTAAGAGTAATTTACAACCACCAGCTGAATCTGAAGATTACAGTTTAATTTGCTCCTCTGGTGAACTGTTGTCTCTTTCAAACTCCAACAAAAAATTATTTCCTGAGTTTTTCATTATTCATAAAGAAATATGGAAAAGAGTATTCATAATATAGAAATCAACAAAATTGGAAGCCTTTTGAAATAAATAAATACCACTTTATGTCCTGAAACATAAAACTGTAGAGCAAAACAAACAAACAAACAAACAAATAAATAAATACTGCAGAAATAAACATATGGCCACCTTCCTCTCTCCTTTATGTGACCCATTTTCCTTTTTTCTTCCATTTTTTTCTTAGTATGTATGTAAATGTTTTTATTTTTCATATATGTGGGGGTGTAAGAAGTGTATTAATGGAAAAAAAAATGTTCAGGTGTTTTTATATGATAAAGCCCATGTCAAAATGAAATAAAGAAAATGTGGAAATAAAGAAACAAACATATGTAAGATTTGTGAGGAGACAACAAAGAGAAAGCACCATAGAATCCTCATTAAAAATGAATTAAACAACTTTGAAGATGTTTGAATAGTTACAATTTACCAAAAACATAATGTAAGATAAACCACCAGAAAGCAAAGAAATTAAGACACTAATAAATATGATGAAGAAATGTACATCTTCACATCTTAGCAACTACAACCTAAACAGATGATACTGAATCCTTTCATTAATTCTTCTTTCTACTTTCGTGTTTATGAGGATATAAAGAGCATTTCTGTTGTTTTTTGTTTAAGGTACCATTTACATTCATTTGTTTTGGTCAAAGGATCATGAAAAAAAATCAAGTCACGTTCTAGGAAAACATTTATTTGCATGGGAACAAATACAGAACAAATGTGTTTAAGACTAAGGTCTAAATGAATCTTTGACCTTGTTATAAAATGCATTGTAATGCCACTACTACAGATGATTTATGGTGTTTTGTAAACCCATGAGAGAGGGGGAATTTATCAGGATGACATTATAAATTAGTCTAATGAGATTATATTTAATTTCAGCTAGTCTTCATTAATGAAAACTTACTGATTTATTCATGATCCTCACAGAATAAATACAATTATTTTTAATGGTTCTGTGCCTTTGCAAGAAACCCTCATCATATGTCATCAGAAGTCCAAAACAGACTGTATATCTGCACACTTTCATCTCTCAGTGATAGAAAAGCGTGTTTAGGTGATATCTGTAAAGAAAAGAACAACCCAGTGTGGTATGACAGAGACAAAGACAGACACAGACAGAGAGGCTGCAGTGTCAGCTCTACGTCAGTGTATGTTGAAGGAAACTGGAGAAACAGATCTCTTCCCTCAGGGCCGATCTGTCCCTTTCACCTTTTGTCAAGAGTTTCTCTAAAGTGCTCAAAGTTTCCAAGGATGCAAATGAAACCAGAGGAAATTTGGCAAGAATATCTCTATGTGGGTTTGGGTGACCTGCCAGAATCACCTTTTCTGAAGTTAATACTGATGACTACTGAAATTACTTCTAAACATAAATGGAAAAATGCTTTGATCACATCTATCTTCATTGACTTCCATTTCTGATTTTCTTTCCTTTCGTCACCTTGTCTAGGGTCAAGTGGAAAGGATACGTCACTTACTGCTATACACATATGGGGCTCTAGTTTCCTGGCGCAGCAGAGGATGGTACAGGCTGGTGGACCCTGTGCAGTGCTAGTTTCGTGCAGTGATTTCGTGCAGTGCGTGATTGTTTGGCAGATTGTGGTGCAGCGAGATCAGAACATAGAATAAAAATTAAACAATGATCAGTTAAATGGGAAAACAGTCTGAGATCTGCATATATCATGGGTAATTTAATAAAATAACTGTCCAAAGATACAAAATTTGCAGTGCTAAGCTAATACTAAGCTGAAGTAGGACTCACGTTGACTGATTGCAAGGCGCTAATTGCATAGGGTTCATCATCTGCTCAGCTTCATAACATGGCGAGTACGTTTAGTCATATTCCTGTCGATGTTCAGGTCTGACCTAGCCTAACCACACTATTCCTATTCATTACATGTATAGATCTGGGAACGCTTTATAGTCAGGGGAGGCGGGGCTAAAAGGTTGTCTTTCAAATCGTCTGTCTGCAATTGGATGGTACTACAACCAATCAGTGTAATCTTCAGGATGCACCTGAAAGTTGACGGAGGAGTCCGGAGAAAGTTACAAATGACTAAACAAAATGGTGGATTATGGAGCTTCTGTGAAAATAATTTAAAGATTGCTGACATTTTCTCACATTCTTCACTCATCTTTGATAAAAGGAAATCACCACCTGTTGTTGTTCTTCTTCTATGGTTGTTTCCGGTTGTTTGTCTCTGAATCATTGCAGCGTCACTTTGTTACTGACTCAAACTTGACCATGATTCGTTGGTCAGTTTCAGGGAAATCTAGTCAAATATTGAATCAAGCGTAACTAGACTACCACTGTAGCACATTACATGTGCTGCTTCAGTTGGATTTGACCTCCCGATTGCTGGACTAATAAAATAATACTATAATAACCTATAAATTATGACAATTACACATTTTTGTCTGTGTTAGGTACAAAAACAAATCAAAACATTAAATTATGATAACACTTCCATTAACTATCCAAACAAAAAAACGGGAATAACCTGAAAATACAGACATTTCATAAGAAAAACAAGTGTAATCTTAATAACCATATTAGGCCTGAACTTAATATTTCTACATGTACATTATGCATCAGATTTACAGATATACTAAACACTTAGTAACAGAAGCAGAAAATTGTCCAAATTGTTCTTAGTTTTCTTGCATCATTTCAGGTTGTTCATATTTGCTTAGGTTTTTCATAGTATAGTGTAAATGTAAGTGTTTTCACAACATAATGCGTATTTTTTCCAAAAAATATACAAAAACTTGAAGTTATTTGTAGGCATAATGTAATTGTTTAACATCAAACCAAGGGAAAATATGGAGTCATTATTTTTGTTAAGGTTATTCATCTATTATTTTACTGCAGAACATACTGGTTTGTATTTCAAACCTGAACTAAATCATGTTCATCAGACTTGACCGTGGAATTTTTGTACTTTTCAAATTCATCTCATGGGCTGGATTGGAACCTTTGGCTTTCTGCATTTGGTGCCTGGGCTGAATGTTTGAGACCTCTGCTTTACACCTAAAGGTCATCTGCCTATGGATGTTATCTCAGGCCTTCCACACTATGAGCTCACTGCCCTGTGACCTACTGACATATACAATAAATGTCAATAGTTGTGTTAGCTGGTGCTGCTTGGTTGCAGTGTTTACCAGTTCTGGGGCATGCACCCAGAACTGAGCCATGCCATAGATACAACAAATGTAATTCTTCCACTGGAACAATGAGAGCTTGACTTACTGTAGGAGTAATAGTGCTTTTGTAGCCAACACCACCGACACCCAGTGCTGGGTAAGTTACTTAGAAAAAGTAATTAATTACAATTACTAGTTACTTCCCCAAAAAAGTAATTGTGTTACTAACTGCGTAACTCCACTAGCAAAGTAGCAAAGAAATATGCAAATTAAAAAGTTAATGTTCAACTGTTTGACGTGCAATAGGACATACTGTTAACTTAAAGGTTATTTCATTAATATTACTGTGTTCTCCATTGCTATTGAATACATTGTGTGTTGCTTCTATTGTCCGGATTGCTTTGTTTCAAGCTGTTTTTTTCACAGTAGAAAAATGACTTGAGGTTGAACAACAGAGTTTACCAGGACTTCCTCATACATGTCCATGACGCGGTGATGAGGCATCTCTGATTGGCTAAGAATTTGTGAAGGAACACTCCCCCTCCCCTCTCACTGTGTATGTATTTACCTTTACCCTAAGTAGCATCCAGCTAAGTTTTGTGCCGTTGCTTGTTCTGAAAATGTGCAGTGAAAAAAACGAGGCTTTATTTCCACACAGGGCACATGAACCAGTTTGATCTGCCATTTTGTTCCAGTTTGTGCAGCAGCTATTGTTGCGCCATCTTCTCTTGTAGATGCTAATGCTAATGCTACTTCAGATTCGATGCCGGGGATGGGCTTAACCCAACATGGGTGACGCTAAAGTCCGCCTGACATCAGACGGACCGGCTTTCTCTGGGTCCCTTGTTCCTCTTGTTGTTTTCTGTGAACGCAGTATGCAGCCAGTGGAGGTGACAAACCACTGTCAAAGGCAGCATGTGTCAGTAAGTCGGGGTGACCCATCAGATTCCAAAAGGAGCGTGGAAAAGTGGTTGTCAGCCGAATAACACCTTTAAAGAAGTGTTAGGGCTGTTGATTGCTTGTTTTTTTTTTTCAAACACATCCTCATTTTACAAATCACACTCTGTAGAGATGGACAAAAAAACTGAAGATTACACAGACAGACTTTATTGTCTGTCACAAGTGACAGAAATTCTTCTTTGATAGGCTTGTATACAGCAATATGCTATATGCAAACATTTATATACAACACATTAATACAAAACAAAACACAATAATATAAGTTGCAACAGTTAACAGACAGGGATACAGATCGTGTTGACCTGAAGACTTCTAGTGGTCAATGACATCTCTATATGTATAACACGCACAAGACGAGACGAGATGAGATGAGACTGGGTTCACTAGATCGAGTCGAGTAAAGAGAAACTAAATTAAAAATTAAATGAATGGACAGAGTTGTGCATGTGTTTTATAACTCTGTAAGTGTTAACTTTTAATGAACTTATTCCTTTAAATTAACTTCTTAATGAACTGCTTCCTCTACAAATTGAAACAATTTTTTTTTTATAAAATAAAGAAAACTATGTATTTCTCCTTTTTTCAAAATCAAATGTGGCGCTTGACTGTGGAAGTTGAGGTGTGAATGTATTTGTCAGCGTTGTGTGGTTTGTTGGTGCTTTCTTGGCAGGTGCACTTGTTAGTTTTTGTACTGAGCTGTGGTGCTGCTGGTAATGTCTCTGCATCGTGCTCGTATTAGCCGCAATGTGTGGCATTGTTTGCATACAGTATCTGCATATTGTCTGTGTCTTATCAGTCACTCTCTTCCCATTCATAATTTCTGCAGGGAACCCAAAATGCTGCCAAACAAAAGATTTGAAAGTGGAGGGGGCACCTTCAATAGTAAAACCTGTATTTTCCAACGTCATTCTGGCTGCTGCTGGATAAGAAATCTCATGAGACAGATTTTTAACACGACGAGCAATCTCGCCATATTACATCTCACGAGATCTCATCACACGAGATCTCATCACATCCCTAGTATAAAGTTGACCAACTTAAGTTGGTTTAAAGTCAAATGAATGCCACCCCCCCCCCCCCCCCCCCCCCCCCAATTTTCCATTAGTTACAGGTAGTGGCTGAACATGTGAGTATAAGATTTCAGCTGTTAAATACAGATCAAACAGGGACACATGTTGGTTAAACCAGTCAATAGAATGTTACAAAGAGAAGAAATTCACACAAATAATGTACAGTGGGTAAAACCAAAGCCTTTTGATCTACTGTTTACAGTAAATATTAATACAACATCTTAACTGCCATAGCCAGGAGCATTTTCTTTCTTTGTTTCCATTTGTTCACTGCAGGCAAGATAAAAAGAATACATAATTAGACTCGCGTTTCTTCTGCACTGTCACTGTTCAATACTTTGACTGTTTACCTACAGTACATGTTTCTGTTGAAGCTCCATGGATCTGCAGGTCTGAGTATGACGTCTGAATGCGGATTAAACCAAACCAAGAAATAATAAAACTCAACATGCCAAAGGACTGAGAGCCGTCAACCAAAAAAATGTGGGAAGGAAACAGAGCAGCAGAGAACTATAAGGCTGAGGATGTTTGTGACTGACACATGAATTTACTCTCTGCGGGAAGTTGGGAGTTAGTGTTGGAGAGACCAGCCAGCAGAATCCTCACAGGCTTTGTTTGGGGATTTTTCTCTTTTAGCCTCTACACTGGTTCAATCACAATATCCAGAACAACCTGATTGGAGGAAATGGCCTATATATATGGCCTATATATATATATATATATATATATATATATATATATATATATATATATATATATATATATATATATATATATATATATATATATATATATATATATATATATATATATATATATATATATTTATTTATATATATTTAAATCAATCTAATTTTATATTGAAAATGTGATGCTAACTTGTATTAATAAAGGTTGCATAAACACACAGTTGTGTGTGTAGTGTACAAAGGTAGTATACAGTACACAATTTATCTCGAAAATAACTGAATATGAGTATTACAAGCACTTATTTCATGGAAAAGTGGAACTACATGGATTTTTTTATATACAGTAGTGGGGATAAATATTCAGCTTATTAATCCTTATTAATTAAAGTATTCATACAGTTCATCTATCCAGAATGTGTTAAAAATGTAAGAAAACAAACAAAAACTACAACAACATACACAAGAATATTTTAAAGAATAATCATTTGTAGTCTGTTGATTATTCATTGAATTAATTTCATGTAGTTGTTTATTTACAGTATTCACAGAATATATCTTTGTTTTTTTGTTATATATACAGTAATTTAGATTATGGGTAATTGGTTTATCCAAAGTATGACATAAAATGTTTGGTTATTACCCCCACTGAGGAATAGCGGTGGTGACGTTTTCACCAAGGTTTGTCTGTTTGTCTGTCTGTCTGTTAGCAAGATGACTCAAAAAGTTATGGATGGCAGAGGTCTGCACTCTCAGTGCACGTAGTTATTAAATATAATCTTTAGATTAAACATAAACACTTTTAACAGCCCTTAGCCCAATATAGTGGAATATTTTGTGTTGAAAGTTTCTGCCCTATAATTTAAATTAGATTGTGTTTGTGTAAAACTTATTACATACAGTAGAGGCCAACCGTTTGGACACACCTTCTCATTCAGTGTGTTTTCTTAGTTTTCATAGCTACATTGTAGATTCTCACTGAAGGCAATAAAAGTATGAATGAACGCTTATGGAAATATGTACTGTGTGAAATAGCTGAAAACTTGTCTACTATTACAATAATAATAATGATGGATTAGATTTCTATAACGCTTTTCAAGGCACCCAAAGTGCTTTACATTATTGATCTGTTATTCATTCACTCTCACATTCTCCCTCTGGTGGTGGTAAACTACATTTGTAACCGCATTTGCCCTGGGGCAGACTGACAAAAGCATGGCTGTCAATTCGTGCCTACAGTCCCTCCGACCACCACTGAACATTCATACACATGCATACATCAGTATGACTCATTCTTAGCCAAGCAGTGCTATCTCCATTCATTACATGTATGGGTCTACTGGTGCTTCATAGTCAGGGGAGGTGGGGCTTTCAAATCCCTCTGTATGCAATAGGATGGTACTACAATCAATCAGTGTAATCTTTAGGATGATGTAGTCCAGAGAAAGTTACAAATGTCTAAACAAAATGGTGGATTATGGAGCTTAATGGCTGTTGTAGCTTCTGTAAAAAATAATTTAAAGATCGGTGACGTTTTCTCTCATTCTTCACTCATCTTTGATAAAGGAAAATCACCACCCAGTCAGCAGCCAGGAAGTAATAAAGAAAACGCATTGAATGAGAAGGTGTGTCCAAGTGTTTGGCCTGCATTGTACATATTAATACTTAAAAGTACTCAGATATTATAATTGCATAAGACCATTTGACCTTGAAAAAGTAGGTGAAAGTCACATATTTGAACTATTCTTGTGCTCCATGCCAAGATGCATCCACAGTATAAATTTGGTGCAGATATGTCAATGGATTCTTCAGATAATTTGATTACATCATTGAATGGACAGATGGATGGACAGATGACAAAACAATTACAATACCCCTCCAGTTCTTTTGGCAGAAGGATAAAAATGGAAAAAGGCGAGCTAAAATTAATTGTGGCCCCTGCGATGAACTGGCGACATGTCGACGGTGTACCTCGCCTTCTTAGCCTGTTGGAAGCTGGGAGCAGTTCCAGCACCCCCACAACCCTCCAGAGGATTAAGAACTGAGGTTTTTACCAAAGCAGGAGGACAATTCATGAATAACAAAGTGCTTATTTTCTGCAATTCATGAATATTTGTGAAATAGAGTGAATGGAAAATAAGAACATACATGCATACATACATGTATTTATGCAAAATAAACAGAAAAAAAATGTATTAAAACATTTAGAAATAATTTGCATTTGACACACTTTTCCCAAATTGTAATCACATCTATTCTGGGTCACTGGTATTCTATAAACACAATATCATATAATAATATGGTAATAGTATTTTTATGGTAATATACGTAATATAGTATGAATTCAACCAATAGTTTTGCTGCTAGAGTGTTAAAAAAACAACTAACCAAACCATAAACAATACCCCTGGGCTCCCCTTTGAGAGAAATGGAAATATAAAAAGAAGTAAATAGTAAACTCCATCTATGGCCTGTTGAATAGAAAAAAAATGACTGTGAAAGACTTTGTATCCACTACTACCTTCTGTCAGTAGCAACAAAGTGAGTCGTCGGAGTTTCCCAACAGCCGTGACTGGACAGCATGTTATTTCCATTTATTTAAATGAATTCCACTATTTTTTGTGTTTATTAGTAACAGTAAAGAGATACTAAAGAGTCAAATGATGTGTAGAAAATATGTAACCCCCTTTTGTACCTAGCATGTCCAGTGACCTCTCAACATTTTGTATAATTGCTAACTTATACTTAAAAAAGTGAATAGTAATACAGTATTGCGATACACACACACACACACACACACACACACACACACACACACACAATGCAGACAGCTTTGGTTGGGCCCAGGACGAAATAATCTGAGTGTCCCTCCCCATACACACAGCGACACGGAAATTCAGTTAATAAAGCATATTTACCAGGTTATTTTAATACTTATCTCAAACGACAAAACGACCCGCCTGACCACAACCTGAATATCATTCAAAAGACCCGTAACTCTTTCTGATTCTTCACTGGTGTCTAGTTTACAGAGGTATTTTTAAAGACATGACAGAAGTAGGAGACTCACTGGGAAGTCAAGACGAAGTCATGTGACTGAAGTACCAGTGGACTGACTGAGTCCCGCACGGGTCCACCTTTACGAACCTGTACCCGCGTACATTAGACCCGTAAACCAACCCATGTTTAAACATTCTCTTACACAGGAGCTCAGTGTCTTCATTTTCAGTTTAAACACACACCATATCTTGTTAATACATGTTAGCACTAAGCTTGCTAAGTGTCACAGTTTAGTTTGGAAATCTGTGAGTGGATATAAGACTCCCTTCAAAATAAAACAATTTGGCTGTGTGGATCAACCACAGATCCGCGGTTTCATCTGTAAATATGCTTTTGTTTTGCCACTACCTGCATTTCCTTTAACTTTGCCTCTATCCATACCTCTTTTTTTTTTAATATATTTTAGGGGACGCCGAGCTTCCCTTACAGTCTCAGAGAAATCGTCAGTGGACCAATCATTCTTAAGCTTACATCAGCCCAGTCAATTTCCTTCGCAATCAAACCTATATACATTATAAAAGTCCAGCTACAGGTCATATAATTCCAAAGGTCATCTACTCCTTGTTTGAGAGTCTAGCTACAGATCATGTACTTCCTTATCTAACCAAACTAACTCATACTTTAACCACAGAAAGTCCCCAAAATGTCCATACACCTGCACAGGAAATATCTTAGACTTGTTAACACAGACTTTATTAACCCTCATCTGACCTTCAGAACGATAAAAGCTCGAAGCAAACATTACTTTAAGCTAATGGATAATACAATAAAGTGTTCACAATAATAAACAAGGATTCAAACATATTGCTTCTTACTTTTGTTCTTAGATATTTTGTCATTTATGTTAATTTCTTCACAATGTTGAGTGTAGTGCAGACCCCACCTCACCCCTGTTACGACACATCATCTATCATCCATGTCATCCTTCCAACACAGTTATTAAAATGAACAAGAAATTGAAGAAAACAAGAATGGTCTAAAAACATTTTTCTACAACTTTACTATATTTGTACTAAATGATTAAAATTTATGCATACACATGAAAAAGCAAACAAACATTAAAATATATGTTCCATTGCTTCTTTAATTTGCATTGACTGTGGTACTTTAGATCTACAATCAGGTCTCAACGAGTTTACAGCAATTTGCAAAATGTGAGCTGAAGACCCTGTAATTACCGAGTTGTTTACAAACTTGATTAGCATTCAGGGTAAAATTAAATTCTTCCTACACAACAACCATTCATTTCTGGTCTTTACACTGTCACCGTTCATTGGATTTTCTGTTTAAGGCTCAGTATGTTGGGCTGAAACATCAAGTTATTTGGTATTTTACAGACAATGCAAGTAAAATGTGAGTTACTATTTCCTGATAAACCAGTTAAAATGAAAAGGTCTCTATGGTCACTGGGTTCTTAGAATATAAAAAAAAATCTTATACATGTATTTTGAACCAACCAGTATGGCAATGTGAGCTATCAATGGACTGATACTGTCAGTGCTTTAGAGCAGGTCATTTTCAAGTTAAAATTAGGTATTGATTGGTTGATATAGAGAAAAGAGCATCAGCCCCTATTTTATTTTTTTTTTATTTTTTATTTTTTTTACAGAATTGTGTCTTATTATTTCTTAGTAAAACTTAAATAATCTAGAGCCAGAGGTTGTGTGCTGACACTAAATATAAGCCTGCACGTGGGCTGTGCTGCTCATGGAACCTGATTTTCTAGTGGGTATTTTTTGTTTGGCCAGTTGCCCAGGTTGGCAAAATGTGTCCAACTGTTCGTCATGCAAACACATACAGTGGTGCCAAAGATGGGCCTTGATAGACTATAAAAAAAAGCAACTGAGCCATAAAGTTAAATGTATTGTTACTGTGTCTCCTACCAATGAGAAGGCCGTATGTCCTCCTCTCTCTTCTTATTTGATGGTTTTATTTTTGTTAAGCTGTTTCAGTGAGTAGGGACATCAAAGCTGGGAGACGCAGCCAGTATCCTTCAGAGCTGCACTGACTCTAATCTGCCTTATTACATGTCTTATACAACACTGTGGGGAAACCTCCTGTGAGATGCTGAGCCTTCATCCTGTCACAGCTAATGTGAAACTTGCTTCTGTATGACTACCACATTGTCTCTTTTATATAGTTTAAAAATACCTCTTCCATACATGAATGCTACAGTAGAGCATTAAATGATGAGAGAAAAAACATCAATGTAGGTTATCTTGACTTCCCATTTCCTGTCAGAAAATATCACAAGATATAGCTTAATAATAAATTGAACATAACAGCATAAATGGAATAAATAGAAACAACATATATTAACATTATATAGTTTTTATTGCCCTCCACACTTGCAGGAGGAGGTTCGGGGGAGTTCTGTAGGTCACCTGGCCTTGATGCTGCAGATCAATTGGCCCAGTATGTGGGTGAACTACATGTGTTAGTGCATCAGGCAGCCCACAAAACAAGTTAGATAACAAACAGGGAGAGAAGCATTGATGCAGAACCTGAAAGGATGCACTTATTACATCCTAAATCTCTCAGCACATTTCATTCATGTTACGAAACAAAATCTGCACAGTGTTATTTATAGTGAAATAGTCATGTTTACAGTTCTTCTGGAGAATCATAATAAGGTTATGGTAATGTGTTCATGAGCAATTTATTATTATTCAATTTGAATAGTCCAACTTTCTACAGTGACAAAAAAAAATTATTGGAGACAATGGTTATGCAATTAAGTCCTAACTCCTGTATGTATCATGTGACTAAAACAGACAGAAAAGAAAACATGTAATGCCGATAAGCACTGTTTTTGTCGTACAATTGACGTAAGAACTGAAGTGATATTGGTTATTATCAAGAAAACAATGAAAAATGCATAGATAACTCTTCTCCTGTGAGCTATTTTTGTTCTTATCTCTATATTTGTCCAAACAAACATAGTACCAGACATTAAAATGAAGAAAAAAATGAAGAAAACAACGATACACTGTAGATTTTGCAGTGTTAATTTGGAGACAATGGGATCAAATACACTCTAGAAGAAGTTAAATAAAATCTCTAAGTGTTGATTTAACACTGAAAAATTTACTGTGTAGTATTCCTCTCCCCTGCTGCAACTTTATTTGTGAAAGTAGAAGAGCAGACTTCCACCAAGGCAGACCCCCCGCCCCTGAATGAAAGGAGGTCCACCAAGGGCATCCCCGTTGAAATGAGCCACCAGCAGTCAAAATTAACAATAATGTCTACAAATTCTGATTATTCTGTCCAAAAATATTATTTTGCATTTGGAAATGTTACTATTAATTTTGTATAGTGTTCCCATTATAGGTAGACTTTTTAAAAATGTTATTTTTCTAACATCGTATTTAGATTTAGTTACTCAAAAGGTAGGCTATTGTTTGCGTCTGTTGAACTAATGTGAACAATAACACCCAGGCAACTCATGTGCATAATGTTCATATCATACAAAATGTACTTAAAACTTACTAACGTCAATATCCAATCTATCATACACATGTGATTCATTATATACTTACTGGTCAAAGGCACGATAAAATAAATATACTTTCAAAGTATTACTTACGTCCACTGTCCAAGTCAATTGCACATCTGGCTGAGGATGACTGAATTAACAGGGTTTTTCTCTGTGAAAATGCTTAGTGGTCATGTACATGCTCAGAAGCACTTAGGAACCCAATGTGACAGGATGTACTGACGGAACACCTGTCTGTCTGACTGTCTGTCTGTCTGTGTACAACATAACTCAAAAAGTAACTCATAACTCATGAAATTTTCAGGATAGCTTGGGAATGACACAAGGACCAACCAATTATATTTTAGTGAAGATCTAAAAGAGATCCTGGATTCTGGATCACTTTCAAATTTTACATTGCAGTAAATGGAGAATACATTTCAAAGTGACCAATATCTAATCAATTGGTCCTTGTGTCATTTCCAAGCTATCCTGAAAGTCTCATGTAAATCTGTCTATAACTTTTTAAGTTAAGTTGTAACCAGACAGACAGACAGACAGACAGACAGACAGACAGACAGATGTTGCCAAAATCATAACCTTCTTGAGTTCCAACTACATATTAAATAAGGCATGTCCTGTAATGCATAAGTAGAATTTAATCATTGTACCTACAGTACCTGACTCACTTCCCCACATACAAATGTTCATCTTATATTTACAGTCTCCCTGAGAGTGTTTTTTCTTCTAAAGGCACAGCGCTGTCATGTGTGATTTGTTCAAAGAAACAAAGTAGGAGGTAACAGTTTGAGAGTGTTTCAGGATTAAAACGTACATGCAGTGCTGTTCTAACAAAGCAGGTAGTATGACATCATCTTCACTTTCATGATAGATAGATAGATAGATAGATAGATAGATAGATGGACGGACGGACGGACGGACGGACGGACGGACGGACGGACGGACAGACAGACAGACAGACAGACAGACAGACAGACAGACAGACAGACAGACAGACAGACAGACAGACAGATAGATAGATAGATAGATAGATAGATAGATAGATAGATAGATAGATAGATAGATAGATAGATAGATAGATAGATAGATAGATAGATAGATAGATAGATAGATAGATAGACAGACAGACAGACACACCTACAAACACCCAACACATACATATTGTAAATAAATAAAAAAATGTGTTATGGATATAAGTGAGTTGAAACAGCCTACAACACAGTTTATAAAACAAGTTAAAAGACAAGGGTTCACAGTGGGTTGCAGTAGTGGGGTAGGGTCAGTGGTTGAGCTGCTACATCAGGGGCCTATATCCACTACTACACTGTTACAAAGCCTGACAGCCATGGGGGAGATATTCCTCCTGTGGCGCTCAGTCCTGGAGTGCAGCGCTGTGAGCCACCTGCTGTGGCTACTGAGTGTCCAGTTTTGCAGCTGAAAATGAATTATGAAGTGGCACAGTTAACCAATAGGTGAAAGTAACAAGAAAAGGGTTTCTGCACAGTTAGCTGTCTTTATGCACCCATGTAACTTTTACAAATTTATGTCAGCTGCTACATCGAATCTAATCAATACCAACACGAAAACAAAGGAAACATCAGACACACACACACACACACACACACACACACACACATCAACAGATGACCTGACATATTTCCCACACTTGCAATTAAATTTATATTATATTTTAATAATGTTTAATTACTCTATTTTTTCCCTAATAGGACTCAGATGCATCAAAATAAAAGTGAATCATTTCCCTTAAATTTCAGTAAAATAAGGTAATTTGACTCAATGCAGGTCTGAAGGCTGAAGTTGTAGTTCTACAACCTCTCCAGTGTATTCAGTCATTCCTGTACGTTGCAGGAAACTACAAGGTAATTGGAGGCTGATGGCTCGTGAGGATGCCAGAAATTACTTCTGTGTTTTGGGAAGCAAACGCACCTCCTAGGAAATTAGTACCAGAGCCACAGCTGTGATTCCAGTGGCTCAGCAGCCCGTAACATATTCAGATTCATCTGATTTTAAAGAGGCTGCTTTAACATTGCAGGGAGTGACAGAGCCACTTAATTTAAAGATACATTACCCCAGTGTCTGTAGGTTAATGCACCTCCTGAGTATCAAATGTGGAGTCCCTGGCATCACCTTATTGATCAGGGACATTTAACATCAATAATGTCCGTGCAGAGGCTCAATAAAAAACCTCCTCTACTCATTTCATCGGTGACAACATATGGAAGGACTTTGAGCGAGTGTCGACCGCAGAATGGCAGCATGTGATGGATTGTATGACCAGGTTCTGATGAGGAAGCGTGTGCTGTAAGATCCTACATGAAGGACAAAGGGCCGAAGGTCAATGACACATGATTTATCAGAGTAATTCAGGGTCTTTCCCCTCTTGCCTCAGATGATGGATCACTGACATGTATAACTGTCATACATCAGAGGAGCTTTTATTCACAATGTAACTGTCTTCACTTTAACAATTAAAGTGATAAATATAGACCCTGAGTTTATTAGCTTTTCATTCTTTATTAAATGCACACCTTTTTTTTCATGTACATCTTTTTGCATCAATAAAAATAGTGAAAGCCAAGCAAATACCTATACCTAACAGAATTAAATTATATGGTACTTTTTTTTTTTATAACTTCTTTATACTTCAGGGGTAATTAAAAGTTCCCAAGGTCCGGTTATTACATTTTGCTCAAGCAGAAGGTCCGAGGCAAAGTCCCACAAGTCCATATTTTTAAAAAGTAACTGATAAAGTTTTAACCTCAAATGCAAGAAATTAGACAACATATTCAATCAACTTTATCATAAATAAAAATAGCCCCATGCAGTTTAAAGAATACATCACTGTGGTGGACGTTAGTGTCACAAAGGCACTTTCCCACAGAGTAGTTGAGCTTGTGTGCATTTTGGGTTGCTGGGAATTATGTAGGTGTGGTTTTGGGTGGGGGTGGGGGGGCAACAAATTCTGGGAATGTGATTTAACACAGACAATTGTACTGTGTTGTAGTCACTGCATGTGGCTCTGTGACCATCAACACACTTATATTTCCATATTATATTTTGACTACCAGCACTAGTTTGCCATATTAACTCTGGTGTAAATTTCCATGGTCAGTTGAAAACCGCTCCAAGGAAATTACACTAATATTTTGCCATTGGTCACGGGTCTGGACAGAACCATGTCCTGGTCTGGATCTGGACGGGAGCCCGCCTATCTGTGTTGCCCATTATATTTCATTTGGGCAATTTTACACTTCCCTATATTCTTCTGACAGCTTTAATGTTATAATTTGTGATAGTTGTGGTAGTTAGCATAAAACATGGTAAATAAACTGATTAAGACATTTATAAACTGAAGTATCCATAATGAGGTCACCAACTCAGCCAAGGAGGTCATGAAGTCACTCTAGTCTGTCGGTTGTCCATCATTAAAATTACTCAAATACTTTGATTTTCATGACAGTCATTTGAGAGGAACTTTCAAAAGGAGATCCTGTCTTGTTTTGGGGAAAAAAATCAGATTTTTAATGGCAAATTATGTTGAGACTGTATGGAGTTGGAGGAGTATACAACTGACATGTTTGAGCTTGTCAGGGTTGTTTAATTTTATCGTGTGTTTTTTCAGTAGGATAATTTGAGTTGATCATGTCCTGTATATTTTCATTCGTCATTCATTTTGGCTCGGTTTTATGCTAACTACTACACCACTCTACTGCCCAATGTGTGATAAGGACTACATAATTCAATTCAATTCAATTCAATTCAATTCAATTCAATTCAATTCAATTCAATTCAATTCAATTCACATTACAAAACACAGATGCACCTCAACAATCTCTACAGTCTGACTAATGCACTGATTATAACCACAAATTGCTGTAAGACTACAGATAACAGGTTATTGCAGTTAAAAATGTGGTCAACCGCTTTCTAACATGTTTAATGTTTTATTTCTCATGGTTGACACAAAAAGCAACAGAAACAAAGTTTCTGGTTAAAAAAAGACACACATTATCCCTGTGTTGGATGACCTTATACTGTAGGTGATTAAACAAATTGCATTGTGTGAGGTGACTTATAAAACAATGTGTATATAAATGATTGTAGATGTTTTTGTGTTAAAGATAAACAGATATAAAACAGTTTAAGACATACATAGACATAAGAATGCAGACGCTGCTGGATTATTGATTTGTAAAAAGGGGGTGAGGGTTTATAAGTTTTACATCATCCCACTACTTTTCGAGTCCAAGAAGGATGTTTTGCTGATCATTGTGATTGATCTATTGATGATTTTGTGTACTAAAAATAAACTAAAACTGAACTGAACTGAATCATAGTTTTCTACTGTAGTTTGTGTTGACCTGATCAGTGAGTTTGTCCCTAAGTCCTGTTCCATGTAAAGATTTATACATTAGCAGTAGTATCTTCAAATTAATTCTGTAGGTCACTGGAGATAGATAGACAGACGGATGGACAGACAGATAGATAGATAGATAGATAGATAGATAGATAGATAGATAGATAGATAGATAGATAGATAGATAGATAGATAGATAGATAGATAGATAGATAGATAGATAGATAGATAGATAGATAGATAGATAGATAGATAGATAGATAGATAGATAGATAGATAGATTGTGCAGCAGTCTTCTGTTTCTCATATTCATACACAAGGCAGAAAAAATAAAATCATGTAGTTAAAAATACCAAACCAAGAATATATTGAATAAAATGTCTTGAATCTGACTGAGGAGCTGCACCGTGTTCCTGCCAGAGGTGAAAACAGCCTCATGGTTCATCCATCAGAGAACTGAAAAATCAATCAGATTTCATTTGAGAAGGAAACAACAAAATCAGATGAAGGCATCTGGATTTGTAATGAAACCATTTTAGCCTTACAGTAGACAGACATGAGTGTGATTAAAGAGTGGACAGAGAGTAAACTGAACTGAAACCCTGATTACACAGCGTCACCCCACAGTTAGGAGACCCATCCTCTCTGATCAGCACTAAACACTGCTCTGATGTGCTCAGGTGGTCACATGGATGGAAATGTCATGTAGGGATCATGGAAGTCGAGCCAGGCCTGGAGGCCCCTCTGGTGTGCCGCCTCCTGGCCCCCGGTCCCCCCGGCCATCTCCAACCCCTGCCATGTAAGATGACAGATGGCCGACTTCCCACAACAACGGCTGCAGTAAAAAGCCAAACCTTCTGCACAGCCTTTATCAGAGCTGATTCCAGAGTGTAAAAGAACAGAGCAAGGAAGCAGAGCAGTAAGTATCCTTCATGAGGGAACATAACATCATTATGTTTGTGGCTTAAGCACCAATGTGTACCACATCGGTAAATAAAGTGGAAAGGAATACTGTAACTGTAGGATGATAGCTAATAACATTTCTACTTTATTATCTTCCCTTTATTGTTATAGTAGTTCTCATGCTTCTGTTTCAGTCGACCTGACATTAAGGTCTATTATCATCTATGTCCTAAAGCATTTGCCAAGCTGCTCCATGTGTGTCTCTGTGTGGGCTCGTATGTTAATGTAATAGTGTCAGAACATAAAAAATCCATAAAATGCTTCTGAAATGAATGCATAGAACTCTGCTGGTAAACAGAAAAGCATCCTTTAGCATTCTGTTCCACATGCACAAATGTATTCATCACTACTTCACAGTCACTCACTTAGAAATGGGAGTTTGGAGACTTCAGACATGGAGACAGGGGTTCATATCTTCAATATTTAACTGACCTATTTTTTTTTTTTTTTTTACCTTTACCAAGGAGGTTATGTTTTTACCAGCATTGGTTTGTTTGTTTGCTGGTTGTTTTTTGTACAACATACCTCAAAAATTCACGTTAGTTCAATGGACACAAACAATAGCCTACCTTTTGAGTAACTAAATCTAAATACAATATTACTCGCTCGTCATCTGAACCTGCTTTATCCTCACTAGGGTCACTGGGGGTCACTGGGGGTCCATCCCAGCTACAATGGGTGAAGGCGGGGTACACCCTGTATGAGTCTCCAGTTCATCTCAGGGCTGAACATATATAGACAAACAATCACTCTCACATTCACACCTATGATAATTTAGATTAACTGATTAACCTATCAGTGCATGTGTTTGGATGGTGGGAGGAAACTGGAGTACCTGGAGAAAACCCACGCAGACACAAGGAGAACATGTAAACTCCACACAGAAAGGTCTGGTGTTCTAAAATACATATTCCTTTCACAGTACTGTACATGTGGTTTTCTTGTATTTTTGACATATATGACTTGGATTTTTTTTTCTTTTTACAAGTTACGGGCAAGGACCCAATAAAGTAACATATCTGACCGTGATTTTCGACATGAAAATACACATTTTTGACATATTTCACAAAAGTAATTATGTCTTATTAGGTCTTCCAATAAATAATCAAGTTGAAATTTTGAATTTCATAGTATTTCTATGAATGCCCTACTAGGGATTAAGTGGTGTTTGGATCCTCAAGGGGTAATTTATTTATTTTTTTATTTTTTTTCATGAATTCAATTATGCAAACTGTGACTATTTTGTTTATTCTGTTGGAGAAAAAGTGTCAGATTGTTGTTGTGGTACACTACACCTATGGGTTCAGCTTATGGCATTCAGCTGTAGTGGTTACTGTGGGGGTAAGGGGTTAGGGAATGCAATGCTAATAGTGCATCAACACAAATACAAGTGTGTATGTGTGTGTCTGTGAGTGTGTGTGCAGTGGCAGTCGGTGTTTGTTGTCTCCATTTTGGGTTTTGCCCTCCTCTCAGAAATAAGCCTCTCAGCTCAGTAACAGTCCAGCTCCTCTTAGCCTCCATGTGCATAATCTCTCCTCCTGTGTTTGTGTGTGTGTGTGTGTGAAATATTTGATCATTTTGACTCCCAGTTTAAATGTAACCCTCCACAATGCAAGAACATAGATGTACGACAATATTTAATGTAGAAAAACCTGCCCTGACGACACACACTCATTAGCATTTCAGAATTGGATCACAGATGCACATCTTACTGTAGGTCTGTGTGTGTGTTTATGTGACTGCTTTACAGTATAATGTGCTTTGTTCTGATGTGTATAGTGATACATATTCAATGAATACCTCAGTGCTTTATGTCTACATTAACATAATTTTCCACAACCTCATATTTACCGTCCTATACTCCACCTTGACTCTGTAGCAAGTAATGAGATTTTACAGTCGCTTTCATTGTACGTGGGCAGAACTGGGAGTCTGCATGTATTTACAGATGTAAATATACTCATGGCTGAACATTTCGGGAATGACATACGTTTTGTGATTCATATAATAAGCAACATCACATACAGGTATTAATTCAAAAATTTGAATATCCTGAAAAAGTGCATGCATTTC
Organism: Siphamia tubifer; assembly: GCA_020466265.1. NCBI lineage: Eukaryota > Metazoa > Chordata > Actinopteri > Kurtiformes > Apogonidae > Siphamia > Siphamia tubifer. Next base: position 27,279,898 of record CM035794.1, on the reverse strand, counting down.
TGTTACTCTGTACATATTATATAGACAAATAGCATGTGAATCAATGTATTTCAAGCTTTTATCTGCTTTGATTTTGCTGATTAGGACTTACAGCTTCAGAAAACTCACTTTTAAGCAATATTCCAATTTTCTGAGAACAAAGAAATGCTTAAGATATCCCACTAGATGTTGTGACCTATTAATGATTCATTAGTCTGTGAAAAGATACATTTTCAGTAATAACTATATTCTTATTATCATTTCAATGTATATTTATGTTCGGACATTTTCATTTTCTGTGACTTTTTCTTGTTGTTGGCATCATTGAAAGGTTAGAGTTCACATGGATTTGATGATGTCATCAGTGAGTGAAAAAAACAAAGGAACAACAAAGACAAAGAGAAAAAAGAAAACAAAAAAGTGTGTTGTGGGTTAGAAAAAAACAATATAAACTGTGGGCAATAAAGTTGCCAGAAGGAGTACGTAGTCATTGTGTCTCTTTGAAGGTCATGAGTCTATAAAATGGATTGGTTTAACTTTTTATGTTTAATTACCTGAATAAAACATCTTTTACATGCGATTCTAATTTTCTGAGTAGTACCTATAGATTTTATAGACATCAATGACAAATAAGTCCCTTTTAAGGTGAGACACTACAGCTTCATAGGGTAAATTTAATTTTAAAATAATAGATATCACCATGAAACTTCCTCAGTTGACTACTTACATGAGTATAAAAAAATTTATTCCAAGATTTTGAAATTTGTATATTTAATTATATAAATTAGGCATTTTTCACAATTATTATTATTTTTTTTAAATGTCACATAAATCAGGCCAGTAAGGATTTATTAATGCATTCCTCTGTAAATATCTTCTGAATATTGCTAAGTACAAATCTCATTCTTATCTACTGTGTCTAATAATTTAAGACTTAAATTTCATTTAAGAAATTAAGTTGTTTGTTTGTTTGATTTTGTTTGCAATTTTCTGCCACGCACCAGATGTTAATAGTGAGTGACAGAGGTTTGTGTTGAACAGACGAAATACTATTAAATATGTGCAGGAAAACATCAAAGTGGTATATTTTGTACTTCAAAGAGACATGGTATTTGCATATATGCACAGTGGAGTGCCTTATTAAGGCCTGTGCGCTAACTGCCATCTGATGCTGCTGATGAACAGGCATGTCACTGTGGTAGAACATACCAGCTCATTTATCATTCTGGAGAAGATTATTTTTTTCCTCCACCTGAAAATACTACAGGACCCTGCATGAGTGTTTGGGGTTTTAATTCATGTTGCTCCGTAACATAAAATAAAGGGTTTTATTATCGCTTTAGCACATTTATCTTGCCAACACATTGGCTCAGAGTAATACAGGCTAATTAGACACACTGGCTTTTTATGTTTGCCTGACATTCATGAACATGCCAGAAAATGAATGCCTCTCTTGTGTTAGTGTTATCTATGTTATCTACCACAAACAGCTCCATAATGTCCATAACATTTGACATGAGATTGTCATAATGAAAAGGTCCTGTTGGGAGCATGAAGTCTTTTAATTTGAACCTCAATAATCTATTTTCTGCTGTGTATCAATGTCGGTCAGTGACATCTGTGTCCAGATATAAAGCTCCTTCAAAATAAAACCAACCGGCTGTTGATCAACCACAGATCCATGGTTTCATCCATGAATCTGCTTTTTGTCACCTCTGTGTCCACTACCTGCCCACATTTCCTTTAACTTCACCTGTGCTCAAAACTGAAAACTCATCAGACAGTAGGTATACAGTAAATAGCGTCTTTAGTACAACTAGTTTTAACATGCATTTAATTTCTATAAATTAAATAAAACAGGGACTCTTTTAGCCTGGTGGAGCTCACCAGGCTTATAATACACTGGGGGAAATATAATATATAATACTCAATAATACTGTTGATTAATAGACTTTTCCTCCCACTTTCTTTTCTTTCGTCACCATGACAGCTTTCCTTGGCCACTGAAGAGATATTCTTAGCTGTTGTAAGTGTTTTGTAGTCAACTATCATCACAAAATGCATCAAAAACCTCCAGTGTCGACGTACCCGTAATGGTAAACATGGAGGACAGGGTACAACTTGTGCTGTAATGCGGAACTCCGACTGCACTCCCTGAGAATCAGCGGTATTTCCTGGCAGGAAATATAAAATGTATTGATTTGTTGAAGGGGGTGCCAATGGTAAATTATCTTTATAATTGTATGTACTGTCACTCAGTGCCATTCAAAGGCATATAGTTCAGTTCACTTTTAAGACTTGAGTTTTGTTTATCAGTAACACATGTGATAAAATGTCATTAGTTTTATTCTGGAAGCATTTTAATTGTAGACCAGTGTTATTAAAATGTATTGATTATATAAATGAATAAATGTATCTTCTTCCCCTGAGAGTCTGAGGCCTTACATTTCTACATTGTATTTTGTACAAGTTGTACACCAGGATATAAATACTGCCCAAATACTTGTGGTGGTTGAATTCCTGTTGGAAGCACACACGTTAAGCTGAGCTTTGAGGAAAGCACAGAAACATGACTGAATGTAAAAACACACTAACAGTGTAATATGATTCGCAGACATACTGGAGTCAGGAAAACTCTTTTATTAAGTGTTAAGAGACTGATCACTGTCACAGTAGCATCTGGTGTACTATGACTAAACACAGACTGAAGTTGTCAGTGGTTACATTCTCTGCTTTATCTTTCTTAGGGTAGTAGGGGACGCTGGCGCCTGTCCCACCTACCAACAACTACAGGTGTAGCACACCCTTGAAATATCAGCAGTTTATCACAAGGCTGATATTTAATACACAACAACCATTCATGTTCACATTCATACCCAAGGGCAATGTAGATGAACCAGATTAAATTAAGGTGCATGTGTTTGGAGGAAGCTGCAGAACTTAAAGAGAACCCACAGACCCAGGGAGAACATACAAACTCCACAAAGAAAGGACCAACTGACGAGCTCTGGGATCAAACCCAGGACCTTCCTACACTGAAAAAAATATTTTTTGCATAGAAATATTTATTAGGTTACCTGTCACAGTTTTTAAAAAACATTTTAATAGTAAGTAGCAGCAAGAACTGGAATTATTGAAGTAAAACTAAATATATAATTTGTGTAATGAATAAACTGGGTGGAAAGAGTAAATGATCTTATGTATTTTCACATCATATTCAAAGGTTTCATAGTCATTGCACCTTAACCTAGAAATACCAAGTAAGTTTTAATAGTTTTGTGTGTTTAAACTCCACCCATGTGTCTTGTGAGTCATGTGACTCATGTTGTTTATGGTGTCACTGAGTCATGTGATGGTGCGCTACCTTGCCAGTTGTAAATCTATCTATAATTCAACAAATCTCTGTCTGTGGTGTGTCCTGTTTGTCTGTGGAACACCTAACACTTGCACAACTTCACCAAGTGATCTGAAATTTGGAGGGTGACTTTTCCAGTACTATGGTGGATTACACTGCAAAGTTTCACACCATTACAACATACTGTACAACAACAAAGATATTACATTCATTTCTTTCTAACTTTGCTGCTCAGAGGATTGCCAAGACCCACCCCCTGTTTTGGCTAAAGCTGCACTGCCCCCCTAATGCTATTCTGTCATTCTTGTTCACACACAGAAAGCGAGCGAGAGAGTCGGGTACTGAAAGTCAGTATAGGTATGGAACTGGGGAAAACATTAACGGTAGTAACCAGACTGAAATCTAATTTACCACACATGCAGCTGTTGTTTATTTACACCCTCTCCCCACTGTTGAACAGAAACTTGCACACACAGCAGTGAAGACAACAACATGTCAAATGTGAAGGTGAAACGTGCAGTTACAGTTCACAAGAAGTTCTAGATTCTTCCATATGCTGCAGGTGTTAAAGACATTTACAGATAAAGGCTTGAATATGACTGATTTAATGAAACACTGGTGACACAGTGTTTACTAAAGCTTATGTGAAGAGCTAAGCAGACTAGCACTGTGCTAATAGCACTAGCCTAGCACTGTGTTAATATCACTAGCCTAGCACTGTGCTAATAGCACTAGCATAGCACTGTGCTAATAGCACACTTGTAAATGACAGAGCCAGTGGATAAATGTTCAGACCAGCTACTGTGCAGATACTGGACCATGACCATGTATGTGAATTCCTCAACTGGTGACATGAGATGTGGTGCTAGCTTAATAATAATAGGTTAATTTAATAATAATGATGATGATGATGATGCTGATAATGATAATAATAGTTTAATGTGGGGGGGCAGATGTGTGTGGGGGTTATTATCGCCTTTCTTTCTGCCCCTTTCAACTCATTCCATCCACTTCCACAACACATTAGTCGCAAACAGTCTCACGTTTTCTACAGGCTCTACACTAGTATTTGTTAAAAGCAGGTTGCCATCCTGTGTTAGTTTTGTGACACCTGTTCTGCCTATAGGCGAGAGTATCTGAGTGAACTGGGTGGAAGGAATATTTCAGTTTGATTCATGACTGAAGGGTCTGTGCTGCTCTCATAACATCTATGATGTTTCATGCACATATTAAACAATAAAAGTTAATTCAACTGTCCTCTTGCAAGCAGGTGGTGCAGTGGGACTTGAGAATTGTGACTAATATTCTCTGTTCCTTAACTTAGTTCGACCAAAATGTCACAGTTAAAAAAACCAAAACAAACAAACTTCAAAAAGGAAAAAACTTTAAGTAAAAATGTTCCATTTTAATCAGTCACAATGTAAGTAGAACATGCGAAGGAGAAAGTAAAATTCAATCACCATATTAATAATAATCTGAAAATTACCTGAGGTTTTTTTATACTATACTAAATACTAAAATACTAAAATAGTTTTCAAAGTTTATTTTTCCCCTTTCTTCTTTACTTGTGTATTACTAATTAAATCCATGAAGTGATGCAAGGAAATTGAATTTAAAAATATGCTATATTAAATGTACTTTCTATTTCTGTGTGGAAATCCTTGCCTAGATTTTTTAAAGTAAACTCTATTCCATTCTATTTCAGTGCACTCTGAGGCGATAGTAGAAACTACTGACCTGTTGTCTGGGTTACCTGTACAGAGCTAGAGTAGAGTAGATCTGCAGTATATGTAACTACATACAGTATGCAATATTAAAACAACACTGACTGTGATTGTTGATATAAACGTATAATATTGCATCAGTCATTAATCTCCAGTTTTAATTTTTTTAATGTTGTTGTTTTTTGAACTAAATTGAACTGGTCTTTTCTTTCTGCCATATAAAGACAGAAACATTCTACAGTGTGTGCCTCACAAAAAAGTTCAAATTTTAACTTCAGAAATTTCTTACACTAACATATAAAATGTTACCACTGTTTTCAAAGTGAGATCTTGATCCTAACAATTAAAACAATATTTGTCAGAGCCTTTTGTCCACTTTCACTGTCCATGACACTTTCTATACATGTACCTCTAACGTACATCAGTGAAAAACCAAGAAAACAAACCCTCTGTGTAACTTTGTCAGCTGATTTTAACGAGGAAGTGAATGAGAGAGTGCAACAGGAGACCCGGAAGGCTCAAATACACCACTCTTTCCTGGGTTTATTACAAACTGTCTAATGTTTCATGTCATGGGTTTATTTTTGGCCACCACACACTCTCGATATAACACAGCACTGATCTTGTTGTTTGTAAAAGAACACTCAGGTGGATTTATGAGGAGTTTGTATAATTGATTGATTCAGCATAAATGTCTATATTGTTTACGTATTTGTAAATATTGCATATATTTACTTTACAAATTCATCTAAAATCAAATGAATAATGATAGTAGTAATGTATCTGCATAAAGGTGGCATTATGTATAATGATGTGTAAGATTAGCTCATCAAGTGGGTGTTCCACTTTTAAGTATTTGACCAGTTATCTTCTTTGGTTTCACTTTATGAAGAAACGAGGAGATACAGGAATTTTGAAGACGTAGGTCGACACACGGAAAATGTCACCTTGACTGGAAATTGATCATTTGATACATTTCTGCAGATTTTAGAGTCATCATATAACCAACCATTTAGGAGCATTGATATTCTACTTTAGTGTCAACCATAAGAATGTTGAACGTTGGTAACATTTGATCGGTCGTATAACATTTTTCATACAATAAAATGTAGAACAAAGTGCTTTACATATAAAGTTAGTACAGTAGCCTATATATGTTCAGCCCTGCGATGAACTGGAGACTCATACAGGGTGTACCCCACCTTTGCCCATTGTAGCTGGATTAGGCCCCCAGTGACCCCAGTGAGGGTAAAGCGGGTTCAGATGACGAGCAAGCGAGTGAGCTCCTCCAGTGTCATGACCATTATTGGCATTACTGAATATTTTGGCTCCAAGAAACTGCCTGGCTTGTCTGTCCTTAAGTCCACCATTCCTGTACACTGGACACTAAGATTAGCAGTGTCTGGACACAAACTGTTCTGTTAGTGAAGAAGGAGAAGAAGAATGACATCAAGCAACAAAATTGTAAATCACAGCCCCCCACCCCTCTGCCCCCACTTGCTGTGATTGCACTCTAATGGAAACATAATAGAAATAATGAACATTATTTTCTATGTCTGCAGTTGAATCATCATCAAACTTGACCTTTAATAAGTTCCATAACATGTCGAACAATTATTCTGTCTATCAAAACTTGTGTTATTTTTCTTCTTAATGCGAGATATTCTACAACTTTCAAAAGACTGTATTTGTCAGCTCTAAAGATTTACAGATATTCTCCTGGATGGTTCAACATGTTTGGCATTTAGGTCAAAAGTGGAAAAACAAAGCTGTATTTTGAAATGGTTGAAACCTTCCCTTTTAATCTCACCTAATTGCTGGCGGGAATATTGTTGCATGGTGTGTCTGTGTGAATGTTGTTTACAGTACATTGCTGAAAAGCTGCCATTTGTCTGCTTGTGTAAGGAAATAAACAGCACAGCTATGTTTGTCCTGCGTGTCTGCGTCCGTGGACTGTTCACCAGTTTATTTATGCTCATTATGCTTTTTCCACCCCAGTCTGAGGGTGGCTGTAGTGCTGCTGTCCATCTGCCAATAGAGTGCCCTAGTTGCATTTGGCAGAACGTCTCAGGCCACAATCCAACGTACACAGTGCACCTGTCAGCTCAGACGGGACAGTACAGCCCTGTTTCTACCTGAGAGGAAAAGATACAACCATACAAAAAAGCCTTTAACCCTCCCACCCTGACAGAACATGTAGACTACTGTGGTTAAATCTCCATTGAGTATATTAATATAAAAACATTTTAAACACATTTAAAGCTCAGCAAATCTCTGTATTTGTAACACACACATTATGAGCCTTAAAGTCCATGATGGCAGTGGTCTTCATTAAATAAAATACTGTTGAAATGGAATTGAATTACATTATTTTGTTTAATATGAATTCATACAGTGTAGATGGTAATACAATTATGCTTTGATATTAAATAACACTGGTCTAGAATTTTTTTTTTTAGAAAGTATCTTCTTCAGACATTAAATGTGCTAAATCTTACATACTTTAACAAGATGAATCATGAAACAAATGACTTTAGTGCTGGTTAGTTCATGTTTTTAATATATATGATGGTGTGTTATTCCACATATATGGTGGTTTATGTACATGTATACAATGGATTAGTAAATATTCCACTAGAAAGAACCTGTAAAGTGAATGGATCATAATGTGCAGACAGTGTTTTGAAGTAGATCTGGTAGATCTGAGACCAATATTCCTTTGGACTAAAACCTATTCTACTGTTCATTCTAAGAATTTCACATTTTGAGCCAACCAGCATTTAAAAGTGAACTGAACCCACTTTTTGTTTTTGCACAAATAGCAGATTCATTCATTATTACCTATTCTATTTTTCAATACACAAAATAATTTTTAAGGCCGTGCAATGGCCAAGCTGTGAGCTGATAAACATTTGCCTCTGGTTGGCAGTGCCAAACAAACAGGAAGTAGTGCAGATGATGCCATGTGACTGTGAGCCTTAGCAAAAAACAACAACGGCAGACGATAGCAACAGTCCTTCCAGCGATCAAGAAAACCAGAGTTTTGAGAGTGAAGAGACAATCAGCGTCTGTGACGAGACAGAAGGATGCAGGAGTGTTAGGTGAACATGAAGAGACCAAGGGAGGCATTGAACCATACAGATTCCAGACAGAGTTGTCGGGTGGATTCCGACACCAACTCATCAGACCAACAGTGATGGGGAGGAGAGACGCAGAATGGTGAGTCTGTAGGGTTCTCAATGTTTGCTAACTATAGTTCCTGATGATGGATGTTAATCGTCATCTTCCACCTAGGGCATTAACCACTTCAGTTTTTTTCAAGTCGACTTATCCATCAATAAAGTTGGAGTCGAGTCAATGTGTCATGATGACGTCATCACATTGTCAGCTGAGGAACAACACAGACACATGGCTAAAAAACCCAAAAAAACACACAGACACGTCTGTCCAGTAATGAGCAACTTGTATTAAAGTTCACTGCAATGTAACAATGTCCACTGACGAGACACAAGCATCAATATTTTAAACCCAACAAAACAAAGGCTAACGTTAGCAGAGGGTTTTCTGTTAAATTTAACTGCACAACATCAGTAGGTGAACATACGTCCACATTTTGTCTGGACCCAAGGACTGTCCACACATCTGTCACAGGTCCTCACTTTTTATATTAAGTGCAAAAAGTTTAAGGCAGCGGCCGACAAGATGGACACCACACTGTCCACATCATGTTTGGAAAAAAGGAGCGCGTTTTGTCTGCACCGCTGCTCATATCAGCTAACGGATGCTGCTTACATCATGCAGATTAGCTAGCGAATGCCTCTTCAGATGCCTGTGTGTTTTTTTTCTCATCTAAGGTGAAGTAATAGAGAGTGACAGACACACATGTGAGAGAGAGAGAGAGAGAGAGAGAGAGAAAGAGAGAGAGAGAGAGAGAGAGAGAGAGAGAGAGAGAGAGAGAGAGAGAGAGAGAGAGAGAGAGAGAGAGAGAGAGAGAGAGAGGACAGACAGAATAACATGCGACTTGTCGACTCCTCCAAATTTAAGTCGACTTGTGCTACGGGAGTCGACGTGTTGACTAGTCGATGTGTCTGTTAATGCTCTACTTCCATCATATCCGTCATTTTTCCACTACGTTTTTCAGTTAATCACATTTACTGGGATTTGGAAAAAAAAACATTTTAACCTTTTTTTTTTTTTTACAAAACTGTATTCACTCACTCTCACATTCTCCCTCTGGTGGTCTTAAACTACACTTTGTAGTCACAGCAGCCCTGGGACAGTGAGTGTGGCTGCTAATTCAAACCTCCAACCCTTCAAAAAGTGAACGAACTGCTCTACCAATGCCCTGACACAGAAATGTAATAAGTGTAATGTGACAGTGATGGTTTTTTGATTACCCTACCAATGGAAAAACTGATTACAAAGCAGCCTAAATATGATGACGCTGCAGACCTGCACATGAGGAAATGTCCTCCTTTATGAACTGCTTAAATCATATTTGACACATGGACTACAGGAACATGAATTACCCTCAACACATGTCTTGACTTTATGATGAATTTTTCTTTCTTGGTCATGATTTCCATATAAATCACCAATAAGTGGTGTCAGGCACAACAAACTCCACCCCTCACAAATGTTTTACCTGATTCGCCCTATCTCTTATCATTGCAAAAACACTTATTTTGTGTTACCTTGACCCTGACCTTTGACCATAATTCACTAAAAATGAATGGGAACTATTCATTTCTTTTGGCCTCATGTCAGCAGCCTTTAATGTTACTTGCCGTTATTCAATTACAATGAAATGACACACAATAATGTGAATAAAACTACATTAAAGTATGATGTCTGTCTGAGGTATATGGGACATTTTCATCTGCATAGGTTGAAATCAGTAACTCTTATGATCTATACCACACTACTTCACCACAACTTCCTGTTTTGATAAATATCCTGTAGTACAACTATTTAACATTGGTCGAAATGTTAAATAGTGATACCTTCCTACAACTATATACACAACCACTTATCAGTACTGCACAAGAAATATGCATTTAATCTGCAGTAATTATTCATTAAATAGTAGCCACTGTTTCAATTTGTTCTGTCCATATTCATAATTAGTACAAGTTTTAAAATCCCTTCTGTCTGTTTTAACACCAAAATACTGAGATAAAAAATGCTGTGTATTTACTTTGAGTTCAAAACAAGCCCCTTTCCTTCATTATACTAGATCTGTTAAATTATTTCCTTCCAGTGAAAAGAGCCACATTTGGAAACTGTGCAGAGTGTTTATTTTCCGTCCCTATGTTGGTTAAGCTAAATTTACTTTAAACCTCCACCTGCCAATTTAAAAGGGCAAAACATCTGTGGCTGCTCATTTTTGTAATCACATAGTGTTATGCAGCAGCTGGATGCAAACACACAGTTTTCTTTTGCTCTATAATGTACAGAATCACATCTAACAATGAAAAGGCACTTAATGATACAACTTTTTGCTTCCTTAAGTGTAATTCCCTGACGTTACATAAAAATGTTTTTCAACATGCTGTTTCTCCTACTGTAGTTCTGATTTTATCACTGCATTTTACACCCAATAACAAAATGAGTATTGGAGTTAAATTATGAAAATAGGACTTTAAATCAGAACAATTGCAGACATATCAGATGTTTCTGTTTCTGCTGCTTGTCATGAGATCAGGAGTCACAGCAAACAGTGATGTTAACCTTTAAAAACAATTACTTTAGTTTTTTTGTATGTGTTTTAAGGTTGGCACACATTTCCTTATTTTCTTGTCATATTGGAAGAAAAGTTTCCTCAGATACTTGTACAGTACAACCATGAGTTTAGAACACAACAGTGTAAAGAAGCAAATAAGAAAACTTTATAACTTATAGAATTGGTATGAATATTCATATGGCTTGGCAGTATCTTATTGATTTACTACACAACAGATGTAACATACAGGTCTTTAACTTTAACAATATGGGTCCTCTACAGATTTGTGTGAAACTTTATATCAGTTGTTGGTGTGGAACTTTTAACAGGCTGTATTTTTCTTCGTGGGATAGGTTCTGTGATAAAAATAACCACAATGACCCACAAAAGCAGTACTGGTGCCAACCGTCTCTCCCACCCACCAACAGAAGTCCTCGGCACCTGCTCATCCCTCCAGTTTGTGAGTGTGCGTTGCTGAGCAACCAACATTCTGTGTGTCTGAGGAGCTGAGGACTAAAACATGGGGGCATCACATTGTTATCTTTTATAAAAAAGGGCAACGAGGCGTGTGAGACTAAAGACTTCTGCCAGACTCCACCAATCATTAGTGGGAAATCTAATGTCAGGAGTTTCTGTCTTTAACGAGGTTATTCATGAACTTTTCTTTGAAGGTTTGTTTATATGAACAATTAAAGTGAAATTCACCAAATAATGTACTGATTTTCAACATGTTAAGTAGAATAAAGCTAAACAATTTAAGATAATTGTGTCCTGTGCTCAGAAATCAAGTGTGATATTTACATAGAAAAACATTTTGTGAGTACGTAAAGTATCAACATTCTGGATCTTAGCAGCGAAATTTGAATGAAATATTTAATATTTTCTCTTAAAGGAAATAGTTATTCCTTTAGACAAAATGAGTAACGATTTTCTTTAAGGCAGCGCAGCAACAGTGAGCATCAAATGGCATTATGAAGTCATGTATTCTTTTCTCAAAAGATTAACACAATGTTAAATGCATCAGTGAAAGCATTGTGACAAACATGTACATAATCTATATTAAATTTTTATTAAATTGAGTAGATATAAATAAATGCTTAATAACCCCAATTGGTAAAATATAAAATCAAGTCAAAATTACTTCCCCTTGACTACATAGGCCTTTGTTAGGTTAAATAATTTTACTTAAAGGTGGGTGCAAGATGTTTTCGTGGTGCTTTGTGCTTCTTTTTTTGGGTATCGTGCTTAAGATTCCTTCCACACCCTGATTACAACCAATTAATGAAATGCTCTAATACAAGAATTAAAAAAATATAGTCACCTGTGGAGTAAGTGTAGGAGCCTGAGTTGGACTGTCACCAGAACTGAAAATGGAGCTGGGTGAAGAAAACAAGCATTGTGTGCACCATTATTCTGGAAGCTTGGCCTCAGGGGATTTCTCAACAAAGGTGTTTGGACTTTTGAATTGTGTATTTTCAAAATATATCTTGTTCAAAATGTTTTTTTTTTAAAAACTCATATCCCACATTTATATTGAACACACTTTTTCTCCCCAAAACCCAACTATCAGCAGCTGAAAAAGTCTGATCAAAAGGTTCTTATGCTTAGTACCAGCCAAAACACAAGCACTTCATACTGCATTAGATTTCTAGCAGAGGACGCAGTGTCAATGTTTGGCTGTAGGCAGTGCAGCTGCTGACTGACACGTGTCCCCACAGGGTTCGCCACAGCTGCATGCACTGGTCACTAATACTGAACACTATCACTGCTGAAAACCTGTTCACAGTAGACTCCACTGCTGCTCCTGATCACACTGGTGCCACCTGTCGTGCTACCCTTGATGTATCTTGTCCATGCCAAACTGTTCCATGTACACTGAAAGATACCGAACATAGTGACCGTGGATGTTGGAGACTCAACACACTGGTTCATTGTTCATTCATAAAGAAAACTCAGTGTAAGTCAAGTGTTTTCACTGTAGATTATTCATGCAGTAGAGTCATTGCTCATAAGCCAGTGTATACTGCCACTGGCTGTTTATGAAGTTTGGCAAATGTTGTGGGGCAATTTTGCTTGAAGTGGATTCAGACAATGACTGAACACATTTTGTTACGTTATAACTCAGCCAAACAGTGGAGTTATGTTTTTGTTGGCATTTATCTTTTTGTCTGTTAGCAGGATAACTTAAAAAGTTGTGGAAGGATTTTGGCTGAAATTTTCAGGAAATGTTGATACTGGTACAAGGAACAAATAATTAAATGTACCTGGTGATGAGTGGGGGCAGGAGGTCTGCCTTGGCAGAGTCTGCACTCTCCTAGTGTTTTTCTACTTTAGGGAACTTTGCAAAGTAGGACATGAAAAACAAACTAACATTTATTTGTATTTGTAACTCTGCTTTAACCTATCACTACCTGAACATGCAGGTGGAGGTTGAGCATCTTGCCCTAGCCTATTACTTCTTTGCTGGTAAGGGAATTGAACCAGCAACCTCTCATAGGCTTCAAGACCACACCTGCTCCAAGGTGCAAAAGTATTTCTAAGAACTTGATCTTCTGTTTAAATCAGAGGTGGGACAAAGTCAGTGTTTTACAAGTCGCAAGTAAGTCTCAAGTCCTTGCTCTGCAGTCCCAAGTCACAGCTGGTAAACTTCAAGTCAAGCACTAAGTCAAAACTCCCGAGTTTAAAGTCCTAAACATTAAATTTAAATTCCTTTACGTCTTTTTAACAGTGATGATATAGTATATATTACATTCAGATTATAGATCATATACACTTTTAAAATCTGCATTTATTTATCAAAGCATAAATGTATAATAAAATAAGTGAACTGACAAATGGCCCTTTTCCACTACCTGTTTTCAGCCCAGTTGGGCACTACATGGCATGGCACAACCCGTGTTTATTGCATTTCCACTGGGCGGGCATGGCACAACACAACCCAGAATATGGGACCTGTGTTTTTGCCGTGCTCAGCCCGATACTACAGTGTGACGTGACAAGCTGCTGTCCACTGATTGGACAGGGGGAGTGTCCTCACCACAATGGGATGTTAAAATAAAATACTTGCAACATTTGAAGAAGCATTTTCAACACAGAATATAGAAGACCTGCAAAAAAATGTAAGCTAGTGATCCACCAGCGAGGTGCAGACCTTTCTGTGTGGTGGCTGGGGACTGCATTCAGGACAACTTAGAAAGAGCAACACTTATGAATTAACCCCTTAATGCCTATTGTCACAAATATGCAACATACTCAAAAATCTATCAATTGTATGTGCTACAGTCAGATTAATTATCTCCACTTAATTTAGTATTTACTTTTTGTGCATACTTATATTTAAATTCAGGTATTAAGGGTATTAAGATTTCACATCCATCCACTTTAACTATCTCCACCAACATAAATCCACCCAGTAATGGAAATGCAAACCAAGTTGCCTCAACAGCACCATTCAGTCTGACACAACACAACACACCATAACATGACACAGTCAGGTTTTGTATGCAAAAATATGTTCAAAATGTGCAAAAGCAAGGTGCAGATTAGGGATGTGAATTGGTAGGTTTTGGTAAATAATACCATTTTTGATTCTGCTTACCAATGCAATTCCCTATCAGTTGTTCTCTCTATTCCTGAATGGGTTTTTTATGAGTGTGAAAAAAAATAGTTCAACAGGTCATAGTGGAGCTTGTTTGACCATTTTCCAGATCAAATCATTTGCAATGTTACACATATACACTATTGTACACACAAACAGAAAGTGAATCACAATCATAGTTTCCTGGACAATTCAACGAGTAAGATGAACATTTCCTTTCAAAGACCTCCTTGGCCCACATAGAATATTCTTATCATACCTAGTGATGGCCAGAAGACAACCACTGGAGCCAAAAGACAGGTAACGCGGACCGACATATGCCACTTAAATTTGAGGATGGCCCCAAACGAGTCCCAGAGGACTAGACCACCACAGACCCCTGTGACCCTAGTAAGGATAAAGCGAGTTCAGATGACGAGACGAGAGACTTGAACGTTACTTAATACATGGGAACCAGATAATAAGTGTTGAGAATAATCCATTACAGAAGTAACACCTTAGAGCAGACATGTCCAAACTATTCCAGTGTGGCTGCAGGTTTTTGTTCTAGCCAAGCAGCACACCCGACTCAATTAATCAACTGAACTCAGTCTTCAGAGAGTTGAATGGTCAAACTGTGTGCTCTTGGTTGGTTGGAACAAAAACCTGCAGCCACACCGGCCCTTTGTGGAATACTTTGGACATGCCTGTCTTAGAGTAATTGATTATTATTTACTGTAACATAGTAGTGTGTATGGGTGTATGCAGTATAGTGGCCAAACTGATACTACAATCACATCCAAAATACTATAGAGTGTGGTGTCCACAGTGGTGTGCACAGACATTTTGGATGTACTCAGTACCCAGGTACTCAGTGTAAAACAAAGGGCACCTTATATGGCATGTAGTAACGTGTCATGCTCAAAAGAAACCAATGCTTTATAGCAAATCAGATGAGCTTGTACTGTGTTCCAATCTCCCACCTGTGTCAAGAATCCCAAAGTCACGGACAGTTGACATGGGACTTGTTGGAGCCAAGAACAGTGTACGCTGACCGAAGATAACCTCACCACACATACACGAACTGACAACACCCTGAAGCCCCAACCCCCCTCTCCACACCAAACCTGTTCCCTGAGCATCTTTATCTTTGTTTACACCATGTGTTTCCTTTTGTTGTGGAGAAACAATACATTCCTATAGAGCAGGCATCTCCAAACTATTACACAAAGGGCCGGTGTGGCTTCAGGTTTTTATTCCAACTAACCAAGGGTTCACAGTTTGACCAATTGACTCTCTGAAGACTGAGATCAGTTGATTAATTGAGTCCAGTCTGGTGTGCTGTTGTTTGTTTGGAACGAAAGCCTGCAGCCACACTGGCCCTTTGTGGAACAGTTTGGAAATGCCTGCTATACAGTATTCCCTGTGTAATGTTTTCCAATGTTTGATGTAGTATATGTGTTAGCTTATCTGTGCTATCAGTGCTTATTGTACTTCTGATTTCAAGACAATTTGGTTGGATGTTCTTTGTTATGGCTGCGTCCAGTTTGTAATGCATGGAGACGTCGCAAGAAATTGAAGTTTTGTTTGCAATGTTCTTCGGGTATATACAAATGACAATGTCTGAAGTCACCTGAAATATATTACAGTTTGGAAGTAACATTTACAACACTGCTGTTCATTGAAACAATGTGTCACTGTCAGCCAGCAGAACAGTGTTAAGCCACATCTAACCTCATCTACAAACTTCAACATTTGCTGGACAAGACCCACTTTGTTCTTTGTGTACAGTTCTGGTCATCATCAAGTCCATCTTTATTTAAAGTCAAAGAAAGATACACCTGGAGAGAAACCAACTGCTGAAGTACTTCGCATCTGAACTAGAGTGAAGGGGAATATCCACCAATGTCCCAGAAGCAGTGGGTGAAGTTCACACACCTTCCAGTTTTCATCTAGAACATGACGGTCTGGAGACCAGTTTCTTCCCACCTGACTCCCTGAACACAGCCAAGGACTGGGAATTGTGGGTTGACCCAGGCCAGAAACTCATATTTCCAAGTGAAATTGCACCTGGTCCTCTGGTCTAACCACTGCCAGTATCTCCTCATTGTGAAACTGACTGTCTGATGGATGAACATGGTGGAAGAAGCATTTCATTGCAGGAAAGGTGGAAGGTCATTCAGACAGAAGTAGGAGTCAGAGGACAAGTCCACAGGAAGGCAATTCTAAACATTACAGATGGCTTAGAAAGACACTGAGTGAACAGGATACCACACTAGAGATACGCGGATTATGTATATTTTCATTCGCAATCGCTTCTTAAAATCTCTATCTGCCCACTTTCCATTTGTATGAATGATTTTCCCCCAATTTTCAGAACTGAAGCCGCCCGCCATCCGCTGATTACTTTTGAGGTTTAATGAAGATGCCTGGGCTATTAGGACTATGACTATGTACAATGTAGTTCAGTAGTAGTCTATATCTTGCCAGTAAACTGGAGCCTTTGTTGAAATAAATAAATCTAACTAAGAGCGATTCCAAAATTATCTCCACCCACCGCACAACGTGAACATGAGTGGGTATAACCTTATGTTTTAAAATGTTTTTAATTTTATGAATGCTGGAATATTACATCTGGCCCATGGATAATGGTTGAAAAATAGCTTTTAATGCTAATACTGACACATTTACAGAAATATTCGTTAAAGTGTGCTGTGACAGCAGCCAGTCAGTGACCAGATAAACAGGTTATTATCTGATTAAAAAGTATTTTAGTGTAATTTTCCTTCATTTGTTTACCTTTGGAATAATATGTAAAATGTTTATTATATTTTATTTGAGTGCTTCAACCACAACCCACCTGAATTTAAGTAAAATCTTATTTTTCATTGCGTCATCCACCCAATCTGACTTAGTGTAATGGGTTATCTCTGCTTTGTGTCAGCATTGGATGTTTTGTAGAATGCTACATGGGAAATGAACAGTAGAAGATCAGGAATAGAGGTATAGTTGTATTATGTTTATATCAGGATCATCAGGATTTTATGACTGGATCTATAGAAATACAACGGTGGAAAAAAGTTCACAGACATCCCATGCATTTGTGAAATATTGCATTAAAAGCCACTCTTCAGTCATTGAACTCTGTCCAGTATTGTTCCATTCTCCAAAGCCACATGCTCCCTTCTGAATGTGCTCTGTTTCATACAAGTCAAAGAATGACAAAATGTTAGTTTCCTCCATCAAAGGGCTTCTGTTTTCATCTGGGGTTTGTCTGTCTGTCTGTTAGCAAGATAATTCAACAATTTGTGAAAAGATTTTGATAACATTTCCAGGACATGTTACGATCACTAAATAGAGGATGGACCCAAATGCAGGACTCAGACACATGTGAGTGCTTTTACAGATTTTATTAATAATAATAATGACAATAAAAAATAATCTTGTCAATTCCTCAATGAGTCTCTGCGGGTGATCAGGGAAACAAGAATCTCCTTAACTGAGGAGTGAGGACAAAAGTCTAGAGTCACACAAGCACAAAACATACACCGGCAAAACACTTGTAACAGGGAAAATTCAATACAGAAAGGCGGTCAAGTCCAGGATCGGAAATGACAATGAAGTATCAGCAGGGGAGAAACAGGTTCTTGGTCGGGAACAGTCTTAAGGTAAAAAATACACTGATGAAAACCACAGACAAGAATAACCACTCATAAATGACAACAAAAGCAGACGAACTCACACTGGACAAAGACACAGACCTACTTTTACATACCTTTACCGATAGGTGACACACATCAGGGTGAAATTAACAAGAGGCGGGGAAATCACCGGTGACAGGAAGCAAAGACAGAAAGTGTGAACATGAAACACAGATCCCAAACTAAAAGCTCAAACACTAACAATGACAAAAAACAGAAAATAAGACAAAACATCACACCTTGAGTCCAGATCATGACAGTAACCCCTCCTAAGGCCAGACTTCAGATGGTCCTGGTACATCAGGATGGTGATGATGAAACTGCTTAGTCAAATCCAGATCCAAGATGAATGAAGCTGGCACCCAGTTTCCCAGTTCACAAGGTATTGGAATCCATGCCCACGCGGTCTAGACTGGAAGAAGCGTTTAACGGTGTAGACCGGTCCTTCGTTCGTACTACTACTACTACTACTACTACTACTACTACTACTACTTCTACTACTACTACTTCTACTACTACTACTACTACTACTACTACTACTATTAATAATAATAATAATAATAATAATAATAATAATAATAATAATAATAATAATAATAATAATTATTATTATTATTATTATTATTATTATTATTATTATTATTATTATTATTATTATTATTATTATTATTATTATTATTATTATTATTATTATTATTTTCATAACCTTTTGTTTAAGCTCAGACCTGCAGCCAAAGAACACAGTGATGCTAATCACTGACTTTAAGGTAACTTCATAGAATCATGTACAGAGACATGTGCTGATGACCCAGAAACATGTAGGCAAGCTTTGTCAGCTCAAACAGGAGATAGATGAAGAAATGGAGACAGACAAGCAGAAACAATGGAGCTAGACTTTTGACCTGCACAAAAAAAGGAAGATACTGCACACACTGGAAGAAAAACATAAAAATGTTACTGTGGCTTATAATATAATGACTGGTATGAGTATGAGTCAATTTGTAGAGGTTAATAATTGTAATATTAAAACCCCAACAATAAGTGTTGTTGGGATTTATGACCATTGTATTTGGTCTTTGTATTTTTATTTATTTATTGTTGTATTTTTGCAGATAAATAGAATTAAAAACATGCAACATGCATTTTACATAATTAATCACTCATCAATTAATCACTAAAATGTTGAACTGTTGCTTAAGATGAATACTTACTTTTTCAACTTGTGTCGACCAGCTGTTTTATGGCTTTGAATGGCTATCACACAAATGTGGCCAAAAACTTTATTTATATTTACAGCATATGCATTTTTATTTTATAGTATTACACAGACTTCAAAGATGTCTGAAAGTCTCCTTCAAACTTTACTGTTTTATGTCTTTCTTGTTTCACCCAGCTGGCTAATATTTGCTGATGTATGATAGTTTTAAGTCTTTATGACTTTTCTGAGTTTTAGTCGATGTTCAGTAGACCATCAGATGTTAATCAACACTGTGTAAGCACAAACACTGAAAAAGTAAGCATTTTCCTGATATTAAGCTACATACCGTATTGCTCATCATAGCATTGCACTAATTACTTCCAGATAAGTTTCCGCATTTCAGCATGAGTAAACCTCAAGAGCCTCCAGTTCCAGTTTTCATTTCTGAAACCTCAAAGAGTGAGGAAACACTGAGCTGCTACCAAAGGTTTTCTCCACGCAGACAAGCTTTTCACTCAGGACTTTGAAGAGGATTCAAGAATCTGTTTCTGTGCTTCAACCTGAATCTACCAGAGTAAAATGACTCTCCTGTGACCAAACAAGACCATAAGGAGGAAAAGAACATCTCATGAATATACTGTACTCAGGGAGGGAAGGGAAACGTGTGTCTATGTGGTTGTTTTTAGAATTTTTATTAACCACACTGTGTCTAACCAGACTTTTTTCATGCTTCATTTATACCTCCTAGCCAAGCTTAATGCACTTCCACCACAGATTTTTTTTAAATCTCAAAATTAAATTAAATGTATTTATTTTAGTGATGGAAGTATAGATGCAAACTGATTTCGACTATTCAGAGGAATATTAACCTACATTTTAATGAACAATTTTATGTTAAAACAAAGAAGAAGAAAAAGCCAAACTGCTGCAGCTTTACAAATGTGTTTTTTGTTGTTGTTGTTTCATCATAGTCAACAGTGAACTGATTGTATTTGGGTTTTAGTATGTATATTTAAAACAAGCTAAATTAATCTTTGAGCAATCTCCTGACATTTTATAGAAATTATAAGCAAAACAAATCAATCATTATTATGGCTTCAATTGACGTGGTTGGCCTGTAGAACCAGGCTACACCAGGAAAATATCAGGCCATGTCAACTGCTTAAAGGTGTCATTCCATGGTTATATCATTAATATTACTGTGTTCGCCATTGTTATTGAATACATTATGTGTTAGTTCTATTTAAAAAACCCTTCAGATTACTTTGTTTCCAGCTGTTTTTGCACGGTAGAAAAATGACTTGAGGTCAAACAACAGAGTTTACTAGTACTTCCTCATACGCGGTCATGTGGCGTCTTTGATTGGCTCAGAATACATGAAAGAACACTCCCACCCCTCTGCTCTCTGTATGTGTTTACCTTTACCCAAGAAACATACAGTTAGGTTTTGTGCCGTCACTTGTTCTGAAAACATGCAGCGAATAAACAAGGCTTTATTTTGACAGAGAGTACATGAACCAGTTTGATCCGCCATTTTTTTTCCAGTTTGTGCAGCAGCTACTGTGGCTTCTCTTGTAGATGCTAATGCTAATGCTACTTCAGATTCATTGCTGGGGACGGGCTTAACCCCACGTGGGTGACGTCAGACGAACCGGGTTTTTCTTGGCCCCTCGTTCCTCATGTTATTTTCTGTGTATGTGGTATGCAGCCAGGAGAGGTGACAAACCACTTTCAAAGGCAGCATGTGTTGGTAACTCAGGGTGACCCATCAGATTCCAAAATGAGCATGGAAAAGTGGTTTTCAGGGGAATGACACCTTGAAGCAGGTTGAGACACTGACATCATGTAAACTGAAAGGGCTCTTCAGTCTTATATGTGGGAGGTTGGGATAGATATAGTGGATACTGTTCTGTATTAACCTCTTGATTACTTATTACTCATACTAAGCCCCTCACCATCAATGGGACTGTGATGGAGCGGACCGACAGCCACGAGTTCCTGGGCCTTCATATCACAGACAGCCTCTGCTGGGCAAAAAACACCATTGCTACAGTGGAAAGAGCTCAGCAGAGGCTGTACCTTATTAAGCTGCTATTAAGCTTACTAAGCTGAAGAAGGCCGGGCTTAAACACCAGCCCCTCACCCAAGCCTACAGAGAAATCATTGAACGCATCCTCACCAGCAGCATAACAGCATGGTACGGGAACAGCACCATGGCTGAGAGGAAGAAGCTGCAGCAGGCATCAAGACTGTAGAGAGGGTCATCGGCTCCGACCTCTCTTCCCTTGAGACCATATTCACACAGCGTACCAGGAACATCTAACACGTTAAGACCAAGTTCTGGAAGCCACTGATCTACCCGTTTTCCATAGGGAAGTTCAAGGAATATCCACTGGCTGTTGTCGATGTTGCCTTTAATCCTCAGATTTTCCCTGCACATACGACAATGGTCATTTACAGACAACGCAGCGGTCAGTTTAGGTGCAGACATACTGTTGCGTTTGTTTTGATGGTCTGCTACACTATGCCTCTTCTTCCTGCTGTCGATCTGAGCTACTTCACAACTTGAGTTCAATGTGAGTGGCTGAAATGGCACATCAGTCAAGATGACGGACAGATTCTTCATCTAATCACATGCAACGATTTTTGAAAATGGATTGGTTGTGGAAGGGTCCCAGATGGTGTCGTGATACCCGATGGCGACAGTTATATATTTATCACCTACATTTTTGCTTGTTCCATAAAGAAGCACTGAATTTGTCCCATGAGTTTATTCACTTTATTTTGTAGTTTGTCTCTTGGCCACTGTTTCCAATAATGTATGAGTATTTTACAATAAGTGTCCAATCATATTTCAGTGTTCATATGATGCTGGAGTAAATTAAATCTGCCTTGAGGCCTTCAGTGCAGGATCAATAATAAATACCAATAAAGTTGTTGGTTCAATCAGATTTGATGTTGTCTAGCAGGCGTACACAGGCTAACAGCTGTACAATAACATTGGCATTTCCACGTTGTGTGATTGGACAGTCTAAGATCGACTGGTCAGAACAACCTCAGCTATAAAAGCACATCTGAAATGACTTTTATTAACAAAATCATATTGGTTTAGATAGAATGGCTGTTTTCCCACAGTGACTGACACAGCAGAAGACATGGCTTTGCTCGCAGACATAAAAAAAATAATCAGTCGTTTTGGTGAGTATAATGTATTAGCTTTCCTTTTTTTTGGTGTGTCTTGTCCAGCATCTTTAACAGCAGAATTGTAGTCCAGCTGCCTTTTGGTGGTGAGCAAATTTCTTTTGCCAAGGGAGACTACACACACACATATATATATGTATGTATATATATATATACATATATATATGTGTGTATATATATATATATATATATATATATATATATATATATATATATATATGTGTGTGTGTATATATAAGGCTCACCTCTATATTCTACTGACTTTAATATGAGTTTTGATGAACCACATTTCGATGCCAGACCTGACAAGGAAGGACAGGGGGTGGGAAAAGACAGGTGAAAAGAAGGGGGAGAGAGAAAAACGTGCCGAAAACCCTCACAAGACAATATCAAGATTACAGGTAATAACAACCATGGTAGAAACAACAATAGCAACAAGAGAATGAGAAATTGGCCAAAAAAAATTACAAAAATAATACAGAGAAGAAAAAGAATAAATCAGACCTACAAAAAACAATCAGAACAGAACATCACAAACAACAACAGTCCAGATAATACACACAACACAACCACACAACAGCAGTTGTTTGCATTAATCTGCAGAGTGACTGTACCAGAGTAAATCATCAAAGCAGAGTAAAATATTTGTATTTTTTTTTTTTTATGTTTTTGTCATTTTAAATAGTAACAGTTGATTCTTGTGCTTGAGCTGATATAATGTACATACTCTAATGCAGAAGCAGTTGCAGTAAAAAGAGACCTGCCGAGGTGTGTTCACTGGCTTATAGGTTATCTAGTTTATAATGTCATTCATTGTTGTTACATGGCATACCTAACTGTAATGCAACGCCCTGTTAAATTATGTTTTTTTCATGGGTGGATGTAGTCAGGTATTACACCACTGAAGGCTTAGGTGTCACATACATGACCTCCCACTGAAATAAACATAATTGAACTATTCCTCTATTCCTGATCTTCTACTGTTCATTTCCCATGTAGCATTCTACAAAACGTCCCATGCTGACACAAAGCAGAGATAACCCATTACACTGTAAGTCATTACCCAATTAATCGCAACCTAATACAACTAATGTTACACTCAACATTCAACTGATTATATAGATGTATCTATTTATTTATTATTTATATATTTATTTTACAAATTCCTTTGCAACCGTCCCATAAAATGTGATAATTGTAACCAGGAAACAAAATCCCTTTTCTCCAGTTCATGTAAAGGTTTCAACTGCAGATAATAGTCATAAAATTCAATACAAAACAAACATGCCTGCACTGGATGTCCATAAAAAAGTGTGTATGTGTGGGTGTGTTGTCTTAAGGAGGTGCTTGTCAGTGAAGATAAGACTGTACATCCTGATGAAAGAACTACAGCAGGCTTTATATGATAACAGCAGCAGACTGCCAGGAGAATAAACAACATCATCTACTTTTTACCTACTTAGAGTCTTCTGTAATCAAACTACGAATTTCCAGACAAAACAAGGATTTTTTTTTTTTAATCTTTAGTCGTTTATATAAAAGTATTAGTCATCTTTATTTGCAGATATACAGTCAGTGCCAAAGAAGGATGCAGGAAAAGATTGGCAAGTGTGGATTTTTTGGTCGATGTATAATAAATGTAACTTCAGTTCACATCAATATAACCTACATCCAAACATTCTAATAAAATATCTAATTGGTATGAGATATTATTATAGCACAACCAGTAATGTATCGTGGCATTTTAGTCAGTGTAAGAAATAATAAGAATTTGTAAGCTTTCTGTTTGTCTTCCTGTTTTTCTCTCATTGTTAGTGTCTGGGCTTTTATTTTGTCATGTTGGTTCATGTTCATTAT
This sequence comes from Siphamia tubifer, assembly GCA_020466265.1. NCBI lineage: Eukaryota > Metazoa > Chordata > Actinopteri > Kurtiformes > Apogonidae > Siphamia > Siphamia tubifer. The sequence goes on along the minus strand of CM035794.1, from coordinate 27,255,584 downwards.
GGCTGTGTCTGAAATCACTCCCTACTCCCTATATAGGGCACAATATAGGGATGTCCGAATCTTTAATGAACTATTTATAAGCACTATATAGTACACCCCACAACGAAATGTAGTGGACACCGATGGTCACTAATCAAAGCACTATATCCTATCATGCATGAATCGAAAAATGGACGGAGAGATTAAAAAAAAATAATAATTATTGAACTTTAGGATCAATCAATCAATCAATCAATCAATCAATCAATCAATCAATCAATCAATCAATCAATCAATCAATCAATCAATCAATCAATCAATCAATCAATCAATCAATCAATCAATCAAACTTTATGTATATAGCACTTTTCATACATGGTGCATGTGACACAAAGTGCTTTACATCAGACCCCCTATTATCCCACAATTGTAGGAACAAGTTAAAAGATTTACAGAGTTAAAAGAATAGATTAAATACATAAATAAATAATAGTAATAAAATAAAAGTAAATACATAAAATAGAAGAATGAGATAATGTTAAGAGTAAAATGCAACTAAAAGCTAAGTTAAAAAGGTAGGTTTCCTGTTTACCCTTAAAAATATGAACACTCGTAGCGGACCTCAGATCCTCAGGTCGACTGTTCCATAGTTTGGGGCCATAAAAACTGAATGACACCTCACCATGTGTTTTAGTGGTAACGCTAGGGACAATTAAAAACTTACCACCCGAGGACCAGGATATACAGACTCTCAATGAGGATAATGAATACAACTTAAAATTAAATACAAAATAAAATATATACTGTATAAATAAACAAACTTGGGGATTTATATAAAAAAAATATTGAATTAAAATCTAATATTAAATAATGTATAAATAAGGTTTACATTTGGCACTTCAAATTAAACAACACAGAGCAGAGATACAAGAGGGAGTTCTTTGGTTAAAATAATAAATGTCGTCCAATGTTCTTACTTATTTTTCTTGCAATTCTCTTCCATTCCAATTTTGGAGACATGAAAAAAAAAGTCTTGAAGTCATTAATAAAACCATGGAAAGAAGGCTTACAGTTTCTGCATTTTGTACAGTGAATATGATATTTACCCAGAATTATTATTATATTTATAATGTCTGGTAAGGAAGATTCCAAATCATCCATGTAAAAAATGATATGATGTCATTCAAAGGACGATACACTGTTAATTTTTAGTAAAATCCAATTATGTATATTAGACCAAAAACACTGAGATACAGGACATCCAAAAAAATAAATGATCCAGTGTTTTATCAACAGTATTGCAGAAGGAGCATTGATCCACCTCAAATTTGAATATGTTCTTAAGAAACTCTGCCACAGGATAAACAGAGAGATGTACAATATGATTAAAGAAACACAGACAGATTAATACGTCATACTAGCAGAGCTACAGCTGTTCAGTAACGGTAAATGTTAACAAGAGTCAGACAAGAGTTGTTTAACACTTAATAACAGTAAAACAGTCGTGAATCAAGTTTATTAATTTCTTATTTTACTGCACAGACAGTAATACAAAAAACATCAAAAAGTATTTAAATTTTTTGAGACACGATACTGTTACGTTTTAATTGTTCGGCGGTGATGACACATTTAAACAGTGCCGCAGCGGTGTTCGAAATGTTTTCAATTGAGTTCACTATGTACAGTAATGCACTACATAGTGCAATTTAGTGTATAGTGCATAGGGAAATTTGAAAAAAATGTCTTCCAATATAGTCCTAGTTTTTGTTGCTGTAGGAGGTTATGAATGCAGCAGGTAGCTTTTTCTTTAGTACAACAATGGTAAAAATGTTTTATCTACACAGAAAAGTAAAGATGAGATGTTGCTGTGTTAATTATTAATGTGACCTGTTAACAATTAAAAACAGGAGGAAATAAATGATCTGTTAATTAATAACAGCGCTGGAACCAGACAGAAGGTTTTTATTGAGGAAACGGTACTAATTCACTGAGTCAAAGATAAAATCTCAATCAAAACTGTCACAGAGACAAAGGGCTGTAGTCTCACAGACCAGCTGTGTCACACCAACGGGGTGTGTCCAGAAAAGTTTTGCAAGTGGCTGAGCGGTTAGCGCTCTTGCCTCAAAGCAAGAAGACCTCGGTTCGATTCCCAGACTATGCAGGTCTGTGTGGAGTTTGCATGTTTCTCTCCTCGTGTCTGGATGGGTTTCCTCTGGGTGCTCCGGTTTCCTCCATCACCCAAAAACATGTTTGTTAGAGTAAAATCCTTCAGCCAGGTGATTCTGACCATTATCCTGACTGTACAGCAGAGGTGGGTCCGCCCATGGTTGCCCACTGCTCCTTACAGGTGCCCCAATGTCATCAAAGAATGGATTAAATTTCATTGTACAATTGTATAATGACAAATAAAGTACGTTCTTTCTTTTCTTTCTTTAAGTTTCAATCGCTGCACACACTGGCACAAGTCCTCCCCCTTTCCTTCTCCTTTCCTCCCACTGGTGTAAGTGGAAATGAGAGTAGTAAACTGGTATTAAACAGTTTAGATGCTTTTGGTCAATAGCAGAACTGCAGAGCTGGAGGCTGAGCTGTGGTGTGAGACAATAAGAGACAGTTTAACTACCAGGGTAGAACCTTGTAGTAGACGGCCATGTTGGATCTGGCCACCCTTAGTCTAGAGGGAGGGGGGACCACACTCAATACGTACAATATTTTGGAAGTGATTGCAGTACCAGTTTTGGCCATGATCCTACATACAGCACCTTTAATATTGTATACATATTCTGAATAAAATTCATTAGAAATGGCAAAATGTGAACACTTTGAATTTTCCCATTATTATTTTTTTTCGAAGAGATTTTGCCTTTTTTTCTAAAATTATTATTATTATGCATTTTGGTACATGACAGGCTTCTGATTGTGATGAAAATGCAGCATTCAAGTGACTTAATTGATCATTTGTTTTCCTGACATTTTGCTGGTAGTTGTGTAATGCAATGCAACGCTTATTGTGAAGTATTATTCAGATCAAATTGTCCCTGTTAAATTTTGTTTTACAATTTCGATGTCGTCCTAACCCTTGCCAAAAACTCAAAGAAAATGGAATAATATAGTTTGAAACTGTGTCCACTAATTATACATTTAAATCAATCCTGCTGAGTCCTTATCCTGCAAAGTAACATGCAGGCACATCTGTAGTTGGACTGAAATAAAAACAGTGATCTAATGTGGGAAACAAACAGACCTGTTTGAATAAAGGCCTGTTTTTTTATGTCCTTTGCTTTATTAGAATTCTGGGAGGATAAGAGTCTGCAGGCTGTGATGCACCCAAACATTATCCAGAATCAGGCCATTTATTCAGATTTGCACAATTTGCCATGAGATCTTGTGGTAAATCGACTTTGACTGCACAGCGGAGTCCACGCAAGCCATACCGAGCTGCTGTTCCCTGAGATCATAGAGTCAGAAGGCTGCCTGTCAGGAAATAAACCGGCTGCAGGAGGACAAGGATGACTCCTCCTCAACGCTCTGCTGCATAACAGCAATCACACTGTGTGTTCATGTGTGTGACTGTGTACTTGTATGTGTTAGAACAGGGTCTCACTTTCAATCTAAATCCCCATAAATCATGTCACGAATAGCACTTTCCCCCCAAAGCCTTTTACTGCCCTTTCACATTTCCACCATTGCAGATCAATAAAATCCAACACTGAGATATTAAAGATAAACAGGCCACTGTTATTCAGAAGCTCTCAGAAGTCATTTTCTTTTAATCACTGATAGTTTGTCCATATAGCAGCTACTGCAGTGTGTTGTTTGTTTCCTGCTTGGTTGGTTTTCTGGATGAAGTTATGATGATAGCATTGTATTGGTCTGATTGTTTTCCACTAGATCCTTTGGTAAGATACTTGTGTTCTCACCTGGGTGCCTTTAAAAAAAAAAAAAAATAAATAAATAAAATTAATTAAGGAGAAAAATCAGGTGTCAAAAATTGATCAGGTGTTGACAAGTTTTGTACCATTTCAGAGCCTTTCCTTTTAATATCAGGTTATGTCAGAGGATTTATCTTTACAAAATGGTAGAAGTAATAGCGATGACAACACTGGATACTAGATTTGATGTCCATAGCATCCACTGTGACACCTCAGAGTTCGTTTGTGATCTGTGTTGATGTTGTTTCTCTTCAGCAGGATTTCCACTGACGGTATCAGCTCAGCTCAGCCTTGCACGGCACATCCGTTTTTGTGTGTTTCCATTACATGATAACAGGTGGCTATCAGGTATCCCAATGTATTATCGGGTACTATTTTTAGTACCACCTTCGTTGAGGTTCCACAGCAGCTGAAGAGATACTAAAAAATGATATCTATTAATGCACGTCACAGAATGGATGATCCAGATACAGAATTCTCATTAGATCAATAAATACGTGTGTGTGTGTGTGTGTGTGTGTGTGTGCATCATCTGCTACATTCTTGAGTGACCTGAGCATGTACACATTACATTGCTATAACAATCAGATGCACTGTGGTGATACCAAAACTGAGCCACATCAAGGCATTGTTGAGTTAGTAAAAATGTGCTGGTATTTTTATTCCAATAAGTATTCCCAGGAGTTCCCAATGCAGTTCTGTTATAGTGTGGAAAAAGGAATAACCAAGGGATTGTTGTTACAAGAGATAACTAAAAGAGCAGTAGGGAATTTCAGGAATAATATTTTGTTTAACATTTTAGATGGATAGATACGTTGTTGATCCCAAGGGAAATTCAAGAATTAAGAAAGTTTAGTTTATTATTTTACTGTATCGTGGACAATCCCAATTAATGAACTATATTAGGCTGTGGGACAGTAGGGGTTACTATGCACAACTCAACCAAATTAGGTTTTTCTGAAAGGTCTGGATCTATTGAACACAAATATCAATGTTAAAAATGTAGAAAATTTAGTAATGAAAATTATGTTGTGACCCAAAAAACTAATGGTACCTTAAATGCCGTTTTTCACCGATCTGTGCATTTTTCAGCTAATATGTCAAGTCAGAAAGTTCAAACTATATCTTGTCAGATACCAAATGAAAGATCTGAATATCCTCTATCAACTCAAATTGGTCACAGATTTGTAGAAGGCAAAATAATAATTTTACAACTGTTTTAATATGAATACCCCAACATTTACAAAGAACAATCACAAACAAACACATTTGTGAAACATTTTGTTCATATTATATTATTATTATTATTATTATATATAAAAACTGCCATGTAAATAGGCCCATTGGGATAAACTTTTAAAGCATAGTTTTGTTCCCTGTTGCCTTTTTATTTACAGTAATGTGAACAGGAGGAAACCAAAACCTGGTGCAGCTGTTTCAAACAACTACAGTATGAATTAGATTTCTTCCTCACATTAAAATTGAATCCTCTCAGTGCTAAGGTAGTACGTGCAATATACAGTCTGAATATAATGTCTACTGTAGGTGCTTATTTGACATCATCTGTGTTAAGATGGCAGCATGTGGAGGATGGTTTTCTGTTTTGTTTTGGTGTCGGTGTCACGGTAAGGGACATGGAGCCTTTGGCGACGTGACAGCGGGAGGCTATTCAGCGTCCGTCATCTGAGCTGTTGTATTGTTATCCCCACAGTGAGTGGCACGACAGGAATGCTTAGGCAGAGAGTTGTGAGGAGTGGGTGGGGGTCTATACTTAGAGGATTGACTGCATGCTGCACCTGTCCCCCCCGTCAGCACGCCGCTCATGCTTCTGAGGACGAAGCCACATCCAGCAGAAAACTGCTGAAGATGGTTTTCCTTCTCTAAACTGCAAATCCTGCTGAATGGCTTTAATGACCCAGGCGCTGACACGGATGCATTCATCATACACTGATAAAAGATGTAACACTGGTCATTCTATCGGATTCTAGATCCGTTAAATGCATGATAAGCTCAGAGGGCATGAATTAAACCTTTTCCTGGTCAATATAACCGGCAGAAAAGAACTGATGGACTGGTGAGGTCGGGCGCCTCTACCCTGCAGTATTTATAGGAATAGTTATATACAATAGTTAGAACTGGCTCCATGTTCACCAAGGGTTTGCATATAGTTTGGGGATAATGTGTATAGGGCTGTCAAATTATTACACTTTTTAATCAGATTAATCACAAGGTTGCTTTGGTTTTGTTTTGATTAATCATGATGAAAACACTTTATGTTGTTTGACTGTTCTGTCTTGCTTTTTTTAATACTTAAATTTCCCACAGAATACACAATAATACATAACCTATGATAACCCTAACACAAAAAATGCAGAGGAAACATACACAATCCACTAAAATCTACAAAAAAAAACCAACAAATTAACATAAAAAGCAATGAAATATCTGATATATATTCAAAAACTCTTCTAAAATACAGGAAGAAAACACCAAAAAAATGTGGTAAAATATCCAAAACATATTCAAAAATATGAATATATATGCAATTAGTATGGTTATTTAATACTTTAAACAAAACAACTTGAAACAAAACAACTGTAAACAACTGTATTAACATTTTTAATCAAATTAATCATGATGATGGATTAATCCACATTAATGTGTTAATCTTGACAACCCTAATTATAACATACAATTTAATACTTAGTGGCTCTATTTCATTGGGGTTGAGGGTAAAAAAAATCCAATAGTTTTATTTAATATAGAATAACAGTAAAATGTATAAGACACAATACATTATCAGTGATGTATGAAGTAATATTTAACCCTAACTATTATTTTTTTAATGCATAAAACTAAAACTATACAGGTGCGAGGATACAAATATTGCAATGGATAACATATGTACATAACTTGCACTAGAAATATTGTTAATTCACTTGTTTTTGATGCATAAATGATATGATACTCATCTGTGTTTTACATAACAACGGCAGAACAGTGACATAGTTTCAGATGTCTGGGTAGTTAAATTGTTTGATTTGCCCCCTTAGCCAATCGGTCTGTTGAGGATGTAGTCAGCTGCCACATGCTGAGCAACACTCAGGGCACCAATAATGGGGGTAAACAAGTAATTCATGGGGCCCAGAATTTGTGCAGGGCCTATAGAGGAGTAGAGAGGGTCCAGCGGATGCAGGTTAGAAGAATTTCACATAAGATCTGCAGTATATGAGAAGCATAAAAGATGGGAATTGGAATTTAGTGTAAATGACCTTATGTATGGAAATATAGTAAGTACAGTACAGTACGTCTTATAGCAACTAATAATGAGTAAATTAAAAAGGAACTTCAACATACTCAAAACCAAAAATCTCATTATTGACTTCTGATATATGCACACACACATTCCACCTTTAAAGTTGAGTTACATAAATGCATGTACTTTTTCAGGATGTTCTAAAGTACCTGTATTAACAGTAACAGTAGTTTCCTTTTTTTTTTTTAGAAAGTGTCTGCTTCAGACATTAAATGTGTTAAATCATATATACTTTAATAAGATGAATCATAAAACAAATGATTTTAGTGCTGGTTAGTTCATGTTTTTAATATATATGATGGTTTGTTATTCCACATATATGGTGGTTTATGTACATGTATACAATGGATTAGTAAATATTCCACTAGAAAGAACGTGTAAAGTGAAGTACATCTGGTAGATCTGAGACCAATATTCCTTTGAACTAAAACCTATTATACTGTTAATTCTAAGAATTTTACATTTTTTACGCAAGACATATCAGTAACAAACATGCGGTCAAATGTTATTTATTTTGTACATTTATGTTTGTCCACACAAAAACAAACCTGCTTCCAGAATAAAAGTAATATTTTCAAACCCATCAGAACATCTCTTTCAGCACAGGCAGTCAAACTTGAGAAAAATTACAGGGCATTGTCAAGACTGAAATAGCCAACCCACTCTCCTCAGTTGAATGTCTATATACTCACCACAAAGTAAAGACGGTGAAATGAAGTTGCAAAGAACATCACCCTTGACCCTTCACATCCATCACCTTTTCCAGCTCCTTCCCATGAGAACATACTCCAGGTCACCACACACAAAAACTAAATGCTTCACTTGTGTCTTCTTTCCCACAGCCATCATCAAGATGTTCATTTCTGCCCTTAACCCCCGCCTCCTCCTTGTGTGTATAATTATATAGATATCTGTCTGTGTCTCTGTTGCTGTACTGTGGTAAATGTACCATCCAACTCAGTTGTGTTACCAATAAAACATGTATCATTACCTCTGCCAAGGAGGTATTAAACTCCAGTCCGTTTGTTTGTCTTTCTGCCGGGTTACACAAAAAGTTCTGAACCGATTTTGATAAACATTTTCAGGATGTGTATAATAATGAGAATAACAATAATTGGAATTTCTCTAAATGCATGTAAACGCACTGATTGATTCATGCCAATTTCTCCTCTTTGCTTTTGTCAGATGAGCTAGGCGACTTGATTGATATATTTTATAATGAAAGCACTCATATATTGACTGGATCTTTATAGCCTTTGGGGGATAATAAGTGAGACCAATGTGCTAAAATCTTTCCATTAGAGGTGTCAGATATGGCTTTGAGTGAGTGTAGTACCATATCATAGGCTTTAAATACTTCAGTGCTGCCAGTACCTATGACATAACCTCACCTGCCTTGTTACCTGCCTACACACCTATCCTTTGGCCTCCACCAAGAAGGAAACTTGTTATAAGTTATTTTAGATTCCTTACATCCCCACAGTGATTCGCAGCTGAATGTAAAGCAGCCAAGATGAAGATTAGCACATCTAAAACTGAGGATATGGTTCAGAGTAACAAAAGGAAGGCCTCGGAGCAACAGTTACAGCCCCAAGTGGAGGAGTATATGAGTGGGAGAAGGATGGAGCAAAAGATGAACAAGTGTGTTAGTGCAGAATCAGCGGCGCTATCTGTGTTGTATCGGTCTGTTTGCAAAACGCACACTTCTGATTATAGTGGTTGATCTACATTCTTACTCTTACTGGAGCTGAGTAGAAACAGTGGAAATGAGTCTCTGATACACGGTGGACGGACTCTTCCTTAGAGATAAAGTTCAGCCACAGTTTGTACATTTGAGAGCAGATCAGAGCAGAACCACTGCTCCTCCAGTTGAGGTGGTGAAGGTCTCTGCTCTGGATGCCTCCTGGACCCCCCCCTGGTGAAGTGTTTCAGTATATCCAACTGGTGAGGAGACCCAAGGGCAGGTCCAGGACACACTGGAGGGGATTTATGACTTAGCTGGCCTTGGAACACCTGGAATCCCTCTCAGAGGAACTAAAGGAAGGGGCCTGGGGGGGTCAGGGAAGTCTGGGCTTCTTTGTTTAGGCTGCAGACCCACAACCCAGAACATAAACAGACGGATGAATATGTCAACATTTCAATAAATCCTAACCACAGTATTAGTATAATTCTCTACTAATTTGATGTATTATAAATGCATTGGCTTTAGTTTAACATACTCAGTACATTTACATGCACTTAGACACATTTGAATTGTTGCCTTGGGCAAATTATAATAGAAGTTTTAAAAATAACAAACTTGTAGAAAAGAAAAATGTTTTTCTACAGGGTGACAAAGTCTGAATGAGGGAGCTGCAGAAGGAGTTCAGGAGGAAGGTCAGGCTGGTTAAAATCCAGTATAAAGACGAGGTGGAGAGAAAACTAACATCTGGAAACACAAGGGAGGACTGGAGGGGTTTGAACACCATGATGGGCAGAGGAACCAAACCTGCAACAGTTTGATTGTCCAGGCTCCACTTCTCTTGCAGAACAATTAAACAGCTTCTTCACCCATTTCAACGGTAATGTCCCACCGATCACCTGGACCCCCCCTAACCCCCACACAACTCCTCACCATCAATAAACACCTGGTAACCTCCATCCTATGCAGAGTCAACCCCAACAAAGGGTACTCAAAGACTGTTCCATCCACCGAGGAGGAGTTTTTACCAGGTTGTTCCAGAACCTGTTGGACTCAGGCATCGTACCTCACCTCATCAAACCCACCCCCACGAAAACAAAACCTAAAGACCTGAAGGACTAAAGACCAGTGGCTCTGTCATCCATCCTCTGCAAATGTATGGACAGGGTGGTCTGTCGTCAGCTGTTGGGGGAACTGGAAGGCAGACTGGGTCCATTCCAGTTTGTCTACAGGGCAAAAAGAGGAGCTGATGATACCAGTCTAATGCTTTTACATACAGTTGCCAAACAAATGGACTCCACACACCCACACACAAGGATTTTATTCATGGATTTTTCATCAGCTTTTAATACTGTAAAGAATGACACCCTCTTTCGCTGCCTTTCTCACCTTCAGGTTCACCCCACACTGATTTGATGGATAAAGGACTTTTTAACAGACAGGCCACAGCATGTTTTTTAAATGATTTTAAGTCCGACACAATGGTTTTAAAAACGGGGCTTTCCCAGAGCTGTGATTTATCACCAGTACTGTTCTCTGTATACACAAACAACATCACCAGCAGCAGAGAAGGACTGAAACTTTTTAAATACGCAGACGACATGGCCTTGCTGGCACACATCATGAATACACAAGCCCTGACCCAGTACCAGCAGGAGGTCCCCACCCTCAATGTAACAAAAATTAAAGAACTATGCCGTGCATCTTCTGGGAAAAACCCCAGACCTGTTCGAACCTCTGGTCTGGGTGTGGAGCAGGTGTTGTCTTTGAAGTATATGGGGATGGACACTTTGTCCTTTGTCCTTTGTGTCGCATGTAGACTCTATTAATAAGAAAGCCCAGCTGACCCTCCACCTGCTCAGAATGCTGAGGTCTTTTAACCTCAATAAGGACATTTTAACACTCGTTTATAAGTCACTCATTGAATCCACCCTCACCTATAAGGCCAAACAAAATAATACGTGTGGTTCCGGTCACCCGACCGACCCAATTTTTTTACGACGAAAATGCCGACTATGTAGACATTTTATCAGTTTGTCAAAATAAATTAAATATAATGAACCAGCCGACTGCCGACTCTTATCTTCGAAATTCCCAATAACTGATGATGAGAGAATTTATTTCTCCGTATTTAGTCCGTATTCATGTTTACCAACATCTGTCACCTGTCTGACCACCGTGATTTATGACTAGCGACAAACGACGAGCCATATACATCGTGTCCATGTCCATCAAAACAACCCTCAATGCATGTGATTGCTGCATGAGTTTTGATTGGCTGTTCGCCTCTTGATGAATCAGAGTACATGGTCTGTTAATTTCCCACTCACTTCACACTTCGTTTGTTTCAAAAACACCACCGTTTCTTTATTAATTGGGAAGATGGTTTCATATATGGAGCATCTCTTGGTCACAAAGACTTGTGTGCCTGGTGTGGGGAACCAAATACAAATCCTCTTCCAGGGTAAAAAAATAAATTCAAAACTGTACTCCCGCTCTGTCAAGATTGTGAGAGGAATGGCAAGAAGCCAGAAACAAAACAGCAGTATGACAAGTGGAAATAACTTGAACAGTAAATAGATAGCTGTATATGTCCACTAAAGCCTTCAATATTGGGGCCTTTATTTAATTGAAATAATATTTAGATGTGGATAGAATTTACATTTGTAGTTAAACTGTATTTTTGTTGAAAAAAAATCAATAAAAGACAAAATGTTGATGTCAAAGATGTCAAATCTGAGGCAATGTGTTGATTTTCTAACTGCTGGAAAGCATAACTGATATTAAATCTTAATTTTTGGAGCTTCTTTTTAGAAGACGGGTATATAAAATTGTAAATAAAATAAAATATGGATGACCGACCTACCTACCCAATTTTTCCTATCCATGTGATGGGAACCACATATATTATTTTGTTTGGCCTAATATCTCCACCTGGTACAACTTCCTCACAATACAAAACTCTCCTGAAGAGTAAATCAGACCATTAAAATCACCCAAACAGCCCAATCTCCTCTGTTTGAACTCTACAGTCACTCAGTGATGAGGAAAGCAACCCCCTCATCACTGAGGACCCCTCCCATCCCCCATCACTCCTTAATGCTGCTGCCATCAGACAGACGCTACAGAACCCCCCTGGCCAGGAAGAACAAGACATCATTCATTCCCTCTGCAATAGCTGCTCTCAATAACATGAAAATATCTGCACTATTATTATTTTATGTAATTTTATGAAATTTTTATTTATGCCTGCATTAATTTGTGGCACTGTGTTTTAGTGAAGAGAAGTGGTTGTTTGTAGCAGCTGTGATAAAGGAACATTTCAGTTTTTTACATGGAACAGACATTAAAGCTATCTATTCTATTCTATTAAAACCTTGTAAACACCTTAATTGAAGTATAATTACATCGTACTGGAGTTTAAGAAGTCGGAGAAACCAAATCAGATAATGCAAATGTAATCAAATTTCTCTGTGCATGTGAATGCCACCTAACCTTAGCTCAATTATTACTGGCCTGGACATGCCCCCTTTTAGAAGTGACCATAGACACATCACGACAACATGTATGTTACATGTAATAAATCAGAGTGAACAGTCTTTACACATGTTCTGAGTAGCTGCATCATTGTCGTATATATCTTCTCTGGGTGCTGTCATCCTCCTTTTACTGCATCTGCTTCAAATCTGCTGCATTTGTTTAGTTATTGTTCTTCTTCAGTTACTTCTTTTACGGTGCAAAGCAGAAGCATGCAAAAGGCACAACCTAGTGTCTGGGAGTGGAATGCACATCATTCAATATTTCTCTTCCTGGCATTTAAACTCAGATTTCTGGGAAGCTACAGTTAAGTCCTTAATCGTAGTAAGGCAATTATTGGAATTGTGTATGTAAGTGTATATAAACTATGACTGTCTCTGTTTGACACTTTGTATGACAGGGTTCAACAACCCTGGTCCTAGAGTGCCACTGTCCTGCCTGTTTTAGATGTAGCCCTCTTCGAACACACCTGATTCAAATGATCAACCTATTATCAATCTCTGCAGAAGACTGATAATGGCCTCCAGGTGTGCTGAAAGAGGGAAACATCTAAAACCTGCAGGACAGTGGCCCCTGTTGTATGATATAGTGCCAGATGGTTATTCTTTATACAACTATACTGATATGGAGATGGCTTTGGATAGTGTAGAAAAATGCAGAGGGCTGGAGAAGAGGTAAAGCAGTGCTATTCCATCACTAATGGTGTCATATAATGTTCAGGATGGACTTTTCTTTTAAATTAGTTGCAGGTGATTGACAGCTGACCACACCTCCCACTGTAAGAGATGAGGAGGAGCTGTCAGATGTGACAGATATGATAGATGGTTCCAAACAAACAGAGGCTTTATGTTTAGACCAAACAGAGGAGGAGATGCTGCTGATGTGTGGAGGCATTTACTGTCATGTAGGCAAAGCTCGGTGTCACACTGGAGAGGGGAGGTGTTGGTGGTGGAGGTGAGGCTTCATGTCCTTGTCAAGGACCTAATTACCTGCAACAAGAATGTTGGTGATGGGAGGGGGAGTAATAACATGCAGACTTTTCATATATCTATGTACTGAACTGATCCAGAGTGACAACTTACACTTTTGCTTTTTAATACCACTTCTTGACTGAAATGCAGGTTTAAATTCTGGCCCGAGGCTCCTTTAAACCTTCAGAGACCTTCATTTCAGTAGCAGGTCTACATTCCTTCACACTCCTTTCACTTTGTGGTGGCCAGAAATGAAGTGATAAACACTGTCCTAGTTTAAATGACAGTCTGTTATCTATCCTCCACTTCAACCACAAGTGAAAAAAATAAACAACGGTTAGATAGATTGACAGTTTTCTATATGTGCATCATCTGCTACTTACTGTGTTATTTTTTAAAATTCATTTCAGATGTTCACTACCTGTTTAAAATGTTTTAACACATCCAAAGCTGTCAATACCAGATATGGAGTTGAAAGTACAGGCAAATGTTTATGTGGTTAAAAAAAAAAAAAAGAACAGGAAAAATAAAATAAGTAGGAAATATCATTAAAGTGGAACTGTCTAACATTTTACCATTTTGGTTCTTTGCAGTTTTTCTCTGTAGAACTCCCCTACGATTTCAAAGTACATATGCACTGTCATAAAACTCACACTTACCCCTCCCCCTTCATTTTCAATGAAGCTGGTGAAAAAATACCAATCGTATATAGTGCTAAATGGTAAATTGTAACTGGACTTTTAAGTTTTGGACATTTGTTTTCACTTCACAGAGGAGGTTGTGTAACCGGAGCTGTTCTTATGCTCTGTGGCTAACATTAGCAGCTCAGTGCTAATGGCTGCAGACAGAGCCTCAGACATGGGCATAACATTTCGTATGGGTGCTATAGATGTGTCCATATCAATATGTGGATGTTTCTAAAATGTCCATACCAATATTTGAATGGGAAATTACATGACATTTGGGAAACAAATGGTTACTGTATTTTCTGGACTATAGGTGACACTTAAAAGACTTTAATTTCCTACAGAAACCACAGTATATGTATATATGAATTAATTCTGGTTGTTCTTAGTGATTGGGAATTTAGATTTTTTTATCTGATAGTTTTGACTTTTTTTCTTATAATTTTCCTTTTTTTCCCCTCATTTTCACTTTTTATCTAATAAGTTTGACTTTTTATCTAATGATTTTGACATCACTTAATGCACTTTATAACCCAGTGCACCTTATATATGAAGAATGTAAAAAATAAACCATTCATTGCCAGTGTGCCATATAGTGACTAAATATTGTCATCAACGAACCTTTATCACATGACAACAATGAGAGAAAACTAGACATAAATGTCAGTCTTGTGACAATAGTTGTAATTAAATATATAATGCAAAATGTGGCTTAAGAAATAAAAAACATTCCTAAAATGTCTCTTAGTTTTTGTTGACAAAAACTAAATGAGACGTTATTTTAATTATTTTAGCCGTGTTCTTATTTATTTATTTATTGTTGCTGTCTCTCATGAGGAAGTCATCAAAGCATGTCTCTACCAATGTCAACATCATGATTCCTCCCATGGCCTCAGACCACTGGTCCCTGCACCTGCAACAGTCAGTGTGACCCATCCAGCTGGATGGTCAGGAGACATTGTGCAGACAGGAATGCCCTGGCCATCCAGACACATTAAAGTCCCCCAGTAGGACAGTACAGTCCTTTTTCTGGGCACCTTTCATCCCAAGGACTCCAAAATGAGTGGGTAAGCGGAGCTGTTGTTTAGTGCATAAACTCTAGTGAAAGAGACGCTCAATGACTTGGGTTCCAGATCCAACCATATGTGTCAAAGAAATATCCATCCACCTGCTCCAGAAGCTACTGGTCCTTCACCATTTTCCATATTCCATGTTCCAAATGTCAGTTTTCATAACCACAGATCGCACCAGCAATGCCATTGCCTTAGTCTGTGGTCCAGTCCACAATGCTTCAGACCCTTATGCAGGTGGAGTGCTATAAAAAATGACCATCGACTTTAAATGATTTTCATGTTAATTAAATCAAATGTAGCTGTAGTGTTTTACAGGATGAGTATGTAACAAAACAAGATTTGTTTTGTTTTGAGAAAATCAAACTCTAAATTGAGAAAAAAAACAAAAAAAACAATGTGGTGGTGGTGCCATAATGTTAAAACTACAAAGTCACTCTGAGAGCGCAGACCTACGCCAAGGTGGACCCCCCCCCCCCCCATTTTCATTTCTAGATCTCCCCATTACCAACCTACCCTGAAAATTTCATCAAAGTCCACCCATAAGCCCCCGTCCCCAGAGATTGTCCAATTAAAATCCTGGCTCTCACTGTCCACATGTCAAATTGTACTTACAAGACATTGAACCCTCAGTTTCTCCCGGTAGGCCCTGATGGCTTTGTAAAGTACTTTGGACACCATGAAAGTGTATTAGAACCTTTTATTCAGACTCAGTTTAATGTTCCAAATTTTGTACATAATATTTTTACATTTGGTTCATTAATTTTTTATTCACAATACAGACATTTTTTTTTCTGATTTTTTAAAATTTTTACATTCATGCAATTTTTCCCAATTTTTTCCAACATAAATGCATCTTACCTGTTGGAATAATTGTATATAGCATATACAATTATTGTGATTTTTTAATTATCATGTATTACTTACTTTGGTTTAAGGAATGCGCTATTGCATAAGAAGCTATGTGTCTTAATCTGAATTTTGATGACTCTCTGAACAGGTTGTTTCAGTATCAGTTTCAGTAAATCCTGTTTAGCAACATACCACAGGTGACAATATATGTGAAAAACATAAGGAATTGAAAGGAGACAATCCATACCTTGCTCACACCCTCTCTTTTAGGGAATGTCTCCTATTGTGTAACCTAGGCTACCTAAAACTGAATAAAAGGCGAGGAGAAGGCAAAACGTATTCAGAGTGGTTAGAGATTGTAACTGGATTACGTCTCTGTCCATTCTCCTCGCGAGTAAGAAATTATTATGACTCTGTCTTCTCTTCCTTTTGTTGTTTAAAAAGTTGTTTTAGGTTGTTTGAACCTGACATTACCATAATTTTTTCCCCCAAAATTTTCAGCATTTATCAAACATATTTTTTGTACTTCACCTTAAGCATTAATGTGATTCACTGCATATGAGAGAAGATAACAAAAAGTACAGTATGCTAGCAATGATGTGAATCCCTTTCAGTTGTAATATTTCATTCTGTCAGAGTTAAAACTGTTTTCTGCAGTAGCAGCCTGAGGACTGTATGAGCGGTATTTGTGGTATTATTATTGGGGGTCCACACATATTTGTCTGTGCTATTTTGAGATGAGGAAAACCCAAACCTCATAAAAGGATCAACTGTATTATAAGAGGAGTCACAGGGTGGGGGTTCACGTCCACTGGCACACCTAACGTCCACCACGTTAACATGTCCGCCTTCCTGCCACTATAATTCTCTTTTATTGGACTTGAACCTTTTTTTTTTTTCTCCCTCCGTTCCCACTCTCTGTAATGACACAAAGCAACTGATCAGCGACAGAGTGCCTCTCTGCTTCAGATAATTATCATCCTCTGGACAGAAAGCTGCAGCCCAGGCTGTTTAATTGTTAGCTTCAACTCACCCTTTGCTTCCCCCTCATCACTGCTGACATTACACCAGTAAAATCCACACTTGGAACCTTTATGGCTGGCTAAGATTTAAAGATCCATCTAAAAGCTAAAGAGTTTAATTTTCACTCATCCGGTTGCACCTTTAAACAGTAATGTTTTAAAATATATTCCCAGATACCAAATAGGCAGGTTCCACTGAATGTTTATTCATGACAACAGCTTGGCTTATTACATCTTTGTTTGATTTGACAGTTTTTTTAATGTGCATCTTCAATTTGTCTGAAGGTTTTCTCCTTTAATTAGTTGCTTGAGTGGTTTTTCAAGCAAAATAAAAAAGATTGATTGGTTCATTTTTTCTTTGAGCTGAATTCTGTCCAATATGAGAGCTAAGATGAATTCTTTTAGCTGTGGACTGACTGGTAAAATATAAGGTTTTAATATGTCCCTGTGGGTTTATAGTAAAAAAAAAATTCTCACAGACAATGAATAAATTATTAACATGAAAAGTGCAAAAGGAAAAAAAAAAGTCTGGGAGTAAAAAAAAAAAAAAAAAAAAAAAGATATGGAAATATGACAGTGACAAAGCTTCTGAGTTTGTGTCTAGTCCATAGTCACAGTTTCATAAAGGGACAATTGATGTGTTACAAAAAGGACACAAAGCTTATGTTTCAGTCTGTATTGTTTTCAACACCGCATGAGGACAAGAGTGAGGAGACCAAAGACATACAGAGGACGTCTCACAGTCACAGAAGAAAAGACAGGAATAAGTTGAGGTGTGTTTTCACCGCTGGGTCACCTCTGCAGTGTGGCCACTTGATGCAGAGTGATCCGTTCAATATGTTATCTCTGAGCCACTCAATAAACTGTAATCAGGATACGGAGGATATTTCTGGAGCCACCTCCACCGTTAATGTTCAGTGCATTTCCCCTCATGAAGACCTTGGACTTAATGAACTGAACCTCCACTTATGGTGTTTTTAGGTTTATCTTCAATTATTGCGAATTCAATCAGATCACATGTAATGGAATCTGTCAGATTTGTCATATTATATATTATATATTATATTTACAGATTAAGTATAGACTCACATCTATGATGAGATGCAGGACGTGTCACCTATGACAGATACATTTGACCATTAAACATTATTGATCACATGCTGTTGGTGTCATTTACAGAAACAGCAACTGTTTCTGTTGCTATTTTAAATCTGTGTTCAAAACTCTATGCTGTTCAAAGAAGATTTTAAAAAGTCTAAGCAAAAAATATCCATTCAAAATACCAAATAAAAAAATAAAAAAAAAAAAAAAATGGAAATGAACAATATTAGACTTTAATGGAAAACAAATTCAAAGGTAAAATATTTACCTTTGCATTTTTCTCAGTTTTGGTTGTTGCTGTTTTCCTTGATTATGACTCCAGCCTTTTCATTCACACTCCCTGATTTTTTTACTGCAGTTTTGACACAAACATGGCTGGTGGGGGCGGGACTTCCTTTGATGGATTACTATTGGTTTATTTATTTTTGACAGATAAGTAAGTGTATGAAGCATCTCTGGCCTCAGCAGCTCCTCTGCTTCTGATTGGGTATGTTTATTAATTAGTTGTATGACAAACATCAATAAACCAATGTGAAAAAACACCTCATGAAAGCATGAAAACATTTTATCGATATTTGAATGGTTTTTTTTTTTCCAAATTCAGGTGTTTCCATTACCAGGTTTTTATATTACATTTTGCGAATTTCCAAGTGTAATGGAAACACAGCTAGAGTCTGACACCCCTGTGACCCTCTCAAGGATTAAGTAGCTATAAATGAATGAATGGATGATGTAATGAGTAACATCTCCTTTCTTAAACAACCAGCAGTTTGACAGAAAGCCCAATGACTGGACCGTGTTTCAATAGAAAAAGAAGATGTGGTCTGATGAGTCAAAGAATTGATTACTCATCATGGCTAGTGCCTACAGTAGACGTCTGTGGGGGCAGTTTTATTAATGTAGGATAATCAGCTCTATTATGTGTCCAAATAAAGATGAAGTAATTATTCTGACATTGCATGAGCTTCTCAGTATGTCCTGGAAATACAGCTAAAGGCTTTTTTCTGGCCAATCTGTGTATGAATATATAAGAAGTGATTCAGTTTCATGCTGTTGTACAGAAATGAAACCACTTTAACAAGCTTCCATATTGAGCTGTGTTGATCATAATTTCAGACAATGCTCTCACCCAGAAAATTAATCCCAAGGTATTAATTGCAGGGAACTGAGTTCTGAGAGGGATACAGAATAACCAAATGATGTTTAGTGAAATTTCCACCTTTAGCTTTTCATTTCTTTGAACTGCACCATATTATTCTTTCAGGTACTGAGAACCATTGAAATTACTTAGAATTCATACCATTAAAACATTAGACTGTTACATTCTCAGTACAGGTGATGGACCCAGATGCAGGACTCAGACACAAAAGGCTGCATGTACACATTTTATTGATAACAATTAATAATAAATGTGCTGATGATTCCTCACTAATTCTCCGTAGGTGATCAGGGAAGTGGAGAACCTCCTTAACTGACCTTTAAAATAATTCCTTTTATTAAACTATTAATAATTATAGCTCTGCTGAAAATTATACTAACAGATGAATGTGGATCAGTAAAGAGTATAATGTTTACTTCTAAAATGTTTTGGAACAGAAACTATGAGCCTCAGTACTGTATGTACGCTGTATATCCTGTTCAATGGCACAAAGTAAATAAATACCAAAGTATGAAACTATATCTGATTACTTTGTATCTTTGAATAGTAGATACAGTATACGTACATTGATTTCTCTGAGTTTATTTCTGCAAAGAAGCAACAACAGCAACAACTTAATCTCTCTGTCTCAGTTTCAGACTTGTCTGACAGCAGCAACACTCTGTGATCGATTATGACTGAAGAACTTATTTTCTGGAAGTTTTATGATTTGTCTTGTCCTCACCTCCTTCTGTCCTCTCTCACATTCTTACTATATAAATCATTTCAGTCCACACATACAAGATTTTGTCACTTTGTAAAGGTATAATCAGTTAGATGTGGATTCACCTCTCAAACACAGGAAAACAAAGCCTTTTCTCTTTATGAACAAAATATCTACATCCTAAAGATTTTAAAAATATTATGAAATATAATACTGCAAGGACAGAAGACTCATCTGATTAAACATATGACTCTTGTTATTGAAGCACTTCAATCTGTGGTATCTGAGTCATCAGCGTTCAAAAAAATAATTGTCTTTTCTTGACTAATTTCAGTGAATTTTACATGATGAAAAAATAAACATGATATCTGAAAACCAAAATAGAGCCCCATGTACTGTAAACCAACTGCTGACTCCCAATTATGACATCTGATTCCCTGACAGATGATCGGCCGTCACCATTCTTATTTTCTTATAGCAGAATTTAATGTGCAATTTTACAGCACTGCCCTTGTCATCTCCATGACCCAAAGGTTAAAGGTCATGCATGCATGACCTGAGCAGAGAACCAACAACCTAGTTCTCATGGATCATCAAGAGAATGTTTATAGGTCTTTGCTGCACAGGTTTGTTCATTCTACCTACCTACCTACCTACCTACACTGTAGATTTTGCAGTGTTAATTTGGAGACAATGGGACCAAATACACTCTAGAAGAAGTTAAATAAACTCTTTAAGTGTTGATTTAACACTGCAAAATTTACTGTGTACCTACCTACCTACCTACTGATCTTACAAACCAGTGTCTGGATGATGAGCTCCAAGTCCCTAACATGTCAATGAGGTGATAATGTTGGTATCTGCTAAAGAGACACCGTCTGGGAAAGTTCAGTTTTATCACAATGATGATAGTGTTATTCTTCTCTATAACTTTAATTTTTGAATAAAATGTGCCTGTTAGAACATGAAAGGTACTTATCATCTGATGCCTTGTCATGTTGAGAATGTGTCATTTCTGTATACACGTATTTTGAGTACAACATGAGTGGGCCTCTGTTGGTCATTTCATAAGGACTTTACACCTAAACAGAGTGACTGGTTTGTGTATTTGATGTGTATATTACTGCAGCCTCCTCAGTCGAGCCTTGAGGGCAGTAGCTCTCATCAGAAGTACAATCATTAATGACTCTTCACCCTCAATCTCACCTCCTTTCACTCCCTGTAACCTCAACATACTCAACATAACTGCCAAAGTGTGCACTTGTTTCATCACATGGAAATGAGGTTAGAGTGAACAGCAGCCACTCATTTTTGACAGATGATATGAGCTGCAGATGAACCCATGGTGCGATGGGTAATAGAAACTATAACAACCTGTCAGTTGTGACCTTCTGTGATTGATGTCACACCAGTGGACATGTGTGCTAACATTCAGGGCCAGACTACTGTAAAACAATGACACAGGGTCAGAAATTGGAGTCAGAAATGGATAGTCCACCAGCAGAGTGAACAGAGGGGGCTGTAATAAAATTTCTCAATTTCAAATGTAGAAATGTATTTTTTTTTTTATTGTGTAACAGCTTTATGACTGGTCCAGTGGTGCTAGTGCAAAGAGCTTCAATCTTTGCCTAATGGAGGCATCAACTGTGGCTCAGGTGGTAGAGGAAGTCGTCCATTGACTGAAGGGTTGGCAGTTCATCTCCCGGCACTGGCTGAAGTGTCCCTGGACAAGACACAAAACCCTGACTTAGTCTCCCAGGAGGACTGACAGTACCTTACAAACCTAGTGGTGTATGAGTGTGTGTGTGAATGGGTGAATATGAGGCTAATGTAAAGCGCTTTGAGCACCATGAAGGTGGAAAAAAAACTCTATAAGTGCAGAACATTTACCATGCTTGAATTACAACTCGACTAACAAAAATGGATCAGATATTGGTGACATGAACACAAACCAGACGAATGAAATGTGCATGAGAATAAAGAAGGAAAGGACATTTTTCTGGTGTTCAGACAAACTATAATTGGTAAACAACCATTCACACAACCATAAATGTTTCAGCTGTTGCACTGTGAACCCTGTTTTAGTATCAGTGTGTGACAAATTTGAAGTGTAAGTGTGTTGGTTAAATGGAAAATATGAGTACAGTGAAACAGCATTTGTCATTCAGAGAGCCTAAGCTGAACAGTATAATTACCCCACCCCCGCTGAAAGGGAGGCAAGGGGTGTTGTTTTTGCTTTGTTTGTTTGTTTGTCAGCAAACAGTAATTTCCATGATATTTTCAGGAAAGGTGCAAGGATTCCACAATATATTCCATTACATTTTGTGGAATATAGGACAAAGTTATATATATATATATATATATATATATATATATATATATATATATATATATATATATATATATATATATATATATATATATATATATATATATATATATATATATATATATATTTCTCAAGCTTCTCATGTTCTTTCTTTCTGAGAAGCTTGAGAAATACCAAGGGCTGAAAGAGGAGTTAGAGAAAATGTGGAGTGTGAAGGCAACAGTGGTACCAGTAGTGACCGGAGCACTAGGGGCAGTGACCCCCAAGCTGGGAGAATGGCTCCAGCAGATACCAGGAACAACATCAGAGATCTCTGTACAAAAGAGCGCATTGCTAGGAACAGCTAAGATCCTGCACAGAACCCTCAGGCTCCCAGGCCTCTGGTAGAGGACCCGAGTCTGAAGGAGACACCGCCCACGTGGGGCGAGAGGAACATTTTTATATATATATATATATATATATATATATATATATATATATATATATATATATATATATATATATATATATATATATATATAATTTTTCATGAAGGGTGGTCAGGAGAAGAAAGGAAGAAAAGAAAGAAAAAAGTATACTCAGTTTTACATATAGCTTCTTTATGCTCTCATTGTTGATGTGCATGAACATCAGCTCCTTGAACGATACATTTGAATTTTGAATCTGTCTTTTGAAATATTCATCTTATGGGCTTTAGCTTTCAATACTGTGTCTTGTGTGCATAGATTTTGACTTATTGTTGACCCAAGAGGTCAGGGGTCACTTGGTCAATAACAAAACTAAAATGGACTATAGCGGAGAAGGAGTGGAGATAGACTTAGTTACTATGATTGACAGATAGAAAACCTTCAAAATGACATTATGACCTTTGACCTTGAGTGAATTTAAAAAGTCAAAATCAAGGTCACATCATTTTAAATGGCAGTAACTCCAAAAAGAGTGATGATAAGTACTCAGTTACTGTTGTTGACAGTACAAAATGCCACCATGAGCAAGCTTGAAAGGTCAAACACATGATCTCACATTTTAAGAGGGAGATATCCATTAAGAAATGAAATGATAGGAAGGGGTGGGGTTTGTTGTGTTTGGCACCTCTTGTTCCTATAGATTTAATGGTGTGTTGGTGATGGAGAAAGTTGTGGCTGAAACTGTGACTTGTTTGCATTCCATATATATGAGAAGTGAAACCCCATATGTAAGTGGTTCAACATCATCATGACCTTCACATCATGTAAGGCTTAATTAACTGTTGCAGCATCTCCTCTATGCTCCGTGTGGATGCGACTCTGTTTTTGACCTTTTATTTTATGAGATAACAAGAGCAGAGAAACTCACGACTTCACCAGTGTCAGACATTTGACACATGTAGGAGAACACTGACAACCAATTATCTGTACAGGACTTATGGATTCTGAGGTTTTTTAAATTCATGTCACACCAAGAAAAATATATATATATATCATACACTGTGGTACAAACATGGCAGTTGTACCAGAACTGGTCAGTCCTCTTTAGTGGACTAAAGTGGAACAGGTGTGGATCATCATGGACATCCATGATCCTCAGGGGATGGACTATAATCACTCTCCGAAGTTAAAGACGATGACATCAAAACTGCTGCATCACCTCCTCTGTGCTCTTTGTCTGCAGTTGTTGTTGGTAAAGGGAAAGCCTGACCTTTACCCTTTGAGTCAAAGGAGTTAACAAGGGCTGAGAAAGCTGCAGTGTGAGACATCCGACACCGTGCTATGAGAGGAAGCGTGGTGACAGCCAATCATCTATCAGGGCCCCCCGCCCCTGAACCGCAGATGCTAAATAAAGATGCTAATTGTGACATGAACCATCCAGACAAAACAGACACTGGACTAATGTTTAAAAATATAGAACCAACTATGATTCTTTCACCAATTTGTTATGACAGCTGTCACTCAGAGCATGTGAGCATTTATCTTAATGTACCGCTGACATATTGTGGGAGATATAAGTAGCATTTCTTTATTCTTTAATGCCTACTGTCACAAATATCCAACATACCAAAAATACATTGATTGTATGTGCTATTGTCAAATTAATTATTTCTCCTTAATGTAATATTTCCATTTTTTAGGGCTGTCAAATGGTTAAAATGTGTAATCAGATTAATCACATGGTTGCTTTTTGATTAATCACGATTAAAACAATTTGTCAGTCAACTGTTTTGTCAAATTGTTTTTTTTTTTTTTTTGGACTCGAATTTCCCTTAAATGAAGAGGGAAAAAAGTGGAGAAAACAAATATACCAAACAAGGAAACACAAAGTGATGAAAAACCCAAAACATATTAAAAAAACCCTCTTCTAAAATACAGGAAAAAAACATTAAAACATGTGATAAAATATAATATGCAAAAATATGTATTGTGTTAAGTTTATTAATCAAATTAAACATGAAGTCTGTGTTAAAGTGTTAATTTTGACAACAGTGCATTAAATTCACAGATTTTAAGGGGTCTTAAAGGAGTCATTCCTTCGTTAATATTTTTGTGTTCTCCATTGTTATTGAATACATTGTGTGTTGGTTCTATTTAAAAAAAGCGTTTGGATTGTTTTGTTTCCAGCTGTTTTTGCATGGTAGAAAAATGACTTGAGGTCAAACAACAGAATTTACCGGTACTTCCTCATACATGTCCATGACCTGATGATGAGGCGTCTCTGATTGACTGAGAATGTGTGAAGGAACACTCCGCTGTCCCCTCTGTCTCTGTGTGTGTTTACCATCCCAGAGTAACATCCAGTTAGGTTTCATGCTGTCGCTTGTTTTGAAAAAGTGCAGGGAAAAAAACCTGACCGATTTCCACAGAGAGCACATGAACCCGTTTGCTCCGCCATTTTTTTCCAGTTTGTGCAGCAGCTACTGTGGCTCCGTCTTCTCTTGTAGATGCTAATGCTAATGCTACTTCATATTTGCTGCAATGGGGGAGGGGCTTAACCCCACGTGGGTGACACCAATGTCTACATGACGTGTAGTGGACAGACTTTTCTGAGTGGCTCATTTCTCTGTTGTATTCTATGAACGTTAAATCCAGCCAGTGGAGGGGAGACACTACGCAGCAAACGCAGCATGTGTTGGTAACTCAGAGTGATCCATCAGATTCCAAAAGAAGCACGGGAAAAGTGTTTTTTAGCAGAATGACACCTTTAAGATCTATGCATCCTATTTTGTTGATTTGTAAACATACATTGTAGGTTCTCTGTCAGATTTGCACATGCTCCTGCACTTTTGTGAAGCTAGATGTCTGTTGTCATTCACTGACCTCATTTCTAGGTTAATGGTCACTAGTGTCGCCCACTGTTGCAGCAACAGAGGAAGAAAAGAACAGTTGAAAAACTCTACAAAGACTATAAGGATTTTTATCTCAACGTAGAAATTTTCCAACAGTTTTATGAAACTGGGGGCCTTCTTGGATGTCCTCAGCACTTCTGTGGACATCTTTTCACACTTTCCACACACACATTAGACTGCATCTCCACCTGTGCCTTGAAAGATTATTTCAAGTGGTATAATTTTAATTTGAACAAATTTGCTTAGCAACATTTGCAGATCTACAGTAATGACCATGGTAAAACCATTAATCAATCAATGCACCTTAAATATCAATATGACAGCTTTAATCATTCAGTTAGTTTTGATTGTTTGTCTTGTATGATATACAGTACAGTTTAGTGATGAATAATCTTGGGGTGCTGAAAACATGTTTATTGGACTATGTAATATTCCAATAAATTAAGACAGCACCACACATATTGACCACTATATTGACCACATCTATGTTAGATTTTAAATATTTCATTTGTCTTTAAAGGACTTCAGTATGAGGCAGTTGGTGCACTACACAGAGCATGTCAGAGGAGTAGATACATGTCCAGGACACATGACTGTCCAGTCACATAGAGGATGTGGACAAATGCATCCTAGGTCACCTCCGATTGTGTCATGACTGTTCAGATCAGACAAATGGTAAAGATGGTAAAGGCTGAACTGGACATAAAACCATTATTAACTTAGGTCAGCAAATCATAAAGTAGACCAAGACGACCCCGACATGAATGGTATTTTAATTTAATGCATTTAAGTCTTAGCTATGTGATATACTTAGCCTCACCTACTTTAAACAAATTAACCTTAACTGTATGATTATCATTGTAACTTATATGACAAAAATATATCAATCTATGAGTAATTCTAGACACATTTCAATGAAGAAAGGGTTTTTTTTTTCAATCTGTTCATTAAAATCTATGGTGTTGATGTAGAGACAAGTGAATTTACTGTTTTGAAAACTGTACATATAACCTGTAACATAAAAAAATACTTTTCAAGCCTAAACAACTCATTAACTCATCTTTTATTAATGTCCAAAACTCATTGATAGCTAACTTTAAGTAGTACTAACCAGGCATCTATATTAATGGCAGTGGGCTGATATGTGTGACTGTACATAAAAACATGTTTGTTTTATGAATGACTTTGTGCATGACCATTTGGAAGGAAATAAATGGAAAAATATAATGGGACTTTTTTGAGTTATGATTGACAATATAACAATTTGACACAATTCAAATTGTTATAATGATATGCACTAATATCACTGGTCTACAAGTAAAATGTTTCCAGAATAAAACTAATGAATTGTCACCACATGTGTGTTGCTGATAAAGAAAACTCTAGTCTTAAATGCTGCTTGTCTCAATTTTACAAGATAAGTCTGGGGTCAAAATGTGAAATTCTTAGAATTAACAAGAGAAGAGGTTTTAGTCCAAAGGAATATTGGTCTCACATCTACCAGATCTACTTCAAAACACTGTCTGCACATTATGATCCATTCACTTTACAGGTTCTTTCTAGTGGAATATTTACTAATCCATTGTATACATGTACATAAACCACAATATATGTGGAATAACACACCATCATGTATATTAAAAACATGAACTAACTAGCACTTTAGTCATTTGTTTCTGATTCATCTTAAAATTTAGCACATTTAACATCTGAAACAGATACATTCTTAAAAGAAAATGTAGACCAGTGTAAACGACATTCATCCATTCATTCTATTTATGAATTGCTTAGTTATCTAGAGCATTGCAGGGAAGCTGGAGCCTGTCTCCGCCATCAAAGATTTCATCTAGAAACACATACAACATCAGCCTTTAAGCACTGAGCACAACATATTTAATGCTTGTGCTGCAGAATGGATGTACATCTCCTCTTTCCTTTTAGCGGTCATATTGAAAAGCGTTGGCAGTGTTGAAATTCCAGCTTTATAAAGATGGCACCTCATTATAATTGCTTCTGTTGAATGAGTTGATTGGGGTCATCTCACTGCGGGTAATTGCAATAATTGTATTCTCCCTTCCTCATTATTCAAACAGAGAGGCTGCTCTATCACAGCAGCAGCAAGGTGAGAGACAAACCTTTAGCGGAAAACATGAAAAAAAAAAAAAATGCTTTCACTGGCTCTTCCTTTTTTACCCTGCAACTTAAGTAGTGAAAAATTTGCTACAAAAGAATGAAATGAACAAGATTAGGAGAAGATGTTGATTTAAAAGAAAGAAAATTGTATGTACATTGTATATACAGTAAAGCTAAATTAAAACTTCAAACAACTTATTGTTGTCAGTTATTGATCATGTGATATTTAAAATTGTCCTTTAAAGAAAAGATAGGCTGAACACTGAGTGAAATGATAGATTATTATGACTAAATATAGACTGTGGAAAATTACAACTAAAAAACAAGGCACATGAGTCAAGATAATTACAGTTTGACGCACTTGTTATCGTCCCTCACATGAAATTATAATGTAAGTCGGGTTTATTTACTACCGAACAACACACACAGCATTACACTTAAAGTGATCAGCTTTGGTATACAGCAGGGCCCACAAAGCTTGCCATTAAATGATTGTGACAATGTGACTTGTTCTTAATCAATTATAACCTATTGGACTCAATATGCATTGATTGATTGATTTGTTTATTTCAAGCATTCACATAATACATACATAAGAAAAAAATATATAAACAAGTATTCAGAGAATGCCTAATCTCGCCCCAATTTTGAACCATTCTCCAGTTTCTATGACAACCCTTTCTTGAATTAGAGTCAATAATGTGGTTTTGACCTTTCTGCTAAATGCGACCTTGACCTTAAACCTTTTGCAATATTGATGCAATATATTGTCATTATATGTATATATGCATCAGTGCGTGTAATATTATGATAATATATCTAGTATTGATTAAGTTATAGAATAATATGTCTAACAGAAGTTAATTTTGCAACATGTTACCTTTGGCCTCCAGAGATCTCAAAAACTATTGGTCGTAGGTGATAACATCAATTGTAGAAATCTTCATTCCGCATCGTTTGGTACCAATCTGAAAGTTCTGTGACCCTCCGTTCTTGAGTTATAACTGATGATGTGAGTTTGACCATTTAGTTCATTTTAACCTTGAACCTTTAACCTTGAATGGCCCATTTGACCTTTATTCAAATGGGCCATTGCATCTGATGCACATTCACTATATGTATATGACCATTTAGTTTCATGGTGATATCTCAAGTATTCATTGGGTTATAGCATGATATGTCTCTGTGGGGACACACACACACACACGCACACACATACACACACACACACTGATTACAACAATCTCTCCCAACCAATGTTGGGTGAGATTAATAATTTGATTTACAACTCTCACAAAATGAGTGAGAGGTAAAAACACTTATTTAATACCACCCCCATTCTCATCAATAACTTAATATATTAAGGTTCACAAACATTCAGTCCTGTCCCTCGATCACAAGTCAAATAAACAAAATAAAAATAAACAGGCCCAAACTCATTCAAAATCAACTTATTCATCAGTGTCTAAACTATGGAGTCAAATGTGAATGGAACACAGTAACAAAGGACATTCACACATTCAACAGCGAAACTCACATCAAACAACCACATACCAATAATGATAAACTAGCATAACACCGATGCTAAAGAAGAGCACAGAGCAGTGATGGCATAAATAAAACAGAAGGTCATTGACAAACACATACGAACCAAACAAGGAACAACAACAGACATTAATAATTTAAACAGAATTTTGACATAACATCATCATTAAGACCCTCCATTTTTATACCAGGAACAAACCATATGTTTATACAACAGTTTAAATCTGTAGACATTTTGGCATTGCTTGTGTTGGAAGTCCAGATGTTCCACAATTTCACTCTAAAAGACACAAAAACCTGTATGAGTGGTTGGAAATAAGGGTACTGTAAAATCTCCAAAACCCCTCAGATAATGAGTACACTCTGGAATTATGAAAAAAGTTTTGCATATTATTTGGTAGTAGTTTGTGTGATGCTTTGTGTAGGATTATTGATGTATAATATTTTATTAGATCGTGACTTTTTTTTTTTTTTAAGTTTTGATAAAATAAATGAGTGTGATCTAGAAATCCAACCTCATGTATGATCTATACGGCTCATGCATTCATTACATTTAGTCAGACATGAGTAGTGATGTGTATATACAGTAGTGAAAACAAATTGATTCCAACTTTCTGGGCAATAGTTTATATTTGGGGAAAAAAAACAACTATAAAAACATCTGTTGACTTTTATATGATGGTATGTTAACCATATCAACATAAAAACAGTGTAAACAGCTTTCAACTGTCCAGCTGGAACAAAACCAACTCTTGTAGGTTTACTGATAAACATCTGATTTATGATCGAAATTACACACAAGTGAATCTTTGTGTGAAAAGTTACGTTTTCTGTGTGTGTGTGTGTGTGTGTGTGTGTGTGTGTGTGTGTGTGTGTGTGTGTGTGTGTGTGTGGCTTTAAAATATTTCCGAGCAGTCACACAACTTTGACAAATAATCACTGTACCATGACATAAAAAGTGTAGTTTTATTCACAAAACAAATATTCTATGTCCAAACACATGACACATTCCTTTCCATTATATATTTTCTAAACCAAAAAAATCTAAAATATATCGTGGACTGTTGGTGTTTATTGTCAGTGTTGTAAAACACACACACACACACACACACACACACACACACACACATACCTTGGGTCACCTTGAAGGGTCCTCCTCACCTGAATACTAAACAGCTCAGACCTGATGATGCGGAGCTGCAGTATGTTCATCCTGGTCAAATAATTTGTTCTTGAGTGAAGAGAAAACAGTACCAAGGTTCAGATCTGGAAGGAAACAGAACATGCTGTAGCTTCATCCTCAGGGGACAGATTATTATAATGGCTTTAATGTAAATGAGGTATGAAACACAGACTGTACATGTCAGGATGAAGATGGCCAAGGTCAAAACATTTTTGAGTTTGTGCTTCATCAATTTAAATTACATCCTACCATAAGCTATTTTTTTAATTATTTCATGCATGTATTAAATGAATTAACAGTGTCTGTCAAGTGTCCTAATAGCATCTGCACAGACCAGGAGCAATTCATGTGTCACATTTCTCCTTTAATAAAAAATAAATAAATGGTAAAGCACACTAAAAATGTAAATTTAAATGTTATGTAAATGTTATAACTACTCTATAACTACTACATCAATTCATCTGTCTGAGAAAAGTACTGTAAATTACTGTAAATATAACATTCCCCACATTCATACTTGCATATATTGATTTCTTTCAAGAAAAACAATGACACAGTTACACATGACTAAAATGTTTAAATTGTTCATATACAATATGTTGTATTTACTTTATTTTCTTCCATGAGCATCTGATGCAATCTTTAATATCAGGACAGGTTTGTTTTTTTTTTATTATTTTTTTTTACATTTTTATGATTCAATTTGGCCAATAAATGCATTGGAAAGTAACGGTTTTTCAGATAATTTCCAAAATGATTTACTTTATATGCTTACTTCACAGATGGGCAGATCTGATCAGTAAACTGTCAGATACTGTACCATCCATGTTTTTGACAAATACAATAATATAATCATCTTGGGAAGCATGACATATCTGTGCATTTGTGAGTGCAAACCATCTCTGTTCTCCACCTGAACTACTCCTAACCCATCTGTAGAACGGCAAAACATTTTTTTTTTAAAAAGTCACCATCACTGTATCCTACAGTATAATGATACAATATCTACATATTTATACATAAAAAGAGAGAGAATCAAGAGATATTCCCAAAGAGAAGATGCATTGATTGGCATTTCCAGCCTCTACACTAATGTAAAAAAGTAATCAAAAATAGTGATTATGCAATCAAGTAGCCACTCCTGTGTGTATCATGTCACTAAAACAGACAGAAAAGAAAACATGGAATGTTTTTGTCCTTACAAAGCCATAGATATTGATGTAAGAATGAAAGGGATTTTGGTTATTATCAAGAAAACCATGGGAAATGGTTATACTATATATAAATGTTCCTCTCGCCCCACCTGGGCGGTGTCCCTCTACCAGAAGCCTGGGAGCCTGAGGGTTCTGCGCAGGATCTTAGCTGTTCCTAGCAATGCGCTCTTTTGTACAGAGATCTCTGATCTTGTTCCTGGTATCTGCTGGAGCCATTCTCCCAGCTTGGGGGTCACTGCCCCTAGTGCTCCGATCACTACTGGTACCACTGTTGCCTTCACACTCCACATTTTCTCTAACTCCTCTTTCAGCCCTTGGTATTTCTCAAGCTTCTCATGTTCTTTCTTTCTGATGTTGCTATCACTGGGGACTGCTACATCTATCACCACCACTGTCTTCTCATGTTTATCCACCACCACTATGTCAGGCTGATTGGCCATCACCATCTTGTCAGTCTGGATCTGGAAGTCCCACAGGATCTTGGCCTGTTTGTTCTCTGTCACCTTTGGGGGGTTCTCCCATTTTGACCCTGGGACCTCCAGTCCATACTCTTTACAGATGTTCCTGTACAGTATGCCCGCTACCTGGTTATGCCTCTCCATGTGTGCCTTGCCTGCCAGCATCTTACACCCTGCTGTGATGTGCTGGACTGTTTCAGGGGCTTCTCTACACAGCCTACACCTGGGGTCCTGTCTGATGTGGTAGACCCCGGCCTCTATAGCTCTGGTGTTCAGGGCTTGTTCTTGTGCAGCCATGAGTAGCGCCTCTGTGCTGTCCTTTAGTCCAGCCTTTTCCAGCCACTGGTATGTCTTTTCCATATCAGCCACTTCCTCAATTTGCCGATGGTACACGCCATGCAAGGGTTTGTCCTTCTATGATAGCCCCTCTGGTTCCTCATCTTTACTGGGCTTTTGTTGCCTGAGGCATTCACTTAGCAGTTGGTCATTGGGGGCCATTTTCTTGATGTATTCCTGGACAGTAGTTCTGACACTTACTAGTCTAAGTGTACAGCCTCAGGACACTGGACTAGGGGTGAAACCCTCATGCATGGTAAGGAGCTTTTTTGTCTTAATATCAGTGGCTTGTATCTCTTCCAGTGGCCAGGATATTATCCCAGCAGGGTATCTGATCACTGGCAGGGCATATGTGTTAATGGCCTTATTTTTGCCAGGACCTGCCTTATATATATATATATATATATAAATAAATAAATATACCAGCTTTGGAATTTCTTTCATGAGCTATTTCTTTGCTGTTTTTATATTTGTCCACACAAATATACCTTTTCTTGTATCAGCTCTTAAAATGAACAAGAAATGAAAGAAGAGTGGTCTAATGTTTTTTTTTGTGTTTTTTTCTGTGACTTTATATAAGGGACTGAAGGACAGTAGAGGTGAGGGTATGTACAGAACATACACATGACGGATGTTTACACTTCCCTTGTCCATTCAGATAGAACTGTGAAGTTACTTACACTTTCAGGTCCATATTGATCATCAGCCAAAGCTACATTTATTTTATGTTTGCAGTGTGATTGTTGTTGAATTATTTGTTTTGTTTATTATAATGTCTTCCTATCTAATCACAACAGAGAGCAGAAACATCCCGATAGTCTGAACATGCTGCATGAATGTATTATATGTGTGATGGGATGTGACAGGTCAATCTCTGCTGCTCTGCATCCCGCTGCTTGGAGGAGAGGACAGTCCCAGGTTGCCACGGCTACCGACAGCCTGGCATGGTAGGTAGGTTTCCATCGTCTCCCCCTGAGGCAGGAAGGCTGCGAATTAATTTTGCTTTAGAGCTTGTTTCTTCTTCTTCCTCCAGAGCAGCTGGTGATGGAGGTGATAAGGCAGCTTCAGTTATCCATTCTGATGAGGCTGACAGCCATAATGCAGTGGTGGAATTACTTCAAAACATGCTGGGACTCTGCAGGTTACCTTTCGAGGTCACAGTGGTTAAAAAGGATTGTTAAGCGAAATCATGAATATAGGCTGAGGCCACAGTAGCAGTAGGTCCCTGCAGACTGCTCACTTCTGTCTATCAGCTGGTGAAGCTATAACCTCCATCCATGACCGCTGCAATGACTAATGGCTCTAACAGAACATCAGCAGAGCTTCATTTGTGCCTTTATTTCATCTCACCTTGCAGTGTCCTGCTCAACCTGCCTGAATCCCTGAGATAAAATGGCTCCATTGTGCTTAATAAGGGCACTCACCGATATGAAGCACCTGAAAACTAATATCATCCAACCACAAAGCTGCAACATCTCTAGTTTCACATCTGAAATATGCAACCATCAGGAAAAAGTACCAGTCCTCAGATATACTGGGCTCTTAGTTCTACTAAATCAACAGTATTTATCTGCTTTGTCATTTATTAAATGAATATCTAACATAACTGTAAATATACACTCTTCTGGTTATTATCATCAAATATTCACATTTTAAGCCTATATATCTATAGGGATCAGTGGCAGCTGCTGGTGTTTTAAAGATGGGATAGCTCAGTCTGATAACATCATAAAATTATGTAAATTCGTTTCCAAGAAAATGGTCTGTGACCCTATTCGAAAAAGTGAGCATCTTTTCCAAGGACTTGAACAAGGAAATGTCAAAATTATGTTAAACTGAAAAACACAGAAACACAATGAGTGTTTTATCTTCAGTTTAAGAAATGAACAAATAAATATCAGTGAATGAGTAACATAGTGCTTCGACTTCTCTTGCAAAGTCTGCGATGAGACTGAGCTGAGCTGTCAGTGATGGTGTTATGTCTTAAAATAACTGTCAAATCTACCTTTTGACTGATCCTCCAATCATGATGCAGAAGTTCACTGGCCAGGCCAGCTGAGGCCCCACCCACAGCTTCATTCACCTCCATAGACATTGAGTGTCCAGGACGAGACAAAATCATGGCATTCATTCAATGACCATTGAGTTTCAAGTCAATGAAAAAAAACTGCAATTACTGGGGCAGAACAGACCCAGTTTAGGTTTTACATATATAAATAAAGCACTTAAATTGTGTTTATTGCATCAAGGATTTTTTACTTTGTCAGGAGTCTATTCCACATTGTAAAAAAAAACAACTGTCAGCTGTGGCTGGCAGAACAATTCTGTTTAAATAACACGTATAACCATGAATACATTTACAGAGTAACATTTAGATTTTAAACATATAGTTTTAACATTGAATATTAAACAATAAATGGAGCGTCCCTCACATAGACTTACAGGTGCCCATTTGCAACAACAAATAAATAGTTGAGTCTCGTCTCATCTCGTCATTTGAACCCACTTTATCTTCACTCGGGTCACTAGGGTCACTGGGGACCTAATCCAGCTACAATGGGTGAAGGCGGGGTACACCCTGTATGAGTCTCCAGTTCATCTCAGGGCTGAACATATATAGACAAACAATCACTCTCACATTCACACCTATGGACAATTTAGATTAACTAATTAACCTATCAGTGCATGTGTTTGGATGGTGGGAGGAAACTGGAGTACCTGGAGAAAACCCAAGTAGAACATGCAAACTCCACACAGAAAGTAGTTGAAACAACTTTCATAACTTTAAAAACAAAGTTAGGATGAGAACATTATTGTGAAGTCAACTTTATGAACTACAATATATGACTTTAAAAATTTTTATCATTCAAGTTAACTCACATTTTCAAGGCAGCAGGTAGGGTGACCAGATTTCACATGATTTCATGCTTTTTCATTTGCATTTACCCTGTCACGCAAATTAAGACCCTTTCCCACAATGATGGTTTTATTGGTAATATTATACTTGTGACCTGTGCTGTCCAATGTGAAAAAGGTAGGCCTACATAAATGAGGTAAATGAGAACGAAAAAGCATGAAAACAAGCGCAATGCAGGACATCTGTTCATCCTAACAGCAGGTGAACTTTGATTGACAGTATAAATTGAACCAGTAATCTTCAATTAATACGATATAAAATTCTTCATAGAACCCACTACACCAACCAAAAACTTTCAAAAATGGGATTCACCTCAAATATTTGCAATAACTGCCCCCAAAATGAAACCAACACTTATTTTCATGCCTTCTGGCACTGTCCCCCTGTTCAACAATTCTGGAAACATATCACACATCTATTATCATCCTTCTTTGGTTGCCACATCCCCACTCTGTCCATCGCTCTGTATACTTGGTGATACCTCCTCAATCAAACTTAACAACAACAACACCAAAACCAGGGACGGACTGGCCATTGGGCAATGTGGGCAAATGCCACAACAGGCGGCATCACAAACAAATAAATAAATGAAAATATAAAGCGGAGCGGAGCGGCCGCATCAGTATGATTAGGCTGAATGAATGAATAAATAAATAAATAAATAAAGCTGACCGGCTGCGTCGATAGCCGGCCGCAAATCAATAAATGAATAAATAAAAATAATAAAAAATTAATAAAGCGGAGCTGAAGGCGGCCACAAAAAAGAGGGGGAAAAAGAAAACAAACAAAACAGCTAGTTAACCCTGACAAATAATAGGCCTACTAAACTAAATAATAATAATGACAGTTTTTTCCTATAAAGGACAAATAGCCTGAATTTATTGGCTGAATCTGGGAAAAGCGCAAATATTGTGGAGTTATTCTCTAAAAAGCCTGTGCCCGACAATGTCGCCTCTCTCTATCAAAATTGCCAGGGCCTCTTTTTGGTGCCAGTCCGCCACTGACCAAAACCCTTCTGGTGGCCCTAACTATCGCCAAGAAAACAATCCTCATGAACTGGAAAACAAGATATAAGACCAATATCAGCAACTGGAAAAACCTCCTTCTGGATTACATCACCCTTGACAATTTATCCACCACTTCCACACATAATATAGAATCCACCTCTATCTGGTCTCCCCTTCTATCTTTCCTCTGATCCCAATTACCACCCTATTCACATCCTCAATATCATAATTGTTGTTGTTGTTATTGTTGTTGTTGCTGTTATTATTTATCTGTTTATTTTTAAATTATTTTTGTATATATTTACTGTAATAGTAATAATAATAATAATAATTATTATTATTATTACTATATTGCTAATAAGATCTATGATTGTTATTATAGTTATATTTTATGATTACTATGATATGATTATTATTACTACTATATTGTTATTTTGTCTATGATTGTTATTATAATTATATATTATTACTATGATTATTATGATTGATATGATTATTACTGCATTGTTTCTATTATTATGCCATACACACTTGCACCATACACCCACACACACTTCACACACAAATCACCAAATTTGCAATACCCTGTAAGGTTTTACTATTCGACTTCCCTTACCCTATTTTTGTTTATTGTTTTTGTCTGTTTGTTCTTCTCCTCATGTATGTATTCCCCCTGTCTATGTGTGATATGAATGTTATGTTTTATGTTGCAATAAAGATATAATTAGAAAAAAAAAAAATTGAACCAGCTTAAAGTGTTTTACAGTGTATTGTTTGGAGAAAATAAAACTCTACATTGAAAAACATTTTGGTGCTGTTTAAATTGCAAGTTCACAAGGTTAAAATAACACCTTATTTTTTTTTTTAAATATGAAAACTAATAAAGAAGTAAACATTTAACAATTCAACATTTTAAATATGTAAAATAACTAGTAGTTGTTGTTCAGTTGGTAGAACAGGGGTCGTCCAGTGACCAAAGGTAGTTCCAACCCTCAAATATCATTTAGAAAACAGTGTGGGCAGTAGTAGTATAAGTTAAAACAGATATTTATTTCATATTATTAGTCCAAAAATCTTGACTTTGCTTGTTAAACAAACTAAAGCATCAAGTTTCAAGTTAAAACTACTCACAACGTTATGCTATCCATTCAGAAAAACTGTTTTTTTTCTTGTCAAAGGTAAAAACAATTATTACAGATGAGAGATACACATTCCTTTTGGGCAGAGATAAACTATGACTGGCCTCCAGGGCCAGTACCCTCTGTTTCAGATGTTTCATGCAGAATACTGGTCCTTACAGTCCTAGGTTGAATAGAAGAAGTCAAGTCAAGCCCTCATATTAAGATTTTCATGAAAAATCGCTGTTGTCAGCCAACACACTGATAGCCAGCTCCTCTTCAAATCTTATCCATTTTACCTACACTAAAACAAAACAAGCAAAGACAACCACATCTAGACGTGACATCAACTCAGTATACAGTTGGTGACTTGCACATTGGTGTCAGGGGGTAAACTGCCAAAAAGAGGCTCACATCAAAAATATTAAA
This sequence comes from Siphamia tubifer, assembly GCA_020466265.1. NCBI lineage: Eukaryota > Metazoa > Chordata > Actinopteri > Kurtiformes > Apogonidae > Siphamia > Siphamia tubifer. Next base: position 27,217,590 of record CM035794.1, on the reverse strand, counting down.
ATAAATATTTTCATGGATTAGGAAGTTTAACAATGTAACCAAGAGATAAGAAACAAATCAGATGATAGAGAATGGTTTTAGTGTTCTTCACAGCTGATTTAAGACATGGGTCAAAACCAACCTGTTAACATAAAGAAAGATTAATACTTTAAGTTGTTATAACTGTAGTTACTGCATTAAAATATCATCAACAATGCAAATCAAAGTTTTTATTTGCAAGTGAAATAACCATGTTTTTGTGTCCAAACTAATTACTATGTGGATTATAATATTTTTTATGTGTAACTGGGTGTTTCTTAAGCCTTTCAACCTCAAAGCGTGTTAATGACGTCTTCACATACTAGCTATTGTTCTAGAATCTAAAGGTTTGAGTCTGCAGAGAATTTACCTAACACATGAATATTAAATGTGCTTCAGGTGTGTTCAGGATCAGAGCATGAACATGACTCTTTTGTGGTGGCAGCAGTAAACTATCACAGTTAAAGCCTCAGACTGGCCCATGGAAATGATTACATCACAGCTGACCTGGCACACGGTGCTCCATGGTTCATAGACCTGTGCCAGCTCTGGGCCATGTGGTGAGGACGGGCTGGTCTGCACAGGAAGTGACTGAGGAGGGACAACAGGACGATGACTCTGCTGAATCAGGACTGACTCAGTTCACTCACAGACATACAAGTCATCTCCACAAACAATCTCTGATATTCATGAAATCATTCAACCTTTTAGTTTGGCTCCACAGAAACAACTCTATTTCAATTCTTGGTCAAATTCACATATTAATGTAGGATATGGTTTGATAACATGGAGCATGCTCACTAAACTTACCTAAATATTACAACTAAAAGTGTTTTCTCTTTACTTACAAGCCACCGTCTGATGCAGGGATCACTCAAAATATCTCAACTTGTTTCATTCAGTGTCAGAGTGGCTTATTCACTCCTCAAAAATAAATAACATTCTGAAAAGCCTGGACTTAAACAGCTGAAGACATTTCTGAGGATAAAAAAATGATATATTTTACTTGTGTGAACATTATCCCATCTGGCTGACAGATTTTCATCTAGTTTGCACCTCCCTTCTGTCACTTTCAACAAACCTGTACATGAAAAATGCAAAAGATTATTAATAAAATATTAAAATGGATGAATAATACATTAAATAACATTTAAATGTCTCTGATAAGGGTTTTTGGTTTGGGTAATGAACATGAACATACTTAGCAAGAAAATATTCAATACTTTATTCCTTATTCGGTAATGCTGGAACAATCGACACAAGAAACAATAATTTTGCAATTAAAAAAAAACAAGTGGAAAAGGAGGAATCAGGTTTATAAAGATCAATAGTAGAATAAATGATAAGAGCTGTTCATTACAGCCCTGTACTGGTAGAAACACTGTGTTCTGTATGGTCTGAAAGGTGAAAACAAACCCTGATGACAGCCTGGGGGTCATTTAGTCTCCGCTTCATCATTATGAAATCTGCAGTATCTGGGTTAATGTTTCAGGGAGCAGACAGAAATCTCTGGGGAAGATCTTCTCATGTGGGAATCTGCAGGAAGTCTCAAAACTGTTGGAGTTTCACTGAGACTGTGGCCTTCGGGCATTATTGTTTTTAAACCACCTCTGCTATTTGATTGTTTGAAGAGAACCACCTTGGTATATGTCCCTGATGACAGGTTCATTATGCACAACAATCAACACATATTATATCTGCAGAGAATAATCTGTTCTGTGCAAGGATTTACTGTTATCAAAATCCCTGTCTCTGCCTGACATTAATCTTTAATTGAACTCACTGACACTTGTGGATTTGTCAATGACCTTTGAACACCTTACTATGTTTATTCATGACAATGTAAAAACCAGACTATTATCAAAGTTGAAGACAGAAAGAGTCAGAGCTTTGGTCAGGACCAGAAGTGAAAGAAAAACACTTATAGATGCTTGATTATCTTTTAAAATATAACATTAGACTCATAAAATGTGTCATAAAATGAACAGCTGTGTAGATCTATGTTCTCCACTGTGCATCATACACCGCAGAACCAGGGGGGCCACGGTCCGAGTAACTTTTGTACTCTGACTTGATTAAAAGCTGTAGTAAAAAAAGTTGTATCTGTGTTTTTAAGAGCAAAGTCACCACACACCTTCACTGCTGCCGATATATATATATATATATAAAAAAAACTGTCACAGAGACGCTGCATTTCAAATTGAATTTGAATCAAATTAATTCTTTATCATTACATCATTCGTGAGTGTCGTCAGCTCAGGTTGTCGGTACTATACCTGCCAAACCACTGGCTGCTCATGCCGAAATGAAGAGACAAAAATCCATAGCTGATTTTTTTCTCAAATAAACAGAGAAAACAGAATGTTTATCAAACTACAGCTTCAGTGGCACTGGCCCCAACAGACCTGAAGAGTCCACCTCCATCCTCTACTCAATGTCCACCACGGACCCCCACCCTGCCAACCCACAGCTAGCTGCTCTCCTCTGGCTGCTTCACCACAAGCTCCAGCGAGCCACTGCTGCACAAGCAACGGCTTGATTAACAAAAAAACTGAAAAAAAACAGAGGCTGCTTTCAACATTCATTGTTCATGTAATATAATGTAAGTTGTTCTGTCGGTTACTTTTGCGCAGCTGTGCTTGTTTTGTTGTTGGATACGTGCAGGGTGCTATTTGCTGTGGTTCTTCCCAAGAAAACTTGGGAAGAACCACAGCGAAGGAGAGATCCATTCCCATGGACAGACAGGCTATAGTTGAACGTACATTTGCAGAAGTATATTCAGTGTCTTCTGTCAGTTCATGTGCAGCGTCCAAGTAAAAAGACACACAGTGCAACCTTAATCTGATTCACATAATATTAATGGTACAGAAAGTCCTCACTATCTAGACAACCAATTTGTTTGGTGATGCTGTTCTAATTTTAACAAACAACAGTGTGGATATAAAGCAATAAATTCTAATGCTCACTGGATTGACTGATGTCTTTACTTTATTCATACATAACTGGTATAAGCTGTAGACCTCTGCAGACGACATCTTACTAAACTTTATGAAACAAAGTTTAGATGTCAAAGACAGGTTTTACCACTTACTGATGACTATTGAAAGACAGATAAACATTCCTTTCAGCAGCTGTCATGTATGTCACCCATTCATATTTTTAGGTTTCCCACTTCTGACAGATTTCAGTTTGTTCTTTCACTGAGAATCCAAGCAGTACTATGACATGAGTCTTCTGAACTTCTACCTATGACGTTCCAACTTTCCTATATCATCACCAGAGCAGCCCCCACCATGTCTGAAAAAGGAAATAGGAAGAATAAAACCATGGAAGAAAAAAATATTCATATAACATATGCCCCCACAAATTACTGTATATAGTCCAACATCAAAATTATCCGAACTATAGAGTTCAGATAAAACATGCATATAGATGCATGTTTTACTCAAAGTAAGATGTAGGCACACTTCACACATGTATACTCAAATAACAAAAGAATGATTTTTGTCCCATTCAACATCAGTGGCTCCATTAAAAAAATGTGTATTAATTATTATAGCAATAGTTATTACATTTCTAATCATGATACACTGCAATGTAAATAATGTAAATACTGTATATACGTAAATATGTCCATTTTCTCTATTATTTTATACCTGAACTTTATTATAACATACCAGGATGTTCTTGTAATGCCCAGAAGCATTCACTCCACTCCTTCCCTGTTAACAGTGAAGCTAGATGAAAATGGGTCCCGGCTATTCGGCGGGATGAAGGGCTGAGTTTTATGATTAAAAAATGGAACACTTACGTCTGCAGCAGACACTTCACATCAGAACACTAGATCTTGGGATGACTATTTGAAACCAGAGTGTGTCTCTAGCATTTTTCCTTGGAATGTTTACACTCCTACAGGAAAAAGGAGCCAGTATATGAACGGTGTCAAAACGGCAGCTGTTAACGTCAGTATGAGATGAAATAAAAGAAATCACCATCGTTTTGAAAGTTATGGTGAACACAAATAAGTCATTTTCAACTTAAACAATAGTTAGGACCTTTTGCCTTTAGATGCCAGTACATCAGTGTCAGCAGTAAACAACAACAGCATTGTAAGAAACGAGTTGAAATAGCGATAGCGCTGCAACTGCAGCCAGTGAACAGTAGTTACTGCAACAACAGTAAGTCACAGTAAATGTATGCACACTGACTAAACCTGTAGTTTGTGAGGCTCCTCTTTTTTTCTTTGCAATGGGTAGCATCTAGCCCTCACAAAAACCTGCCCGTCTACTACATTTGATATTATAAAAAACAAACACCAACATAAACAGACACCGCCAGAGAAAAATTTGAACGGATTACAATAGCATTCGGCTAACGTTAACATTATGCTAACGAGACGTTGACTTGAACCATAGACAGTATAGTAGTAAAATAATAGTGAAATAGTCCATGTCCTCTACACTAACCATACATAATGCTATAACCCTAGTTCTAGGTATAAATGGATATAGTAATGATTTGTGGTCTTAGTTATCAGTTCAGTAGCAGTTAGCCCCAGGGCTCTCTCCTTACTTTGATACTTTTTCCTCATGGAAAGGTTTGTAGCCTTTATCAAGTTTTTTTCATTAGTGAATTTTCCTCCATGATTCTTCCAATATTTGCAAATCTTAAAAGTGGCACATTTCTTCAGGAACTTGAAAATACTCTCTCCATATTACTGGCTTTCTACTGTCTTAATGTTTCACAGGAAGTTCAGAAATGCTCCTCTGACGTATTTCCACTTATTGTGAAAAACATCCATTTTAAATCCATGAAGTCAGTAGAGGAGGCTGGATGTGACTGAAGGGCCACAGATTTCTCTCCTTCCACTGTGCCACTCATTCCTTTTCGATGCTCTCTCTCTTGTAAATCCAGATATATCAAAACACAGTATTTGTTTGTTTGTTGTTTCCCTGCATAGCTGCCTGTTGGGCCAAGGTGACTGTTGTGGTAATTTCAGTGACTCCCTGACTGCTGACTGATGTAGAGGACACGACTGTTTTCAGGAATGACTTGTCTCCGAGGGGATGCATTAGTAGATTGCATGGTTCACCACCAGTGTCTCAGCATGCAAAGTGATGTGCTCATCTCCTAGCATGGCCATTCCTACATCACAAATCAGTATCTATATGATTAAAGGTGATAGACTTTAAATGTCAGCTGTCATACTGCATGTCCAGACTGAAAAGGAAAAAAAACATAAAATATAGACACTCCTTTCATAAAAATGTTGCTTGTGCAGCAGCTCACTGTAACATTTTATTAAGTAATGTCTAGTGGTTGTGTCAAGAAACATTAACCATTTGACTAAAGGCCAGTGACGTGGGATGACCTCATTAAGGCACAATAAGTGGATAGATCAACAAAATACTGGACGTTCATGCAAGAATTTTCTATTGCACATTTGATTTTTCTTTTCGTATGTATATAGCCAAATTCTTTCTTTCTTTCTTTCTTTCTTTCTTTCTTTCTTTCTTTCTTTCTTTCTTTCTTTCTTTCTTTCTTTCTTTCTTTCTTTCTTTCTTTCTTACATGTTATTTATAACATATAAAAGTTGTTTCCTTTTTCATGACAAAGTGTTCTAACAATGTCTATGCATTATTTATTTTTAGCTAGGTCAATCTTGGAAAATAGATTTTTATGGTTAATTGGTTTAGTCAGTGTAACGACATGTTTATTCGATTATTATTAATCGAATAAATTGTTGAATTATATATTATTATTATTATTAATATATATATATATATATATATATATATATATATATATATATATATATATATATATATAATAAAATAATTTAAATGAAGATGAATGATGACATCCTACCCACAATAATGAAATATATAAGCCTTTTCTTTTACCATTGTTATGCCATTAATAGGTTAAAATTTTCAAATTAACGTTTCTTTTACAAATATATATTACACGTGTGTAAATAACCTTTGCTAGTCAGCTGATTTAACTGTGATTAAATCCCTCCAACAGTCACATGTCAACACTCGACTAACATTTCTTATTGAAGAAAAATAAACAGAAACAGCACATGACCCCATCCTAGTGTTGTTTTTGGACATTAAAGTTCACTGGTTGCTAATGTGAGCTCCATTGGGATTTGTTGAGCCAACTATTACACTTTATCATCCCCTCTGAAATATATACAAAGCATATGGAGCCACTTTTCCCACCATTGCCAGCTTTGCTCTCATCATTATAATTTATGTTACTGGGTTCTGGTCCACTTTCAAGTGTCTGTCATGAAAAATAACTCATTTCATTGTAGACACAGAGACGCTGAACAGCAGCATCACAACAAAAACATGTCAAGTGCACTTAAAAAGCTTAGCAATATGTGTACAGTTATGCAACACAATTTACTTTAATGAGGGATTTTCCATCTCTGATTTACATAGACAGTCCGATGTATGTTAGATGTAGCCAATCTGTTCTTATTATCAGTCGTACTGGTTTTGTAAATGTTGCTCATGTTCTGCTCAGGTGGTGGAAATCTGAAGTCAACACCAGTGAACACTTGGTACTGGACTGATAATACTGTAGTAATAATACAAAACTCAGCATCACAGAAAGTCACCATCTTAATGACTAATCATTAATTTAATTTGCCTGGATATTAAATCATTCAGATACTATTTTGTTGTCGGACAAAAGTACACTATGGGCTCTAGTTTTGCAGACCTGGCGCAAACTGTGCCACACCAACCAGACGAATTTGGACATTTTGAGGGTTGTGGCTGTGGCTCAGTTGGTAGAGGGGGTCGTCCAATGACTGAAGGGTCAGTGGTTCGCATCCTGGCTCTGGCTGTCCAAGTGTCCTTGGGCAAAGACACTGAACTCTGACTTTGGCTCCCAGTAGGACTGACAGAACCTTAGAATACTAAGTTAATAAGTATTTAAAAGTTAATGAGTAATGTTTTAATTTAAGGATACTTTAATAAGCTTCTAAATGCATCTGGATGTTACTCTAGTGAATACACATAGAGAGCGAGAGGGGAGGGGGAAGTGTTCCTTCACGTATTCTGAGCCAATCAGAAATGCCTCATAACTGTGCCATGGACATGTATGAGGAAGTACCGGTAAACTCTACTGTTCGACCTCAAGTCATTTTTGTACCATGCAAAAACAGCTGGATTTTTTTTTTTTTTAAATAGAACCAACACACAATGCATCCTATTACAATGAAGAACACAGTAATATTAATGAAATAACCATGGAATGACAGCTTTAATATATGATCTTTAAGTCTGGTGGACATGTTTCTTTTGGTTGTTAAGATTCATTTCTGGTTTACTCAACATGCTTCATGTCAAAATTGGATAAAACGGTAAATGTTATCCGTTTTTTCCATTATTCATTTAAACACAAAAATGAAAAATGGATCGTTATCTGTTTTTGGAAACAAATAATGAAGAAACGAGTTGTTTTTTTCATTGTCTTATTTTTTGTTTCATTTTGAAAAAGGAATGAATGAATGATACACGGATTAATAAAGTACTTTTCATCTATTCTAAATCAAATTCTTGTATTACAAGGAAAATAATCTGATTTCTTTTTGCTATTTAAGAGTTTAATTTTATTTTTCAGCTTTCCTTTGTTCAATGCATACACGCTCATCAAATTGATTTAGTTTTGCCTCTTTATGCCACATTATACTCTGAAAATGATCATAATTAATATGTAGTGAAAGTAGGACATGAGCATGATTACCCCGAGCATATAATGAACACATGACATGCCCCGATAATGTAGGACATATCCCACTAGAGTGTCACATACAAATCAATTTCTACAATGGAGACAAGAAAGGCAAGCGTCATAAATGTGTCATTTAAGAAGTAGCACACAGTAGTCTATGTTCCTCAGCTGACAGGTGTATTCATTAGCCTTCAGCTCCAGCAGGACTCACTAAGTGCGGATGTATTGGAGACTCCAGCAGCCCTGATTTAATTTCTCTTAATGTATTAGCAGCTGGGTTCTTTAGACAACACAGGATCAGTGACGTGTCTCCTCTCTGCAGGGTGTGTCATGTATTTTAATATGACATGTACTTTATTATTGAATTAATGTAGTTAGAGCAATTATAATCTGAAATGTGGCAGATGAAAATAAGTGGGCTCTGACAACCAGCTGGTTATTCATAAATTCTGTCAGAAGTGGGTGATGGTTATGATGATGTGTGCACATGTAACAAAGTAATACATTTATGGGAGAAATATAAATGTGTTAGCTCTTTAGCCTTGGTGGGACATGTTACCAGTGGGTAATAAACACCATGCTATACAAAAAAACAAAAAAATCTCAGTGATCAAGTCTCCTGTTGTGATGATATTTGAAAGACTCAACAGGCTAACCATGACTTTTTACTTAAAGTGGACATGTATGTGTGTGAAGAGACCCTGAAAGGCCAACATGTGTGTTAGACACTACCATGAATCATAGTGTATATAAATGATAAAATATTAGGATATTGATAAAGAAACTGCAATTCAACGTCGCAATAACCACTTTTTTAACCAAAAATGTGAAGAAATAACGGCCCTTTCCAAAAACGGGGAGTGGCTGGACGTTACATAGTACCAGGGAGTCCCGTAAGATCAAGCTAACTACTGACAACCTGGAGAAGACAAGAGCAGATAGTATTTACGTTGGACCACAGCCCTATAATTATGAACCACAGAGGAGAGAGAGAGGCCAGGGCAATAGAGAGAGGGATATACACAGGTATAATGGGCAAAGGAGGGGGATAGAACTTAATAATCAGCGGTGAATTGGCCAAAATACCTGGTGTTTGCAGTAGTAGCATAGTGGCTAATGCTATGAGTTTACATCGGGCATGTTTACCTTCTTAGTGTAATAAATGTACTGTCGTGGTTAATACTTTCGGGTTTGTTTTTTCAGTAAACACCTATATAGCTGTTCTTTTTTCGGGACAATAACATTTTGTTTTACGAAAACGCTAAATGCATCATTTTATTGCTGTGACGCCCATTCAGTTATTGCAGAACTTCGCCAGTTGCTAATGCTACTTCCAGACAGGGGCTTCACAATCTCTAATCGTCATATTTACACAATGAAACATGGTTAATGTCTTCATACACTCAACAGCTTAACAGTCTATATTGCTCATAATATGCTGTAACAACCCTCATTACTTTACAGATACTTTGAACATAGTTAGCTGCTCTGTTACTATGGTGATAGACTGTCACAGCACCCATGACAGCGCAAAGAAAACATGGTGTCACCTAATGCTAGTAGTCTACATCATACTATCGTGTACTCCATCACAACCCCTGGACGATAACACCCCGGAGTAAAATGACACCACAGATTACCAAGTGAATGGTGACAGATGCAGCTGTGAAGTCGACTCTCATCATCTGCACAAAACTCACTCAAGCCCCAAAGTTCTTATTTTTTCTACTAGGAAAATGATGAACACGATGACCTGACAGACTGGAGTTCCCACAACCAGAACAAACACAAGAATTCACCATCTTGACTCTTAAAATGCTCTCACTATATCTCACTGCAAATCCTCCAACTTCTACTCATATACCCACAATGTAGAATTCAGCTCATACATCATTATAGAATCACGTATCACCAAGGAATAATTCCATTCCTGTAAAATCTGCACCTTTTAATCTAATTTTATGAAGATAGGGTTTATGGATCATGGTCATTTTCACACAGGTGTTATAAAATTAACTTCTGAATAATACTAAGTCTAATTGTAAGGATGAAAAGAACGTTCACATTAAACTTTAAATTATATATGAACAATTTTAAGAGTTTTCAAATTTCTCCTGATCCATTTCTTGTTGGAGGGGGAGGAAAATGCTTCATTTTGGATTTTTTATGCTTTGGACATCACATGCATAGATTTATTTGAATACCCCATCCCACCCCACCAGCTCAGCTAACCCCACCTACTTGTCACAGTGTCTTCTGCTTAGACTTGGAGATCCACCATTATTCTCTATCAGTAGTTTCCAACGTGTGTCTGGTGCCTGACGTGCGTCTGAGCCCCGGTCGCTGTGCCTACGTCCGGGTCTGACCCGGGTTAATCGGACGGGCTGGTCTGTAGATGGCACCGTGACCCTGGTGTCATGGTTCATGTGGTCTACCTGGGTCCAGACCAACCAGACCTGACTGTGCACAGGGGCTATAAAACACAGCACTCAGTCCGCTTTGATTCTCTGTGGCTGATTTTATTTCATCAGTGTCTTTGTCTTTTTTTCTGCTTCAACTTTTTCAGGTTCCATTTCTTTCTCTTCTTGCTCTTGGTAGAATGCAGAAGAGAGGAGTGTAGTCAGCTGTGGCTCATTTCCATGAAAGCACATGGCACAAAAATCAAGTGTTCTGAAAAGGGCTGTTTCTCCAGGTTGAAGAGGATGCTGTATCTCATCATCTAAGTGGTATTTTGACCAAAGCATGTCACAGACAGGTCACTGAGACACCAGGGAACTGTGGTCACTTGTGGAATATGAATATGATATGTCCCCTTTAAGACAATCTCTGCAATAGAAGAGAGTTTTACAGCTTTATCCAAGAGCTGAAACTGCAATAGTTTCATAAAATGTTCTGTTTCTCCATTAGTAAGTAAGAAACAGTCTTACTCCAGATATCCCCCACTAATTTCATGTCCAGATAAATCCTCCTCCTTAACCTTGAGGAGAAGCCAGATATACCGTAGGAGGACCAGAAGTCAGGAATGAGAATCCAGAAGGACAGTTGTGTAAAGTGTGAAGCATCAGGTGTGTTTAAGGAGGTTTTACAAAGGAAAGAGATAGGGTCAAATCAAACATGTACAAACCAAATTCTAAGGTATTCATCAACAGTGTCCCCTAATGTACCTTGTTTGTCCAGAGTTGGTTTCTGCAACGTCAAGTGTTTAAATCACTGTGCTGAAGTTAAAGCTCTTCTTCTGAATACATCATAAAATGGACAGATTTCTTTGGTTGCAACATTTCAGAATAAGTGGTTATTCTTCTTTAAATTATGAGAAATGGAAAAACTAGGTTTTTAGTAGATTTTTTTTAAGAGTTGCATGTCACAGAGCAGTGTTTCCCAACCTTTTTGAGCCATTGCACATATTTTACATTAGCATACTACCAAAGAAAATTATTAAATTTATTGAAATATAATGCAAATCAAGTCTTGATTTACTTATTCAATGCAAAAACCTGTTAGTTAAACACAAAGTTGACACTCTTACAGGAATTTAAAACAAGTGGATCAGTGTGTGTGCTGTTGTATATATCTATAATCACACTACTCACCTACAGTACCAATAAGGTGAAATCACGCCTGATAATTTGTCACGGCACACTAATGTACTACAGCACATTGATTGGGAAACACTGGCATAGAGTACCTTTTTTTTTTTAACTTATTTTTTTTTCCCAACTGCAGGTCCTTGTTTCTTTCCAGATTGATTTTTTCCAAAATCTGCAAAGCAAAACAACCACATGAAACCTCATTTTTGAAAATCCGATCCAAACCACAGTTGGAATTTGGAAGGAGATCATCAGTCTGGCTGCTCAAATTATGTTACAAAATTGTGTCAACAGCAACACAACATGCAATGAAAACATCAAATCCAGGGTGACAAAGTGTTGAACTGAATCGATGCTGCTATTGGAAAAGTGATAGACACCAAAGTGGATTTTATGCTGCGTTAGAGAAAGGGATCTATACAGGAAAGAGTTAGATAGAATACCTACCTAGTGAGTGACATGTGTTGCTGGTGTCCAGGATGATCGCAGGAGAACATCTTTCTGAACATGGCTTTTCTGTTCTCCTATTTATAAAGTATATGAACTTGACCTCAGGTAAATAATGTCCTTTGACTTAAAAATCATAATATAACTCTCAGAATCATCTCTCCTCCATAAAAAGACGAGAGAGGTTCAGAATGAAGGCCAGTTAAATATATTAGATTCAAACTGGATCCACCAATTATCTGACTCATAAAACCTGAGTATGATACTTGAGCTCATTATGAAGGAGAAAAAAGAGCAGCGTGCACAGCAGCTATTAACTGTCAAGGTGAAAATTAAATGGACCTTTGTGTCTCTGTGCAGGAAAGGTGCCACAGAAAAATCAATAGAGCTGTGGGAGTGTTTCTGGATCTGTTACTGAGCAAATGTTAGAGGAGAAGTGGAAATATGGCCTACGGGTGGAACCAGGAGACGGATCTGACGAAAGATATAACCTATTATGGAAAGAAAAGTTCCACACTGTTATTATTTAAAGAATTTGGATCTGGACGATTTATTTTGATACGACATGGAGCAGCTTTTAATTCTTTGGGTACATTTATTTGGTGACAATTTTGTATTTAAGTGATTTCCATAAGTAGATTTCAGATTATTGCTACAGTAAATGCCCGCTGCTCTTTTCCCGCTGGAGTTTTTGGACACTGGGAGTAAAAAAGTGGTCTGTTCTGGCACAATGAGATGTTTTCTGATCCCAGTGTTCCCAGAGCGTTTGGACGGCACTGCCCCAGTGATTGATGGAGCTATTCTCATTACAGTGACCTGTTACGTAAAACATAGTCATCCCCTAAAATAAGAGCAGGCTTTTCAGGACATTCATTGTTTGCTTTACTAGAGAAGCAGCCGTCAGTTACTACCCCCCACCCCACCCCCACCCCCAGCCCTTCCTTTGCCCTGTAGACGAGCACCAAATTAGTCACATTAAGGTCGGCCACGTGCTGCTGAGGCTAAAAGTTATCGACATGAGGGAGTAGGAGGGGGAATTCAGACATTAAATAACAAAGTGTGTGAAATACAGTATATGAACATGGAACAGAAATAGAAGAGGGAGCCTTCCAGGAAGAAAATATGTGGCTCCGCTCCGATTGCAAACTGGACATGCCCCAAATCTGGATTTTCCTTCTCATGTGGAACAGACCTAGGAGTGTATTCACAAAACATCCTCATGACAAATGCTTTACGAGCCAGAATCCTTCATTTGACATTCTTGTGTTAATTATTAATGTAATGTTTTACAAGGCTGTGTGACTATGGTTATATTCATTTTACCACTTCTCTCTCTCTCTCTCTTCTTTTTTTTTTGTGCTCAAATTCCTCTTTTTTCCTCCTGTAAAGCATTACTTTTAATGAATCACATTGAACTATGTAAATACATCCATTTTGATGTGGATTCAGTGACTTACCTCGCACATGACATGAGAGCATATTAACCGTCAGTTTGTGGTTAGCTAGCAAAGAACGACCAGCTGGATTTCAGCTGCAAAAAGTTTATTTACCTTTCCAAAGTCTGCATTTGACATCTAATTTATTCCTGTGATCTTACAGCAGTGTGAGGATAGTGGATAAGTATAGTCCTAACTGTGTCCCACACCTCTGTAGATCACACTGTCTTTATTAGTCAGATCACTTTCAAAAGATATGATTAAAACTTTGAAATCTGAACAACTTTCAAAGACTACAAACAAAGTTCTAATAAAAGATGATTTTCATTGTAGGAGCTGAGGTAACTTTAAATTTTTACATTGCACTTGTGTGACAGCCTGGTAGTTTTATCAACCATGTTAATAGAGTCTGTAGCACACACACACACACACACACACACACACACACACACACATATATATATATATATATATATATATATATATATATATATATATATATATATATATATATATATATATATATATATATATATATATATATATATATATATATATATATATATATATATATATATATATATATATATATATATATATATATATATGTGATCATGATGTGATATATGAAATCACATCATCCTTCATTGGAGACACAATCAACCAGAGAAGGAACATGACATTTAACATTTATGGGAGCAGATGTAGAAAATATGAGAAAATTATGTTGCTGGACTCATTAATGAACTGCCTCAACCTTATATGTCAGCAGGTGTGCGTATTATTTTTAATGATTGTTTAAGAACTAATGTTTTAAAAGAACATCAGTTTCAAATACAGTTCTTTCCATATGTCCAGGACTCAGTCGCCTGCAGACATGACCTCACTACAGACTCTATTAACATGATTGATAAAACTACTGAACTCTCACACAAACACACTCACTCAGGGACATGTCAAACTATCATAGTTGGGACACTCCTTGACATAATACATTTCCTAGCCCAGTACTTTAATCTAAACCATTAGAAGTTAACACTTAACCCAGAAACAGGCTTCAAACATATTTCACTATTTGCCCCAAAGAAATGGATGAGTATATATATATATATATATATATATATATATATATATATATATATATATATATATATATATATATATATATATATATATATATATATATATATATATACTGTATATATATATATATATATATATATATATATATATATATATATATATACACTCATTTACCATTTATAATGACAAGACAAGCACTTGAGTGTTTAAGAAATAAATAACACTAGAAAAGACAGAGAGAGAGAATGAATTGTTCTTATGTGCACTGTAAAAATATACTGGTGCTTTTTGGGGGAAAAAACAGCAGCTGGTTGTCAGAACAATGCTGTAAAACATCAAAAACATATTTACAGAGTAACATGTAGAATTAACATTTTAAACATGTATATTTAACATTGAATGTAAATAGTAAATTCTCCTTATATAGACCTTGCAAAGTGGGTCCCCCATAGATCATGGGGCCCACGTGTAGGGAGGGGCGGACCTGATCAACGAGAAATGGCGTGTGTGGTAAGCGAATGTGAAGTCCTTGAAATGCGTGTGTCTCACACTCAAACTGTTGGTAACCATAGTGATGACTCCAACACAAGATGCTACGCTATAATCGTGACTGTGTGTGCTGCAGCTAAAACCAGAATATTAATCAGTCTTGTGTTTTGCCTAATGCAAAGACAGCAGCAGAAGTTTTTTTTTTTCACTCTGTGAGTCCGTGTTTGTGTCCGTGTGTGTGTGTGTGTGTGTGTTTGTGTGTGTGTGTTTGTGTGTATGTGTGTGTGTGTGTGGACGGGGGGGTATCGAGGTCAATCTGAGGTGAATCTGCACCCATGATTGTGTTTGCATTTGCATCACAGCATATGTAATAATATTCAGGGTGAATACATAATCCATTTTTTCCCATCGTTCATTATATCTTTGCAGTTGAAGTCTTAGAATAAATGTTAGCTTCTCCATATAGTTTATTTCTTTAACAATCCTACACCATTGATCTAGAGTTTGAGGATTTGGTTGTAACCATTTTCTAGTTATTTATGGTCTTCCTGTTACTTACCAACAAAATCTTTAATGGTATTTATGTTTTTGTAGACAAATGTAGACACACACATCTTTCCTTCAGTAGGTCAGGGCAGACACCTGCTCACAGAAGTGAAAGTGAAACCTATCGTTCATTATGTAATTAATTGGGGGGGGGGGGGGGGGGGGTGCCTTGGCGGAGGTCTGAGCTCTCAGAGTGCTTTTGTAGTTTGCACAACAAAACCTCCAGGAGTTTTCAAGAGGAAGTTAACTCACACTGATAACACAGGCCTCTGTTACTGTACCACTCCCACTGTGGTGATTTTCAAACAAAGACTGAATAAAGTTGGCCAGTTTTTAAGTGAAGTATTTTTTATATTTACCTCTGCCAAGGAGGTTATATTTTTGCCAGAGTTTGTCTGTCTGTTAGTTAGCAAAATGACTCAAAAGGTTATGGACGGATCTTGATGAAAAATTCATAACGTGTTGGGAGTGTGACAAGGAACAAATTATTAGATTTGAAATTTTACATTGTGGTAAATGGAGAATACATTTCAAAGTGATCCATAATCCAGGATCTCTTCTGGATCATCACCAAAATCTAATCATTTGTTCCATGTGACACCCCCAACATGTCATGAAAGTTTCATCAAGATCCGTCCATAACTTTTTAAGTTATCTTGATAACTAACAGACAGACAGACAGGATCTATAATAGTAATAATGAGATATTAATGATCAAATTGTGGCATGTTTAGACCTTGTATGTGTTTTTGTGATCATGGTGGGCATTGATCATGACTTTGTGATCAATAGGCATTGATCACTTCTTCTATGACCCTGATGGTCATAGAAGAAATGAAGGAGCAATACCCCCCAAATATGGTGGGTAATTTGCACACTGTTTTGAAATAGATCTGAGACCAATATTCCTTTGGACTAAAACCTATTCTCTTGTTAATTCTAAGAATTTCACATTTTATCTTGGACACTTGAGCCAACCAACATTTAAAACTTGAGTTTTCATTATCAGTAACACACATGTGGTAACATTTCATTAGTTTTATTCCAGAAGCATTTTACTTATAAACCAGTGTTATTGGATAACCCCCTCTACTTCCTCAGCCATGATCATATACACCAAGGCCTAGATAACATTTAACAGTAATAACATCTCTCTAGAACAGTGCTGATGGTTTTTGCATCACTGAACTCTTAAATACACATTCATCTTAGTAATGAGGGCTTTATGCGCCGCGGCTGTGTTATAATGTCCTTCTCTATGTACAGTCACATCACGTCCAGTGCACTCACCTGAGGAAGAGATCTTTTCTTCCATGCATATTTCACAGACGCATGAGAATCATAGCTACCAATGGCCATTTTGGTTCATAATCTGAATCTACAATGTTTGCACCACATGCTTATGTCTCTGATAGCGATGGACAAGGACAGAGGCATTTTACACATCATGGTAAAATCAAATATGCGACTGTATTTAACAAAGCAAATAGGTCAAATCCTTCCATTAGATCAGGGGTTTTCAAAGTGTGTGATAGTGAGCCTCCTCTGAAAGAAGCTAAAAGTAGCTGTGCTCCCCCTTCTGTCTTTATATTCATTTTTAAAAATGTGCTATTTCTTAAAAGTATATTTTTTAAAAACATTTTAAACATCTTTATCTTCATTTCTACTTATGATTAAATATCTTTTTTTAAACACATTTCAACATCTTTGTGTGTTTTTAACACCTCCTTTAACACATCTTAACATTTTTGTGTGTTTTCAGCAGGTTTTTAAATACATATTTACATCTGTGTATGTTTTTTTTTTTTTTTTTTTAATTTCCACCCATATTTTAAATTGTTTGTGTGTTTTTAGCCTTTTTTTAAAACTCATGTTAACATCTGTGTATGTTTTATAACATCTTATTTAAACACATTGTAACATTTTCTCCTATTTCAGGTGTGCATCAAATGGTTACTTCAGGTGTGATTTTTATTCTCACATGTTTTGTAGTTCACTAACCACATGTTTACACATTTTGCTTTTTTATTCAGGTTTATTTTTTTCATTACACATAGGCTAACACATAATTTCTACACACAAATCCAGTTTTGTTAACATACTCTTCCTGTAAAAACTACAGCTATATTAGACTTAAATGGATAGTTCATTATTTTTCACATAAATTTGTATGTCATTAGCGTCTTTACTCTGGTGCACCCACAGTGACTTACCCCCGACAGTGTCCTGTGAGTCGAGTTCTGGTCCGGTTTTGGTCAAAACCAAAGTAGTCCCGGTAGGTTTCCTGGATTCAACTAAATACGAGTTTCTTCTCAAAACAATATGTGTTTGAATGACTGATTTATTTGCATAACAAAACTGTCACCGAACAGAAACTCACACCTTATAATTAATTGGAGCTACTTTCTCTCAATAGTGATCAAAGTGCGTTGTCACTGCTAACAGCTGTGCACCTGTTTGTAGCGGTCGCAAACACTGCTGAACAACTGATGAAAGTAGTTTGTTAAGGTGCACAGCTGTTAGCAGTGACAACGCTAGTGTATTGATCACTATTTAGAGAAAGTAGCTACAAGCAATTACAAGGTGTGAGTTTTTGTTCCGTGACAGTTTTGTTTTGCAAATAAATCCCTCATTCAAACACATATTGTTTTGAGAAGGAACTTGTTTTCTTTTGTTGACCCCAGGAAACCTGCTGGGACTACTTTCGCTTTGACCAAATTTGGACCAGAACTTGACTCACAGGACACTCTGGGTGCACCAGAGTAAAAAAGGTGATCCCATACAAATTCATGTGAAAAAAATTTTAATCATTAACACAAAAATATTCTCAAATAAACAACTTTACATTGTAATTACACTTACAGTTTTCGTTGCAATTTCACAATTTTTTGCTGTTAAGTCTGCAGTCATTTTTTTTACAGTGTACATCTAACTCTTGTGTCTTTTAACTGACTCTTTTGCAACCAAACAGCTGTCAAATTAAAATGACATTTAAACTTATACTGTAATTTTAACCCTGACATGTGACTGTAGGAAGTTGCCTCATCACAGATATTATGGAGTAACTTTATGCATGAGCACACACATGGACGTCCTGCATGTCCTGGGCTGAAACAGGGATGACGAGCTGCCAGAGAATTCACTGGAGAAGAGTCTGACGCTGGAAACATCTCAGCAACATGTGGATAAAAATGGATGAACTTAGTAACTGGTGTGAGTGTGTGTCAGAGACAGTGAGATCACAGGATACAAGGAATGAGATAGTGGCAGACTTGTGGAAGTCGTCGGCACGCAGCTGAGGTCAGGATTTAGGAATGAGTCAGATTACACTGGTGTACAAATAAAATGCTTCCAGAATAAAACTAATGAAATTTGACCACATGTGTTCCTGATAAAGAAAACTCAAGTCTTAAATGCTGGTTGGCTCAATTTTCCAAGATAAGACTTGGACTTTTATTGTCTTGTTTTGTAACTTTTCTGTTTGTCTTCCTGTTTTTCTTTCATTGTTAGTCCCTGGGCTTTTATTTTGTCATGTTGGTTCATGTTCACTTTGTCCCGTATTACTTCCTGCCTCTTTAATTTATCCTCAGGTGGTTCACCTGTTTTGGGTTTTATATAAAGTCCTCCTGTGTCTTTATCTGGTGTGAGTTTGTCTACCTTTATGAAGCAAATAATCAGACTTTATTCTGGTCTTGTCCTGTCTGTCTGTCTGGCTTTTGTCTGCTGTCCATCCACCATCAGTGTCTGGTTTGTTGTTTGGTTATTGCCACCTGTTGCTTGACCCTGCGCCTGTTCCTGGATAAGAGATTGTCTCACCCTCGTTGGCCCAGTTTTGGATTATGGATCCTGGTTTTGACCCACACCTGGACACTGGTATAGATTTTTGGACTTTGCCCTTTTTGTAGATTTCTGGTTTTTACCCTCACCTGTTTTCTGACTGCCCTTTTCCTTTGCCCCTCAGTTGCAGTCTTGACCGTGTGTCACATAACGGTTCCTCATTCACCAACCCAGACTTCTGAGAAATACAGTTTTTATAATAAAACCTTTAAAAACATATTTCTGTTTTCGAGTTTTCCATTTGATTTCTGATATTCTATCATCTTGGGTCAAAATGTGAAATGTTTTAGGTTTTAGTCCGAAGGAATATTGGTCTTCAAAACATTGTCTGCACATTATGATCCATTCACTTTACAGGTTCTTTCTAGTGGAATATTTATTTTATAACATTTTATTCACTCATTCAAACATTTTTTTTAAATCACACATTCTTATGCTGTGTAAAAAAATCCATAATTTTCCCAAAACTTTCTGGGTTTTCCAGGTTGCATTTTTGTAATTCCAAAAAGTTTTCTACTTTTTTTTCAAAACATAGAAACCCTGAATATATAATAATAATAATAATAATAATAATAATAATAATAATAATAATAATAATAATAATAATAATAATAATAATAATAATAATAATAATAATAATAATAATAATAATAATAATAATAATAATAATAACATATTTTTTACTTTCAGTTTTTTGCTGAAAAAGTTGCTTTTTCTTCCATTTTCTGTTTCAGATATAATAACTCTCAACTTTAACCTAAGCTGTCATTAACATCTACATAATCAATGTGTTAAATAGGGAAAGCTCTGATTTTCATTGAAAAAAAAAACCCCAAACAAAACACAGAGGACAATATTACAATGAATGGTGTTAAATCAGTTAAGGAAATAGAGAACAAAAATCATTCTAACAACAAAAGATTTCACACAAAAATCGAAAACAAATTTGAATATTAAATTTTCCTGTAATAATGTTGATATCTACCAAAAAAGAGAAAAAAAATAAAGTAAAAAGTTGTAACAAAATAACCACATAACTGTATAATTTTGAGAGCAACTATAAATAAATGAATGTCTGCCATACAAATTGTAAAAATTATCTTCACCATTTGATGCATGTCATGTCAAATGTTTTTATTCCTCTTTAGGCATGAAAAAAGCTGTGTGATTGAAATTATTTTAATGAACCTATTTTTTATGGAGTAACACTCTGAAATAAACTGTGAAGTAAAGAAACATGTATTTAAAACACAATATCAGAACACTATGAAATAAAACAATTATAATGTAGTTTTTGTTTTAGAGACTGTTAATTACAGTCTAATAACAACAAGCGATAGATGTACACATAAACATGTATTAAAAACAGACCAGTTACAGTAATAATATGAACTGACTGATATAGAACTAAAACAACAATGATGAATATACAAGAGAATATACTGTCCACTGTCCACTGTAGTGACCAGTGTGGATCACAGGGTTAACTTAATATGTGCAAATATAACTGCATGTCTTTACTGCACATGAAACTTTTTTCAAAAATACTCTGCAGTAACTTATCTGGAAGTACACTGCACATTAGTCTTGTTATATTTTGGCTAATTTTATCTGAGCTATGGGTTGGACTGTTTTAGAGTATTTTGGGTTTAATTCAAGATTTTTTTTCAATCTGTTTGGCATCAAATATGCTGTTCAATGATGAGGTGTTTGAAAGCCTCTATATTTAATTTCTGAATGAACCCTACACACTACATCTTCATCTATGCTGGTTGGAAGTGTAAACTGTTCTTTCATTTTCTTGTCATCTTTTTTTTTTCTCCTTCATTTTCCTTCCATCTCGTCTCCCTCGGGCCATTCCATGGGAAAAGAAACTTTTCCTGAGGCCCTGGGAGAAATCCAGCTATTTTAGGAAAACACGTCACTGCTTTGAGCTGCAGCCCAGAAACTCTCCCTTATTTCCATCATCCAGATTTTTTTTTTTTCTTGGACTTGTTGCGCGGCGCACAGTGTTTTCCTTCCATGTTGCTCTCAAAACGAATACTTTGGATTTTTTTTTTCTTTATTGGCCGCAACCAGAAATAGGAAATACAAGTCTTCCATGTTTTGTGTTTTGAAGCACAGTGCAACATGTCTGACAGAGAACAGCCATGACCAATCTCGCAGGTCGTGCACAACTTGTGGAGCAGCTGAGGAGCAGCGTTCAGGGCTGCTGTGGAAACGTCAGCAAGGTCTTCTCTGGAAACAGCTGCGACGTGATATTGCAGAGCTTATTTCTTGTCTTTTTTTGTTCCTGTGCGCGTGGGTACGAATGGATGGAGGACGAAACCTTGAGCCAGGTATTCATTCATTTCCCATTGTGCATACAAAAAGACTATTTTGCATGAAAGTGTTATTGCATGTTTTTCCTTTCATACATTTATCGACTGATCATTTCCATTGTACACATTTGCAAGTACCATGTTTATAATTCCACATAAATATAAACTCAAGGGATAACCTTGAACCTGTGCCACACTGGAGACAACAGGTTCATTACGCACGACAGTTTCAGTGTATACTCCAAGTCTCCAAAATCCAGATATTTCCACCTAAATGTTATGTATTTGTTTGTAAATATCTGGATCTAATTCACCCTGAGCATATGTGCTTGCATGTGTGTTTTTATTTCCCCCTTAGTGAGAGAGCGTGCACACACACACGTCAGCTCGGGGAGGGCAAAGCCTGCTTAAAATGCAGTGAATGTGACAGCAGAGCCATAGTCCAGACTACAGCAACGCGTGGACGGGAAGGTGAGCGTGGAGGGGGGGGGCAGTAAAAATGCCAACAGAACCAGCTCACCCGAAGACGTGACGCAAAAAAAAAAAAAAAAAAGACACGCGGAGACACTCAGCTGGTTCCCAAATACGCGCAGTGGTGTCGGAGGGGGAAAGAGAGAGAGAGGATTGAGGTGCGGAAAGCATCGCCCTTGTCTGGGGGGGAAAGATGACAGTGGTGCCCGGAGAGAACCTGGATGAGACTGTGGCACTGGCCGCCCTGTCAGCCCAGGATGTGTACGACCCGGAGCGTGCCGAGAACCAGGAGTGCTGTGAGCGGGTGGTCATCAACATCTCCGGGCTGAGGTTCGAGACGCAGCTGAAGACACTCGCCCAGTTCCCCTCCACTTTGCTGGGGGACCCACGCAAGAGGATGCGCTTCTTCGACCCGCTGAGGAATGAGTATTTCTTCGACAGGAATCGACCCAGTTTCGATGCCATCCTCTACTACTACCAATCCGGTGGTAGGCTCCGGAGACCCGTCAACGTACCTGTGGACATTTTTATGGAGGAGATTAAATTTTATGAACTGGGGGAGGAGGTAATTGAGAATTTTAAGGAGGATGAGGGTTTTATTAAGGAGGAAGAGCGGCCGCTGCCTGATAATGAGTTCCAACGGCAGGTTTGGCTCCTGTTTGAGTATCCAGAGAGCTCTGGACCTGCCAGAGGGATAGCAATAGTTTCCGTGCTGGTTATTTTGATCTCTATTGTGATTTTCTGTTTGGAGACTTTACCCGAGTTCAGAGATGAAGCCAGAACGTTTGATGAACAGCTGATGGTGAATGGAACCGCGCGCGCAAAGAAGCCAAACCCCTTCACAGACCCGTTCTTCATCGTAGAGACACTCTGCATCATCTGGTTTTCCTTTGAGCTGCTGGTCAGATTCTTGGCCTGCCCCAGCAAGCCCGCTTTCTTTAAGAACATCATGAACACTATAGATATTGTAGCCATCATGCCCTACTTCATCACCCTGGGCTTGGAGCTGGCAGAGCACCAGGGGAACGGACAGCAGGCCATGTCCCTGGCCATCCTCAGGGTCATCCGCCTGGTCCGGGTCTTCCGGATCTTTAAGCTCTCCAGACACTCCAAAGGGCTACAGATTCTCGGGAAGACCCTGCAAGCCAGTATGAGGGAGCTTGGACTGCTTATATTTTTCCTCTTCATCGGGGTCATTCTCTTTTCCAGTGCTGTATACTTTGCAGAGACTGATGATCCGGAGTCGGGCTTCAGCAGCATCCCAGACGCGTTCTGGTGGGCAGTGGTTTCCATGACCACCGTGGGCTACGGGGACATGTGCCCAGTCACCATTGGGGGCAAAATTGTGGGCTCTTTGTGCGCCATAGCCGGAGTGCTGACCATTGCGCTGCCTGTACCTGTCATTGTTTCTAACTTCAACTACTTCTACCACCGAGAAACGGAGCACGAGGAGCAGTTCCAGTACACGCACGTGACCTGTGGGCAACAACAGCCCACGTTTGGAGAGTTCAGAAAGAGCGACAGCAAACCGTCCTTGTCCAAGTCCGACTACCTGGACAGTGATGACGCAGACTCCATCAAATACACTAACTGTAGCCCACATAAAGCCTACACTGGGAAACTGACAGATGTCTGATCCTTATGCTCCGGTGACTGAAGGAACACTTTCTTTCTGTGGCATCCTCGCATCCTGCGCTCTGGTTTGAGTTCCCACTGGCGAGCTCTATATTTGTGTCATCAAAGGGAATCATTAAAACACAACAACGGATGGATTATTGCAGAAATCATATTCACCCTCTTCTAAGTCTTCCATTACGCATAATGAGTCGGAACAAGCTTAGACAACGATCCGTATATTTGTAGCACTTTATCATCGAGGTTTTTCTTAGTAAAGGTGTAATCTTTTGCTCTTATGCAGGTTCAGAGTTTACATTTGCTTTTCAGAAACATAGGACCAATTCAATCCAAATTTACAAACTGATGATGAGGCACGTGGTGGCTGTTATTATTACTGTGCTGCGCTCCCGCGCACATACACCTGTTATTTCACCCTCATGTATTTTCCATTCAGGTTGGCTGGAGCCCAGTTTAGGATCAGTCACTGAAGCTATTGTGTCTTTTCAAATGACAGCGGTCAGTAGAATTAAATATCACCAAAGTAAAAAGAAAAACGACAACAACAACAAACTTTTACTTCATTTTAATCTCCAGGCTGATCGTGGTTCAGTGTTGTGTAAAGCAGCCTTAAAGTCTAACATCCTTCCTCTTGTCATCCAAAGTTAAAATTTCCACTCTTCATCAGGTTAAATGCCCACATCAGCCTGTTCAGTAAAGCATTATGAAAACAGATGCAACACTTTCAAACCAAGAGCTCCACCCTGTGGATGAAAGGTGCCTCTGCACCTTGACGGTGGATGCAGTTTCTATAGCAACCTTCCAGACTTTTCTGTATTGTCTGCCTCAGGAATGAAAGGATGCTGGCTGAAACTGTAGAAACCAGAAAACCACCATGTTGTGGAAGCCTCCATGTTGTTTGATTCCACCTTCTGAAGCTATCGGATCACTTCTGTTAGCTTTGTAACAGGAAATATGGCTCAGTTATTGTAGAAATATATTCAAGTGTTTAACCTGTTAATCTAAGCACCTTAGTTACATTGACTATGTTGTTTCCAACTAGGCTGCAGCCAGTTTCAAAATATGTGAAATAAACACTGGCTGCAGCCAGTGTTTATTTCACATATTTTTAGGCATAAAAATGTAAAAAAAGAATAATGACAACCATAACTGACTTTCACTGGATGATGTAATGTTTTAAGATTATTTAACAACTAGAAAATCCCAAATGGATCCAGTTGATATTAAATAAGATAAAAGAGAAAAAAAACCAAAAACATAAAATATTTGCATCCAAGTTTGATTAATGCTGGATGGAGGATTAAACAAAAAGATGCTGGTCATTTACAAACACATTTTTTAAGACATCATGCTGTGATGCAGTGTAAAAAATTTTTTGTTTAATTTTATTGTAATTAATAAAACACACACACGCACATCTAGTTCTGTGGAAGCTAATAGTGTCCAGAAAAATACTATCAAAACTGTAACTTTTATCAGTTTAACATCACACATTTTTAAAGTAAATTATTGTACTTTACATTTTAATTATACATGTCAGATGAAATTGAATTATTGAATCAATATCCAACTGGATTTAACAGACCCCCCCCCCCCCCCCCCCCCCCTGATCTACTTAACTGTGAGGTGAAAGAATACAGATTCTTTACCTGGAGTTGAGATATTCAGAAATATTTATATTTCAACTTCAAAATGCTGACCAATTTCAATTCCTATTAATGAGTATCATGTAATAATTTTTGGAAGTATCATGAGAGGTGGTTAATCAAAACACTGAATTTTTTTCTTCATTTGGATGCAATTTTATCAGTGTTCTGATTTTTAAAAAGTTAAAATTTGCAGTTTCTGAAACAAATCGTAATTATATGCTTAATAGAGTAAAGTATATAACTGTAAAAAAAAATTAGAAATTATATATATACATATATAATTTTTTCTTAAAAATTAAGGAAAGCTTTGTGTTCCTTAGCTACCATACAGAACAGAGTTTTATAGTTGAGGTTGATATGAAGACAGACTTTAATCACTTGAATACTTTGCCTCTATAAAAAAAATAGTCCTCTTAATACCCAATCTTTCTTTTTTTGTGGAGCAGAGTTGCTCTAGATTGAGCTGAGTACCTCTAGATATTTAATTTCATAGTTTAAACAGCTGTATTTGAGGTTTCCATTCATTTAAAGGATATTATCATGCCTTACTTATTTAAACTCCAGAGATAAATCATGGCACTGCGGAAAAGTAAAAAGGAAGAATCAACAGACTGATGGGATATAAATGGTCCCAGCAGACATTTGCAAAGTGATGTGAAGCCCAACTGTTGGTTGGATTATTGGCTGAAGGGTCAAAGGATTTTAACTGCTGAGTCATCAATACACGGACAGATGGACGACGCTTCATGTTGGACGACCATCGCACTCAGAGCATGGAACAGCTGGTCTCACACAGGTGAGTCAAACAAGTGAAACACATGAAAATGTACACAAACATTTCATTGTCTTTATGTGTGATATTTATTGTGATCACTATATTAGGTCAGGGTGCAGTGACTCATCAGCAAAGTATAGAAAAACAAGAGCAACAGAGCATGTTGAGCAACTAACAAATAAGAGAACAAGTGGACATACATTTAAAGACCTGAATAACTGACACTGTTTTACAAACCAAATGCAAACATTTCATAATTTTTTAAATATACAAGGTTATGTTTCTTTTGGGATGACACATTTTGTCACTTTTGATTTCAAAATTGATGCGTATCTTTAAGATGTATTTGACAGCTACAAGACACCAGCACGACTCAGTGATAAACAACAGGGAACTATGTGTATTATTAGTGTGTTGTTGTGAACCCTTTAACAAGAAAAATAAATAAAATAAACAACAAAATAAACAAATAGAACCAAAATATTTGGCTGTAACCACTCAGCTACTGGCGGTTAGCTGAGTGGTTAGCGCTCTTACCTCACAGCAAGAAGACCCGGGTTTGATTCTGTGCAGGCCTTTCTGTGTGGAGTTTGTATGTTTCTGTCCCCATGTCTGGATGCGTTTGCTCCATCATCCAAAAACATGTTTTGTTCGGGTCAAATCCTCCAGCCAGGTGATTCTGACCATTAGCCTGGTTCTACAGCAGGAGATGGGTCCTCAGGCGCCGCACATGGCTGCCCACTGATCCTTACAGGTGCCCTAATGGCATCAAGGATGGGTTAAATGCAGAGGAGACATTTCGTTGTACAGTGTATAATGACAAATAAAGTACTTTACCTTGACATTGATCAATAAAAATGAATAACAATCCAACAAAATGATAAGTAACAAACAAAGTAAGACACAAATGGAACAAAAGTAAAGAAAAAATAAAGAAATAAAAAGGTAAATGTTGAAAAATAAACACAATAAGGAATGAAATGCATAAAACTAATTAATAAATAATAAATAACTAATAAAATGAACTAAAATTAAGGAGAAAAGAAAGAAACAAACAACTAGTATATTTTTAAAATAGCTTGCTTTTTGATACCTCTTTAAAGACACGGTAAAAAAAAAAAACAGGTTGAATTTTTCTCAATATTTAAACTAAACCATCCATTCAGAACATGACAGCATCGACACATCAGGGGTTAGAGGGTTAAATACTCTCACAGCTGTAATAAATCCAGCTGGCTCATATTTTTCTAATTATGACAAGATAAGAAAAACAAAAAGCTGCAGAAAACATACTGTGAAACAAAGATTTATTTACACACTTTGTCACACTGAACATTAAAACAATGCTTTTAGAACACCTTAATAAGTGCCTTCCTCACCCTTTATTTACTGAGTGGAAATCCTTAATGTGTGGTTGTGCTGCTTGTAGATTAACTAACCATAGTGCAGTAACATTTTAAGCCTCCAGGTGTCAGCAGCTGCAACAGTTTGGCTGCATTGTGTCACTGTTACAGGACACATGCAGCTGAATACTCACTTGTTTCAGGCACCCACACAAATATTAACTATTGCAGTGTTTTTGTATATAGTGATTGTATGAAAGGAGGCAATCTTTTACACTGTGCAACATGTAATAAGTCAGCATAAGCACTTTATATAGACTGAAATAATATTAGAATAATATAATAGAATGAGTATTTACTAGAAGGACATAAACAGGAAATTATGGATATATAGATATTAATGTATGGGAAGAAGATGAGTTTACATTATTATGTAGATTATTAACATATAAAGTAAGAAAACATCACCATATGTGTCAGTCTAGTCCTATTCTTATTCAAGCTGAAAGAATATTTGTCAGTGTGCATCAAGCTTTAACAGCCTGTGGTTCAATACAAGGAAAAATAACAACTGGTCATAACAGAGGGTGTGGGAATCTGCACTTAAATTCTCCTCCTCAACTACTGGATTTGTCATATGAACTGA
This sequence comes from Siphamia tubifer, assembly GCA_020466265.1. Classification (NCBI taxonomy): domain Eukaryota; kingdom Metazoa; phylum Chordata; class Actinopteri; order Kurtiformes; family Apogonidae; genus Siphamia; species Siphamia tubifer. The sequence goes on along the minus strand of CM035794.1, from coordinate 27,189,555 downwards.
AATGAAATCAACTCAGTGTGAATATTTTTTTTCAGGGATGATTATATAAATAAAGCTTTAGAGAGAAAGTTTCTTGATATGTTTCTGTAGCATGTAGTTTCATGTTTTGCATCTCCAATCACAAAAATCTACCTTTTTAATACTTTAGAAACTTAGTTATATCAAGGTTTGTATTTGTTTAAAATGTGTACAAGACTCTAAATTGAAAAACTTAAGGTTTCATTTATAGATGGACCAGCTGTATTATAGGTATTGCTGTCAAGAGATTAAAAACATGTAGAGATTAATTAATTATGATCGGTAATTAATTTATCTAAATAGTCTCTTTTTAATATCACCTATAAATTGTAAAGAGAAGTCCATAATGTGAGGTGTTTCCATTTCAATTCATTACATTATTGTGGCAAATCAAATACATAGTAAAAATGGTTTTATTAAGACAATTTTTGAACAGATGCAACCATGTCCATTTAGATTCTACTGAATTTGAGACTAAGTGCTGCCTGTAACTTTTAGTTTCCATCACTGAAGGGAATAATACTGTGTTCTTTAGTCAATTTCCAAATAGAAAATGAAAATGAAAATAAAATAAAACATCAGGTCCATGTAAAATGCTGTAAGTTCATCACATCAAAAACAGCAAGAACACTTTTATGATCAATACAAGTATTGAACACTGAACTTGTTGCTTTTCGTGTGCTGTAGATAATGTCGAGTACATAAAACAGACCCATTAATCACAGTGGTTTAAGTTAGCGCCTCCAAAAGACAACTTGCACATAGAAACAGTTAAGTTAGAGATTAAAAATGAGATTAATGCGATTAAAAACCACTGCACTAAATATGACTTTAATTCATTAATACATTAATTTGATACCTTTAACTATAAGATATTGCACATTTCAGAATCACATTGTACTGTGCCATTTTTTTGGGTCCAATAATTTAAAAGGACAAATTGTAAGATTATGACCAGACTATGAAGCACAGACATCAGCAGAAGGGGGGCAGCATTTTACCAGGAAGTTACTATAGATACACTATCTGGCCTGAACTGTGTATCAACAACATCTTCACATCAACATCACTGTCAATAATATGACAGAGCTGCCTTTGACAGTTTACTAGTAAACTGAAATACTGTGAGTTCAGCGTCAGTCTCACTGAGTTTCTGGTGGAAAGCAATGATCATGTGACATTTATGTTAAGATAAGATAAGATAAGATAAGATAAGTTGTCGTGAACCAGTGTCCTCTATATATATATATATATATTTATATGTGTGTTTGTAAATGTAATAATTTTTTTGTTACTTAAATTTTTTTTAATTTAGCTATTATTATTTTTATTCAAATATTTTTTTAAAATATGCTTTTACATTTTATATATTTATTTTTTTATCTATTTTTATGCATTTTTGTTATTTAAAAAAAAAAGAGGGATATATCTAAAACATGCAGCACACTGGGCCACGAGGATAAGATTTGAGACCCACTGACTTAAAGAACAGTCTACAATATACAATATGCACATGGGATATAAGTACAACAAATGGGATATGTACAATGTAAAAATGACTAATGTGCAATGAGGTAGTGGCATCCTGTACAAAGATAGAGTTATATTTGTTTAGTTTCTATTTGCACAGCTTTTCTCTGCAGCTGAATGTGGTTTCTATTTTGGAGCAGGTGGTGGCGGTGATATTGGTCGCTTTATGAGAAGCTTTAGTCGTAGTTGTGTAGACTGGTTACAGTTGTGTTTACTGTTGTGCTCGGAGACTTTACGCTCCATTTAAGATAGTCAAGACTAGAAAGGAAAACACACTGTTCACTGCAGCTGTGTGTATATATATATATATATATATATATATATATATATATATATATATATATATATATATACATACATACACATGTGTGTGTTTTTGTGTGTGTGTGTGTGTGTGTGTGTGTGTGTGTGTACATGAAGATGCAGTTTTATATTAGGGTGCATATTGTGTTTGTCGTGCACAGAGTCACCACTTGACAGAAATAATCCTCCCACTTTAGTTTGTATGAGCTTGAATGGTCTGATTCAAATACATACAGCTCCGGATAAAATTCAGAGAGCACTGCAATTTCCTCATTCCTGTGTCTGTTGAATTCCAACACAAACACACCTACTGAATAAACACCTGATCCATGTCTTATGTCAGAAGCAGTATAAAGTCCACTACTGTGACCATCACTATCATCTTACAACAGGACTAACTGGGTGGCAAAAACAGTGCTACTATTAACACACCAGTAATTGGAATCCAAAAATAACTAGTGAAAACTGCTGGACATCTGCTCTGATAATGTTCCCAAACTCAGGACAATGCTCCTGGCCTCAGCTATGTAAGTAAAGGTGTGGATGATGGACCACCAGATGCAGACCCTGTCACATCCACCTCAATCTCCAGACCTGAACCCACTTTGGAAACAAATATAAGCCATGGAACATTGCTGAGCATCTTAAATATTTCTGTCAGGAGCTGCATAAATTCTTCCAATAGCAATGGAGGAAAGATAAGACATGTGAAAGCTGCCATTGAAAATCTGGGTTATTCCACCAAATATTGATTTATGAACTTTTACCAAATTACTGCATTAGTATTGTGTTTATAAATGAGTATAAACTTGTGTTATTTGTATTATTTGAGTCTGAAAATACCTTTAACTTTGTGTTATTTTGACCATGTGTTGTGTTTTGTAAATACATGCTCTAAATAACAATATTTTTATGTGAAATTTGAAAATGTTAATAGTTTAGAGAATAATACAAAAATGTTCATTTTCCTCAAACACATACCTATAAATGAGACAGTGATACATTTGCAGTGGTCTCTTTTTTCCAGAGCTGTAGATCACATAGTTTAGTTTTTAGGAGAAACTCCACATAATCAGGTTCAGTCAGGCTGTGATCTGGATTTTGATTAACCTGTTGCAACACTTTGATTTTATTCTCTTATTCTGTTATAGAATTGTTAGTGCACCTGGGATCATTGTCTTATTGCATGATCTAATGTCAGTCATGTTTTAGCAGATGGACACTAGAGTTTAGAAAACAACCTTAGTACCTTAATGACTGTAAATGATCCTAGTCCAACACCATCACTGTTTAACTGCCATGGGATATTTGAACTGATGCGTTCTCTTTGGTTTTGGTCATTTGTACCAAACATCCACACTCTGGTGATGTTTGTCTCAAGGCCACTGTTCCACACTGTGTGGTTTATTCAGATGACGTGTCTCCATGTCCTTTTAAGTGAGAAGAGGTTCTCCTCTTTTTCTATAATTGTTCAGTCTTGGTCAAAAATTGTCCTCTATTGATCTTTAACAGGAATACTGAGTTTGGGGTCTGGGTCTGACTTTGGGAAGTCCACTCTGTGTAGTCAGTTTGGAACCATAGACATTGTGTTGATTAGGAATGACCTTAGATCCCTTCTCAGATTAATGACCAGCAAAAATTGTTTCTAAAAGGTTGTTGGTAATGTCCAGTAACTCCTAGATGCTTCAGACTGACAAAGTGTTAAGACTTCAGCAGCTATAAAGGTGATCTCACTGGATGATTGGTAAATCAAGGGCATCGTTTTTCATAGATCAATTATTGTGGAATCTCCTGTGTGCCGTGTTACATACCAGATTAGATTTGCAACAATCTTAGAACCTGGGAAGGAGTTTTAGCAGAATGTCCACATTCTGCGTTGTGGAGGTGACTGGTTTTCTTAAAATAATTGTGTATCTGGAATGCGTTGCTCTTGTTTCTTACTATGGATTGATTTTCAGTGTTATGTAGGATGTGAAGTTCAAATGACATTCCCTTGCTCTTGAAGTGTCACATATTTACTTTATAAATACGAAGCTTTGGAGGACATTATAAAATATACTTTGAATTCAGATAAAACAAGTGACATCTCAGTCATTTGTGTGATGTGATGAGCTGTGGATGGTAAACTGTAACTTTACAGCTGACTGCCATTCCTCCTGCTGCTGCCTTCAAGGCATGTCATGTCATGAACATACTGTCAAATCATCAAGTACTAGCCCCTGTAAGTAAACAGTCTGATGGTTTATCTGCAGACCTTTATGGGGAGCTTGACCACATTTCAAAGCTAAACATGTGTCAGGGACAACAAACCCCTCACATGTATTGTAGCTTATTTTGGCATCGATCCAGCTGATGTCAACATGTGCTGATGTCAGCATATCAGCTGCCACTATATATGTGCCAAGTTTGAAGTAAATTGAAAGAAAATTGATGTTTTTATTCACATATATAATTTTGCCCATTATAAGGAAATGAGAGAGAGAGACAAAAAAAAACAGATTTTAATTTTGATTTACTTTTCACAAAATATAATGACATCTATTCTGGGGCACTGGCAATATATAAACCCACTTTGGTAGGAATTCAACCAATAGTTTTTTCTGCTACAAATAGAATTTCAGCCATTATATGTGAATGAAAACATAAATAAAATAATGACAAATATTTTAACTTTGAACTTGTTTTTCCCTAAATGTAATCAGATCTATTATTTGTCACTGGCAGTCTATAAACCCAGGTTAGTATGAAGTCACACACTAGTTTTACATCTAGAGTGTAACTAAAAAAAAAGAAGAAAAAGAAAAGAACCGAACCAAAAACAACACCCGTTGTCTCCGTCTCCCCTTCAGGGTGTGTGTGGGGTTCATTATAAGCCACATAAATGGACTGGGCAGCATGTCTGCATTAGTTCTCTATAGCTGTATTTGGTTCCTCCCACTGACATGCACCTTAATAGATTTACTGATCAGTCTGCTCTAATGCAATCTGAATGGGAAAATAAATTGAATGATGCATTTTGCAGTGAACTGCTGACATACCCAGGGTCTTTTGCCCATTGGTGGCTGAGACAGGCTCAAGGCCCCCGTAAAGCCCCAAGAGAATTAAGCTTTTTGGAAAATGAATGTGTGAACATCACCATCTGCAAAGCTCACCTTCACCTCAATATATATATATATATATATATATATATATATATATATATATATATATATATATATATATATATATATATATATATATATATATATATATATATATATATGATGTATATATATTATATATACATTACAGTCCTACAGAGTTTAGTTCAGTTAAACTTTATTTATTTATTTTATACACATGTAAAATTTAGCACATTATAAGTAAATGAGAGAGAGAGAAAGTGAGAGAGAGAAACAGATAAACCCAGTTTGGTACACTCTCTATTTTATAATCTTTATTTATTATTTTAACATGTAGAAAATAAAAAAATCAATACAAATCAAGCAATATACATCAAAAACATCAATAATGATACACAAGGATTCATAAGTAAACAAAAAGGGAAAAAATCTATCTATAAACTTTCTTTTGCGTATTTAAACAAAAACAAAACAAAGAAAACAAACAAGCAATACAACAGAAAGTATTTTGACAAACCATAATAGTCCATAAACAGCATCATTCCTTCAAACACATATAGTTCTCACTGCCTTAACTGTCCACAAACAACCAGTCAAAGATTAAATTAAATGAATCAATGAATATGAACAGGTTTATCCAGCCACAAATAACATGTACAACTACATCACTCAGAGCTCAGACCTCCATGAAGCAGCACCAGTCTGCCAAGGTTTGGATCCGGATGTTCCTAACTTATTTATAAACTAGTGTTCCATGTTCACTAATGATTTATTTTTTAACAATCCCTTAGAGGGTTTACAAAAATTCAAAGAAAGCCTCGGTCCAGTTTTTTCAGATATGTCCATTTCAATTTTCGACCACATATGACGTCACTCTGATGTTGTGTGACGTTACACAACGACTGAATTTCACATCTTAGATCTAATGTTAAATATGAAGCACAAGATATTGTCAGGTTTAATTAAATATGTCAATAACCTGCTTTAAGGTAAAGGTCATTTTGCAAATATACTATTGGCTTGACGTCATGGAGCCTATCAGTGTTGGTCAGACGAAGTGAATGAAAAAAACACCTGATACTATCTGGTCTGGATTCTGAGATATCACCACTGATGTGTTTTAGCTGTTGATCTACATTGTGACCTTGACCTTTGACCTTTATAACCCAAAATGTAATAGTTTCTTCCTTGGCACATTATCAATCATCTCTGAAAGTTTAATCAAATAATAATATAATTTTTTTTTTTTAATTTTGCTGACAAACAAACAAATGAAATGTTGGGCAAAGCACAATACTTGACCCAATGATCTGAAATTCAGTCTGTTCTTTCCGTATGTCCATCTCCTTGTACACAACAAATTTCAGAATAATCCGTCAAGAATTGGCCATGCTCGAGTGCAGACAAAAAAAGATCAATATTTGGTCAACTTTGACCTTGGGCTCTGACTATGAAGGTCAATTCTCTGAAGTCTAATATTTAGTGTGATGAACCCTATATCAAATCTATATATACCCAAGAAGTTTTAAATTAATCGCATTAAAACTGGACAGTGAACTATTTATTTATATTTTTATTGACCTTGACCCTTGACCTAGATCTACTAAAACAGATCCCATACCACAGGTGACATGGATGAAACTTCTCCTCAAATTACAACCAATTTGCTCCTGAAATGTGGTCACTAGAGCGCAAACAGACAAACAAACAAAACAACAAACAAGCAAATGCTGCAGATCAACATACAAGTAAACAGACAGACAAACAAACGTGAAGTAAAACATAACCTCCTCAGTGGATGTAACAAAAACTGTGGAGCTGAGATGGCAGCCTCTGCTGCTTAATGCTATGGTTATTTATTGCATGAATATGGAGTCACTATTACTATTTACAGTCAGATGTATTCATAGGTTTTACAAATAGCAAATTATGCCTTTTCAGTTTGATAAAAGGAGGATAGACTGTAAGGTCACAAACAAACTTCTATGAGCTTCTATGTGACTTTCCTATTTTTACTATGTATTTCCAAGTAATGTAGTTTGTCTGAGTGGTTTGTTCCAGTCCTTAATAATAGTCCAGGCATTTCACACCCCATCAACTCACACCCTCTAATGCTACAGTTACACACAGGTGACGTCAGTTAAGTGTGTGATGGTTTAGTGATTACTCCTCAGGGTGGCTATTGCAAGGTTCAGTGTCTGTAGGTGCATTCATACTGACAGTCGCAACAGTCAAGTTGGATTCATTGTTCTTATCCAGTCTTTTTGTTTGGCTGTTTTTTGAAGCATAGTCCTGAACTGACCATATGTGCAGAAGTGCAGCCACAGTGGAGAGCAGCAGCATGAAATCAGAAATAATGAAATAATGTAAAAGTTGCTTGGAGGAGAGGGGGTGGGGGTGGGACCCAGGAAGATGGATCTGAGTCACATATGATCAAAGAAACCAGATTTGCTTTTACCTGAAGTGTGAGCATAGTTAAGTGTTGGAGACCACACACTGAGCAACACCATCTGAACCAGGTCAGTCCCTGGCTTGAAGAAGCAGTGATTATTTTCAGGGCAGCTGTGGCCGTGAAGATTAGAGAAGCAGCTTGTGACTGAAGGATCGACAGCTTGAATCCCTGAATTGGCAGAGAAATTGTTTGCCAACTTGCCCTTGAGCAAGGCATTTAACACTCTCCTAGCCCTGGACATGTCAGTCCACTGCTCCTAGTCTGCAGTGTTTGGTGTGTTCAGCTAGTGATGGGTTAGATTCAGAAGTTCAATTTTGGTGTATGTTGCATGTAAAATATATATAGAGCCAAATAAAGGTCACAATCCCAATTCACCTCTTACTCCTACCCCTTGAAAATGAGTTGCAAGGGGTAGGGTTGAAATATCCCCCTACACAAATGGGACAATGCTTAGGGACAACCATAGTTTGTTCTATTTTATTTTACTTTAAAGTGTTTGTAAATTATTAGTATCACTGTATTAGCCTAGTAGCAGTACTTAGCAATTACTATCAGTTCACTATTCAAAGGTTGCATTAACAGAGAATATTCTGGAAATTCCAGAAAGAATAAAATAGTTAACCATATTCATATTCATATATTATTCATAGATATATGACAAGGGAAATGTCTTCAAATTTGATTTAGAAATGTTTAAATCTAAGGAAATCCTCAGCTCTACTGTTAATTTGTTCCATTTATTTACAGTTGAGCAGCTGAATACTGCTTCATGTTCAGTTTGATGAACCACAATGGAAAGGGTTTTGAGGCAGTAAGAGAAGTTAGATAAAGTAAGATTAAGTCTACATATCAGACCATAAATGGAATAAATCTGCCATTACCATAGGATGGATGCAAACAGTTTCTGCATACATTAGACAGTATGGAGTAAAATTAAACTTTTAGGTTTCTGACCTACAAGGCTGTGGCTTTAAAAACACAATACCCATGAGGCTAGGCTGCTGCCACAGAGAAGAACCCATGAGAGGTGTGACTCAGAGTTGTAGAGAATACTAAACAGTGTGGAGAACTAAACCTGTTACCATGGTTACTGAATTACACGCAGACTGGGGAACTGAAGCAGATTATGTTTCACTTTTTTCAGCTTCATCTTCTTTAGTTTTCAGCTATTAGTGGATTACCTAACAGAGTCTGAGGTAACAAGAAACAGACTAGACAACAGGATATTTGTCAATGTCCTGATGCAAACACGTCACAGTTTCTATGAAGGGCACCAGAGGTTGGTCTGTTTTAAATGACTCCTATGAGAGAAACGTCTCAGTTCCCTGATTAACTAACCATTTTGTGAAGATGTTCCAGAACAACAGGTAACATCTGTGATGATCTTTAACATCTAAACCCTAGATTTACTCGTTTTTTTTAATTACTAGATAAGATCTTACATTGTCACATGATCACTTTGTGAGACAGGTGACAGTTTAAGATGTGACAAAAAGTCTGCTGAAAGAGGCTTGACAGTCATGTAGTCAAACCATCACTGAAAGTGGAGCCAGATTAGAATTTCCACTAATGGGACTAATAAAGTTAAAATAAAACTATTTTATTGGAATCTTTTGTCTATTTTTTTTTAATTCAATGATTAGATGTTTACTAGTGAAATGCTACTGCATTTTTAGAAATGCACTTGATATTTTTCCAATAAATTTTATGGTGCTTTCACACCAACATGAGTTGGTGCGCACTAAATGACCCATTCGAACCAAAAGCTCTTGGTTCGGTTTGTTTTTCGTTGGTGTGAAAGCATCAATTGCACTCGGGTGTGCACTAAATCAAGCTGACCGAGACCTCCAAAAAGAGGTGGTCTCGGTCCCCTTGACACCAAAGGGACCGCACCAAAGCTTGGCATTTGGTGCGGTCCCTTTGGTGTCAACGCGAATTCGGGTCCAAACCATAGACCTTTGGTCAAAACTACCTGTTCGAAATGCAGTAAATGCCAAGGACATATCCTACCTTGTGGATCTTTGGAGTAATCTTTGTCGCATAGTCAGCATGACCACATTCCTGTAAATAGCGAGTCTCCTCAGCCTGAAATGAGGCGCTATGCTTCTTCGGCGACTCCAATGCATAAGCACGTTGTTCTCCAGACGCAGCCTTGATTCACTCGCAAAGTGGATATTTTGCCAGAAATGTCCAATACAGAGAATATAATAAGCAACTATCAGATCAAGTACCAATGTGTGAATGTGTCGCTCCATTTTGGGTCAAAATTGGCGCTTATTTCTACCGGAAGATAAATTAAATGTCAATCGAACCAACTTTGGTTTGTTTGCTGGTGTGAAAGCGGACCACATTGGAATCTTTATAAACATAGTAACAATTTCACTGGCTCGTGCGGACCAAATAATCGAACTAGTGGTGTGAAAGCGCCCTCAGGCACACAGTTTGAACTTGACATGCACCTGATCTTTTGTTGTGATATTTCAACATGATTCAGTTGTTGTTACTCCACCATCCCTTGGTAAATCATCAGGGTTTGTCTGTCTGTCTGTTAGCAAAATAACTCAAAACGTTATGGACAGATTTGGCTGAAATTTTCAGAAAATGTTAATACTGGCACAAGGAACAACTGATTAAATATTGGTGGTGCATATATACATGTATGTATGTGTGTGGGGAGGAGGAGGAGGGGGGCACACGTGGGTCTTTCAGGAGGGTGGGGTTGATCTGCCTTGGTGGAGTCTGTTCTCTCTGAATGCTTTTGTAGTTTAAACTGTGTTGTATGAGACAGTGCTGCATTTCTACCACACATCTTCCATGCTGCAGTTACATAACACAGCATCTCCTATCAGTCTCAGCAGGAGACATGACAGCTACAACAAGCACCGTGCTAACTGACTGCCCCCCAGGGGGAGGGTTTTGGTCAAACTCTGTTCCTGTGAAGTCACCTCCACATCCTCTTGTCCTGTGTGTGTCCTCTCAGCATATGCAGCCGATACAGGCAGAGGTAAACAGGTCTCCCCTTGCTTGACACTGCTGCTGTTGACGGTGCAGAGTTACACTGTGACAGCTATTGTTAGCATCTTTGTCACTACTGAGGGAATCTGTCCTGAAGCCTCAAGTGGCTCGCAGTGAATTACACCCCCCCCCCCCCCCCCCCCCCCGCGCCTCCACCCCTCTCCATACACACTTCTTTTTCCACTTCATGAAAGACAAACAGGCACAGAGGAAAACAACATCATGGAGGAAGAGAGGGAGGAGGATTAAATGTCAGAATGGTGGAAATCATATGACACATTTATATTGAAACAGCCCAGAAATTCAGCTTTAAAGATACAGTGCCTCAGTTTTTAGCATTACTAGCCAAACATGTTAAAATCACTTTTCAGTATATTGCAAACCAAGTGTTCTCATGTACTCACTACATATGTTTATGAGGCTGTAGAACACCTACCTTCTATCCTTAGTTGACTCTAAGGCATCTTCAGTCAGAACAGAAGGTATAGGTCTGTGACTGATTTGTTAACAATTGCAGATCAGATTCGGTCAGCTATAACCAAGATAACCAAGATGTAAACTGATACAGTGGTGTCTTTTTTTATTTTAAAAATTTATTTTCTCTGGTGTTGAAGATGTCACCGTATTATTGTGTTGCAGAAATGTCTACTGAATTTTAAGATGCTAATCAGCTTGCTTCAGCCTCAAGAGGTTTAATAAACTACATTACTATACTATACAACTATATATACATTACAATATAAACTGCCTGGCTGAAAAAAAAAAGTCACACATGCAGTATTTCCCTGCACGACCTTTAGTTTTGATTACAGGAGACATAAGTGAATATTTCAGATCCTTCCGTGGGTAAGTACTGCAGCGGTTAATCGTTTTTCAGCTGGAACAAGTTATTTAATCTAACTGATGCAGTAAGTGTCCTCTCATGTCTGTAATGTGTAAAAGATTGGACATTGCCAGGATTGATCAGGGTCATCAGGTTTGTAACAGAATACTTCAAGAAACATGAGACATCATTTTCACACATGAATTTGCCTCCATAAAGTCCAGACTGTAATTTGTGATGATGAAGAGTTGATGCAGCTCTTTTTGATTATTGATGATTCTCCATAATCATTAATCAAAAATTAATGCAACTACTGATGGAAAAAATATGATGAACCTTATTGTAACACTACATAAACAGTATGTGGCAAAAAAATATGTCAAAGTAAAAGTCTCCTATAATGAAAACCAAAGGTGGTGCAGTTAAATATTGCATGTTTGTCTATTTTTTGGTCAGGCGGTGTAGCTAGATACTTTGTTGTATTGTCAGCTTTGTGGGAAAGCAGTTTCATAACATAAAGATATAATCCCATTCACCACAGTGTGGCATATGAAGACATTTATTCCTTGGATATTGGCATTTGGTCTGAAATAATCAGCATTTAATGTGGAGCTGTAAGTGTAATGTATGATTCCAACCCCTGTTGGACCTGTGGAAGGACAGGACTGCATGTGAATCTATATATAGCACCGAAGAATGAAAAAAGAAGTGGGAAGAAAAAAGAAAAAAAAGATATAATCCATACCCAAATGCTTCCAGAGTGGAGAAGCAGACAATATTAATATGGGTGTAAAGTGATCCAGAGTAGTGTCGTGAACAAAACAAAAAGTCAAGGACCACATAAAAAGTCAACATGTTTTCATTTGTTATTAGCCTAGCCATGCTATCCATAGACATATATACAAAGACGCCTCATAGGCTGTCGAGAGGCGTCCCACAGCGCCGCCATCTTGAATCGGGTCTATCGGAGGCAGCGATGCATAGACATCTATGAAGGAGCTACTGATGAATCTCAAAGTGGAATTATTCGCTGAATTTTAAACCGATTGACAAACTGTTGGATTTTTTAGAAACGTCACACGTGCTCGTATATTTTTTTTAGAATGTTGGTTTTGCCACTTAACACTTAATATACACACTCTCTCCCTTTGACTCCAGTATAGTTATTTAAACAGCAGACGAGCTTCGTTCAGCCTATAAATACACTAATGAGCGCTGTAAGGACACAAGACCTTATGAGATTACTTTTCACAGGTAAGATGTATGTAAGGAATAATATATTGTAAGCAGGTTGTCATGGTAACAGTTTAGCTAACGCAGACAGATGGATAGAACCCCATCAGCTTCGTGTCTACCTATGATCTAACCAGCGCTCCATCATCCTGTGAACTACAGCTGTTTACTAGTAACCAAACTGTCCGTCTGACAGAGGGAGTCAAACCATCGGTCTTTAACTTCCCATATTATTTACAAAAGGTACATGTGTGACCTGGATATAGAATTAATTTCTATGATTTCTGTAAAAAGAATTTAAAGATTTTTGACATTTTCTCATATTCTTCACTCATCTTTGATAAAAGAAAATCACCAGCTGTTGTTGTTGTTCTTCTATGGTTGTTTCTGGTTCTTTTTCTCCGTATTGTAGCAGTATCACTTCGTTATGCCCACCCTCTGACTCTATACTTCACTGCATTTGGCCAGTTTCAGGGAAATCTAGCCAAATGTTACACTGAACATTATCAGCTTTATTTGTCATTTTGCATACCCAAGGACATCAAAACGAAAATAAAGTTTGACCAATCGCTCCCAGGCTGGTCAGGTCATGCAGCCATGTGTGGCGCTACCTTTAATATCGATCACTAATCGATAATATTAATTACTAATTGAAAAATGGAAAGGAAAAACAAGAAAGTGCAGAGCTAGCAGGCACATATACTTCACACAAAACAAGTAATGTTACTCAAGGCCATGAGCTGGAATTTTTTCATTTACACAGAATGTTCACATCGGATATAAATAAAAGATAAGGTGCAAACAGGGCATGTTGTGGGTAGGAGATGTACGTCAGTTTATAAAGAAGTGTAGTGTAGAGTCGCAGTGCCCTTGAGCACTCCAATGTTTCAAGGATAAGGATAACAAAGGAACCCAAGGTAACAACAAGGACTACTACTCTGCTCTGGGAGACAGACCCAAATATTTAACCCTATGCATTAAGGGTTTGCTGAGCACCCTGCAGCCTCCAGTCATCCCACTCTCTCTCAGTTCATCCACCTCCTTCTTCAGTCCTGATAAAACTCTCAAAGCTTCACCAAGCAGTCCAGAAATGTAATCCAGTGTCCTTTGTGACCCTGCCGAACGGTTCAACAGGTCAGTTCCCAAACTTGCTGACTGAGTGACCATGGAGCTGTCCCACACAGTTTGTAAGATTCTCCTGGGACTGGGTCACAGATAGTCTTAGCCCGGTCACGGTGTTAGTGAGTGCTGTGAAGTAATCCAGAATTTCTTCATGCAGCATCAACGACCCTTTCAGTGCTGTGATCTTCCCACTTTGTGATGAATCAACACTCCTCCAAAGCCAAACATGAGGAATGTCACCACTATAAATCAAAATAGATACACGTCTTCCATGTCCTTAATGGACAGAGGTGTCAGGCAAACAACCTACCATTCTTGCCAAGAATCCAGGCTGTACCCTGTCAACTAAGAACCATCCAATAAAGTAAGAAGTAAGAATATTTACAGTGACAAATACCATGTTACCTGTGTGGAGGAAGACCATTTATTAGACCTTAACATCTATGGGACAGTGTTAAAAAGAAGTGATAAAGTATATATAGGAATAGTTTCTATAATGAACACAATAATAATCAATAATCACCTTACACGATCACTCAAGGTCAAAGGTCATGATGACATTTTGGAGCCTACATTAGTTTGCTATCTGTCAACAATACACTAGTCTTTTGGAGTTACAACTATTTGAGGTCATGTGAGGCTATGGGTTTGAACTTTAAGTCATTAAAGGTCAAATGTCATCATTCCATTTTGCAGTCCATGCCAGGTTTTTTATCTGTCAATAACAGCATTTAACTCTCTATTTCCGCTGGTATTTCCGTCATAGCCCATTTTACTTTTTTAGAAATTGGCTGAGTGACCTCCGACGTCTTGGGTCAACAATAGTTCAAAATTTATACACGATCCAGAATTGAAAGATCGGCATTTTGGTGTTCATTGTAAATCTGTAAGATGAATAGTTCAAACATTTTAGCAAAACTAGATTTTGACCTTTATTGTGACTTTGACCTTTGACCTACAGTTTTTTAAACGTGTCCTTCTGATGTAAATGCACATCAACAGTGAGAGCAAAAAAGAAGCTAAATGCAAAACTTAGTATGAAAAGGAAATTCCTGATTTGTCCTATTTCTTATTTTGAAAACACATTTTTGGTGACCTTGATCTTTATCTTTGACCTACATTCACAAAAATGTAATGGAATCTATTCTGGACTTCTAATCTTTCCTGAAAGTTTCATGGAAACTGGTTCGGTAGTTTTTGTGTAAAGTTGCCGACAATCAAATGCACAGAATGGACACACAGCAACAAGAAGAACCAAAAAAAAATATTCCCCTGGCCTTCCCTTCCCTTTGGGTGGGTGGGCTAATAATTATTATTCTGAAGTGAGTGCTGAATGATCACATTATTCCAGTAGTTTCTTCTTGTGTTTCTGTCCCAGCTCCATGTGATATGTTCATTCAGGCCAAAAGTTGGTGTTATTTAAAGAAGTGAATTCACACACACCCATCATTTGCACTTGATGAATTACAGACATGAGACCTTGACCAGTGGGACACCAGACTATCAGTGGCAGCAGCTGATGAGTGGGGGTTGCCATGGTGACCAGATCACAATTATACAATGTTGAACAGGAATTTAAGAGAAGGTGCAATGATTACTGGGGAACATTATTGGACTGAACTGACTGCAGGTATTGTTTTCTAAGCATCCTCATTCAACCTCACAGCTGCTGCTTGGTTGGATTGTAGCTTTAGTGGCGCATAGTGATCACTTTAGAAAAATGTTTTCACTTTGAATAGAAAATTACAAAGTTAATGTCTGATTTCGTCAAATAAAGCTCCAGTTTATGTGTTTTTGGGCTGCTTCAGAGTAAAATTCTGAATTTCTTATAGAGGAAAGAGTAGGAGAATAGGATCCCCATAGAGTTTAACAACCCGACTGAACTTTCAAAGCAATCCAATTTTTTGGACTGACTGACAAATATCATTTGTTAAAGTTATGATGGACATTTTTAGTGTCTATAACACTACTTGTTCCTTTTTTAAAAAAAAAAAAAAATACATATAAAATAACATTTGTACAAACTGAGCTTATTAGTTTTTGTACATTGATAAGAGTATTACAATAAATTTCAATGACAGAAAAATGTGCAATTAAACTGCAATTAATCAGGAGTTAACTATTGCATTTGTGCAATTAATCACGTTTTTATATATATATATATATATATATATATATATATAGAGAGAGAGAGAGAGAGAGAGAGAGAGAGAGAGAGAGGGGGGGAGAGAGAGAGAGAGGGGGGGAGAGAGAGAGAGAGAGAGAGAGAGATGAGTTATACTGTATGTTGTTGCAAAATAATTAAAAAGCCATAACCTCAAAATAGAAATGAGGTTGTGAGTCTCTTTTTTCAAAGTACTTTCCTTTAGGGTTCAATACTGTGTCTTAATGGATCCTCAATGGAGGGAAAATTTAAGAAAGGTAATCTTCACATATATAGCAAACTTTCTAGAGAGAACCTTTTTTTTTGCTTTAAGTTGCCTAAAATTCATAGTGAACACTGTAGTATTGTGTGGAATGAAGTGTTAGAACAATTAAATTTTAGCTCTTTTAAACTGACATCGTAAACCCAACATTGTCTTTGCAAATTTTTACTCAACTGATACTGTATTAATCATTATTTGATGTCCTCCTCCTTCTCCTCCTTCTTTTACTTGCAGGACGGTGGTCTATTTTTAGTACTTACTACATGCAAATTGTGCAGCCATGCCCAAAGATGCCAGCTGATAATACCTTGCAGAATGGGCTGGAGTTAAGTGAAGCTCAAAATGCAGAGAGCATCAGTGGATTATTTTACAAATTACAAGCAGCACACAGCTGGTTCTACTGCTTATGTTTATGGTCCAGATCACTGTCTGTTTGGTTGTCCCATTGTCTGTGGAGATTTTTTATGCTTTGGTGGTGTCATGTTTCACCAGAGTCAAGGAGTGAAACTTGGGTGACAAAAGTGAATCTACAGGGTTTATGACCTATAATAAACTCTACAGGATGCCATCACTTTTTGTCTCTTTTGGATGCGCAGTTTGACAGTTCTCAACTTGAAATAAACTGCAGAGTCTGTAGTTCATTTTGATTAAATCTCATACACTCTATCCTGCTGTGACTAAGGCTCACCAAAGGTCCAAATATGGATTAATCTACTGCTGAAAATAGTCACTAACAACGTCACTGTTCTCTATATTTAGCTTTACAAAGGAAAAAAAAGTTGTCAGCTTTAATAGGAAATCACTGAGACTCTACAAAGTGTGGCTTTGTGCTATTTTTAATGTGTTCAGTAGCAACTAATGAGCTTCGAGCTGTGACAAAAAGATGAGTAAATAAAAAAATACTAATACATGAACAGAATACTGGTTTAGGCCTGTGTGTGTATATGTGTGTGTTTGTGTACCTATGTGTATCTATCTATCTATCTATCTATCTATCTATCTATCTATCTATCTATCTATCTATCTATCTATCTATCTATCTATCTATCTATCTATCTATCTATCTATCTATCTATCTATCTATCTATCTATCTATCTATCTATCTATCTATCTATCTATCTATCTATCTATCTATCTATCTATCTATCTATCTATCCATCCATCCATCCATCCAGTGGTTCAATGAATCCCCCTCCAACACAAACTTTAAGTGACTTTATTTCTGTTGTTTTTCTTTCTTTTTTAGGGGAAGAATGATGAGCAGCTTCTTCTTCATCTCTCCGTACCTTTTCAAACCAAAAGACAACAACTCCGCTGCCGCCACCACCACTCCTTTTCTTATTTCTGTATAAGAAAAGGAGTGGTTTCCTTATTAAAAAAATAAAAAATAAAACTCTGGATGAAAACACAATGACACTCTTAGAAAACTGGGAGCTATAAGAAGCCTTTCCATTACAGGAGGACATCTGGACTGATTTTTTTTTTTTTTTTTTGCACAGAGCAAAGCTGCAGTAGGACTCTGAGGTACGAGAAATGTTACTTGAATCATCTACTACATATATTTACAACATGTCTGCTGGCTAACGGAGGCTCCATAATTCATAATTCATGAATAGAAAGGTTTTGGGAGATTGCTGCTTTTGCTGTAGAGAATATTAACTTGTACGTCTTGTCTGAACATTGCATATCATAATCAAACCAAAACATATTATTGCATGCTTGATAGTAGAGCATGTAAAAAAAAAAGTTTGACTTTTGTGTCACTGGCTCAATCCTGCACTGGATAATCTAAAATGGGAACAACAACAGCTCATCGATATTAAGTTTAAGGAAATAATTCTGCTTGACTGATGGAGTTCATTGCTAAATCTATATTTTTAAAGTATCTTTAAATGGAGAAAATTTGGTTCAACTTGTGAATTAAATTGTAGCTTTCTTTTTTTGTTTTTTGTTTTTTGCAATTCTGAAAATTTATTTTTTTTAATTTTATTTAATTTAATTTAATTTAATTTTATGCCTTGGTAAACAAAGCAGCTCCAGTAAGCGGCTCTGCCTGTTAAAATAGTAAACAAACAAACAAAACAGTAAACATAAACCTCTGGCCCTATGAGACAAATGTTGGTGCAAGTCGTAAAAAAAAACCTAAATCTGTCATATGTTGCATTTAAATCGGACATTATACACCTAATTTCCTTTGGATGATTTTTGAATGTTCCTGATTGTGTTGGGTTTTGATCAGAATGCTGTATCAGTTTTATATTGATAACATCTACCTCAGTGTCCGCTCATTTACAACAGAAGCTTTAACACCTGAATGACATTTCAGTTTCTGAAAGGTTTAATTTTTAGATGCCTCTGTCATTTTCTGGTGCAATGAAATACACTCATGTACTCTTTAAACTGCCATGTATGAACTAAGAAAAATCCAAAAAGACGCGAAACATACCAGAGGAGCAGAGTCCTTCTTTATTATATTGCCATTGCCAACATGTAATTAAATACAAGATGTCATACAGACTGATTAATGCTACAGCAAAACAGCATAGAGCCAGAACTGATGATTTTCTTTGCACATTTTGTTAATTTATTTGTTAAATTGTTGAAAAGTGTGTGAGTGAGTGGGACAGATTCCCAGTGTTGTATTGATTTAAAGGGCAATAATGTATTGCAGACGTTCCTTGTAAATAAATAGATGGGTCAGCTTGTCTTAAAGAACCATTAAACCCCAAACAATCTCACTAAACTATTATTTCCAATGAAATAAAATTAACTTTATTACTTGGTGATGGTCTAAATGCTAAAAAAAACAAAAACAAAACGCTCCAGTTGTTGGATTTATTTCACTAAATGGAAGACATTTGAAATTTATTTTGGAATGTATTTAATGTCTTTCAGAGCTAGATGAGAAAATGGAAAACAGTTAGAACTGAAAAACAGAGAACAGAGAAAATTGCAAGACTGGGTTAACTTCTAAATTACTAAATTACAACATTTAAGTTAGTACATTACAACAAGTAGAAGTATAAATTCACATTTGTGGAAATGTCCATTTATTAGTAAAAAGTGATACTGGTTTCACATCTTTCTGATGTAATGTGCTGAGCTAGTTTCTCATCTAGTTTTGTTAAAAGTGGTAAATTATCTTCCAAAACATTTGGCTGTTCATCACTCATTTAAAATGATTATTAGTAGTTTAAAAAAATCTATCATCAGAGTTTCAGTGTCAAAGCTGCCATTTAGTATAGTTGTAATTCAGCTGTGTCGGAATATAAAAATAGCCAAGGCATTTTTCATTGAATGCTTTTATATGGACATTGATTAGAAAAAAGTACCTCCACATAATAATCGAATGGGTATTAATCATCTTTGTGGGGATTTTGTCGGTAAATATGACATCTGGAATCCACTCAGTAAGTTTGCATTTAAACACATTCTTTGACAAAAGCATTAATGAGCTAAGGCTGGGCATTTTTGTTATAATGACTATTGTATTTTGCTTATTTTCATGCAATAGTATGACAATAATTTGACAAAGATTGACAAAGATTTCCATATTTTTATCCACCACTTGAACATCATGTAACATACTTTCAACACTTCAAAGACATTTTCATGCATTGTTATCTGAGTTTAGGCTGTCACCAAACTCAAACAGTCCCATATTTTTCATTATTATTATTTTATTTTATTAGCAAAAGCAATAGTATGAATGGTTATTGTGCTCTGGGAACTTCAGTTTTGAAGTAAAATGCTTTTTTCTTTGCCTTCTTTGATTTTGTCTGTTTTAATTTTAAGTATTGTTGCCATGTTTTTTTGGACAATCTTCAATTGTGATCTATTTTTGATAAAATAAATTTATAATCTTGATTGATTTCAATCTCCATGTGGCTCCACATGCAGATGTGTCACTCTTTTTGTTTGGATGTTTTTTTTAGTGCACCATACACATTTCCACAACTCAGTGTGTGTGTGTGTGTGTGTGTGTATGTGAATATGTGTATTGATGTTAAACAGCTTCACATTTGTTTTATCTTCATCCATCCTGCAGTATCTGTTGAACTCATTTAAAAGAAAGTAGAACTTGGGCTCAAATATCTTATACCTGGAATACAGAAAGGGTTCAGGAATTATAAGTAATAATAAATAAATAATAATAAATAATTATATTTTCAGTGGTTTTTCAGTAAACAAAAATATGACCCACTGCCAAAGTTATTTAATTGGTTTATTAAACTATTGAATAATGAACTTTAAAGGGATAGATCAGTTTGGGATCACCTTTTTGACTCTGGTGCACCCACAGTGACTTACCCCCGACACTGTCCTGTTAGTCGAGTTCTGGTCCGGTTTTGGTCAAAGCGAAAGTAGTCCCAGCAGGTTTCCTGGGTTCAACAAAATAAAACGTGTTTCTTCTCAAAACAATATGTGTTTGAATGACTGATTTATTTGCATAACAAAACTGTCACAGAACAAAAAGTCACACCTCATAATTGCTTGGAGCTACTTTCTCTCAATAGTGATCAATGGTCATCACTGTTAACAGTGTGCACCTAAACAAACTACTTTCATCAGTTGTTCGGCAGTGTTTGGGGCTGCTATGTGCAGGTGCACAGCTGTTAGCAGTGACAAAGCACATTGATCACTATTGAGAGAAAGTAGCTCCGAGCAATTATGAGGCGTGAGTTTTGGTTCTGTGGCAGATTTGTTATGTAAATAAGTCACTCATTCAAACACATATCCAGAAGTCAATTCACAGGACACTGTTGGGGGTAAGTCACTGTGGGCGCACCAGAGTAAAGACACATACAAATTCATGTGAAAACATTTTTAACTATCCCTTTAATCCCTTAGTTCAACAAGGAAGGTTTTATTTCATCGCTGTGCACCAACAGCAGCCACTCACCCTCTGAAGAAAAGGCAAAAGTCAGTTGAAGAAAAAGACACAAAGGCTTTTTTTGTTGTGTAAACCATTTTATATTACATTATTTAAAAGAAATAAGAGAAGTCGTTTTTCCTACAAGTGTTGTTTTGAAAAATATGCAAGCTAAATACTGTGAGTAATATCTAAGTATGTTTTTCTGTTTGGTTTTTAATAGTTTAATGAACATTGAAAGTGTCTTAAATGAAGTAAAAACAAACCCTACCCCTGATATTCACCCATTGAAAGTAAAGGGCACGTTTTTGTTTTATTAGATTTTTTTTAGTCATAAAAAACTTAAAATAACTTTGATGTACCTGTCCCAAAATGTAAGAACATGTCCCTGGACATCTATAAACCCAATTTGGTATGAATGAAACCAATAATTTTGCTACTGAAGTGTGAACAGGATAATGATCTATTTAATTAGCAAATCAGAGAATGTACTAAAACTGATTAAAAAAAATAAAAAACTAAATTATATATATATATATATATATATATATATATATATATATATATATATATATATATATATATATATATATATATATATATATTGTAAGTATGGTTTTCAGTAGGTAAAAAGGTTATGACAAATGTGTTTCTAGAACAATTTAAAAGCCATGTCCAGGACTTGGAGAGCTCAGTTCCAAAAGTAAATGATGACACATACTGTAGTTATATATAAACTCTTAACATATAGATACAGAATGTAACACAGAGTTTGTTGGACTGTCCAGACTGTTCAACTTATAGACTTCAACTTGATAATATATCTATTGACAAAATTATTTATCTTTTTATGACAAAAAATCTAAACCTAAATCAACCATCATGCAGCAAAGAGGTCTCCCAACAAACTGATTATTTGCATTTTAACAGTGTTTATGCTTTAAGTGTCACGTTTGGGAAAATATAGTAAATGAAATGATGAATAAGTAAATGTTTTGCTGTTCAGGCTGTTTAATAATTGTAGGTCAAAAACCAGCACTTGTTATTTAGAAACATGCAGTTTCCACAGTTATTCATAAATAAAAGCAATAATGCATTAAAATATCATCAAACATCATCAGCAAAGATAATTTGTGTGGTTATTCATATCTGTGCACATCAAGTTAATAGTGCCTTAATCATAACCTGTTGAGTTTATTATGAGGTACCATGAAAGAGGAAAGTGTGTATTTATATTAACCCTGTAGAGATGCACTTGACTGGGTTCAAATAGAAATAATGTATTGTAAATTAATGTAATGAATGTATAGTAAGCATGTCTTCTTGGTTAGTGTTTTAAGAGAAAAGGATGTTAAGTAAAAGTTAAAAAAAATAAACCAGTTTCAGTCCAGAGAGGAGTTCTATGTAAGATCAAAATGACTGTCCATATTTTTGTAAAGTTATGAAATTATTATGGTTATTATTATTATTATTATTATTGGACAATTGGCAACTAATGGGACATTATATTTTCTGTGGTTTACAGTTTGCAAACCCTTAAAAATATATAGTCTGCTAATTTAATTTTAACCCAAGAAGAAATGATTCTCTTGTATTAAAATGTAATACATGATTTATTCAAGAATACAATATTAATTTCATGCTTTTCTTTGGCAGCTTATGAGAGTAAAAGTGTTACTAGTGATGCAGTTATTCTTACATTTTATTATTTACAGATTGCGAACATACTGTGTCAAAATATGATGTACAAGCTCCCATAGTATTTTGTCTTTGCATTAGTCTTACATTAGTGTGGGTGTTAGAGTAAGTCATGACAAAGGTCAATATAATAAAAGAAAAATGATAGGCAACAGTAAAAACACAATTTGAATGTTTTTCCTACCAAATATTGTCCAGTTGTCTTGCTTAATTTTGAATGATCTTTGGTGGAAAAGTTAAAAAATAATACATTTACACCATCGATTTTCATTAGTTTAGAATGAAATAAATCATAAGTATGTCAAAGGGGGGAAAACAACAACCATTCAAACTCCAGGTTAAACAAAGTTTTCTTTTATGTTGTTAAGAGAAGAGGAAAAAGACAGGTTGCAAAAAAGATAAATGAAATATCATAGACATCTAGTGGCATGAACGTAACATGTCTTCATGTATTCGATGTCAGTCCTGTGATCATTCACTGAACCGTGTTCGTCTCATGGTGTTTTCCTGCTTCTGCTAACAGCTGATACAACAGTAACAACAAACTTATGTCTGCAAAACCAGTGTCCTCAGTGCTAAAAATGTCAAATATTCTATTTTATTTTTATTAACCTGAGTATCTGTGTGTGTTCACTGTACGACAGGTATAAAATATAATAAGTGAAAAAAGAGAACAAGTCTTTCATAATGTAATACATGTTTGGCTTGGGATCGTACATACTGTATATGCACAACAGAGTCATTCTGAATAGTTGTGACTAAGTTTAATGTGGCCTTTTCTTTCTCTTTAATGTACTGCAATGTTGTAAATTATTTGTATAAAAAGAAATAATGTACATTAAAGTTAACAAGGCTTTATGTTTCTACCACCTATGTTTAATAAATAAATGAACTGTGCTAAACTGTGTAACATGCTTCTCTTTTAATAAGTCATTCACAAGTAGATCCATGGTAACAATGAATGAATGAATGAATGAATGAATGAATGAAGAAAATCACTCTAAATACTGTATTTATTTCTACATTTAGGTACAAAGTATGTTATTTCAAAAACAGCATTGAGTTGTGAAATGCTTAGTTTACTGTTCAAACATTACATAAAAACTACATAATGCTTGACATAGTCTTTTATTATCATATTCACAGTTCTCAAATATATACTTTTTCATTAGTAGGGAATTAAGCAGACTTTTAGATTTATTTATTTATTTATTTATTTATTTATAGTTTTCTCACTGATATTTTAGAACATAATTCTTATCTCAGGTGTTTTAAGTATGTGTTTTTGCATCATTTTTGTTGGGTTTTTTTTGTTCTGCAGTGCATCCTTGATGGAATGTTTTTGCTGAATGACAAAAACGTGATTCTATTCTATTCTATTCTATTCTATTCTATTCTATTCTATTCTATTCTATTCTATTCTATTCTATTCTATTCTATTCTATTCTATAGTTTGATATATCAATAAAAGGATGTTTTGATGTTTTGACATTTTGTTTGTGATTGTGTCAAATATGTGTGTTTCAGTTTCTTTATGGAACCAGTACAACAAGTCAAAGATACGTTTTTTTTCACAGGATTAGTTAAGTCATATTCTGTTCCAACTTTTTGACTCCTGTTTGCAGAGTCATGCAGAGATAACCTGCTCCTGTGTTAAGGCAGTCGTCCCAGCCCAGGCCTCATACAAAAGTAATGATTAGGAGCTGCACGCCAACAGATCCATTACATAAGGGCTGGTTTGTCTTTGAGGCAGTCAATGGAGACTGCAAACGGAAAAGCCACAATTAAATGTAGAACAAATGTTTATTTGACACATTTGTTCTAATTGAAATTTATGAGACACTCTATCCACTCCAATCTGTAGTGGGTCCTGTAGAAGTACCATACATTACTAAACCTTTTGGACCAAAGGTCATCTTGGCTGGTTGTTTTCTGTCATTGTCATCGATGCATTTTGGATCTGCTTATAACACTGCATCTGTTCAAGACTAACAATCTACTTACAGCACTTCTTACACTCAGTCATTTTATTTCTTTATTTACATTTTTATAATTAGAACTTTCATTTGAAAAACTGTATAAGATTTTCAATCATTGCTCGGCTCTGTTTAAAAGTACAATATGTGCCATCACTCACCATTATGTTCAAAACATGACAACTTGACAACTATTTATTTGCTGCAAGGTTGGTATAGGATGACGTTGTTGGCCAATTGACAGAGGTCAATATTTCTGTGACCTCATGTCTGTCCATTTTCATAAATATATTTTCTCATGAACACCTTTAGGGATTTTTTTTTTTTTTTTAAATTGACACAAATATTCCCTTGGACGGGCCAAAGGTCAAGGGTCATAGTCATCTGATCTAAAAAAAAAAACACTAACAAAAGAAATAAAGAATACTTGTAAAGGTTCATACTGTCTTCCTTAAATGTAAAATGTGATTATTTTAACAGGAAGATGCAGTATTTAGTTACCTGCTTTACTAGTTTCAAACTAGTAAAGCAGGTAACCACCTTTCTGTTAAAAATAATCTAATTTTACAGAAATAAAGATGGTCAAGACCTTATAAAATTAAACATAAAAAGAACTCCCCTCTGACCAAGGCCAGTGGGGGAGGAAACACATCTTCACAGAGTTCTGGGCTCAGGGTGAGAAGCCATCTGTCTCCACTGGTTAGGCTGAACACAGAAAAGAAAACACAAAGAGCATCAAAGAACACAGACACTGGACTCAAACAGTAGCAGATTTCAATACATTTATTAGCTGTTTTTTTCTCAGTGGAATGAAAACATCATGCGTAACTCGTGAAAAAAACAAACCACATGTATAAAATGATTACATGGACCTAATTGTACGCCTGTAGGCTAATAATACTTAGTATTTATTTCAGCAAAACTGAGTGCTAGTTTAGAAATATACACACCTTTCCACTAATCCTGCTTTCTTTCCACTGACTTTGAGGACTCTATCATCATTTCAGTTTTTCTATATTGAGCTTCTGAACTGAATCATATTAGAATAAAGCTCACATATTGTTATTATAGGTGCTACAGTAGGTATCAACCATTGCACCGCCTTTGATTGTCGGAGAATCCAAGCAACTTGGAGCTCCTGATCCATCCTGTTCACTCCAGTGGACAGTTCTTCTACAGTTGTTCTCTTGTATATTCATGGTTTTATAGTTTCAGTTCTATATCAGTCAGTTCATATTATTACTGTAACTGGTCTGTTCTTAATACCTGATCTGCACTAACATGTTTATGTGAAAATCAACTGCTTGTTGTTATTAGACTGTAATTAACAGACTCTTCTTAAACAAAATTTGCATTACTTTTTTTTTTTTTCATAGTGTTCTGATATTGTGTTTTAAAAATATGTTTCTTTGGTTCAAAGCTTAAACACATGTTGTTCAGCTGAGTGGACATTTTTGTCATTAAAAAAATTTCAATCAGTTAAAAACAATTTAGAATAAAAACAAGTTAAAAGACACAGGTACAGAGTGGACTACAGTAATGGGGTAGGGTCAGTGGTTGGGCGGTTTCCAGAAACTGGTCAGCAGCCCCTCCCCACGACTGAGCTGTTAAAAAGCCTGATGGCTGTGGGGACAAAGGACCTCCTGTGACGTTCAGTCCTGGAGCGCCGTGAGCCGCCCGCTATGGCTGCTGTGCTGCTGCATGAAGGTGAGGTGGACGGGGTGAGGTGAGATCTTTATAGAGAGTAGTGTTCTGTTTCCTGTTTTGTGATTGTATTTCATGCTAGGACAGAATAGGAAGAGCAGAAAGGTTCTCTGCAGGCGTTTGGTCTTGGTGCCACATAGCCATCTGGTGTGTATAGTACATCAGTAAATGGGACATTTCACACATTTTTGTATGTCAATCTGCATACAGACATGTCTAAATACAGAATAAAAAAGGGAAAATGCAATGGCACTTCTGTGTTTTCTGGTCAGATGGTTACCGTCTAAACATATTCTCACTTACAGTCAATAGGAAAGCACAATGACAGCAAAGTGTTATAGTCACAAATGACTAGTATTTACACTTGACATGTTTGTCACTAAACAAAGTGATATGTAAACCTTTCCAGACTACTAGAATTACTAGAGCTTATTAGAACACTATATAAATGTATGTACTTTATAGTCTTCTTTACATTCTCACAATAGAAGTTTTTCAAACTAGACAAATGTGACAGTTTGAAAAATGAGTCGTAAATCAGAAAATGTGAATTTAATCTCATAATTTTGCCTTTTTATCTCACAATTTAGATTTTTTTTTTAAATCTCATAATTATGCTTTTTAAACATTTTTAATTTCTGACTTTCAAATTTTTCCTAAATGTCATGTCCATACCCACTAAACTGAGTACCATGATTTAATAAAACACATCATCTACACACTAACTCACTTTTAAAGGCTTTATTTTTTAAAAGACTTTTCTGTTTTTTTCTGCTTAAATAAGTATTACTTCATCCATAGCAGAAAAAAAATGCAGTTTTACTTTATACTTTATTACAATTGAGAAGTTGTACTTTTTTACTTTTATTTCAGTGAAGGAATTGAATCAGAGTATTTTTTCATACCAGTAGCTGTACTTCTACTTAAGTACCGAATGTGAGTATTTTTACCCCATGTGGTTATTTCTGTATTTATATCTGTAAAAAAAAAATTGTGTTGAAATATTCACCATAATTATAATATTTATTACACCATTACATTACATGAGAGTATCCAGAGCCCCTTGTTTTTATTGAACCCAACATTTGGTTGAATTTTATTCACTCAAAACCAGATACAACCATTAAAACAGAGCATAACCTTCAGGAAATCCCTTCATGTGGGGACCATGCCTGTTCTATGCGTGTGTGTGTGTGGGCTATATTTAGACGTGCCGTTTTCTTTGAGGGGATTCTGCAATCTATTTTTGCATAGGGCCCTGCTAGTCTGCACCATTTAACAACCAGAGGGTGGTGCGGAGGGGATTAGCGAGCCACGCTAAATGAGAAATCTCACCAATTTACCCATCAACGCATGACAACTTACGCAGTTAAGACACTGTATGATAATAGCTAATAGTACAGACTGTGTGTATGAGACATGGCTGACACAGAATGAGACACATGTTCCTGCTCGCCCCCCTCTAGCTCTTTTCACTGATGGTACAACCCAATATATTATAATAAATAAATAAATGAATAAATAAAAAAAAAACCACTGTTTCTGTTAATAGAGGAATCAACCTCACATTGAACCCCAGGCTGAAGCAAAACTCACACAGCTTTTATGTCACTATGGACATTTTCACTATCAGTCAGATATAAGCAAAAGCTCATTAACAATAGGAAAAAAAAAATACAGTGATTCCCCTTGAATCCCAGTAAAGAGAAAATACTGTAACAGTAACCGTAACCTGACTAACTCTCTTCACTTGGAGAGAATAAGGTACACTGATGGATAATCTTCCACATTTTGATAAAACCTTGATAACATCTCATGGACTATCTCACACCCCCACAGTAGAAGCTATTTTCCTCACTTCACCATAACAAAGAACTGAAATAAAGGATGGTTTAGGTAAGACCAGGTCAGGTGGGCTGGGCTGGGTTTAGGAATGTCTAGGCTTTGGTTCTATTTTACATTTTCTTTATTGGCTTTCATGTGTTTTTCTTCATCTGTATTCTCTTTATATGTCAATTATTTACTGTTTGTGTTTTCTGTCCTTAGTTTGGAAAAAAAGAAAAGTATGTATGGACATATATTACATGTGGCTCTCTCATATGACTTTAAAATAATTCTGTAACAATTCTATATCATGCCTCAATAAAAACATTTAAAACAAATAAAATCCACTGTATCTGTTAATAGAGGAATTGACCTCACTTTGAACCCCAGGCTGAAGCAAAACACACACAGCTTTTATGTGACTATGGACATTTTCACTAACATCAGTCAGATGTAGGTAATAGCTCATACCAAAATAATAGAAAAAAATACAGTGATGCACCAAGATTCTACCAGGGTTTTGAATACCAGTAAAGATAAAATACCGTAATAGAAACAAATCACTTATATTCAAATTATAAATCCAATTATAGTGTAAACAAGAGCATATTATAGTTACATATTATGCATCAAATACATGCACTGTCACCATTAACATAAGAATAATTTTATTTTTCAGTCGCATTCTTCTTTTTATTCCTATTTATAACCAATATTAATGGACTTAGCCCAGATAAAATGATTACACACTGAATCTCAGTTATACTTTACCTATCATGAATAAATTACATTGTCATAACCATTTCATAAGAAGAAGGTACTTCAACTTTTTTGGGAACAGTGTATTATTAATTAGTGGGTCAGTCTTTTTTCTCATAGTTGAAATGCAGGTGTTTCAATAATAGTATTTTCCCTTGTTCTTATTGTTGTACCTGAAATCAACATTTTACACATCACATTTTTGAGAAATACACAGATACTATAAACCTGCCATGAATTAATTTTAATGTCATAAGATTTTCAAGATTCAAGTATTTACCCTAACGGAGGTCTTAAAAATGGTTAGGACATTAGTGTGAGGGTGTGAAAACATGGGAAAAGTAGTTTCAGGTTGCAGATACAATACATTACAACTTGTTAAAATGGGAAAGGAATCACAAAAATTTGGATAAATACTTACATTTTAATAGCCTAGCTGCACTATTCCCATTCATTCCATGTATAGGTCTAGTAATGCTTCATAGTCAGGGGAGGTGGGGCTAAAAGGTTGTCTATCAAATCCCTCTGTATGCAATAGGACGGTACTATAACCAATCAGCGTAATCTTTAGGATGACATAGTTAGACGCCAGAAAGTTTACGGAGGAGTCTGGAGAAAGTTGTGAATGACTAAACAAAATGGTGGATTATGGAGTTTATCGACTGTTGTCGCTTCTGTAAAAAGAATGTAAAGAATGCTGTTTTCTCACATTCTTCGTTCATCTTTAATAAAAGAAAATCACCACCCAGTCAGCAGCTATCTATCGTCAGAGTTGTTCTTCTTCTATGGTCGTTTCAAGTTGTTTTTCCTATCGTCGCAGCGTCACTTTGTTAGGCCCGCCCTCTGACTCTATACTCCACCATGATTTGTCGGTCAGTTTCAGGGAAATCTAGCCAAAAGTGTAACTGAGTTTAACTAGACTGCCTATGGTAGCAAATTAGATTTGCTGCTGCTAGGGGTGTCTAGTGTGGCTATGCTAATATTTACATTTATTTATACAATTCATATTTATGTTTCATGGACATTCACATTTTGCTGAGTCTGAAGACAAAAATGAGAGAGAAAAATGGACAAGTTTCCCTCCAGAAGGAATGTAGGGTTTGCACATCAGTCAGTCATACATGACCGCACACTGCCTCTACTAACAAAATGCTTCCTCTGAAGCAAACAAGAGGAAACGAGGCTTGGTTAAAGGGTGATCACAGGGTAATGTGGCTGATGACTCCCGCCTGGCTTAGATTAATGACTAGCTGCCACTAGCCATCTTTAAATGGACAGGAACCTTCTTAGATTACTGAATGATCCCATCTGAGAGTTCAAAGATGGCCAACTCGTCTGGAGCGAGTGAAGGTTTGAAGAGTATTTGTCTAACAATCACTCTTACATTGATTTACTACACAGTTCTTTGACTTAACTCTTCTTCCTTGGTTTGGTTGAGCAGCCTTAGGATCACATGTGTGCAGTCAGATACTGCTACTGGACAGTCTGGGACATTTAATCTGCCAAAAAGATGATGTGAAAGAATTGGAACCTCCAGATCAGGAGGTTAGATTCAAGTTTTTTTGCCCAAACTCTGAAAGATGACCTTAAAGCAAACAAATATCATAAGCAAATATTATATTGTAGTTAAACCATCGATGAAGACTAAGTGAAATTGGCGTCAAACAGCTTCCTTGAACATTTTTTGCATGTTAACATCAGTCATTCTCAGAGGCGGTGTTAGCGCCTATATGAACCGATTAATGAGGGTGTTAATGTGGCCTGTCCTCCAGCGATGTGGGGGTCGTCTACCCCATTTAAGCCTCCATCCCAAAGAGCCACGTGCACAGCAGCAATGTCTTCAGGAGGGTCACTACCAAGGCCTCATTAAACACTGCTGTGCACACGCTTCACTGCATTGCATGCACTATGGGAAATATATTTATGTTAAACAAAGTGTCAGCTCTTCTAAATTCTGACAACTGATGATGACATACCTTTTTATAAAGAGGAAATACTCTGAATTTAAATGTTTAGCTCCTATCTCTGGTGTCAACACTTTCTAAGTTTAAATGAGAATACAATACAATACAATACAATACAATACAATACAATACAATACAATACAATACAATACGATAGATATTTACTTGCCATTTGTGCAGAATCTATAGGGACTTTTGTGGTCGCTCCCAGAATCAAATTAAATAAAGCAAGGAGATAAGATAAACATAAAACTATATAAAAACAGCTACTGTACATTCACATAAAATATCTATATGTACAAAAGGGTATAAAAATCTATATAAAGTGTTGGTAAAGTAAACTGTTTAAGAACCCAGGACACAATATAATAATAATAATAATAATAATAATAATAATAATAATAATAATAATAATAATAATAATAATAATAATAATAATAATAATAATAATAATAATAATAATAATAATAATAATAACAATAATAATAACAATAATAATAATAATAATAATAATAATAATAATAATAATAATAATAATAATAATAATAATAATAATAATAATAATAATAATAATAATAAATACAGCAAAATAAACTAAAATGCACTTCAAGGAGGAGGAGGTAGACACTTCACACAGAAGTACATATACAACCAAGAAGCTGTTAAAAAATCCTGCTGTGTGTGTAATATGCTGTCTGTCCAGGTTGTATGTGCTGTATGTAAGAATTAAATTATATACCATCACCAGACTTTACATTGATATCACTGACAGTCGTAGAACAGCCAGAATATTCACATTTGAAAAGCTCACTGTCAGACCATAAGTGATGTCTGATGTCGTGTTTGGGTTTGATGCTCCGCCCATCATCTATCTCATCAATCACAGCATTTGTTCATCCAGGTTGCCAGTTCATACTGAGCTCCATCTGGGACATTTCTCATCACAAATATCTGCTGTTGATGAACCTAAAAAGCATCTCATTATTCCCAAATACACCCTGAAGAAGTGAGACAAGGATATGCAGGAGATGGAAGATGGAATCGCTTTCATGTTTTTTGGGTCTGTCTAAAAATCCAGCCTTTCTGGAAAGAAGTGAATGCTGAGGTAAATAAAATAATAGGAGTGGATTTAGATTTTTAATTTGTTACTTTATATTTAGATAAAATACCAGAAATAGTTTTACAAGAAGATAAATACTTACTGTATTTATGTATTTACTTCCATACATAACTAGAAAATGGTTACAACCAGATCCTCCAGCTCTAGATCTATGTTGTGGGATTGTTCAAGAAATGAACTGCATGTAGAAATATACCTTTATTCTAAGACTTCAACAGCAAAAACTGTAATGAACGCTAGGAAAAATATTATATATATGCACCCTGAATATTATTACATATAACTATTCATCTTAGAGACTTCTAATGAGCACCAAAATACTCATCTCTCAATTCTGTATTATATGATGTCATTTGTCCGTTGACAGCTTTGGCTGGGCCCTGGACGAAATAATCTGAGTGCCCCCCCCCCCATACACACATGCACACCACCACACAGCAACCACCCAACCCCTCTTTTCACAGTCTCTATTCACTCCAACTCTTAAATAACAGATATTCCAAACCCATTATAAACGTCAACCATTTTATTTCAACATTTCATCATAAAAAATAAAATAAAAAAGACCACCCAAGCAGACTGTCTCGCCCTGGATTCGAACCCCTGGAAATATAAAGAAACAAATTCATAGCCCAACTTCTTAACCACTAGGTGAGGGGTGCCCAAACCTGATCCTCAAAAGCTACTGCCCTGCATGTTTTAGATGTATCCACCTTCCAACACACCTGATGGTCAGTATCAGGGTTCGGCAGAGCTTGATGAGAGGTTTTTCATTTGAATCAGGTGTGTTGGAATAGGGAAACATCTAAAACATGCAGGATAGTAGCTCTCGAGGACCAGGTTAGAGCACCCTTGCACTAGTTTATCTATACAGTTAATGTTAGAGGTCACTGTGGTTGTGTTCACTAAGGGACAAGCTGCTATCATTATTTTAAGTACAAAACATAGCAAGGTCAATTGTTTTAGTTTCTTAAGTTTTGTCTTGAAATAACAACACAGTTCATGTCTGGACTAAACAAGGCTTTATTCTTTATTGTTATTATTTCTTTGCTCGTGACTTGTGCATGTTGGCAAACGGGCTTGCAGGCTTATTGTTGAAGTCTGATGGAACAGTGTCATGATATTTGGCACCTTAATCAAAGACCAAATCATTCCTACATTAGGGGTTGGTAGAGGGAACAATAATAGAAACAATAAAGGTAAAAGAACCAGAAATCATTTATTGAATACAAATATAGCACGTCTCCCCCAAATCAACACATTTTGAAATGAGGCCCTGGGCCCTGGACAACATACCCGTTGCCCCCCCCACCCAAATGGTCAATATGTAAAAAACTAAAATGGAGAGAGAGATTTAGTTGATATTATTGGGAGAAAAGAAACATTGCATGGGTTTCAAAACGCCATCGTTACCTTTGGCCTTGGAAGGTCCAAATCAAGGTCATGTGATTTTAAGTGATCATAACTCCAAAAACAGTACAGATATTCAGTTACTATTGTTGACAGATAAAAATCTACATGTATGCTTCAAAATGACTTCATGACCTTTAACCTTGAGTAACCTTGACCAACCATATAGTCTCAAGTTTTGAGAGACAGATGTCCATTAAGAGCTAAAACGTTTGCATGGGGTGGGGTTTCTTGGGCTAGGCACCACTTGTATAGATATTATATTAGCTAACAGCAATAAACAACCTACTCTGAGGCTCCAATATAAATGCTATGTTATATAAATGTTATGTATATACTATATACAGGAATATACAAGTCTGACCTAAACCTACTATTAAAATACATTGTGTCATTTATGAAGCCACATCATCTATTTATACTCTCCTTACTGCATTCCTACATGCAAATGTTTAATACTGCATTACGTTGCTATGTTGCAACGTTTGATGTTAATTTTTGCTCATTTTATCTTGATGATCTGTTGGTTAATTTATGTATATTTTTTTTGCATGAGCTCTTCATACACAAACAAAGAGGATGTTTGATAGTAACCCTCCAAGACATCTTCCTACTACGACCCGACCTGGTTGTTATTTATCCCAGGCTTTCTGTGTTAAACAGAGAGACTCAGAGTCTTGCTGTAGGACTGTACTGCATGTACTTTAGCCATTATTTATTCATGTAGGAGCACTTTCTACTGAAAGCAGAAATGAGACTCTCCTCACGATCTCCTCTCTTGACTTTCTCTGATCTTTGCTGCTCATATTTTGATCAACATATGGTGAGTTTCTGTAGCAAATTGTGCAACTGTAGTGTGTTTCTAAATCTAAATGTGAAGAATAACACAGATAAAAGTTCTTTCAGGTGTCATCATACTTTCATGTCAGGTCATCTGTCACTGTATTCAGTTTGTCTCATGACAACAGAGCTGCAAATTATGGTATGTTTGCCCCCATGATTTTGGTTTCTGTTGCTGTAATTAAGAAGGGTCTAAATGTGAAATTTTCTCTTTTCTTGTTCTGAAATTGCATTTTTAATCTGGGGTGTTTATGTTTATAGACTGTGAAGACAAACTGATCTTAAAAGGACATATTCAGCAGCAGTTACAGGTAAAGAGTATTATATCAATATCTAGAAATTCACACAGTGGTATAGTGGTTTTCATTATTTCTTTCATTCATTCATTCATTCCCAGCTACATATGGAAGAAGGTGGGGTACACCCTGAACATGGCACAAGAGAACCCACACAGACATGGGGAGAACATGCAAACTTCACACTGAAAGGTCCCACCCATCAACCAGTGTTGGAATTGAACCCAGGACCTTCTTGCTGTGAGGCAATAAATAATGTATAATAAATAATATTTCACACCGGAATAGATGGGCTTAATGGTTTATTATATTAAAGGCGTTAATGTCTGATCACAAGAAGGATAAAAGGAAGACTTTCACACTGATATTTAATACAAGTGTATTTAAGTTATGACACCTTTGCCCCATTGGGCTCTACAAGAAATGTCATTAAACTTATTTTTTTAACACAATGACCAAGAAGTTCATTTGTCCTAATCTTTCGTGTGGAACAATATTATCTATTCAGTGTAAATTATAACTATTAGGATCACATGTATTCTTCATTGATTTCCCCTTTCTCTGATCTTCTACCTCTGGGCTCGTCCATTGTTTGAAGACAGTGATCAGTTGTCAAACCTGCCAACATGTCTCATCTTCTTGCTTCAGAATCTCCTCTGGCATCAATATGTCACTCATCCAGCTGACTTACTGCCAACTCAAGTGTTTGTATTGATCAGCATATTGACAAGATGTCACACGCAGGTCAGTGTTATGATGATGAAACTACTGCTTGGTTATTGATGTGGTCACCTTTATTTACACTGGGCCTTTAGATTGGTCTATAAATGATACTCGTGTTGGATCACATTTGAACTTATCTAGACATACAAACATGTTATTGCTCCCTTTGGGTCCAAGGGGGCCATACTCGCATTAATTAATAGCCTGCTCACACAAATTAAGATATTTTTATAGCAATCATAGAAGTTTAGAGAAGCAGCCTCAAAGAATTATTGGCCTTGAGCAAGGAACTTCACCCTCCATGGTCTGGTATTTTTCTGTATGTTCAGCTAATGATGGGTTCAATCCAAAGGGTCAGTTTCAGTGTGTGTTGGATGTCCAAATGTAAAATATAAACTGACAAAGATTATTTTCCTTCTACATATATATTTTTGAAACTGAACGTTTGGTCTATGTTTAAAACTATCATCCATATGTAAACAGTTTACACGGTCTTTAACGGTTACTTTACAAAGTGTACGAATCTAGTTTGTGTGTTTCCCTGTGGACAAGGACAAGGACTGTCTGGAACACAATGGCATCACATTTATTTTTTGTCATTTTATTATATTGCATTCCAGAGCCCTGAGACATTCAACTCTGTAAATTGCATTGGAACGTCTATCCAAGCCAGAGGTCATAGAGGCTGATTCAAAGTGCCATGACCTCACCGCAAATTACACTGTGATGTCAGCATAACAATGGTGGTGCACAGTGAGCAATTTCACAATGTAAAAAAAAAAAAAAAAATTTCCCAATGTATAATTAGCTTCTTTAATATCATTTGCATATATAACAACACTGTTCTGCTGACAAGTAAAATGCCTCTTCAGTAAAAAAGCAAACTAGAAAAGCACTCTGAGGGCGCAAACCTCTGCCAAGGCAGACCTCCTCCTTATGAATGAAAAGAGGTTCACCAAAGAGGTTATGTTTTCTGTGGAGTCTGTCTGTCTGTCTGTCTGTCTGTCTGCAACATTACTCACAAAGTTATGGATGGTTTTGATAAACATTTTCAGGATGTGTTGGGAGTGTCACAAGGAACGAATTATTACATTTTGGTGGTGATGCGGAAGAGATCCTGGATCACTTTGAAATTTTACATTGTGGTAAATGGAGAATCAATTTCAAAGTGATCCAGAATCTGTTCTGGACAAATGGACCCAAATGTAATACCTCCTTGGCAGAGGTAATAAGTACTTTATTAATCCCACAATTGGGAAATACATAAATTACCTGGAATACTTTGAGGTGGGGGTGGCATGGTGGTGCAGTGGTTAACACTCGTTCCTCACAGACAGAAGGTCCCTGGTTCTATTCCCACACCAGACCTTTCTGTGTGGAGTTTACATGTTCTCCTCGTGTCTGTGTGGGTTTTCTCCAGGTACTCCAGTTTCCTCCCACCATCCAAACACATGCACTGATAGGTTAATTGGTTAATCTAAATTGTCCATAGGTGTGAATGTGAGAGTGATTGTTTGTCTATATATGTTCAGCCCTGAGATGAACTGGTTATGGACAAACCCATATAATTTTCAGGATAAACATGGACAACCTAAACCAACATTTAAGGTAAGTGAAGTTTATATATTAGATGATTCATGTTTGTTACGACTTTTGCTGACACCTGAAGATGCCTCATATGTCATAGGAGGTTA
The DNA here is from genome assembly GCA_020466265.1 of Siphamia tubifer. Taxonomy (NCBI): domain Eukaryota; kingdom Metazoa; phylum Chordata; class Actinopteri; order Kurtiformes; family Apogonidae; genus Siphamia; species Siphamia tubifer. Next base: position 27,152,629 of record CM035794.1, on the reverse strand, counting down.
CACGAATGATAGTAAATTAAACCCAACACTGTTATGGGTTTGTAGTGGATTGGACCCAAATGCAGACACCAACCGCCTTGAATAACACAAGCTCTTTATTACGAGCACAAAAATCGAGAAAACTAATATTGCTCTGTGCCACGGTCCGTCGGGACAGTCAGGAAACGGGAGCCGAGATGCAGTCACTTATGAGGGACGAACTGACAACGGAGAAAGAAAAGGAGAGCACTTAAATAGGGAGAGGTAATGAGGACAGGTGTCTTGAGGACCAGGTGAAACAAATAAGGTGAGAGGTGACAGGGAGCAGAACGGAAAGACAGTGAAGGGAAAAAGGAACTGTGAGGAGGGATATGACAGTGCCCCCCCCTCAATGGCCGGCTCCAGATGGCCCAGGAAGCTCCGGGTGATCCCGATGGAAATCCGTGATCAGTGACCGGTCGACCACATAGCTGGCTGGGATCCAAGACCGCTCCTCCGGACCATAACCCTCCCAGTCCGCCAGGTACTGCCAGCCACGTCCCCGGCGGCGAGCAGCGAGGAGGCGTCGCACAGTGTAGACTGGGCCCCCATCCACCATCCTGGGCGGCGGGGGGGGTGCTGTGCGAGGGACCAGCGGATGGGGAACTTGGTGGGGCTTAATGCGGCTGACATGGAAGGAGGGGTGGACGCGCATGGACCTGGGGAGCCGAAGTCTTACAGACACAGGGTTAATAATTTTGATAATGGGAAACGGACCAATAAACCTGGGCGCCAACTTACGGTTTTCCACCCGGAGCGGCAGGTCCCGAGTGGAGAGCCAAACCCTCTGCCCCACTTGGTACAGAGGAGGATCCGAGCGCTGCCTGTCAGCTGCCCTCTTGGCAGTAGCCGACGCCCTGAGAAGCGACCCCCTGGCACGGGCCCAGACCCTCCTGCACCGCTGGATCAAAGTCGAGGCAGCCGGAACTCTGATGGCCCCTTGCTGCTCGCCGAACAGTGGAGGTTTGTACCCAAACACGCACTGAAACGGCGAGAAACCAGTGGACGCAGAGGGCAGAGTGTTGTGTGCAAACTCCACCCAGATGACCTGCCGACTCCAGGTGGAAGGCCTGGAAGAGGCAAGAAGGCGCAGTCCCGTCTCCAAAGCCTGGTTGGTCCTCTCTGCCTGCCCGTTTGACTGGGGGTGATAGCCTGAGGAGAGACTAGACTTGGCCCCAATTAGACGGCAAAACTCAGTCCAAAACTTTGAAATGAATTGGGGCCCCCGGTCCGACACAATATCCCTGGGGAACCCATGCACCCTACACACCTGCTCCAACAGCACCTCTGCCGTCTCCTCCGCTGAGGGAAGCTTCGGCAGAGGAATAAAACGGGCCATCTTTGAAAACCTGTCCACCACCGTGAGCACCACCGTCTTACCATCCGAAGGAGGCAGCCCGGTCACAAAATCCAGGGAGATATGACTCCAGGGACGTGTCGGGATTGGCAGGGGCAGCAGCAAACCAGCGGGGTGCTGATGGGAAGATTTCACCTGAGCACAAACAGGACAAGAAAGGACATACTTCCTAACCTCTTGCTCCATTCCCTCCCACCAGAAACTCTGTCGGATGAACGCTAAGGTTCTCCTGACCCCGGGGTGACAGGCCAGCCGACAGGTGTGCCCCCAGTGAATGACCTGGGACCTCAAAGCTGGAGGAACATGGAGCAGTCCCTTGGGGCAGGCTGGAGGTACAGCCTGACCCTGACTGGCCACCCGTACCTGTTCCTCTATCTCCCAGGTGAGACCCCCGATTACCAGGGACCGGGGCAAAATGGTCTCTGGTTCCTTCTGTGGAGGAGAAGGGGAGAACTGGCGGGACAGAGCATCGGCCTTTCTGTTCTTCGACCCTGGTCGATAGGAGAGGGTAAAATTGAATCGGGTGAAGAACAGAGCCCATCTAGCCTGCCGAGCATTCAGCCGCTTGGCCCCCTGGATATACTCCAGGTTCCGGTGATCTGTCCACACCAAGAAGGGTTGTTCTGCACCCTCCAACCAGTGCCTCCACTCCTCCAGGGCCTCCTTCACCGCCAACAGTTCCCTATTTCCTACATCATAATTTTGTTCGGCGGGGGTGAGACGGCGAGAAAAAAAAGCGCAAGGGTGAATACGATTGTCCTTTGAGGACCGCTGGGACAGAATAGCCCCAACCCCCACCTCAGAGGCATCCACCTCTACAATGAACTGAAGGTGAGGATCGGGTAAGGTGAGCACCGGAGCGGAAGTGAACAGGGTCTTAAGCCGGGTGAAAGCCTCGCTGGCCCGAGGGGTCCACCCAAACCGAGTCTTCTCAGACGTCAGCTGGAATAGTGGAGCAGCGACCGAGCTATAACCACGGATGAAGCGGCGGTAGAAATTTGCAAACCCCAGGAAGCGGCGAAGCTCCCTGCGTGACTGGGGAGGAGCCCAGTCACGGACCGCTTTCACCTTGGTGTCCTCCATCGCTACGCGGCCCTCAGACACAACGAAGCCCAGAAAGGTGACGGAGGGGGAGTGAAACGCGCACTTCTCAGCCTTTACAAATAACTGGTGCTCCAAGAGACGGGTGAGGATGGTGCGGACATGCTGGATGTGAGTAGACAGATTAGGAGAGAAAATAAGGATGTCATCTAAATAGACAAACACAAACCGATTCAGGAATTCCCCAAGAATGTCATTCACAAAATTTTGGAACACCGCGGGTGCGTTGGTGAGACCGAAAGGCATAACCAGGTACTCATAATGACCAGATGGAGTGTTGAACGCTGTCTTCCACTCATCCCCCTCCCGTATCCTCACCAAGTGGTACGCATTGCGCAGATCCAACTTGGTGAAGACACGGGCACCCTGAAGCTGTTCAAAAGCCGTAGAGACGAGTGGAAGTGGGTACCTGTTGCGGACGGTGATGTTATTGAGGCCCCGGTAGTCTACACATGGTCGGAGGGTGCGATCCTTCTTCTCCACAAAGAAGAACCCAGCCCCCGCCGGAGATGAGGAGGGTCGGATAAGGCCAGCCTGGAGAGAAGAACTGATGTACTCAGACATCGCTTGTGTCTCAGGACCAGAGAGGGAGTATATCCTTCCTCGAGGAGGAGAAGTGCCCGGTAAGAGATCGATAGCGCAATCATACGCTCGATGAGGGGGTAGAGAACATGCCCGCTGCCTGCTGAATACCTCCTGCAGATCATGGTAACAGACTGGAACCCCGATCAGATCTGGGGAAACGGAGAGCTCAGGGACAGTGGCAGAAAAACATGACAAAACAGACTTAGAGTGCACTGGCTCCCCCACCCCGAGGGATAAACAGGTGTTACTGCACGTGTCAGACCAGGACAAAACTCTAGCTCTCCTCCAGTCTATGTGAGGGTTATGTGTGGAAAGCCATGGGAAACCCAACACCACAGGGTGAGCAAGAGAACGAAAAATGAAAAAGACAATTAATTCAGAGTGACCATCTGGGAAGGCTAGTCTGACCGGTGAAGTTTGATGAGTAATTCTGCTCAGCAGCCTCCCATCCAGAGCTGTGGTGGAGTGTGGTACTGAGAGAGGGTGAACAGGGAGGTGTAATTTGCGAACTAACTCTACACTAATCAGATTTGCATCACAGCCAGAGTCAATAAGGACAGAAGATGAAACTGTGACAGATTGAGAAGAAAGTGAGAGAGTAAAGCAGGCACGAGCAGGACTCACCCGACCAGGCTTTGGCGGTTGGGACCGGACTGGGTTGGATGGACAGGAAGGACAGGTGTCTACGAGGTGGTCCCCGCCCCCGCAGTACAGGCACAACCCCCCCTCCCGCCGACGCCGCTTCTCCTCACGGTTCAAACGGGTCCTCCCCAACTCCATAGGTTCCTCCCGGAACCCGGAAACAGCGGCAGAAGATGAGGAACGAACGGGGTCGTAGGTACCCGCCTCCGGGCTGCGGGTGAAGCGCTGGGGTCCTCCGCGATGACGCTCCTCCTCTCTCTCTCTCCGCCGGTCCCGAAGGCGTTGATCTACCCGGATGACGAGCGCGATGAGGTCGTCGAAATCCTCCGGGAGGTCCAGAGGAGCCACCTGGTCCTTGACGACGGGAGACAGACCTTGGAGGAACATCCCCTGGAGAGCCGTATCATTCCATCCACTGTCTGCCGCCAGCGTCCGGAATGAAATGGCATAGTCCGCCGCCGTGCCGCTACCTTGGCGGAGAGTAGTGAGCTTCTGCGCCGCTTCCCGTCCGTTCGCCGCCTGCTGAAATATTCTTCTAAAGGCTTCGATAAACCCCGGGAGAGACCGGCAGCAGGGGGAATCCTTACCCCACTCTGCAGTGGCCCAAGTCTCGGCTCGTCCAGTCAGATGGGTAATGATGAAGGCTATCTTAGCACGATCGGTGGGATAGCTGGACGGCGACAGTTCGAAGTGGATGTTGCATTGGGTGAAGAAGGAGTCACAGCGACCGGAGTCCCCTGAGAACTTCTCAGGACGAGACAGGAGGGGAGAGGCGGCCGCTGAAGCGGAGGCGGCAGCCGGGGCGGGCTCGGCTGCGGAGAGCGGGCGCTCAGCTCCAGCTGGGCGAGGGTCCGATGACAGGGACTCTGTCAATCCCCGCATCTGTTCCCCCAGGGCGAGGAGGATCCGCTCGTGACGGTCGGCGGATTCCTGGAGAGCCTGCTGGAACTGTGTGAGACGTTCCTCCTGGGTTCGGAGACGGAGTGCCTGGTTGTGAATCGCCGCTGCCATCTAGTTCGCGTCTGCGGGGTCCATGATTGGTCAGTTCGTTCTGTTATGGGTTTGTAGTGGATTGGACCCAAATGCAGACACCAACCGCCTTGAATAACACAAGCTCTTTATTACGAGCACAAAAATCGAGAAAACTAATATTGCTCTGTGCCACGGTCCGTCGGGACAGTCAGGAACCGGGAGCCGAGATGCAGTCACTTATGAGGGACGAACTGACAACGGAGAAAGAAAAGGAGAGCACTTAAATAGGGAGAGGTAATGAGGACAGGTGTCTTGAGGACCAGGTGAAACAAATAAGGTGAGAGGTGACAGGGAGCAGAACGGAAAGACAGTGAAGGGAAAAAGGAACTGTGAGGAGGGATATGACAAACACATTTTTCTGACCTTATGTTTCTTTATTCAAGAACAGAATGTCATCTAACTGAAATATTACACAAATGTAAGGACTAATATAAGAAAATAAGCCAAACTACACATATATTTTAATTAACGTTTCTGATATTCTTTTGGTTGACTGATAAATATATATTTAAATTGATATTGAAACTGATGTTCTAACTTTACCAAGGAGGTATTACATTTGGGTATGTCTGTCTGTCTGTCTCTGTGTTTGTCTGTCTGTCTGTCAGCAGGATTACGCAAAAAGTTCTGAACAGGAAGAACCCATTAGATTTTGTGCAATGAAGGTCAAAGGTCAAGGTCACACTAAAGGTCAACAGCTAAATCACATCAGTGGTAATATCTCAGGATTCAGACAAGATAGAATCTGGTGTTTTTGTTCATTCACATGGTCTCACCTTCAGACATCAGATGGGTCAACACCTATGGCTCCATCATGTTACGTTTTGACGTCATATGACGCCATATCAAGCCTTGGCGGAGGTCTGCTGTCTCTGACTGCCTTGTTGTCACATGTACTTCCTATAGTCCTGACATGTGTTGGAAACATCATAAGTGAGTTGCATCCTTGTGACTGAAGCCTGCTTTTTTCCCAGCTCTTCAGTGGCTAAACATAAAAGTCATGACTTCAGTAATTTCTCAGCCTTTGCTTCACATTCATCAGCAGCATCGCTATGCTCTGTGTCCGTTACTGTATCTGTCCCCTCCCCCCATCTGTCACTTCGCCTCTCTCTTTCCTCGCTGGTTCTCCCATGACGTGACTCTAATAATAGCTCCCTGAAGTCGGGCCCGGCAGCCCCCAAGGGCCGTGTGTTGGTCTTGAAGGGCACTGCATGAATTGGCCACGCTCTTTTCCCTGCATGCTATGGGGCTTATAAATAGCACTGGAGAAATAGGGGGGATCTGTATAGGCATTATATAAGCATCCCGTGTGTTTATGAATGGGGGGTAGGGGTGGGGGGTGGGTTGTTCAGTACATTCATAAGTCCTTCGTGCAGCTGCTGCTGCTTCAAACACCCTCCTCCAACTGCTCTCATGTATGTGTGAACATTCAAGCATTTAGTAAATAATACACGTTTAATTTAATGGTGTTTCCACTCTTCCTAACATGGGTTTGTATTCACAGAGTTACAAATGTGAAACATTTTGATACTCAGATGAAGCTTTGAAAAGATCAGAAGGTGTTGAGATGTTGAAGATTCATAATTATGAGATAAAAAATAGATAATTATGAGATTAATAAGTGAAACTTTTGATATAGTCAGTCACAATTTCTGATTTACAACTTACTTTTTGTACTTTGACATTTGTCTAGTTTGAAAAAGTACTGAGTCTATTCTGATAATGTAAAGAGTATAAAGTACAGATATTTTACAAAAATGTAGGGAGTAAAAGTAAAAAAGTTTCCAGAGAAATAAATACTCAAGTACAAATACCTTAAAAAATCTACTTAAGTACTGTACAGTAAAGGAAGTATTTCTAATGAATTACTTCCAGCACTGGTCTTGAATACTTTCATTTTAAATGTTTCTGTCGTGAAACTAAACTAACATCCCACATTGGATCAAAACATGTAATTTACTCCAATTTTTAAAAGCTTTTTTTTTTTTTAATCATATAATGCAGTTTGCACCATGATGCACCACAGAGTGCCACAGGAAATCATTTCTACCTGTGACCATCAAACGACTGCCTCTGAGTGTCAGTTAGTGACGTTGGACCATAACCATATTAATACCAATAATGTCCAATAATCTTGTAGTCATTTTCACTGTGTATATATTGTATATTTATTATATTTATATGTATATTTATTCCGATGATTCTTATATTGTATTGATTTTACTGATGAACATTTTATTGCCTTTATGACACTTTCATTTTAACACATTCATCTTGAGAAGGAGCCCTAGTAACGAAAAGGTATTTCCCCTTTGGATGAATTAAGTAATTCTGATTCTGATTCTGATTGAAGCAGATAAGTGTAATGACCCCCCCCCCAAAACAAACAAACAAACAAACAAACAAACAAACAAACAAAACAACAGCAACAATTGAAAGGGGAATTGAATTGAACCTTTCATTTTCTTAGTGGAGAAGACACCTGAAAAACTGCTTCCTAAGGACCAATGCTATATGTTACATATTCTGTTAATTACCGCTAAGAAAGCATATGACTGCATCTTAATTGGATGCAGTCATATACACTCACAAGAGCTGAATGGATACAAAAGGTTGAACAGATACATACAATGGAAAATATGACAGCTATTCTACCTTTGAAAAGACTGTTATTCATAAGAAGATGGCGATGATGACGAAGATGATGTTATTTTAGGACTGAAATTATGTTGATTACTTAAATTTAAGGGGAAAAAAGTGCTTTCATTTTGACCCTATATAAACAAGAGGAGTTTAAGAATAATTAATGATAAGGTGACACCTTACTTTCTGTTTTGTCTTGTTTTGTTTGTTTGTTTGTGTGTTTGTGTACACTGATGTGTCTTTGTTTCAAGCCCCTTGAGGGATGTTATGTATATTTGTACTGACTGTTTGTTTGTTTGTATTTCATGAAAGTCTGATAAAGCCAATAAAGTTAAAAAAACAAACAAACATTTTTCTCATGGTAGGTATTCTACAAAGCACCATTGACAAAAAACAAATGAGCTAATATAGTCACAAAAGCAAAGGTGGTGAATTCTCAATTAACCATTCAGGGACAACATGAAACAGTCTGTTAGCAACAATTGTATATTTTTTTACAGCAATAAAACAAAAACACTCTCCTATATGACTGACAATAATACGTTTTTTCTCCATGTGCCTGTTTTCCTGGACTCGATAATTACAAAACATGCCAAACAATGTAGTAACAGTTCTTTCCTCTCTTATTTCTTGCAATTATAATTGTTAGGTGTTTTCATCACACATTATAATCAAAGGCTGCTTTTATAATCTGACATCTTTAGAGGTGGTGGAAACATTTTGTTTTCAATCATCGTGTTACTAAATAAGTATTTAATATATCTGCATGTGATTTTCTCCCCATCTCCACCCTCTCTGACTCTTGAGGTTTTCACAAGGAGGTAAACTGAGCTGAGAGTGAGGAGATAAGAGAGATGCAGGATGAGCTGATGGCTGTGGAGAGAGGAATGGAGAGGAGAGGGGGGAGGATAAAGAGAGAGAGAGAGAGAGAGAGAGAGAGAGAGAGAGAGAGAGAGAGAGAGAGAGAGAGAGAGAGAGAGAGAGAGAGAGAGAGAGAGAGAGAGAGAGAGAGAGAGAGAGATATGAAGAGCCCCCTGGAAAAGAGAAAGGCTTAATGAGTACGTTGCCCCTGATTCGGGCACGAGCATGAGGCAGGAGATGACAGGGCTGTGTGTTGCCACGGGCGATGCAGCGTCGGCCTGTGTGAAGCAGAGGCATCCCTCTTCCTCCTCTTCCTCTTCTGTTTCGACCTCTCCATCTCTCAACACAGGGGGAACAGAACAGTAAAGGACAGTTATAATAAAGAGCGCAGCAGTAACCAAAAATCTGATGAATAAAAAGCACTGCTTTGAACAGTACAGGAGAACACTATGTTTGTTGTTCTTTTGGGTCAAGCTTTGGGTTTGTTGAAGTGACTAAAGGAAGGATATTTAAGTGATTCTCATGAAACTAAGAAAAAAAAAAGAGTGGCCCTGAGGTTTTAGTGGTTAAATATTAAATAAATCCTATAAATAGCATTATTTTACTGTAGAAGAACATGTGTTTTTCTTTCACACTAGGTCATTTTAAAACATTCTATTTTTATTTTCCACTTTTCATACAGTTTCGGAGCACATTCTCATTACCGAAACGTGGCCCGACCAAAATTTCTGGTCTTTGAATTTAGAGACAAGCTAACACTAAATAAATAAATCCAAGTACATTGTTAAATGTCAAATGTTGTTTTTTGGTTATTTTATTAATGAATATTCATAATATTTCAAGAAAAGATCATGTCCATGAGTATTTATTCTCATTAATGCAATATATTTGAAAACTGCATTGAAAACCTATAGGAATTTGAACATGAGCTGAAACTACCCACAATGCATCTGTACTAACAGAAGATCCAAGATGGCTACAAGGTGAGTCACCTTTATTTTATGCTCCTGTAAAATTTTACAATTTGTCTCATAACTACATGAACTCGACAAGAAGGTTCTCATTACTGAAATTATTCAGCATTTCACAATGAATTTTTTTAATTATTTGTTTGGTAATAGGGTATTATTTTTCAGAATGTCATAATAGCTAATGCTACAGTTAGCATTATTGTGCTGAGTCATCGCATCACTGCAATGCATTTTGTCATTACTGCAATACAGTAGTTTCTTGTTTCGTGAGAATCACCCATTTGTGTTTGTTGTTACTATAATCTACCATAGCCTCTGCACATGCCCAAAGCAGACTCTGAAATGAATGTACTTTATTTCTCTTCCCCCATGATGAGCAACTTAATGATCTTGTTTAGCACCATGTCTGCAGAAAAGTGTAAACATAAATGTAATGTGCATTATGAGAAATGTGAATATTCTACTCACATATTCTAATATTGATCTTCTCACGCATCTTTTATTTGAGTGTCAATGCATTAAAGTAATGTTTGAGAAATTCTCCATATATCAATGCCACGTTTAACTATAGTCTGTTATCACTTATTTCCTGAACACCGCAGTTATATAATTTTTTACATGATAATTCCATTGAATTTACAATGTTTTTCTTCATTTGTGAACTCATTATTCAACAATTAAGTGGTTAAAGGTCTTACAGTATGTTGCAGGGACAGAATGATTTTATTAGAGAAAATACAGTGGTGAGTTAATGATTTTTTTGACTATTTTTAGAGAAGAGAAAATAAAATGAAATAAAGCCGCTCCACTGACAGCAGTCTCTCTTCATTTGTCTTTCTCTTTCTACATATAAAGATGTTGTTGCCTTTCTGGTGCTTAAGTAACATGATGTTGTTTATGTTCAGATGATATGTTTGACTCTAACACATAGATGCATGTCAATAGTAGATTTCATGAACTGTTTCATTTACTTTCTACACAACAATACAGGCCTTTTCTGTGTATATTTTGTGTACTTCTATATTATTAACCAACTCCTTGAAAGGTAGGCGAGGGTATTGGTTTGTCTTTCTGTTTGTTTGTTTGTTTGTTTGTTTGTTTGTTTGTTTGTCATCAACTTTATGCAAAAATTACTTGACCAATTCCCATGATATTTTCAGGAAAGGTGTGAGATATTCCAGAATAGAATCCGTTAAAGGTTGGTGATTGTAGCTCAAAGGTAAAGGTAGAAAAAAAAGGGTTTTGATAACAACAACAACAGATATGGAAAATCAGATCAAATGTTTATGAGGAGCGTGTTTGTTGTGCCTGGCACCACTTGTTTTTGGTGTTTTTACTTTAACTATTAGCTTAATCTTGTTAGAAATTATGCCTTATTGTCCAATTATACTTCAGCCTCAGAGCCTCAGCTTAGGGGGTCACTGCCCCTAGTGCTCCGATCACTACTGGTACCACTGTTGCCTTCACACTCCACATTTTCTCTAACTCCTCTTTCAGCCCTTGGTATTTCTCAAGCTTCTCATGTTCTTTCTTTCTGATGTTGCTATCACTGGGGACTGCTACATCTATCACCACCACTGTCTTGTCATGTTTATCCACCACCACTATGTCAGGCTGATTGGCCATCACCATCTTGTCAGTCTGGATCTGGAAGTCCTACAGGATCTTGGCCTGTTTGTTCTCTGTCACCTTTGGGGGGTTCTCCCATCTTGACCCTGGGACCTCCAGTCCATACTCTTTACAGATGTTCCTGTACAGTATGCCCGCTACCTGGTTATGCCTCTCCATGTATGCCTTGCCTGCCAGCATCTTACACCCTGCTGTGATGTGCTGGACTGTTTCAGGGGCTTCTCTACACAGCCTACACCTGGGGTCCTGTCTGATGTGGTAGACCCCAGACTCTATTGCTCTGGTGTTCAGGGCTTGTTCTTGCGCAGCCATGAGTAGTGCCCCTGTGCTGTATGTATATAGCCTACTCCTTTTGAGCTATCATTATATAAACACTATAGCTTGTACTGTTACAAGATATGTAAACTGCTCAAATAAAACACACAAAAAAATACATACATACATATGTATATATATATATATATATATATATATATATATATATATATATATATATATATATATATATATATATATTGTATGTGAAGTGGCTTTAAGTTTTATTAGCTTATGTTGCCTGTTATTAAACCAAAGGAATTCTGACTTACAATTAGGCATCAGTCTAATCACATACTAATTACATATCTAATAGATTTCCAACAAATGGATATGCATTTGTTCTATTCAACCCTGCCCAACACTTGGAAGACATTTCCTGGAATATTAATAAGGGACCAGATGCATCCTTTCATTATGGACCCTTTCTTTTAGGGTGGCTGTGGCTCAGTTGGTAGAGTGGGTCGTCCAATGACTGAAGGGTCGGCGGTTCTGGCTGTCCACATGTTGAAGTGTCCTTGGGCAAGACACTGAACCCTAAATTAGGCTCCCAGTAGGCCTGGCAGAACCTTAGAAACCTACTGGTGTGAGTAAATAGGTGAATGTGAAGCTAATGTAAAGCACTTTGAGCATCATGAAGGTGGAAAAAAACGATATAAGTCCAGTCCATTCAATGTTAAATGTGAGGATCTTGAAGTGGACTTCCTTACCACTGTCCATGTTGGGCAGGATTTGATTACTTAAAATGAATATTTTACCAGTTCCTTTATGTATTTCAGATGTTCCCAATCTTGCTTCCTAGAAAAGTGATAAAAGAACTGAACAGTCGATTTAGTACTTTTATATGGACCAGGAACAGTCCCTACATGAGCTTAGTCTGATTCATGAAGCCTAAAGAAAAAGGCGGTCTGCCAGTTCCTGACATTAGAATGTACCAGCTGGCCTCATAGCATTATTGACTGGATTAAAAATGACAATGAATCTAAATGGCTGGACTTAGAGTCCTCACAGGTTCATTATCCCTAACATGGTCTTTTGTTTGAGTCTGAACAAAAAAAGATTAAAACTTCTGTTGGTGATACCATGATTATAAATTATAAATGTATAATATTAATATTATAAACCATATTATAAATAAAAATGCTAAAGCCTGGAGGGATATAAGGAAAATGGATGATATGGCACCATTACCTGCTTTTTGTTTGTTGTTGTTGTGGTTGTTTTTGTCTAAGGCAACACTGTTTGTTTATGCTGGTTTGTGTCTTTAGGCTGTTCATAATAACATGTTCTTTATGTGAAGGATGAAAAACTGTTTAAGTTTTTCTACATATGACATAACCTTCCATTCGTATCTCTTTGGCCTCTTCTTTTATATTTGTATTTACTATGTTTCTATAATTTTGTGTCTAAATGATAACCTCAATAAATATATATACTGTCCAAAAAAAAGCCACTGTATTTTAACTGTCTGTCTGTTCAGCACGTCAGCCAAATGATCAATGCACACTGGGATAGATGCCAGCCTCTGGTGCCATGGTTTGGGTTTTATTTTTAACTCTATTATAAACTGGAGAACTACATGCCAGCAGTCAGACAGGATAGAGAAAATAAATGGGTCAATCAAGCAAAAGTGAAAATTAAGATGAAAAATTATATTTGCATGCATCACTTATCAAGAAGGATCATTTTTAACTAAAGGTCTACATGTTATGTGCACAGTACATGACGACTACTAGGCTGCAACAAATGAATAAAAAGACCTGCAAAAAACTGCCTATGGCTTTGAGAAATTAAAATTATGAATGATTAAGTTTGTTAATTCATACATTGGTCATCAGGGTTCCTGCAGATCCTTGAAAAGTCTTAAAAGGCATTGAATTCATTGTTCTAAAAATAAGGCCTTAATTATCAGTAAAATGTCATAAATTTAATTTTCAAAAGTCTTAAAAATGTGGACACAGTAAGATTTATGTTAGTTTTAAATTTAAAACAAGTATTTGGTAACATTTTGGCTGTCTATATTACAAAAATAATTTAGGGTGAGTCAAAAATGAGGGCACATTATTCTGTGGGTGTAGTATTCCTTTAACTATACTGAGTTTTTTACACATGTGTGTTATGGTGTGTGTGTGTGTATGTGTGTATGTGTGTGTGTGTGTTCTATATTCAAAATGTCAAAGTTATACTTCTTGATGTAAATGGTTCATGAACGTAGCAGCAACTGGACCAAAATTTCATGTTCTATTTTGGTTTATTGTCGGCTTGGTGTTAAATTTAATTTCAAACTGCATTAAAAATGTCTTTAAAAGTCTTGAATTGAACTTGCCCTGAGCTGTAGGAACCCTGGCCATATTTAAAAAGACAATCTGTGTTACTGAGAAATGACATGATGGAGCCAGAGGTGTTGACCCATCTGATGTCTGAAGGTGAAACTATATGAATGAAAAAAAACCTCACCAGATTCTATCCTGAGATATTACCACTGATGTGTTTTAGCTGTTGACCTTGACCTTTGACCTTCATTGCTCAGAATCTAATGGGTTGTTTCTTGACCCATCATCTATCATTCCTGAAAGTTTCATCAAAAAAACTTTATGCATAATCCTGCTGACAGACAAACAGACTGATTTCATACCTCCTTGGTAGTTATGTATAAACACAAACACACACACTATTTTTTGACTATATCAACATTTTGGGTGATGCATACAGTGGTAAAGAGTCATCTACGTATTACCATATACTCATGTTAATAAAACAGAGACTTTTCAATATTTTATTCCAAAATTTTATTGAAAATATTATGTAAAATCTTTCATCCTACTTGATATACAATTTTGTGTCAAGTACCACATGTTTTAAATGTTTGCATTAAGCTTAAAAAAATCAATGTCCCTTTCAAGTCCATGTGTTATCGAGCAGTAATTTGACATTTTCACCAAAAACCTTTATCTCTCTAAAATTTGTTACACACATTGTTAAAGCGCATATAAATACCTAGTCAAATATGTATAATACATGCATATAAGAAAAGTGTCCATGTGTTACTGCTTGATCAGACCCTAAAAGTATCAGACAGTCACATAGGCTGATTACTATTAATTGTTTATTCAGCATCAACTCCATTTTCACATTTCATATGAATGATCTCATATGTTGACCTCAGTACATCTTTATCTGGTTAAATAAATACAATCAAATCAACAAACAGCCAAATAATAAATAATTTATTCCATAAACTGAGACCCTGGGTGAACAGAGTGACTTGATGACTACCTTTGTCATAGTTTGTTTGAGCTAATTAACAACAGGAAGTCCTAGCTCTGTTGAACTTAGTTTGTGATATAAGCCCAGTTTGAAGGAGTCTTATATCAAATATGTGCAATTTATATAAATACAACTTGTATATCTTTCCTAATTCAACAACACACAGATTATATCTGTATTTATATTATATATAAATGATGTAAATTAGGCCTGAATATACTGGTAATTAACTTAGGTACCTCTTAAAATAATCAGTTTTTAATCCTCTTATTAAAAATACCAGGATAGAAGGGCAACACCATATTCAGAAAATTATTCTTGAACATTGAAAAGTATTTGTTGTCTTTTAATGGATAATGATATTAACATTTGATGCCTCATGACATATAAACAGTAATGCCTCATGTTTACACAAACACTGAATATTTGCAGTGATGAGTGGAAGAGGTTGTCTCAGATGGTTTGACAGCTCTGTCATAGGTTACCTAACTAGGTTGATTTCAAAAGAATATTCTTGCATTTGCAGTGTAAATTAAGAACCAAATCCCTGCATATCCTCACCAATCTCTGCTACCCAGTGGAGGAAACTGAGGCCTACAGGAGCTTAGCGACAGTGAACACCAGCAGCTGATTGGCTGAGAAGGAGATGGAGGAGAGAGGTAAGGCTGATCTTAAAAGTTCAAGTGCACATTAAACTTTGCAAGTGCTTTGAGAAGGGATTTTAAGCATGGCTCTGTCTTCCATCTTCAGTTTCAGTGTTGGAGAAGGAGCTGTAATCTGATCCTGGGCCAGTTATAGCAGCAGCAGCAGCCTCTTTGTGCTGCAGCACATATCATCTAACATGAGATAAAGCACTGCTCTGTGTTTCAGCGAACGCCAAAAGGATGAAGTCATCTGAGGTGCATCTGTGCACTCGTGTCACTGTGTGAATATGTGTATTCAGCACTATGTCAGCTATTTGTATGTTTCAGCTTTATGGAGATTGTGTTCTCTGTGGATGAACCACGGCATCTCAGTTGTTCCCCATTGTCAACTTTTTATGTTTTCCTGCTTCCATTGACAATAGTGTGTGAGCATCGGTTGTCTAGCTGAATTAATTCCTCTGGGGCATCAACTCATGTTTGTAAATTTGCTCATGATTCAGTTGACCTTTGAGTACAAAGTTAAAGCAATGCAATGAAGTTTATGAATTTGTATTCAATGTGAAAAAGTCAAATTAGGTAAAAAAAATAATAAAAACAAGGACTGCAGTAACAAACAAGTAAAAATAAGTGACAAAAAACGTAAGCATTTGTAGTTAGGGAGTTCATTGGTATGTCCTAATGATGTGAGACAGGAGAATAATCCTGCTATGTTTACTGTTACCATATTTACCACCATCACACCCTTGAAATAAAAATGATGATAGCTGTAAATCTAACAGTGACAAGTGTGATCATTCACATGAAGAAAAATGTGCCATAGTTACGTTATGCAAGCACTTAGTAATCAGTAGTGCTCTCAATTTATTATACATTTTAATCAGATTAATCACATGGATTAACTTCAATTAATCACATGTTGTTTTGAACAAAAAAAAAATCCGATCTAATAAAAAATAATTCAACATTTATTTTTCATGAACAAAAGGGAAGAAAAAAAAAAAAAAAAAAAAAAAAAAATATATATATATATATATATATATATATATATATGTGTGTGTGTGTGTGCACTTAATGTTTTCTTTTTGCAAGCGAGTCAATGTGTTAGCCTCAGTGCTAGCAGAAGACCCTGACTAACACACATTTCCTGTGAATGCAGCACTTTAAACCTGCAGCATTTCGGTGTGTATGTTGTACTTCTTTTTTTTTTTAATACTCAAATATCGTGCTGTTTAATGTTTTCTTGGACATCATTCTGTGCAGAGCCATTTCCCTGCCATTAACCTGTGGCATTGAAAAAAACATTGCATTGGTATTGTACAATGTTTAATGGAAAGAGTCAGTCTATCTGTAAATTCCAATTCCAGTAATAATTTCTTCTTATACTGTGCAGGTTTATCAAGTGGTGGTAGAATAATGTTAGGTGATGAAGGACCCTTCATGTAAGTGTTAATGTCTCTGTAGTAAACTCCTCAAAGCCCTTTCATATACAATAAGATAGCTTAGACAACATTAGCAAATTAGCATGATATGAAGAATAAAGCAATTAAAACGCAACAAGGTTCTATGTGGAAAAAAACACTATATACTAATAATAAAACTAATAAATATAAACAGACTTACTGGTGGTTTGGTAGTCCTGGGCAAACTTGAATCCAGTTTGCTTGAGGGTTATGGCTGTAGCCATGAGGGGGAGCCTCTCTGTCTCCTGTCCTCAGAATGTTTCTCGTGCTATAAGCCCCGCCCACTCATGTCCAAACAGTGCCAGTAAGATGAAAATGAAAAAATAAAAATTGAGACTGAAAACCTGAGAAGCATGAAAGAAAAAAAAAACATTGTGAAAAAAAATCCAAAGATTGTCATTGTAAAATACATGCTAATACAAAAATACCCTCCCAAAATACTGTGCTTTTTCGATGTCTGTATTTTATCTTTCCATTCAACATTTTACAATGCCAATACCTGTTACAATTCCAATGCAACAGTTTCTACAATGTCAAGTTATTTTTTCTATGCCACAGGTTAATGGCAGCTAAATGGTTCCATATAGATGAGTTAAAGCCATTAAAATTCATAATCAGATTAATCATGATGATGGATTAATCTGCGTGAATTCATTAATTTTAACAGTCCTAGTAATCAAGTTAAAATCCAAGATAGAAGAATATTGAATATAATGCAACTATTGCACATTGATTTATTACTTGGATCAAAGTGAAATGGTTTGACTTTAGTTAAAGGCCTTAACACCTGATACCACCTGCCACAGAAGGAAAAGGGAAAAGTTCTGATCTGATCTGAACATCACGGTGGAGGTGACCTGGTCCCTGTGGGATTAAGAAGTAATGAAAACAAGTTTAATTCCATTTCTATGTTATATTCCTCTTTTCAATCACATTCTCTACATAAACATATATGAAAAGAAGTGATTTTTATTTATTGTAAAAGCCAAATTCATAGTCTCCTCTTGCTACACTTGTTTTTTCGAACTAGATCTGTGTTCAGCTTCACCCAAAGTCAAACGAGATTAAAATCCTGCCTATTACATCTCTAAGGTCAAAGGCTACAATAACATATGGATTGAGGAGGACGATGCTCTGGCTCATCATAAGTCTTTTCCATGTGTGCAGATTGGCTAGACATGCATGACTGACCACAAAGCCCTTTACCCTTCCATGCAGTGTCTCATTCAGACCTCAGGGCCAAAACGTGTGTGGGTTTAAATACTACACAGGGTGCAGTGTATACTATATGGACATATGTTTACTGTGTGCATCCACAAACAACGGAGGTTATGAATGAATAAACATCTTCGTCATTCAGAAGAGGTTTCTACACAACTGGCATATTTTCAGGCTAAATTTAGTTTTTAAGAATTCATCAGCATGTAGTCGACATTTGGACAGAGCAGCCGTGCAGATAGTCAGCCAGCTGTCGGACAGTTACAGTGACAAAATGAGAGTGTAACTACAAATATAGATCAGTCACTCAGAGTACCCTTCACCCTGCCTGAAGTGTTCCACACAAGGTCATGTATGCCCCCCACCACCACCCCTACCCCAACACAAATTGTCAAATTTGATCTTTTTTTTACTCCGATTGAATTTTCCTAAATGGGTCATATACAGTTTTGGAATTATGTGTTGACACCTGTACATCACAGCCATATGTGACATATGGAAATGTAGTTCTGATGCTGTAGTTTCTCATTTTGTATTCCCTTCATATATATTTTTATCCCGTGGGGATTGGTTAAAAAAAAAAAAAAGATGGGGAGGGGGTGGCATGGGTGGTGCTGGTTGCAAGAGAAATCAACCCATTTCTGTACAGTGTCTATGTAATGTTTCAGTCAGCTGATAACAGTGGTCTGCATTTTTTTAATGTTTTTTATTCTTTTTTTTTTTTTTACAAAGTATCTTCTTCAGACATTAAATGTGGTGAATCTTACATATTTTAATAAGGTGAATCATAAAACATATGACTTTAGTCTTGGTTAGTTCATGTTTTTAATATATATGATGGTGTGTTATTCCACATATATGGTGGTTTATATACATGTATACAATGGATTAGTAAATATTCCACTAGAAAGAACCTGTAAAGTGAATGGATCATAATGTGCAGACAGTGTTTTGAAGTAGATCTGGTAGATCTGAGACCAATATTCCTTTGGACTAAAACCTATTCTCTTGTTAATTAGAAGAATTTACCATTTTGACCCCAGACTTATCTTGGAAACTTGATCTAACAAGCATTTAAGACTTGAGTTTTCTTTATCAGTAATATACATATGGGAACATTTGATTCATTTAATTTATTATTATTTTATTTTATTATTAGATAGCTACTTAGTTCAATTTTTTTATTTTTAACACATAAAATCATCACATGACAAAGAACCATACAACATGGTCAAACCAAATTTCTGACACTCAAGAAATGAAGTATAACTCATATAACCCCACCCCCTTTTGACAAAAATAGAATGAAATGAATTCCACTTCCTTTGCTCTGTTAGTAATAAAACATTCTTTTCTGTATAATTTGAACACAAATCATCCATACAAATCATTCACAGTGTTTATGAAGTAGATCCGGTAGATCCTAGACCAATATTCCTTTGGACTAAAACCTATTCTCTTGTTAATTCGAAGAATTTACCAATTTGACCCCAGACTTATGTTGGAAACTTGAGCCAACCAGCATTTAAGACGAGAGTTTTCTTTATCAGTGACACACATGTGGGAATATTTCATTAGTTTTAATCTGGAACCATTTTACTTAGACCAGTGGAATGGTTATCATACTCCTTCAACTCTAATATTTGACTGAAATCCTCCTGTATTTTAGTGTTTATTGAATTCTTAATGCATACCAAAATAGTTGAAAACTTGTATCTTAGGTGGCAATCTCACAAACTGACTTCTTTATCACAACACAGTAGCTCAAACAGTCACATAATATACTAATTAAATAGTCGAGGCATTTCCCTCATATTCCACTCTATTGAAGTCCTCATGTAAAACAAAGACACTAAATGGAGGTGTAATGCACTGACCAGGACTAACTTTGCTCACTGTTCCTTTTAAAGGACATTTGTCATCTGTGTCATGTTTATTCTGAAGTCCTGAAGTAAAATGGTGTGTATTCCACAAATGACGCCTTGTCAACCCAGCAAACATGGTCCAAAGACTTATTTTTTTATTTAGAATTTTAAAAAGACGTTTTAGATCTGGTTACAGGACACAGAAATCTGCAACCAGGGGTGACTCTGTAATCCTCTAGTTAGATCACATCCTTAGCCGATGCACTTTCATTTCACTGGTCTTGCAAACAGGAAGTAAACATGTTCACACTAAAATAAATACAGTTAAAAACAACTTCAGTACGTGTTGAAATGAGTCACAGGAAACTGCATGAGTACTACGTACTCACTTTTTTTTTTCTTTCATTTTTGTTAACATTATTATGTTTAAGTACCTCTTATTCCCTGTGTGTTTTTCAGGTGTGGAAGTGCCACTTTGCCCCCCCATGAACCAGCACTTGTTTCTACTGTTCACCATGGTTACAGAATTTCAATGTGAACTGATTTAAACTACAATGTGGTTTCAGTTTTAATGTAATCTTTAACTTTAGCCCACAATTGTCAGTGCACCAAACAGAACCTGAAATTATATAATTAAGTGGTTTTAATTAAATACAGCTTGGACGTTGTAGGTTTCATTACAACATGCAGTATTTGTGTCCACATGTCTGTAGCTTTAACTTTCATTTCATTTCAGTTGTCATTTATTTTCAGCAAGTGAATGAGCAACACAACAACATACAACAATGTTTGATAATACAAAGACTGTCAACAGAATACATGCAAGCCCAAGACATCAAATGAGTTTGTCCATGATCAAAAAGGAGTGAGAAGAAGAAAAACACATTTAATCCTGCCCCTAGTTCTCATCGGCACCAACTTCAAAACAGAACAAACAAATAGACCTACGGAGATTATATAAAGTGATTCAATAGTATTTGCATTGTACTTAAAAAGAAAAAAAGAAGTGAGATGAAGAATTGTTTTTGAAGAACTGGAACTGTCTATGGTGCTGAATTGCAATATCTGAGAGGTTTTAACAATGATGGTTATTTTACACTGGTGCCCATAAAGTTGAATAAAATATGATCCTTCACACGCAGAGACTGACAGTGTGGTTTATTTTTGAAGGATAAAGTGTAACTGGGACTAAGTATGTAATTGTTACACCTGACCTAAGGTGATTATTGATCTGTATAAATGGGAACTAAAAATAAAATAAAATGGTTTAAATGTTATGGGTAATACTGAACATTATACCTCTCAAGAGCTAATGAGAATGTACTGTAACCCAAAACAACTTCTTAAACGTCAGATTATAAATTATGTGAAAATAAATACAGGGAAATCAATTTTAATCTACAATATGTCAAAGTATTTCATTGTGTGGTAAATCCAGGGTTCATTACATTGCAGAATAATGCACTAAACTTAATCTTTATTTCTCTTTGTACAATAGATATCCATAGCCCCCCCCCCAAAAAAAAAATCATATATATATATATATATATATATATATATATATATATATATATATTGCCACATGATAAAACTGATTCACATATTGATATCCAGTCCTTTTCTCTTAGTTGTTTACAAACATTAATAATAATAATAATAATAATAATAATAATAATAATATAGTTATGGTATGGTTATGGTAAGCAGTTCATGTGAACTGCTTTTAACATCTCAAAGAACAAAATCTGAGAGACAAAGACTGGAAGAGTCACTGGACAGTTTTGTTTTAAATTACTACTATTTCCATTTGCAATGTTTGACTAAACTTTATAATAACTGATAAATACATCACATACAGAAGAAGAAATCTTGACAGTTTATTTTTTCGTAGTCTTTCTTTCAGATGAAAGTCTTCTACCTGCCTTATGTTCAACTATCTAATCTGACCTGTTAAATGAGATGACGTCTACTCTCCTGTGTCGAGTCTCAAAATCCCAGATAAGGTTAAATTAAACCTTAAACCAATTCCTCATCTGACAAACCAACTAAATCCTATTCTTGTTATCTCAGTTTTCAGCAGGTCTAAGACTTTAAAGAGGTCGTATTTAAACACCGTGGACTCTGAGCTTTAGTCTACACATGTTGTAGCATTTAAAATTTTTATGAGTAACAGTGCATTTTTAAATTGGTTCTGACCCTCTAAGTTGTCTTTTTAATTTACAATTCATAAACCAATAAAGATCCAGTGTGACATTTGTGGCAGTTCCCATGGTTTATCACAATTTATTGTATATTGTGTTTTTTCCCCCCAGTGACAATCTGGTATTTTCCAATATGTCATTTACTAATTATGAAAGAGTAAAGAAAGTATAATAGAGGAAACTGAAGTAATACTGACTTTTTTAATAAAGTCTATTATTAAATGAACATAAAGCAAATGTGTCCATTCACTGTCATTGATGTGAGATTGATGTGGTGAATAAATGTTATAGAAGGTGATGATTTTTTTCATTGTAACTCATCAGGGCCTCTGAACAATGAAATAGATTATATCTGATGACCATGAAGAGATGATAAAATACATTTCACACCTATTTATCTAAATGGATAGAATTAGTTCAACAGGTTTTAACAGCTCATATCAGATGACGGATTTGGTAGATGGTGGATGTTTAGGGTTAAACAAATTATTTATATATAATTATACTATTACTTCTTAGTACTAGGACTGTTTTGCAAGTACTTCTGTTATTTCTATCTTACTTTGAGCTAAAGGACAATTCCTTTAGCAGCTTAATCTCATTCATCATGTCATGTTTGATTTTCTGTCAAAAACTATTTCACAAGTAATAAGCGTGAAATAATAAATAAATCCCAAAAGCTATTTGAGAGAGTTGTCAACCGTTTTGAAAATGTTAATATTTCAGAGAAGTATATTTTAACCCTTTGATGCATATTGTCAGGAGCCGGGGTGAGGTGAAGGAGGACTCCATTGCACAGTACTGAAGGGAAAAATTATTTAATAACAAAACTAAGAAACATAAAGACAAGAAAGAG
This sequence comes from Siphamia tubifer, assembly GCA_020466265.1. Classification (NCBI taxonomy): domain Eukaryota; kingdom Metazoa; phylum Chordata; class Actinopteri; order Kurtiformes; family Apogonidae; genus Siphamia; species Siphamia tubifer. The sequence continues at coordinate 27,129,964 of CM035794.1, read as the reverse complement.
TCAAAACCTGGGAACAAACGGCCAGAGTCCGTGGTGATGATGATGAATGTCCGGGTTATGGTGATTGAGAAGGTGGAAAAGCTGTCCAGGTTATGGAGGTGACATTACTGAATGGTCCCACACTGGCAACTGCAAGCCTTACTGCTTTTATAGCCACAGATGAGGAACGGCTTGCAGCTGCGCAGTGCGGGACCAGGTGAGTGTGGATGAGCACTGGGGGTAAGGTCACCGGAGCAGAGGTCATGACATATATACTGATCACAACATTGGGCAGTTATTCCACAGCTGTTCTATTAAATATTCATGGGTTTGTAGATTGTGCATCATCCATTACACTGACATTCAGACCATTACTGTAACTTTGATTTTCTTGATTATCAAAATGTATCTATTTTTTGGCATGAAGTAGTAACTAAAGTAATAACTCGTTTTATAGTTTGTCAAAATGGGAGAAAACATGAGATTAATTAACTTTCTGATGTTGGGTTTTAAATAATAGGTTAACATATATACACATATTTCAATCACATTGTGTTTTTCAGCCTAAAGAAGAATTGAAAAAACGCCAGGAAAGAGAAAAAAATAAATAAAATAAAATAAAATAAATAAATAAATAAATAATAATAATAATAATAATAATAATAATAATAATAATAATAATAATAATAATAATAATAATAATAATAATAATAATAATAATAACAATAATAATAATAATAATAATAATAATAATAATAATAATTATTATTATTATTATTATTATTATTATTATTATTATTATTATTATTATTATTATTATTATTATTATTTCAGAATATAAATTGTATAGGTTTAAAATACAGGGTGCTTTTTGGATTAGAATGTGAAAAGTTGTCAGGGGAAATTAAACATATGTGACTTAAGTTGGTTTTTATCTTGAATAAAATAAATAATAAATAATATATCAATACAGTTTCACATAGGACTGAAAAAAACGGTATTGGTTTTCCCCCTGTTACCATGGTAACACCGGAATATTTACACCAACGTGAATGCCCAACTGTCGCAAACTGCTCAGCGGCAAATGATGGGAACCCAGTGGAGTGTCTTCCTACTCCTGTGCTGCAGATTCCTCCAGTTCATCCTCAAAGTGATGAGGCAGGAGAAGTTCATTTCTGATCAGTGTTTGGGATGCATTGAAGAACACGGTTACGTAACACGATGCAGTGAATCGACTCTGCAACTGTGTGTGAGGATATATTTTCTGTCAGCGCTGGGATCATGTATTTATCCCCCTAGAACATTTGTATTTCATTGCGTTGATTAAAATCTCATCATGTTGCAGATGAGTGTTGATATGCTGTTGTTTTTATTGTTTGGTTCCGGAGGTGGTTTGCAGATGCACACGTACTGTAGTGCCAACTGTGTTTTACAGTCTGTCTGCATTGCGTCGAAACCCCCCCTTCCCTCTCTCTCTCTCTCTCTCTCTCTCTCTCTCTCTCTCTCTCTCTCTCTCTCTCTCCCTTACTCTCACTTACTCACTCACTCACCCTCTCTCAAACCCCTCCCTCCCTCCTTCTCTCACTCACTACTTCTTTTTCTCCCTGCACATAAAATCCTGCAATATGCTTCCAAATTACCCGAGACGGATCCTCTCTCTCTCTGTCCTTTATAGTGCAGGATCCTAATACCGTTTTTTTTTGTATTATCTCTTCCTGGAGGGGCCTCCGCATTTTTATTTATTTATTTATTCATGGTTTTTTTTTTTTTTGATCCCCTGCAGTGGAATAACAGAAGAGAGCCGCTGTTTGTGTTTCTGCTGATGCTGCAGTGTCCAGTCCTCCCACTTCTTTCCATCAGACTGGGAGCTTTGCATTTCTACTTTATTTTCACCAGCCTCTGACCTGATCCTCCAGGATTTTACAGCATGATTTTAACAAATTGTCCATCAAGATTTTTGCTGCTGAGCTGCGGTTCAGAGTCGTCTGAAGCCTCCTCCTCTTCCTCCTCCTCTTCTTCTTCTTCTTCTTTTTCTTCTTCCTCCGACGGGCTGCTCCGATCGACGGTGAAAACCTACACCAAGAGGATACGGATGTTGACCAAGACAACATAGTCTATTAATATTTCAGAGATACTGTAAAACGATATCAGTATTAAAGCCAAGTTGTGGTGGGCGGCCGGGAAAAGGTGCGCACAGTGAGGACATTCCTGCCATCTGCTGCTCTGAAACTCATGACAGGTAATTAGCAATTCAATCTTTAACCAAATAGTCTTCTGTATTTAATTAGTATTTTATCAGTATGAATGTGTAAAATGTTGATGTGATTAGAGGATAGTTTATGTCTGAGAGGAGACGGTCCAGATGTGCGCAGAGAAGGAACGCAGCGGGACTGCAAACTTGAATACTGATGTATGCGGTAAAAAAAAAAAAATACAGCAAATGCAGCACAGGATACTGTACTGTACTGCATGATGGCTTTTTCTTTCTTTTTTTTCTCTCTCCCAGACTCATACTGACAGTCACATAGCAGTTAAAACAGGTGGAAATGACTATGTTGGATGTTTGTAAGATGTAGTGTTTGCCTTTTTCCAGGTGACACATGAAGCATCGCTGAGAAAATATGTTCAGCTCAAGGATGATGATGATGATGATGATGATGATGATGATGTTAATGATGATGGACAGGGAGGCTCTGCACAGCTCCTGGCCTCAGTAGGAGCCTCTTCACTCTGATCTACTACCTCCACCTCACACCACTTCCTCTTCCTGTCCTCCACCCACCAGGAAGGATGACTGTGGTGTCCACAGAAAACATGGATGAGACCTCCACTCTGCCGGGGCATCCGCAGGACCCCTACCCGCCCGACGACGACCACGACGACCACGACTGCTGTGAGCGAGTGGTCATTAATATTTCAGGTCTCCGCTTTGAGACCCAGTTGAAGACCCTTGCTCAGTTCCCTGACACCCTTTTGGGGAATCCCAAGAAGAGGATGCGCTACTTTGACCCCTTACGAAATGAGTATTTCTTTGACAGAAATCGACCCAGTTTTGACGCCATCTTGTATTATTACCAGTCTGGGGGCCGGTTGAGGAGACCAGTCAATGTGCCACTGGATATGTTCTCAGAAGAGATAAAGTTTTACGAATTGGGTGCAGAGGCGATGGAGAAATTCAGAGAAGATGAGGGGTTTATTCGAGAGGAGGAGCGCCCCCTACCAGAGAAGGAGTTCCAGCGGCAAATCTGGCTCCTGTTTGAACATCCAGAGAGCTCGGGACCTGCTCGGGGGATCGCCATTGTCTCAGTGATGGTTATTCTTATTTCAATAGTCATATTTTGTTTGGAAACCCTACCCGAGCTGAAGGAGGATCCCAATGACCGGATGCAGATTGTGGGGAACAGCACTGTATTTTATAAACCAAATGTTCTCACTGACCCTTTCTTTATCGTGGAGACACTTTGCATAATATGGTTTTCCTTTGAGTTGATAGTTCGCTTTTTCGCCTGTCCCAGTAAAGCAGCATTCTTTAAAAACATGATGAACTCTATTGATATTGTGGCTATAATCCCTTATTTCATCACACTTGGAACTGAGCTGGCTGATGACCAAGAAAACAGGGAGGGGAAGGGTGGAGGTGAACAGGCCACATCTTTGGCCATTCTCAGGGTAATCCGTCTGGTGAGGGTGTTCAGGATCTTTAAACTATCCCGACACTCCAAGGGGCTCCAGATTTTGGGGCAAACTCTAAAGGCAAGCATGCGGGAGCTGGGCTTGCTCATTTTCTTCCTCTTCATTGGTGTGATTTTGTTCTCCAGCGCTGTCTACTTTGCTGAGGCTGAGGAGAAAGAGTCATTCTTCACTAGCATCCCGGATGCGTTCTGGTGGGCTGTGGTGTCTATGACAACTGTCGGCTATGGGGACATGTACCCCGTGACCATCGGAGGAAAGATCGTAGGCTCATTGTGCGCTATTGCTGGAGTACTGACCATCGCACTGCCAGTGCCCGTCATCGTCTCCAACTTTAACTATTTCTACCATCGGGAGACGGAGGGTGAGGAGCAGGCCCAGCTGCTCAATGTCAGCAACCAGAACTTGGCATCAGAGACCAACTCCAGCCGCCGCAGCTCCTCGGTTGTCAGCAAGTCAGAATACATGGAGATAGACGAGGACATGAACAACAGCATCGATAATTTTAGGGAAGCAAACCTTAGAACTGCCAACTGCACAGCTCCCAGCCAGAACTGTGTGAATAAGGGGAAGCTGCTCACCGATGTGTGAGGCAGCGCCCATGCACCAGTGTAAATATTGTAGAAATACTTGGACGCTTTATCTTCATTGGTGCATTTTTTTTTTTTTTTTTCATTGACTCATCCAAAACGAAGACTTCATATCATATATGACAAACTGCTCAGACTAGAGGCTCAGTTAATGAACATACATTTGACAAAGATGTCACCAGGTATCCGGGGAACATTTTTGATAAATTATTCTCTCAATTTTGGAATTTCCAGCTAAAAATTAACTGTTCTATTGAAAATATATAACAAAGGGTGTTAGTATGTAGGTTAAAACATCTGAGTGAAACACTGTCCTCTGTGGATATGGAGCAGCTTTGCACAAAATATAGTGTCGTCATAATGACATTACAGGGTTAGAGACTACAGAGCTGTGACAAACAGTACCAGACTGCATTAACTGAACAGGATCCATTGGACCCAAGAGTAATTAGAATATATCAAGCAGTTTTGCATAGATAAAATGTTACTTAGTGAAAATGCTTGAGTATATCTTTGATAGTAATACCAGTCCCATTCCCAGTGTGGTGTGTTTAATACAGCTCAAGCTTAGTTTTGTCCAAAGGTATTGCACTAGTCAAATTCCATAAGACTCTAAAGCTTGTTTTGCTGCAAAAACATAGATGATACTGATCCACTTCATTAAAACATGATAGTGTGTAATTTTTCATGTACATTTCAATAAATGTAAGGGAACTTGGGCCACAAAAAAAAAAGTTTAAAAATCTTCATTCAAGGCAGAAAATGACATCAAATAAGATTGTTTTGTGACTTAAGGATATTAAAAGAAGTTCTCAACAAAAAAAATTACAAAGATTTACATTTGAGATGTGTACATGAAACAAAACCAATACGAAACTTGATGAGAAGAAAATGACAAAGTTGACGGTAATTTATGAAAAAGTCCCCTCGATACTCAGCAGGTTGAGTTCCAGGATACAAAGTGCAACCTGAACAAACCCAAGTGAGATTTAAAGAACACATCAATGGACAACTGATGGATTTATTGGGATTTGAACAGTATTTTGGAACAAGTTTTTACATGGCACATCAAGGGAAGTTTTTGAAAAACTCAAGACATATTCGTTTTTCAGGCACCTTATCAGATAATGACAGGAAGTGTGCCGGGCCTTGTGGAAGATTATCGGCACTGCTGCTGCTGCTAAAGGTCGGCTGGAGGTTCCCTGTATGATGCAATGCAAAGCTCCTTTATATACAGCTTGGAATACGCATGTGGAGACTCTCTTCTCTCTTATATTGGCATGCATAAGGCATTACCTCATTTTAATTTTTTTCTTCTTCAACCCTCATCATCCCTTCCTGGATCGCTGTTTTTTTCTTAAATTTGTTTTCACCAAAAGTGCACTGGCTATTTATTGTTTAATTTATTTAACAGCATTTAAGTGTTGAATGTTAAAGTACTAAGGGAACAGGAACACTTCTTTTCGAAGATCATGGCATGTCAAAATAGCATTATGGCCTAATTAGCTATGGTATAGCTATGTATACTCAATGCATGACGTCAGTATTAAATTGCTTGCAGTTCTGGAGGGACCTCAGGAGCTGGGAGATGGTGATTCTCCTCATTGTCAAGCTAACGACAGGATACGGTGCATGACGGAGCAAACTGCCAGAGGGGACAAATCTACAAAAAAAAGAAAAATAACACAAAAAAAAAATAAGGAAAAAAAGCAGAAGAGACATATCTGATGATCTCTCTCTCTATCTCTCTTTCTCTCTCTCTCTCTTTTTTTAAAAGACATTTCATAAATGACATCCTCCTTTTTCATTTATTTAAAACTTTGATGATGGAGTGCATGGGATCATTTTATGTGAATTGTGACCCCATTTTTTTATTTGACTTTTAAACAGTTTCAAGAAGGATAGCAGTAATATTGAACAAATTTCATAGATATATCTAAAATTAGTTTCTAGTGCCTTGAACCCCTTCTCATTTAGAATTGACTAAAGTGCCTCCCATTACAACAAACGACAGAGCTTACCATGTGCAGCTTATCTTTTCCTGCCATGAAGATGCACTATTCCCTGCACATCAAGAAGAAAAAAAAGGGTTATAGACTTCCATGTTTAACTAAAGATAAGAATATATTCCATATTAATAACGCCTTCTTAATCTGTCAATTGTCCTGGATGATGACACAGGGCTGCAATGCACATTTAGCAGGATACATGTTGATTTGATTTCTTTTTTTGCACTGTTTCTGTCATACATCTGCAGGTAAATCAGTTCAACATCATCGTTAAAAAAATGATTCTGGTATTTTTCAAGAGGGTCATGGTGACAATAGGGCACTGAAAATATCACAGGTCACTTTTCAAAAGCTGCACAAATATATACAACTTAAACTTTTCATTCTTTTGTTTGCAAATTGAAACAAAAAGTGCAAAGAAATATTCAAATATTCTGGTTCTAAATGGTTTTAATCACAGTGCAACAGTACAGATAACACTGGGGAATACAATTTTTGTTGAGTTAAGTCTGACGGCTGATTTTCACATATTTTTAGGTGTGGAATCCAAAAGTGATCTCAGTTTTTCTGGATCACATAAAATTTTTGAACTATAGGATCCCTGTTTTCTTAAAACATATGAAAAATACTGTACTTAACAGGTATGTGCTTGTTTCATAAGGATTTCACAATGTTAACATACAATGAAATATGAAAGAAACAGACATGACTGCAATGTTTATTTAACACTAGTATGTTTTTACAAAGGATGTGTCTACTGTAAATGAACTGACCTATTGGGAGCTGTACACACCTCCCACCGCACTGTCTCCATGGTAACTGCACTAACAAGTTTCTGCGTAGCTGTAGATGAGTCCAATCATAATCAGCTGGAAATTCTGACTCCAGCTAATCAGTAGAATTGTGCTTATCTGGAGGGTAAGCTGTGGAGAAAAAACTTGAGATGCTGCAAATAAACTAACAAAAAAAAAAAACTACTGCTATTTTGGAAAAAGGATAACAACTTTAGTTTTAGTCAGCATAAAAATCTAATTCAATAGAATTTTTATTTTCAAATTATTCCCCAGTGTAATTAACATGACATATTATACTTTTGCCATTATAATTGTTCTTTTATATATATATATATAGTTTAAAGCTAAATTTTAAACAAGAATCCATATATTTTAGAATGTCTGTGGTTTAGGTATTATTGGTGATGCTTCATCTCAAATATGGAGCTATTGGGTTTTTCAAACAGTGTTAATATATTACACAGAGCTTCAGATTTGTTACAGTAACACTTCTGAAAACACTAATATTTGTGAACACATTTGGACTTTCCAAATTAGTCATTAACAAACATACTCTTTGCAGCAAATATTTCTTGTTAGCATAATCCAATTATCATAATAACCATCATAAGACCCATGTTGTAAAACACCAGGATTTGTTTCTAAGAGGAAACTAGTACAAAATCAAATACTCATCTGTAATGCTCATTATTTTCATTGTTGTCTTAAATTAGAAATAGATCAGAAATATACACCTGCAGCAAACATTTGATGTAATGCCTGGCAGCCATATGTCCTTTATATAAAGATGTGTACTCTTTAGTCTCTGTGTGCACTACCTGCATAAAACATAAATACCTTAAACCTTGTGAAAACATCCAGACCAAGATTGTTCAGTGCTCACTGTCTCTCAGCCACAACCCACTGGTTCCTGAAGATATTCTTAAAAACAACAGTGGTGCAGTAGTCCACATTTGGTGCTCTAGTGAATATTTTCACACTCAAGATGTTGCATATGGGATTGAGTGCAAACAAACTACAGTCTGTGTGTTCATAGTAGTGAAGGAAGATGCAACTGTGGCGCTATATATATATATATATATATATATATATATATATATATATATATATATATATATATATATATATATATATATATATATATATATATATATGTATACAGCTGAACAGTGTCCTCTGGTACAGACTACACTCCCTGAGCACTTTAGTTCTACACCTACTGATGCTTAAAAACTGAAAATGATGAGCCTTATATGTCCATCATTTCTATTGTTGGTCTGCCTTTTTTCTTGCTGCCAGTGTACCTGCTGGACCATCATCAGACTGTACATGTACATGTTTTAAAGTATAGCGTTGGCTTCAGTGACATGCTTCTCAGAGTGTGAAGAAAATTAGCTGAGTGATCAGTTGTTGACATGGCTGTAGAAGCAGCGATGCGTCTGACCACAGTGGATGCAGCATGAGCATTTCAGTTGCCAAAGGCATTAGTCACTCTGTAAACCAGCAAAATGGCGCGGCTGTTTTGCTTTTAGGAGGGAGCACATGGCTGTGGGAGAGAAATACTATGTTTGCTGCGTTGTGGACAAGGTGGTGAAAATGAGTAATTAATGACTCACAATGAGTCACTCTAGCCTTAGAATTCTTCAAATTATAACATTGATTAGCTTAGGTTTTATTCTACTAAGCAAAATAAGTGTTTAGGTTACAGTCACACTGACCACTGATCATTCAGTTAGTGTTGCATGTGTAATATCAAAAACAGCAGCATATTCTGACAATGAAAAGGCCAAAATAATCATGGTCAATTACAGCATTAGTCCTGCCAAATGTGACAGTTGTGGTTGATCTGAGGCACCTTAATGACATACATCCTTAATGCAGTATACTAAGTGACAATAATGGCTGATTCCTGAACAGAAGAAGATTATTCTGTCATTCTGCATTTGACTGAATTTGTCCTTTTAAACATTTGACAGGGACATTCCTCTTTCTTACCCTTTATCAAATCTTTTGGGCCACAGCAGACAGCAAAGCAAGATCTCATTTGAGTCATTTTTTGTGTTTTTTTTTTTTATTATTATTATTCCTTTCATTTTGGTTACAAAAAACCCCACCCATACTCATCTAATGAATCTACAGTATTTCTTGAGCCATTGTGATGGAGTGAATCTCATCAGTGTTGCTTTGTGTCTCTCCGTTAACTGCAAAGTGGCTTTAAAAGCTCTACACACCCACCCACATGTGTGATTTCACTTATTTACCTGTGGAGACCTTTTTTCAGGATTGTGTGGGTGCTTACACAGACAATGACAACTTACACTTCTATCATTCCTATACTGAATTTAATGAAGCTGTGAAACCCTCAGCATATTTCTGCCAATAAACTATTAATTATCCAGAAAGACTATTTAATCAAAAGCAACCTTATATTTCCATCATCTGTGCACAAAACATAGATGTTTATCTTATGTTAGCAGATAAGTCTTCTTAGATTTTCATTTGTTTATAACAAATAAAATATTGCTAAACAAAAGAGCACTGTGTGCTGAAATTCACATCATGTTTTTGTCATAATAACATGTAAGCACAAAAAGCTGTTTTTTGCATGAAGAACATGTGATAGTTACTGAAATTGTAAAAGCTAAACACTGTATGTTCTAGATTATAATTTGGGGAAATAATATTTTATGTGCACAGGTGTCTTGTTAACACTTAATGTGACTCTTGACTCTTAATGTGCAATAATACATTAATATTAATAAAACCTGTACATTGTCAACTGCAAAAAAAAAGGTACAGGAAATGTTCTGTGTACTAAAGATTACACTTTTTTTTTTTTTAGCAAAAACTAAATTATAAAAAAAGCAAAAAAATCAACAACAAAAAAAAAGCCAAAAAAAACAACACAAAACAAATAAATCTAGATTATAATGTATCTCCTGTGTCAAGACTTGAAGAACTTGAAGAACTGGAAAAGTACAATATTTGTGAGCACATTTCTTGTAAGTACTTACTACTTTTGCAGAATAATTTACTGTATTAATTTAATGTATGAACTCAATAAAGTAACAAGATGAACAAGACACATGCATGTAGGTTTATAATCTGTGTGGAAAGGACATTTTAACTGAACTAATCCAAGCACACAAAGCTTTATTTATTAATTAAGACAATAGCGATCTATGAACACGAAGTCGTCAGTTGTCTAACATTTTAGATAAGATAAGTCTAATCTTAAACTCACAAATAAGACTGTCTTGTTAACAAGTGTATTTGTCTTCATAACCTATAATGTAAGATTTAAGATATTTCAGATGAGTGTCTTGTCCACAAAAAATATGAACCATGTGCAAACAAGATGAACTAACACATGGTAAACTGTGCACAATCACCATGAACTGCTTCTTGTAACATCAAACTAACAGCCTTTACATTGCTGCCGTCATTTCCTCCAGCCATGTTTCCTTAACAAAGTTTGATATCTCACTTTTGTTGTTACTGTGTAGTGCCTGTGTCATCATCTGTTAGCTTAAGGTCTGTTTCAGAAACTGCTGTTAACATGAAGGAAAATATCCCTTTAATCAACAGTAACATGGGAAATCAATAAATGCTATGAAAGGTGCTACATGTTAAACATGCAATAGGTTTTAGGGAGCAAATTTACACAAAAAAGTCAACTTTTGAAAAGATCTGATCACAGAAAGGTTTTTATATTTTCTTGTCAGATATTGGAAATTAGTGATGATCTTTCAGTGATGAGAACAACATCAGGATAGTTGGTTGTCTTGTAGTTTTAAGTTCTGTTTTTCATATTTGTTGTGTTTACTGTTGGCCAAAGTTTAACACATATACCACTGAAGGGACCAAATGAAGTTTTGTAGTTGTTTCATATCATCAGAGCAGCTTATCAACAGGAGAATACACAAAAGAAACCTTTTCTAGGCAGAATTTTAATCATTTTAAAGCATGTTCTTATTTTTATCTTTTTAAAATAACTTTTTGTCCAGTAGGATTTATCAATAATACAGTCTTCATGAATAAATTGCGTTTACAAGCCTCCGACTGCCAAGTCCAAAATTATTTCAGAAGTATCCATCAAATAAACATCAACATAAAAAACTACATATTATCAGAAACTTTGATTCAAAACAATGAAAGATGTGTTAATGTCGACACATGTCATCAGTGCAGTTTCTCATCTCAATGGGAGATTTTTTGTGATTGATTTGGCAATATTTGTTTAATTAATGAGACATCAGTTGCTGTCATGCCTTTAACAACAGATTTTATGAACCAATCAGAACTTAGGTCAAATAATTGACCTGGTTTACTTGTTTTGGCTCTTGTACACTAAAAATAAACCCACCAGTATATGAGTGTTTCAGTCCCTGAACTGCAGCTACACACTGAAAATGCCAATTGTTTTTCTTATTTCATTGTATTTTATTTCATTGTATTTTATTTTATTTTTTAAACAAAATCATACATGTTTTCTATGTTTCTTGCCTTTTCTCATGCACACTGCTTCTACCAAAACATTTTCACCTGTTCATCTCACATTAGATTAAAGACAAACAAATTAAACAAACAAAAAAGGTTTATTTTTTTCTTTATTTTTATTCTGTAAATTGAATCAGACATATCTCCAGCACTGCCACAGCACGTACACACTGTGGAGATACTGTCATTCTGGGGAAGAAAAGATTAAATGTTCAAGCACATCTGATATTTCCTGGATTAGTCAACACTGTTTAAAATGTTTCTTCTTTATATAATTGAATCCCTTCATATTGTATTATTTTTTAAGACAAATAAGCAGATTGATAAACAAACAGAATCACTGTAAACTGTATCCCTATTTACAGAATGAGAAAATCTACCAAATGTATGATTGGACAGAAAGTTCATGTGTGGCCTTGTAGGGTGCAAAATCCATGAAATAAAACAGTAAATGATCGTCATGATCCAGTAGTACAATATATAACCTAACTAGAAGGTTTGTTGGTTTGTTTTAAGTAATTAATGTATATTCCACATGTCTATTTTTTCATCAGCAATGAAATAGGATGAGAAATTCAGCATTAGTGCTCATAGGAATGTCTGAATCTCGAAAAGCCATGACTGTCTTATTGAGGCCAATGATGATGATGATGATGATGATGATGATGATGATAATGATGATGATGTAATGAAGAGTCTAAGTATGTTTGAGGTGTTGTTTGAGGAGGATTTCCAGAAAGTGTCATCATATGGGTGTGACCTGTATGTATGATGGACCCAAGACTGAACTGCATGAACATTTACTGAAAATAAAACTGGTAATATATTTCTACACAAATATTATTATTATTATTATTATTATTATTATTATTATTATTATTATTATTATTATTATTATTATTATTATTATTATTATTATTATTATTATTATTATTATTATTATTATTATTATTATTTCTACTATGCCATTTTCTGCTCAAATTCTAACTCTTGAGAAAGATTGAAAAATGTAGGACTAATTAGATTCAGTTTGTGATTTCATTTGTACATCTGTTTCCTTGCACTTTCTTGCCAAAGTCTTGTCCCAACCATGACGACTCAAAGCCCTAGTGCTGGAAAAACGTATTAATAGAACAAAAGAGATGCATAAATACATTTGTTTGTTTCCCTTTCATTGGGAGGTTGAAACCCACAGTTATTACTGTTGCAGTATGTCTGATTTTTTTTTTTTTCTTATGGTTTGTCATTTGCTGGTGAGGCATAGTTTGTAACCTATGCAAGGATAGTTGACAATTTTCTGTATGTCCATTCTTATTTCATCATAACAGTTTAAATAAATTTTGAAAGATATGACTTTACTGACTGTTTGTATCTTAAGTTATTTTATTTAAATCAATGGTCTGTAAAGGTGCCTTTGTGCTTTAGGGAGTTATATAAGTGTGGTCAAAGTTATTATAACATTTGTTATATCTGAGAAGGTTAGTTTTATTTTTAATAGAGCTGTCAAAATTAACCCATTAACAGATTAAAATTACAATGTATAACAATTAAATGGAACAGTTGTTTACAGATGTTTTGTTGAAACTGTTGAAGAAACATGTTAATTGCATATATATTCATATTATGCATATTTTTAGGACATTTTATTATGTTTTTTTTGGGATTTTTTCCCTTTATTTTAGAAGAGTTGTCAAATTTGTGTTACTTAATTTTATTTTGGGGGGGATTTCAGTGGCTATTATTCATTTTTCTTCACATTTTTTGTGTTTCTTAGTGTATTTTTGTGTATTTTGTGTGAAATTGGAGCACAAAAACAAACCCAGAGACAGAACAGTCAACTGATATAAAGTGTTTTGATCATGATTAATCAAAAATAATCCAATGTAACCCTGTGATTAATTAGATTACACATTTTAGCCATTTGACAGCCCTAATTTTTAACCATAAAAAAAGTCATCATGTTCTATAAACTGTATGATAGAAGCATCATACGCAGATTTAGGTCATTACACACACACACACACACACACACACACACACATATATATATATATATATATATATATATATATATATATATATATATATATATATAACTATTTCACTGTCAGTGTCACACCATCATGTTCCTTCACAGAAGGAACCAAATTGCTCATGTTGCACATTCCAGGTGTGATTATAGATAAACTGATGGTAATGTGAGTCTTAGGACACAGCTGTGATTCTGTTGAAGGCACAAGGTCCATCCTGCTCATTAAATATTAAGGTTGGAAGTGGATTAAAAACAGTAGGACTCACTTCATCTTATATTTGTTAAGCTCAGAGCAACCACCTGCACCTGTTGTAAAGTCAAAACAAGGTTAACATTTTCTGATTTGAGGTGTTCTAATAATTTTGGCCACCGGTCTTTGTCACATTGTGCTGGACCTATTTATAAATCCAAGCTGTCACATTATAAACTGTCAGTGTAGTTCATGGCCTATGAGATGATTACATGAACACAGAGCTGCACTATTGACCTATTTGCACTTTCGCAGTAGATGTGAATGTAAAATTCAAAGAAAAAAAAGAAAGAAAAAGGCCTGAATTTGGCCCAAAAATGTTGAGGCGATGTTTTGTTTCCTGGAAGGACAATTCATTCTTTTAATCTTATATAGAAGCAAACATGTAAAGCATTTGATATATTTTGATGTTCCATAAACACATGCATGTACCCAGACTGCACCAAATCTACCCTGAGACCCTTAAGAACCAATGAGTGCTCACATTCAGTCAGACATACAGTAACTCTCCTGCTTAACTCTGTATGGAAGATTAAAAAAGTGTGTTCTCTTTTCCACAACAATGGCAACAGGCCACCTAAGTTCATTATTAATCACTTTATTTGGATAAAGAAGAAAGAGGTGCAGAAGGGAGATGTGCCTTTTAAATATTTTTCTGAGTTTGCTTCATCACAGTTGTGTTTTCATACATATTCACAGGATATGCTGCAAATGATGTTAGCTTCTTCTGATCTAATCAGAACTAGAAGTGATGAGGAAGAGTTAATGAGCCAGGGAGATTTGTTTTAAGACAAAGTATCTGTTTCAGACATTAAATGTGCTAAATCTTACATACTTTAATAAAATGAATCATAAAACAAATGACTTTAGTGTTGGTTAGTTCATGTTTTTAATATATATGATGGTGTGTTATTCCACATATATGGTGGTTTATATACATGTATACAATGGATTAGTAAATATTCCACTAGAAAGAACCTGTAAAGTGAATGGATCATAATGTGCAGACAGTGTTTTGAAGTAGATCTGGTAGATCTGAGACCAATGGGCAGACATGGTTCAGCGCATTGTCCAATAACCAAAGGGTTGGTGGTTCAAATCCTGATCTGTCCTAGTCAGTCCATTGTGTCCTTGGGCAAGACATTTCACCCTCCTTGCCTCCAGTACTGCTACTCACACTAGTGCATGGACGTTTGGTAGTAGTCAGAGGGGCTGTAGGTGCAAAATGGCAGCCACACTTCTGTCAGCCTGTGGCTACAGATGTAGTTTACCACCAGCAGAGTGAGAATGTGAGAGCAAATGAATAATGGATCAATAATGTAAAGTAATAAGTAGTAATAATGCAGTATGGATGCCTTGAAAAGCACTATAGAAATTGAATCTATTATTATTATTATTATTATTATTATTATTATTATTATTATTATTATTATTATTATTATTATTATTATTATTATTATTATTATTATTATTATTATTATTATTATTATTAATATTAACATTAACATTAACATTAACATTAACATCATTATTATTATTATTATTATTATTATTATTATTATTATTAATATTATTAATATTAACATTAACATTAACATTAACATTAACATTAACATTATTATTATTATTATTATTATTATTATTATTATTATTATTATTATTATTATTATTATTATTATTATTAATATTAACATTAACATTAACATTAACATTAACATTAACATTATTATTATTATTATTATTATTATTATTATTATTATTATTATTATTATTATTATTATTATTAATATTAACATTATTATTATTATTATTATTATTATTATTATTATTATTATTATTGTTATTATTATTATTATTATTATTATTATTATTATTATTATTATTATTATTATTAACATCATCATTATTATTATTATTATTATTATTATTATTATTATTATTATTATTATTATTATTATTATTATTATTATTATTATTAGTGCTAGATGATCTACTCCACTTCATGAGCCAAACAGACTACAGATAAAATCTTAAGTTGAGCCACTAAGTAAGTTAACAAATTAAAATCTTAAAAAATATTAACTAATGAATAGCTTTGATTCAGTTTGTAGCACAGGCTGCAATTTCCAATCCTACTCTTTACTCTTTTTTTTTTTTACACACAATGTTAAATTTACATGTTTACAATGTTGCTCTTGTAAACATTTACAGTTTGATGTGTTGTTTGTTACAGGATTTTTTTGTTTGTTTGTTTTTTTTCCCCCATAAAAACCACATGATTTTATTTTTTTCCAGAGTGGAAATAATTACAGAATTGAGAATCCCTTTTTAAATCTTTAGTTACAGACTTGATCAGCACAAGTAAAGTAGAACAAATGTTGAGAGTACAGCAGCAACATGTGTGGATGTGACCTCTCTATAATAAGAAGGCATGTGAAATGACTCATGAGTGACTACGCTGAAATACACAGATGACTAGAATTACATTTACAATATAGCAGCATTGTAGCTAAAAGATATAGACAAATCAGATAAAATCACACCAAAAAAAGATTTCCAAGTAACAGTAGAGAATTCAACAATTAGATGAATTGGATTTTAAGTAGACTTTGTGGATCAAATAAATGTTTTTAAGCTATGAAAGAAAAATTCATCTAATGAAAGAAATAAAAGGGGAAAAGGAACACACTATGATTCATGAAGTTAGAATATACTGCAGTAGAAAAGAAACAAAACAAAACAATGATTCAGTTAATGAATCAAAACAATGATGGTTTAACCAGGTGTATTTTTTACAAGGTTCAGTTCAGATAATGAGGATGTTTATACTTTCAGTCTCACACCTGGGGTCTACTGTACAACCTTACAAACAATATGTACAATCAACAACACTAACCTATTGTCACATTTCTACTAGTATTAACTCTAATTGCTTCTACTTGCTTTGTTGCATTTCCATCCTGAAAAAGGGTCCAGTCCCATGGTGTCCTCTCCTAGATGTTTGGTATCGACTCAGCTGAAGTTCTAAACGATAAGCAGCTTAGACACTGACACTGACCGAGTTGTCTGCGTCATGACATTATCAATATACAACCCGCCATTTTTAAAAACACTAGATTCAGAGTTACAGTGAACACACTGGTCTGAGGATATCTGGTCTGCGCCATAGACAGAGTATACCTAGACCCAGCATTGGCTACTGGGACGCTAAAACGACGACCGCCATCTTGGAGAGGTGATCAGGGTGATTCCTTTATTAGGAACAGTGAAGGTTTCATTTTATTATCTGTTAGTTTTTAGGTTTTGTTTTGTTTGGGTTTTTTTTTTTTTTTTTTACAGATAAATATATCTTCTGTTCTGTAAAGTGTCAAGTGTAAGTACTGTGTAAAAAGGACTACATAAATATAATTCGTTGTTTGTTGAGCATATTTACACCTTTCAACATGTCACTGTAGGGACCACATGTACAGACCCTTATAATGTCAGCCAGCTGGTTTGTTTGACATGTCAGTGTCTTTAAACAGTTTGCCAGGGACTCTGTCTGTCTGTCTGTCTGTCTGTCTGTCTGTCTCTCTGTCTGTCTGTCTGTCTGTCTGTCTGTCTGTCTGTCTGTCTGTCTGTCAGCAGGATTACGCAAAAAGTTCTGAATGGATTTTGATAACATTTTAAGGATGTGTTGGGAGTGTCACAAGGAACAAATGATTACATTTTAGTAGTGATCTGGAAGAGATCCTGGATTATGGATCACTTTGAAATTTATTCTCCATTTACCACAATGTAAAATTTGTAAAAAAAAAAAAAAAAAAAAAAAAAAAAGGGACGCAGAATCAAGGATCTCTTCCGGATCACTGCCAAAATGTAATCATTTGTTCCTTGTGACACTCCCAACACATCCTGAAAATTGTATTAAAATCTGTTTGTAACTTTTTGCATAATCCTGCTGACAGACAGACAAACAGACTCAAATGTAATACCTCCTTGGCAGAGGTAAATATCAACAGGACTACATGGAAAGGTTCCTGGGAGTGTAGCTCTCTGACAGCCTCTCCTGGTCTGAAAACACAACAGCGGTGGTTAAAAAGGCTCAGCAATGACTTGACTTCCTCAGGGTGTTCAGGAGGAACCACCTGGAGAAGAAGCTGCTAGTGCTGGTTTACAGAGACACCATGGAGAGCATCCTGTCAGCGTGGTGTGGGGGGTGATCAACACAGCCCAAAACATCATGGGCTGCTCTCTGTCCAGCCTGGAGGACATCACCAGCGCCCGCTACCTATAAGCAAAGCCATGTTCATCAGCAGAGGCTCCTCCCACTTGTTCGACCTGCTACTCTCAGGCCGACGGTACAGAGCTCTGAAATCCAGAACCAACAGGCTTAGAGACAGTTTTTGTTTTTTTTTGTAAAGTAATAACTGCACCACAAACAAAACCCAAAGCACTATCGTACATAGTATGAACGTGGAAAATAGTAGCTCTCAATGTGACATAGTAATCTTCTAGGTCAATAACTGTCTGTAGCTGTTTGTCATTTGTTTATATTTTACATCTCTCTTTTAAAATCTATTTTTATATTGTGGGTTTTATATGTTATATTTAGAATTTTGGATTTTTAGCTCAAGTGTTTATTTATTTACATGTATTTAAAGTGTTGTATTTGAGCTCTTTCTTTCATCTCAGGGAATCTCTCAGGCACCATTTGGGGATGCACACAAATTTCGTTGTGAAATCTGTGTGCAAGGTGATTCTGATTCTGATGGAAACACTTTCAAGGAATAGTACATGGCATGGAAGTAATTATGATGTTGACATTGGTGGGGATGACATTTGATGACTTCCTAGTGAGAGACAGCAACAATAAATAAATAAGAACATGGCTAAAATAATCAAAATAACATCTCGTTTTGTTTTTGTCAACAAAAACTAAGAAAGTTTCGTCTAATTTTTGTCACGTGATAAACGTTCATTGATGACAATATTTAGTCACTATAAGGCACACTGTCAATGAATGGTTTATTTTTAAGATTCTTCATATATAAGGTGCACTGGATTATCAGATAAAAAGCCAAAATTATGAGGAAAAAAAATCTAAATTCCCAGTCACTAAAGCACAACCAGAATTAATCCATATATAAGGTGCACTGTGGTTTTTGGAGGAAATTGAAGTTTTTTAAGTGTCACCTTATAGTCCAGAAAACACAGTAACCGTTTGTTTCCCAAATGTCATGTAATTTCCTATTAAAATATTAGTATAGACAATTTTACACCCATGGTACATGGTACCCAAGTTGAACCGAAACCATGTAAAAAGTTCAAAGTTTGCTTTATTTGTCAGTTCTGCTGCATGTGTGTCCATACAGAGACCTGACATGTTATGGAAATGCAGCATATGTTCTACACATGAAAAATACAACTACACAAGAAAAACCTTGGAAAAATGTTAGAGATCCTGTCTCCTTGAAGTCACTGTAGATGGAGAGTGTTGACCGTGCATGGTCAATATATAGACCTCTAGTTCCACAGACTTGGCACAGCTGGTCTGCGCTGCACCAGATGACTTTTGCAAGTTTGGCACGCCGCGCAAACTCGTGCAAGCCCACCTCTCTGTTCCTCCCACTGGTGCATCCCTCCTCCATTCCATCTCCTTTTCTCTCACTGCAGTGGGAATGAGGAGGAGAAAGGGTGTGTGATGGATGTAACAGCTGATCAGATCTGCACCATTAGCGCCTCTCCTCACTCTTAAATGCACATCCAGACGCACGCCATCACACCAGCTGACTGGGTCAGTTTGGGTTTTGTTTGTTTTGTATAAACAGGGTTTTCATTTTATGTAGTAGTCTTTATGGTTCTTAAGTTTTGTTGTTTTACCTTTGGGTTTGTAGATGGTTCTATTTTCAGGTTTAATTTCATAAACCCATAACACGCACACTCCCACAGATAGAATATAAAATAGAATATTTCGTCCTGCTCCCACTGGCACCCCAAGGGTGGCGCCAGATGACTTGTCCACTCCACACTGTAAACCTGAACATTAATAATAATTAAATATATTCAGTTGTGAATACTCAAAGTTTCATAAATAGTACTACTAACTCAAATGTATTCAGTTGCTCTAACATGTTCTTCTTTTTAAGTAGCTACTTCCAACTAATATCTTTTTTTTAAGGGGAACTATTGTGGATAGAAGGGAACATAATTTAACAACTTATGAGGTACAACTTAGTGGAATTAAGTCATTAAATACTTATAATGATATCGTACCTACTGTTATTTCTATGGTTTCAAATAAGGATATATATATATATATATATATATATATATATATATATATATATATATATATTATTTTAATTTTTGAAATACCTGGGTTTTAATTTCTATATGCACTTAGATATCTTTTTTTAAACATATTGTAACATCTGTACATGATTTTAACATATTTTGTTATACGCATTTTAACATCGTTTTGTGTTTTTCACATCTTTTTAAATACATTTTCACATCTGTGTGAAAACCTTTGTGTTTAATTAACCACACATACTGTCACACTGTCGTTAGTTAAACACATGTTTACACTTCTTTCTTTTTTTTTTTATTCCAGTTTGAAAAACACTGGTATAGAGTAATGAACATTTTAGGGGATAAAATATTTCCTACTATTATCTATGTAACAATGTCTTCTTGATGCCTGAGTTCAGAGGGAATGACTATGGAGCTAAATCCAGGCCAAATGTTTTGCTAATTTGAAAAAAGAATTGTAATTGAAAAACAAAAATTCGAAACTGAAAGTTCAAGTTTTGATCTTGAACTTTGAAATATACAACAATGTATTCAAACTAAAAATAAGTGTAGGAAAGGTTTTTTCAGGTTAAATATAATTTTGATTCAGTTTTGGAATTTTTTTGAATAAATTATTTATTTTCATTTTTCACTTTCATATATATTTTGATATTTGAGGTCTTAATTTTTTCAGTTGCAGATTTTATGTTTTCAGATTCAGATCTTATTTTTTTACAGTTTCAAATCTTATTTTTTTGGTTTCAGATCTTTTTTTCACTTTCAGATTTTTTTTTCACTTTCAGATCTTTTTTTTTCAGTCGCAGACTTTTGGCCCTGATATTGCGTGGGGGGCGTGGCATCACGAGTGACAGCATAACAAAGAAGGCCGAGGACCTCCCTCAATCACGTTGCCTTCAGGGAACGTAGGAACTGCGACAAGTTTGACTCTACACTTTCTATACACCACATTCATGTGATTGGCAGTTAAAAAACTGACGCCAGTGACAACGTTGTGTTTAGCAAACCGTTTTAGAACCTGCTTGGCTCTAATAGCAGTATAAGAGCAATAAACTAGGCCAGATTGTGAAGTTAAACATCTACACTTTAAGTGTTTATAATACCATGAACGCAGCACAGTGTCCGTTTGCGATCATGGCGTCCGTTCCACCGGGACCACCTGTTGGCGCCAGCCAGGTAAGAAATGTTAGATATTTTTGAATAGATACTCTGGGAAATCATCATAAATGTTATAATGATGGGTAGTTTGTGTAACATAGGGACAAAAAAATTCCAAAACTGAATCAAAATTATATTTAACCTGAAAAAACCTTTCCTACACTTATTTTTAGTTTGAATACATTGTTGTATATTTCAAAGTTCAAGATCAAAACTTGAACTTTCAGTTTCGAATTTTTGTTTTTCAATTACAATTCTTTTTTCAAATTAGCAAAACATTTGGCCTGGATTTAGCTCCATAAATGACCAGATTCATAGAAGCTGATAGAAAAGGAAGAAAGTCTCTGCAAAGACAACAGACGGATTACAGCAACATATAGACTCACTGGCCACTATATTAGGTACAGCCCATACCTAATGTAGTGGCCATAACACAATAAGAAGAATTGTTAATATGAAAACAGATGAAACGGAAAATAAAGAGAAACACGGGCAACTCCTGTATTAATCAAAAATGGAAAAAAAAGAAGGACAAATTACAGGGAAGGAAAAGGACAAAGGAAAAGAAAGGAAACAAAAAAAGTATAAGGACAGAAATAGAATAAATTTCGGCTTGAGGACAGAATGTGAGTCACTTCAGCACTGGTGACCTTAATGCTGAACACACACATAAAACTGTGCATTGATGTGTGTGTGTCTGTGTGTGTGTGTGTGTGTGTGTGTCTGTGTGTGTCTGTGTGTGTGTGTGTGTGTGTCTGTGTGTGTGTGTGTGTGTGTCTGTGTGTGTGTGTTTTCCGATGCATCCGTGGCTGTGTCGCAGTATAGACGATATACTCACTTCATGTCTTAACTGCCAAATTGCTCTGTGGGCTGAACTGAAAAAATCTGAGTCAGAGAGGAGCTATTCTTACTGAGCTAAGAATATGACTGTAACACACTCTGCTACTACACAAACATAACAACACTGACACTCTGATGCAAAGACCTCACGCTGGATTATAACAACACCTTGTCCCTAAAAGAGAGAAATAAAAAGGGCTAACATGTTTTAATCCTTTTTTCATTTGAATTAACAGCAGGAAAATGGATGGATATTAATAAAAAACTTTATTTATATAACACCTTTCATCTACAAATTGTAGCCCAAAGTGCTTCACATTGATTGAAAATTAAAATACATTTTTAAAATACATTACATTTGATTACACACAATTATAAAAGAATGAAATGAACAACTGATTATACATAAATTATAAGATTTCAATAAAATGTGGTTTTAAATATATTCAGTAAAGTGGCTTCTCTAATGTTTTTTAGAATTTGTATTTGTATAGTCAGACAAAGGCTGTGTCCCCCATTTATGTGGGGTTGGTCTTTGGTGATTTGGGACTGGCCAAGGGAGCAGGTCTGGGGGTGTGATGGTTCTGGACACAGTAGCTGTGGGATCACTACTATAGTAAGACCATCATTTATCCATTTGGTCATCCTGGGATTAAACGAACAGGGGAGAGGTGAGGGGGAGGGAGAGCTGGAGGAGAGGGGAGAGTGGGTTGAGGTTTTTTGAATTTGTTCGTCCTCAGGTGTTGATGGGTCTGTCCTGTGATGTCTCCTCCAACCCGTGTAGCACATTAGTCAGTGGAGCCTCGGTGGTTTGTGGGGCTATGTTGATGGTCTGCAGGGCCACAGTCGTCACCACGGATGGAATCAATAATATGCAAAATGAAAATAATGAATTGCAATTTTTTTTTGGGATGAAATGATGTAAAGGCACAAAAATTATTTCAATTTCAAGGCTTTCATTTGAAGAAATAGAAAAGATATGACAACCCCTGAACAAAATGTGTAATACTGATAGTGCAAAAATGTACAAACTGTTAAACTAAGGCTGAAAGAAACACAAAACTTAGGAATAAAAATTTTTTTAAAAAGGGTAATTTGTAATGGTCCAAAAATATACATTAAGACAAAACTTTAATCAAATACTAGAAATGAGAATAAAAATTATTATTGCTCTACGTAGGAATATAGGTTTGGTTAATTTGAGTTTGGAGAAAAATAAAATGTGCATTAAATTAAGCACTTTGTTAATGTTTTAGAACTGGAACAAAGGAGCAAAGATGAACAAAATAAATCAAATGTGGTGAGTACAGTTGCCTCACAGCAAAAAGGTCCTGGGTTTCTTCTATTTGTATCTGTAATGGGTTCTCTTCATGCAGTTTAAAATTAACCAGTTTCCCTGATAAGTGCACTAATTGTCCCTTTGTATATTGTTGTTTCTTTAATTTATAATACTATACTACTACTACTACTACTACTACTACTAATAATAATAATAATAATAATAATAATAATAATAATAATAATAATAATAATAATAATAATAATAATAATAATAATAATAATAATAATAATAATAATAATAATAATAATAATAATAATAATAACAAATTAATTTCCTTTTTACATTCATTTTTAGGATTACAAGAATTTTAGAAAGTTAGTAACACCATCACTGATGTTGAGTCACAATTTCACATTATATCAAATTGCAGTACTCTTCTTCAATATCCCAATATACAATAATACATAAAATACAAAAAAATGTATCATGGGGGGCCATTTAAAAAAGCAGCAACACAATGAAAATCAACTGAATATCCAGTATTGTGTCCACTGTCCCTGCATTAGCAGAATTTAAACTACATTATACTAACCAAACCAACCCAAGAAGATTGAATTTAAACAAAAGTGAGATGTGTTATATCACTCATCTGCAACATGCCTTCAGCAGAGGTAAATCCTATTGATTTTACTGGAATAAATTCCTACACTCTTTTCATAAGGTATGTTTTTTTTTTTCCCCTTTTTTGCATGAATCATCCTGACACTGCGGCATACAGTAAATGTGAGTGTTGAGAGCTGCTTTTACATATATAAAGAGAGAGAATAAGGGAAGGAGGATGGTGCAGAGTGCATGTTAGGTGAGTGTGGGTGGATGCAGAGGGAGAACGAGGAGGGAAAACAAAGACAAACAGAAGGAAACGGGGGAGAGGAGGAGACTGTAGACATCCAAATACTGCAAGGTTTGAGGAAACGAAAAGAGATGAGATAAGGGAAAGCACTGTAGTGTCCCTGTGATATTCATAGGGAAAGAGGAAATACTTAAAACTTTAGACTTGTATGAAAATAAATATCTCTGTGGCTAGTGTTTATTTGACAATAAGTCAATATAATATACAGACAGTCTTTAGGAGGTGGAGGCCTGTAGGATGTATCTGTAAAAACTAGTATTCACATGAACATTCACCTTCAGTTCACAGTGAACTATGCATTTCAGCTCCTGCCCTCTGGAAGGCGCTATAGGACAATTGCCACCAAAACAACACGCTTCAAAAACAGTTTTTTTCCCAATGCCATAAAAAGATTGAATTCCTGCAGATAACCTACTGAACTGGGACTGGAACGGTTTGATATTGGGACTGTCTATATGTGTCCACATGTGGGATGTCTCTGTGTTACTAGTCGACATGTTGCATGTTTGGAACCTGTACCATGACATACTGAAAACAAATTCCACCTGCATTGCAATGTGGTCATTAAAGAATCAATCAATCAATCAATCAATCAATCAATCAATCAATCAATCAATCAAAAGTTAGTTTTTTCTGAAAACACTGGCCAAAGTGGAGATTTTGGAAAATAATTTTCTGCTTGAATGTATATCAATAGTGTTAGGGTCCGGGACATTAGTGAACCAACACTAAGATTCTAACTTACACTTTAATTTAATGCTTTACATTTTATACAAAAATGTCTGATCCAGCAAAATAATACATCACACTAGCAAGTACATGATTATTGAATTTCCTTTAAAACATCCTGACATTTGTGGTTAGAAAAGCCAAGTCCTTACATTTACATATGAACCATTGTCCTCTACTGTCACATGTACAGTGTTGAGTGGCTCTTTAAACATTTTCCTACCCCAACAAACATACACTGATGGATGGATGGATGGATGGATGGATGGATGGATGGATGGATGGATGGATGGATGGATGGATGGATGGATGGATGGATGGATGGATGGATGGATGGATGGATGGATGGATGGATGGATGGATGGATGGATGGATGGATGGATGAGCCGTTGTCTCCTCTATTATAGAGCTACTCCATCTTTGTTTTGTGGAAGAGTACAGTTGTGCTCATAAGTTTACATACCTCAGTAGAATGTATGATTCTTCGGTCATTTTCCATAGTATATAAACGATAATACAAACACTTTTCTTTCACTCCTTTGGTCCTTTTAAAATCATACTGATAACAGAAATGATCTAAATGACCCTGATCATAACTCTACATGCCCTAGTTCTTCACCCTCTCTATTGGCCCCGCCCCTTTAACATCAATGACAGGTAGAAGTCTTTGGTGGTAGTTGTGGATCAGACACTATTTTGTCAGATGGTGAACCTGCCCATTCTTCTTGGTTAAAACATTTTCGGTTCCTTTAAAATCTGTGGTTTTATTGCATGAACTACATCTTTGACACCTGGTGCATGGACACTCCTTCTTTCACGTTCACTTTTTTCTGCTGTAGCCAATAACCCTGTTTACATGGGATTTTTTTTTTTATTGCTGTGTAATTCTGAATAAAAGTTAATTCCGCTTTAAGATGACTATGTAAACATCTAATTCCAGTTGAAAATGATGATTCCAAATAATTAATAAAGTCACTGGTTTATTCCAATTTTAATTCTTAATTCAATAATTCCTCTGGCATGTAAACAGTTAATTATGCTTTAACATTCTCCACATGTTCCTGGTCTTGTCATGATGATGCACATATTTCACATTTATGGTGCACATATTGATTCCTATGGTTTAGTTTACTTTATTATGCACACTAACAAATACATAAGCAGTAAAAATACAAAAAAAGACAGTGGAAGAGAAGCCAAAAGCTTAATGTGCTTATATGGATTATTATTAATTAATCAATCAAATGCAAAAAGTAACTTTAAAAATTCAATAAAACAATTCAATAATACACAAATACAAAAGAAATTTCCATTATTAGAATAACACATGGACATGAGTTAAATAACTCTTTAAGGGCAAATAATATAAAGAAACAAAAAACTTAGGAAAATGAGTGATTATTTACAAAAGCAGTTTTAGTATGACCTTTGAAAGTAGAAAGTCCAAAGAACTAAACTTAACTCTATTTAGTTCAACTGCCATTAGCTGAGAAGCTGCTGCACTGTTGTGCACCACCATCTTGCTTACTACATTATGTTGCAAATAAAATAAAATAAAAATAGCAATTATTATCATTATAATAAATATAATAATAGTTAATAAAGGCAATTTAATGTCTGACTACTACTGCATATTAATTACCGATTTCATCATTTACTGTACAATTCCTGCTAAGTTTTTAGATCAGTGAGGCATAAATAAAGTCAGAGTCAAAAAAAGGGCGTGGCATCGCGATGGTTACAATCCATCACGATGGTCGGTCATAAATGACGATGGACAGTGATATTGTCTATCAGCACAACCCTAACTGAGAAACCCCTCCCCCTACACATGGATGCACAAAACAGAGGAGAAGGGGTGAAATGAGATTCAGCCTTGGTCTTATGTTTCGGGTCATGTTGGAACATCCAAGACTGTCCCATGTGCATTCTGTCAGGGTATGTAAACTTATGAACCCAACTGTAAGTCTGCTGGCAGGCTAATGTCAGTAAAACCAGAACTGGTGTATATATGAACAGGTCCTGCAGTCACAGCTATATTTGGGGAAACAACTGTTTTCAAGCTCTGGACCTCTGTACAGCAAAGTGAGGGAGGTAAAAATAAAAAAAAAAACAGCTACAGGAGGAAATACAGCTCAGCACAGGAAAAAAAAAAACGAAATGTATTTTAGACAGACAACATGACCTAATGCGTCATCAGGGGTTAAAGTGGGATTTGGCAGGTGGGGGATCCCTTGTGGTGCAATAGGGAAAAAATGACTCACCTCCAAAATAACCACAATAAGCCAGTTCACAGTTTCAAATGTGCATGTTGCAAGAGCTTTGTGTCAGAGGTCAAGGCACAGAAACAAACCAGTGGTTGAGTCAAAGGACAAAATCAAGGCTGTTTTGACTAACACTCTTGTCACATAACCTGGGGTTCTACTGGTAATTTACTAATGTTTGTTCAGCTTTGTTCATTCTGCTAATAGTCATTGCAAAATAACACAGTTTTTGAATTATTGAATTATCTATGGACATCTCAGGATGCCTTCCTTCATTTGTATATTCTGACTTTTGAAGACAATCCAATGGATATTCTCTGAGCCTAAAAATGGCACTTTTAAGGAGTTTTTATTGAAAGATGCTTTATAAATACCTACTTATACAAAACCTACACTGACTAGAACTGAACACAACATATCTGTCTTTCTTTAAACAATGCTTAAGCTTGTAAAGGGCAAATTATTTATATGAGAGCTTCGCTGATTAAAATATAACAGTGCTCTTTAAGTCACATGGAGGTTTAAAATAGTACAAAGTGAAATATAAAGCTGTAACTCAGGCAATGGTGCATCAGTAATTCTTTTGCTGTATATCAAAGTGAGTGATCTAACCTCAAACATCTGAATTCAGTGGAAATCACTGACCTTGGAAAGCTTGTTGATGTTCAGTGTGGGTGCACTGTTGGCTGGAGCTGCAACACCCACTTAATCTACCCACAGGCATCGTCTCCCTCTTTCTCTCTTATACAGACATACAGACATGGCTAACCTAATAGCCTGTCTGTCTCCTCGAGTTTCATTTTCCACTGGTGTGTTCCAACTCTTACCTGAGTTGACATCAATCTATTCAGGCAGAGACGAGTGTGGTCGGGCAGAGCCGGGCGTCTTCCTCCAACACAAAACACCAGACAGCCTGACACAGAACAAACAGTCAGCTCATTGGGTTACATCTCTTCATCTGTCTGCTGACACAGAGTCCATATGGGCACGCAGCATGAGGAGAGGCAGCATGAAAGGACCCGAATCAGCATGAGATCTGCTGCTCTGTATTAGTGGGGATGAATTCACACTCTATGACATGATGATGTAAATCAGTAAATAAAATATTAAACCAATAACCAGATGATACTAAGTGGCTTTTTTTTGTTTAATATTATCTCCAACATAAGTAAAATGCTATGTCTGTTTTCTGTTCTGGTGTCTGGACCCAGCTACGTAGCATGTCCAGTTGGGCCCCAGAAGGGTTACATTTTGCTTTCATATAAGGGCCCCATGTGGGTTTATGGCCAAGGTATGTTTATTTGGTATAAAAGACACAAGCAGAAACAAGAAATCAAGCTGTTTTGCCATTTCGGATGAAAAAAAATAGTTTTAAATTTTTGGTGGGTGTTTTTTGTTTTTTTTTTACACAAAAATTAAAATTCCACATCATATTTCCTTTAGTTGGTGGGTGGGGCTTTGAAGCTCAACAGTGCTGTAACCTTCACAATAAAACTCCTTCTCTTGCAGGAAAGGAGAACCGGACATTCAATGTGTATTGCCTGCATTTATTCCAAATCAATGCAAGTCATGAACACGTTACAGTGTTTATACAGAAGTAGCCTATGAATGAAAGAGAGAGGCCTATTCATCTGCCATTAAAGGTACAAGACAAGATCGATGAGACATGCTGAAAGTAAACATTTAAAATGACCAGCAGGTGTTGCCTGCTTTAATGATGCCATCATTTATCCCTAAACGTCCAAGTGATCCAACATGGATCTGGAATAGAGCAAGGATTCAAAGGTTTTCTGACCCAAAAAAATCAAAATGATACTTCAGATTTTGTATCTTGAACCATGAAGAATACATCAGTGGTTTCAAACTTTCATACACGTTTCATATTACACACTGGTGTGTGTGTGTGTGTATATGTCACAGGTAGTTTCTTTTTCTCTGGCGCAGATGAACAGACAGAGACAATTTAATTAATTTTAAAAAGGAAAGTTTTATTCTGTAAAAAAAAAAAAGAAGCATCCTCTTCTGAGGGGGAAACGCCAGAAGCAGCAAGAGGAATAAGCAGTTTCTTATAAAAGAGCCTTTTTCTCGGTGGGTTACTTCACCTCGGTGACGGGCTCGGGCAGTGAACGGAGGGGGAGGGGGAGGGGGTGAGGAGGCGCGCTGGATGCGAGGGCAGAGGGGCGGCTCGGTCCTGACACCCAAAGTGGCTGGGTTCTCCCGTCTTTCAGTCCGTCCAAGGAGCCTGTTTCGACCGGGATAGTATCTTCGTTCTCAGCTCCACACGACTGCTGCTCACTCACAGTCCTGTGTTTAAATACTTCACAGCAGCCGCTGATTCCCAGTGTGGCACGATGAGTGGAAACGCGCTGCAGGTGCGCAGGGTGATGGGGAGGTCTCTAGATAATGAGAGCTCAAATAATATAAAAACATCACTGCAAACATGTAAATCTTAAAATAAAAAAAACACACACAAAAGATGAGTCTCTACTAGCCTTGTGATATATATATATATATATATATATATATATATATATATATATATATATATATATATATATATATATATATATATATATATATATCAATGCCACATACATGGATACTGGAATGTTTAAAACTGTATAACATCAACAGGACACTAAGAGAGTTCATCCAGAACTCAATGAGGCTGTGGAAGACAACTCTGGAGGCCAACTCAAAGCCAATTGCACAAGTGAGCATCAGATGCGGCATTTACCAAGGAGATGCTCTGTCCCCCCTGCTGTTCTGCATAGGCCTAAACCCCCTCAGCCAGATCATCTCAAAGAGTGGCTTCGGATACCAGTTCTGAAGTGGAACATCCATCAACCACCTCCTCTACATGGATGACATCAAGCTGTATGCCAAGAATGAGCGTGACATTGATTCCCTAATTCACCTCACCCGGATGTACAGCAAAGACATTGGGATGTCATTCGGACTAGATAAATGTGGGCGGATGATATCTAGAAAAGGAAAGGTGATCACAACTGAAGGGGTTGACCTACCTGAAGGGAACATCACAGATGTGCAGGAAAGTTACAAATACCTAGGGATCCCACAGACAAATGGTAATCATGAGGAGGCAGCTCGGAAGTCAGCCACAGCCAAATACCTACAGAGGGTAAGACAGGTCCTGAAAAGTCAGCTGAATGGCAAAAATAAGATCCAGGCCATTAACACCTATGCCCTGCCAGTAATCAGATACCCAGCTGGGATAATATCCTGGCCACTGGAAGAGATACAAGCCACTGATATCAAGACAAGGAAACTCCTTACCATGCATGGAGGGTTCCACCCCAAGTCCAGTGTCCTGAGGCTGTACACTAAGTGAAAGGAAGGGGGCCGAGGACTAGTAAGTGTCAGAACTACTGTCCAGGAGGAAACGGTGAACCTCCAGGAATACGTCAAGAAAATGGCCCCCAATGACCAACTGCTAAGTGAATGCCTCAGGCAACAAAAGCCCAGTAAGGTCGAGGAACCAGAGGGGCAATCATGGAAGGACAAATCCTTGCATGGCGTGTACCATCGGCAAATTGAGGAAGTGGCTGATATGGAAAAGACATACCAGTGGCTGGAAAAGGCTGGACTAAAGGACAGCACAGAGGCGCTACTCATGGCTGCACAAGAACAAGCCCTGAACACCAGAGCAATAGAGGCCGGGGGCTACCACATCAGACAGGACCCCAGGTGTAGGCTGTGTAGAGAAGCCCCTGAAACAGTCCAGCACATCACAGCAGGGTGTAAGATGCTGGCAGGCAAGGCATACATGGAGAGGCATAACCAGGTAGCGGGCATACTGTACAGGAACATCTGTAAAGAGTATGGACTGGAGGTCCCAGGGTCAAGATGGGAGAACCCCCCAAAGGTGACAGAGAACAAACAGGCCAAGATCCTGTGGGACTTCCAGATCCAGACTGACAAGATGGTAATGGCCAATCAGCCTGACATAGTGGTGGTGGATAAACATGAGAAGACAGTGGTGGTGATAGATGTAGCAGTCCCCAGTGATAGCAACATCAGAAAGAAAGAACATGAGAAGCTTGAGAAATACCAAGGGCTGAAAGAGGAGTTAGAGAAAATGTGGAGTGTGAAGGCAACAGTGGTACCAGTAGTGATCGGAGCACTAGGGGCAGTGACCCCCAAGCTGGGAGAATGGCTCCAGCAGATACCAGGAACAACATCAGAGATCTCTGTACAAAAGAGCGCATTGCTAGGAACAGCTAAGATCCTGCGCAGAACCCTCAGGCTCCCAGGCCTCTGGTAGAGGACCCGAGTCTGAAGGAGACACCGCCCATGTGGGGCGAGAGGAACATTTTTTTTTTTTTTTTATACCATACAGTTATCCTCAAAATTATTCATACCCCTACCCCTGATTTTATTAAATTTTTTTTGTGATGAAAATAATTAATTTCAGGGTGACATGGTGGTGCAGTGGTTAACACTTGTGCCTCACAGATAGAAGGTCCCTGGTTCAATTCCCACACCAGATCTTTCTGTGTTTTACATGTTCTCCCCGTGTCTGTGTGGGTTTTCTCCAGGTACTCCAGTTTCCTCCCACCATCCAAACACATGCACTGATAGGTTAATTGGTTAATCTAAATTATCCATAGGTGTGAATGTGAGAGTGATTGTTTGTCTATATATGTTCAGCCCTGAGATGAACTGGAGACTTATAGAGGGTGTACCCGCCTTCACCCATTGTAGCTGGGATGGACCCCCAGTGACACTAGTGAGGATAAAGCAGGTTCAGATAGAATAGACAGAATTAATTTCCTCATGTTGTTTGTGATTTATATGTGAAACACAAGTGAGGGAATAAGAACAAATGATATTTGGATTTCAAAAAAGATGTTCAAAATTATTTCTACCCTAGGTTTACTCAGAACAATGTCCTTTCTTAATAAACATTACAGTAGTTTTTATTCTGGATAATGGTTCCTCTAAGTGTCCACAGTCTTCTGTCTCCTGTGGTGTTCTGGTCCACTCTTCCTAGACCAAAACCTCCAGCTGGGTCTGTTTGGATGGTCTACCATCACTCTGGTCTTCAGCTCCTCCACGGATTCTCTTTAGTTCAGGACTTGGACTGGGTCATGTCCTTGAACCACCTTGGTGGTCTACTTGGGGATAGTGTCCTTCTGGGACATCCAATGAGGACCAATCTGCAGTTTCTCTGGACTCTCATGTTGTCATCCAGGATGACAGTGTCATTTAACCTTAATATTCCCTCAATAGCTCTGATGATATGATGAACACAATGCAGGACCAGTGTAGTTAACTGTCCTTATCAGACAAATAAAGACGCAGTTCAAATGAGAATAAGTCCAGAAAGGAAAATTGCTGAAAACGTCACAGGATGATGTCAATGCGGGGAAACCCCTGGGGAATCCTTCAGGCGCTAAAGAGGAGTGAGCAGTGGGAAGTCGAGGACAGACAGGGCTGAGGCACAAGACGTAGTCAGGGACAGAAAACAAGTCATTATCAAGGGTTTGAAGCAAATCTGTTTCATCACATTTTATATATATGTATATATGGTGGAATAATTTCAACGAAAAGAGCAACCAAATAACCATGGGGCAGACTACTTTACAACCATATAGGTTTCTATTAATGCAGGTTCAAATCCCTACTGCAGCCTCCTGGGTTATGCTGTAAATATACAGACAAATGTCATCATTGAGCTGCCCTGTCCCAATACTAAAGGGCATTTTAAACTCATCCAGAATCACAATTGTCATCCAAAATTTGACGTCGGTGGACCAAAAATAATGAATGTCTACAGAAATGATAGTTAATGTGTTGCACATATTATTAAAAATAGATGTGGAGCTATGATTTATGGAGGAGCAATTTTTGAGAGCACACTTTTGTGAGTAGTTCCTTTCCCCACCTGCCCACATGGATGACATATGCCTGCTGTATGGTATAAAATCATTTATAAACAGCCTTAAAAAAGGCATTCACAGCTGTGATTTTTTAAAAGATTTGATTTAATGTTTGTTTGTTTTTAATTTCCCAAAAAAAAAAAAGATATGTACAAAGTAATTACAAAACACAAAATACAAAACAAAAACCCAGACCTCCTTTAAAGGAGACATATCATGCCAATGTTTCATTAGTTAACACAGTGACCTGTCTGGTCTTTGGTCAAAATACCACATTGATGAAGACAGACAACAGCCTAAACAACCTGGAGAAACAGACCTTTTCAAAACACTCTGTTTTAGTGCCTCATTCTTTCATGCAAATGAGCTACAGCTGCTCTACCAAGAAGAGGAGAAAGAAATGGAAGCTGTAAAAGTTGAGGCAGAAAAAAAAAGACAAAGACACAGATGAAATAAAAGCTCAATCTGTGGTCACCTCCCACGAGTGCATGGCCGCACCCATCTTGGCGCCAAACTAGCACTACGCCTTTCAGCTGGTGAGCTCTTGGTGCATTTTGGCGCGGTCCAAAGTCAGCAAATCTGTCACCACGCTGAGCTGGATCAGTGGTCACCTCCCACAAGTACACCGCCGCAGCCATTTTGGTGTATCAGGGTCCACCACACTACCAAACTGCTCTGCACCAGCTGGAATCTAGGGTCCTGTATGTTTATGGTGATGTACAATATTTATTGTCTCCCAAACATAGTTTTTAGGGCAGTGATGGTTTTGTTTCATCAGACCAGTCTCCCACATGCCTTAGGGTGAACTGTAGCTTTCTCTTTCTAGAGCTTTGATGGTTGAAGAAGCTGGACAGCAGTTGTTGTTGGCACAGTCTGTTTCATCTCAAATGCTGAAGGTATTAACTTTTTCAGTGTCGTCATATTGGTCAGGATCTTCTCTCTCACTACCTTCTTTTTTGTACAGCCTCTCAGTTTCTGTTCTGGGCAGATTTACAGATGTGCTATAATCTTCCATTTCTTAACAATTATTGTACCTCATTTCCAGAGGACGTCCACTTCATTAGATTTTTTCCCACCCCCTGTTGTATAATTTGAAAATTAATATATAATATTAATTTTATATATATATATATATATATATATATATATATATATATATATATATATATATATATATATATATATATATATATATATAGTATTTTTTAATATATAATATCATATAACTGTAGATACTGATCAACCAGTTATGGGAACTTCCAGACTCAGATGTTTTTTTTTTTAAATACTAGAATAATTTTAGACACATTGACTATACTCTCTGATCTCCATTTCATGAGGTGTGAAATTGCCAGAACCTATTGGTCAGATCAGCATCCAAGGAAGTGAATATCTTTATAAGCACTCTAGGTCCTGTAGCTTATGTGTTTCAAGCTTTGTAAATATACAACAGCTGCAGGATCCTATCAGAACAGAAGATTGACAGTTACTTTTTCAGCATATGTTGACGTGCACAAACACAAGCATTTAACTGATCAATTAATTATGATGGATTTGACTTCGGTTGTCATTGACTTTTCCTTAAAAAAAAAAAAAATCAAATGCTTTCTTTCATATTTTGATCAGTATCAGTTTTTTTCACCTACTGTAGTTCAGGGGTCATCCTACACTCTGGGGCAGCAGGGTAGCAGGAGCTCCATTTAGTTTGGTGTCTTGTTTCCTTCTTGTATCATATTTGGTTATAAAATATTCATATCAGTTCTTTCTGGAGGGTGCTGCCTCTACTGTATGAGCTCTGTAAGTGGAGAAGAAGGTCCAGCATCAAAAGATTGAACACTGAGAGCACGACCTCGGCAGAGCAGATTTTGGTCCAAAGTCTAAATAAATATCAGTGAAAAATTAACAATGGCGTCATTGAGCACACTTTATCAATCAAATCAACCCCCCATTATCCTGGTGTTGTATGTACAGTTAAAAGCTAAATAAATAAATAAAAAATAAATAAAATAAAATACAATTAAATTAAATTAAATCAAATTAAATTAAATTAAATTAAATTAAATTAAATTAAATTAAATTAAATTAAATTAAATTAAATTAAATAAATAAATGAATAAATAAATAAAATAAAATAAAATAAAATAATAATAATAATGATAATAAATAATACTAAGAAAATAAAAGGTACATAAAATAGCAGTGTTAATGTAAACATTTTATTAAAAGCTAAGCTAAAAAGGTAGATTTGAGTTTAACCATAAAAATATGAACACTTAATGCAGACCTCAGATCCTCAGGTTAACTGTCCCATAATTTGGGGCCATGAAAACTGAATGAGGCCTAGTGAACGCTAGGAACATTTAAAAACGTACTACCTGAGGACTTGATGGCTCATA
Source organism: Siphamia tubifer (assembly GCA_020466265.1). Classification (NCBI taxonomy): domain Eukaryota; kingdom Metazoa; phylum Chordata; class Actinopteri; order Kurtiformes; family Apogonidae; genus Siphamia; species Siphamia tubifer. The sequence goes on along the minus strand of CM035794.1, from coordinate 27,094,347 downwards.
CGCTAACATTTATTTATCCATCCATCCATCCATCCATCCATCCATCCATCCATCCATCCATCCATCCATCCATCCATCCATCCATCCATCCATCCATCCATCCATCCTTCCATCCTTCCATCCATCCATCCATCCATCCATCCATCCATCCATCCATCCATCCATCCATCCATCCATCCACCCACCCATCCATCCATCCATTTTTATTCAAATTACAATGAAAAGCAACTGTGAATGGTAATAAAATTTTATGAGATCATAGAAATAGACTTTCAACAATTTTTCGTGTGCTGAAACATTTTTGTTTTGTCTAGATCATTGTTCCAACTTCTTATTTCTAGTCATTTATTAAAGAACTGTGTAAACCGCAAAAATGCAGATGATCAACGGGGGAAAAAAAATCAACAAAACTTAACAAAAACACACTAATAGAACACACTAAAGGAGCACTATCACTGTAATGTATTATTATTTACAAGAATTCAGCAAAGAAACACAGTTAAAACCTTATTAAAACACTGTTAAAAGCCATAAAAAAATCTTCCACCTCTTAAACTGGCTGATTTCTGCAACTTTCTGCTCCATCTACTTCCAACTCTCTCCTTCAGCCAATGCAGACTTTTACCATAATGTGGTATATAATAGAAAGTAAGATAATAAAGAAAAGAAATAGCACAAGCAGTGGATTTAAAGATATGTCACTGTCAATACAATCATATTAAAAGGGTTAAATGCTGAGTTATCTGGCCAGTTAAGGTTTTCTATTAATTAGAATTGTTCATTTCTGTCAGTAGTTAGGATGTCAGTGAGCAGCAGTAGAGGTTTATTGCATCATCACCTGACCCACCATGTGAGTTTTACATGAGTATGTCCTGTCACAGTATCCATATTCCTGGTCTTTATGAGCCTCTCTGCACCTGTCCATTGTCATACAGTACATGTAATAAGAGACTGATAAATCACAGTGTGTGGTGCTACGTCACTGTCTTATTCACATCCAATGTTAGACTTTTGCAGTGTCTTAAATATAGTTTTTCTATATTTTTCATAACACTATGGTCATGACAGTATCTATTTTAACATGTCTAGACAGTGCTAGGACAAGTATGAGGCTCAATACTCTTAAATGTTGTTATATTTGGACATGTTCATGTTTATTATGCCTGAGTTTTGTGTGTTTTAGTTCAATATTACTCCAAAACCATATGAATGTTTTCAATGAAGTGACAGAAAGGGTGTAAGAGGAGGTCAGGATAGATGGGTTAATAAATGAGTAAAATGAAATGAATGAAAGCTTGCACTATATTTTAGAATGAACTGGAGACAAGCTTTAGTTCCATATAGAATAGGAAAGTTAGAACTAATCAGAGGTGAGTTGAGTGAAGGACCCAAAAACAGACTGAACAAATACAGTATGAGCTGTTTATTGAGCACAAGTAACACTAAGAAACAAACTAAACGAAAGTAAAAGAGTCAGTAATGCTGAGTAACAACAAGAGACAAAAGTCATATCCAAGTGTTCGAGTGTGGACCAGATCCAGCAAGTATCTGGACGACTGGGGTGGCTGTGGCCATCCAGGAGGGAGCAAGGTTGTGAGAGAAAATAACCTGATGAGAGGAGAAAGAAAGAAGAGAACTTAAATAGTGTGAAGTAATGAGGAACAAATGATAAACAGGAGGCAAGAAAAGAGTGATCATGACAGTCATAGCATAAATGTAGGATAACAGGGATGTCTACATGTGACTGGATCATCAAAAGATCCCAGGTTTGAACTCTGAAGGTGTCTTCAGATTGTTAGATAGGATTCTGTGCTGATTTGGGAAGATAAAATAAGATATTCCTTTATTAGTCCCACTAGGGGGGACTCAAGCTTTACAGCAGCAACATTATAGCACATAAATAATTTGGTAATGCTTTATAATACCTACACACAAGCCACTATGTACAGTATTAACTATTTGTTACCCATGTGTAAATGGTTTGTTCATTATCTATTAACCTTTTGTTATTTGCTAATGTTTATTAATGTATTGCTTATACACAATTTACCATAAACCATCTGTTCACATGGCTACAAATGGTTTGTTCATAGAAAAGAAGAACAAATTCTTTGTTTATGGGTAATAGGTAACAAATGGTTAATACATAGTGTTTATGTGTAGGTATTATAAAGTGTTACTACTAATAATAATGATTTATACAATATACAGGTTTGACATACATACATACATATATAAAATGTAATATATATGTATACTTATATATATATATATTACATTTTATATATGTATGTATGTTATCTCTACAGTGTGTGTATATATACACACACAGTCGAGATGGCAATTCAGTAGAATTGACAATTCTACTAGTTGAGATTGCAATTGGCATCTCCCCAAGGACAATCTCTAATTCACTAAGAGAAAATTTAATAATTCAATCAAAGGTAGTAGTCAAGATGGTCAAAGAAGCTTGATGGACTATAATTAGAAAATTAATTGCAACCTGAGCCTATATGGGTGCTATGAACATTATAATATCATGTGATGAAAATTGTGATGTAAGAAATATGATGTGTGGAAGAAAATAAAAGCAATATCTGGTCTTGTCATTTATATTGTGTGCTATTATTGAATTCTGTACATGTGATATGTTAAATATAATTATTGTTACTTGGAATACCTTTCATAATTTAAGAGTTCCCTTTTATACAGATTTCAATTGCTATCTCATCTAGGTGAATTGGCTATTCTCCTAGGTGAGATAGCAACTGAGATTGTATTTAGTTAGGATTTTAATCTCCCCTCGGAGCGATGCCAACTGCAATCACTATTAGAAGAATTGGCAATGTTCCTAGGGGAGATTGCAATTGCCAACTCTAGTAGGAGAACTGTCAATTCTACTGGATTGCCATTTCTACGGTGACATACATATATATATATATAAAATACATAATATAAATTATTGCACTGTTATTTGGTGGTTAATTTGACAGTTTATTGGGAGCAGTTTCTGTTCTGGGATACCATATTTTACTAGTTGGTGTTTGTATAAAAGTCATTTAAAAAAGTTTAAAATCAGTGTGCTTATTTGTGTTCATCAGTAACAGGCCGTTCACCCCAGTGTGTCTTACGGCTTGGCAGTGGCATGTGGACAACAGAACTAAATGATTGATACCTAACAAAGCTCCCTTAAGCAGTGCTTTAAATGATGGATGATACAGAGCTGCACTCAACACACAGAGAGAGACAGTGGCTGAAACTCAGGTTACAAGGTGCAAAGTGCAAAACTCAACAGCTGATTTTGTCACCTGAGACTACCAGGCACTGTGTGAGTGTGTCCCTTCACAGTTAAAGCAAAGAAGGAAACAAGAGCTACTTCCAGCCTGGCTAAACAGCACTGTACAAATTACAGGATGAAAGCCCACTAGAAACACATAATTTAACATTAAGCATGGGAAAAAAAACAAATCATTATATCATCTATCATACTTCCCCAAAGTAAAAGTTGAAATCAATCTAAAGTTGTGTCTCTGCCAACATCCAACAGTGAAGATGATGTAAACAAAATAAATGTTGATTCCTGAAAACGTGCTAGAAAAAAAGACTGCATGAACTCTTTTTGACTATTGTTATTACTTTTTAAATTATTATTAATAAAGTTCATTTGATAGGGATGATGCAAATTACATAGTATAGCTTATATACCAGTTACAAACAAGCTGTAGTAATTGATGATGCACATAAGGAGATTATAACTGTTGGAAGTTTCTATTTCTAGTCCCTAACCAGGCTTTGAGCAGAAAAAAAAGAAAGAAGGAAGGATAGAAGACAGGCAAATTACAAAAAAAAAGACATTTAAGGTTGCATAAAATAACAATGTACAATCACAGATGTGAGGGTGTAATGGGCAATACAGATGTCAACACACAACACTACTATAAGTTAATGAATTCATCAGTACATTTGTGCTATTTTCAACACCTTAAATGGTATAATACAGCTTTTGTCTTTGTATGTATATATGTTTTTGTCTCTGTATGTATATGCAGAGTGGTGAAAACTCCACAGGGGGTCATGGGCAGCAGCCTCCCCTCCATTGAGGACCTTTATATCAGCAGGTGCAGGAGCAGGAGGGCCAGTATCATGAAGGACTCCACCCACTCCACCCATGGATTGTTCAAACTTGTCCCCTCAGGTAAGAGGCTGCGGAGCATCAAAGTGAGGACCACCACCCTTTGATGCAGCTTCTTCCCTGAGGCGGTTAGACGGATGAACTCCTACTGCTACCACTGACCTCCTGCTTTTATCAGTTGTCCTGTCCTGCACATGCTGCTCTGTTTTATTTATGCTGCTTTTAATCCTGCACTGAAGTTTTTAATCCTGCTGAAGTTGTTTTTATTTACTTGGTTAGTTATTTATTTTATTTACTTCATTAAGCATTAGGTTTTAATGTTATTTATTTTCTTTAGAATATTACATATTAGGTCACACACTGCTGGTCCTGAGTACTAATGTAAATGATAATAAACTGAATCTGATATGTATTAATGTCTCATCCAAACTGTTTTCATAATAAAAGAAATACATTATATCCTTTTAATATAATGCTAAAGTGCTCTTATTTTGTAGTGATTACTGGAAGGGTTGAATTTGTATTAACCTCTATACTTTTGGCATTACACTGGCTTTGTAATTTCATATCAATTTTAAAATATTAATATTTGTTTTTAAAGCTTTAAATGGTCTGGCTCCTCCATATGTCTCTGAGATTTTAACGGTCCAGCACCCCAGCAGAGCTCTCTGGTCATCAGAACAGATGCTTTTGGAAGTTCCCAGGTCCTGGTACAAACAGTGGGGGGTGCATTCACAGCTGCACCTCCGCTGTAGAACTCGCTCCCACTAGACTTAAGAGTTGTTGGTTATCTGTCTGTCTTTAAGTCCAGGTTAAAACTCCACCTTTTTAGACTGGCTTTTAATCAATAGGACTGTCCCAATTTTATGCTAAATTTGTATCTGTGTGTTATTGTGTTATTGTCTTTTATATATTTTTTAATTATATTTGATTAAGTTGTTTTATCCTGTGTTTTACTTATGTTTTAGATGTAAAGCACTTTGGTCTTCTTTTATGTTGTTGTACATTGTTATATAAATACACTTTGATTGGTTGATTGATTGATTGATAGAATGTTTAACAGTACAGTATTAATTTTTAGAGCACATGTGGAGCCGATCAGACATTCGTACTAATTTTAGGAAATAAAGGGAATTATAAAAAATAATGACCATAAATGCAACCCTTTTCCAATAAAAGACCTGTTACCGTTTTTTTGGCTGAACAAAACCTATAGGTAGGAAGTGTGCAAGTTTGTATTAGTTATGTTTGCGTTCCCCCTCTGTGACATTCATTTATAACAAGAGTGTAAAACACAAATCCAAGTATACAGTCATTCCCACACAAATTTCGGCATTTATCAGTGTCATCTGAGTGGAGGCGATGCTCAAATGTCATGACAGGTCTTCATCTCGTGTATGCAGGTCTGGAGTCAGTGTGGATGGGCAGTGCAACAGTAAATTTGGCTCATGCAAACATATGCAGTGACATACTCATCACCTAAAAAATATGTTGCCTGTGATTATGATGAAGCCCCCATCAGTCATATCTGACATAAATAACTGTCATAAATGTTCACATGTGGTTGGTCTGCTGACGTTTTGATGTTCGCATTCATTTCTCTTTCATCTTGAGATCACCAGAAAAGGTCTATGCTATATATACTTTTCACGGTAAGAGGTTGTGAAGTCAAAACAGGCTTCTATTTCTCTGATTCCAGATGAACCTCTGTAACCAGTGTCAAGCACTGACAAAGAAATAATATCTCATTCATTATTTCTTATTTCTCAACACTGTTTATATTTCAGTAAGGAAAACAAATTATGCAATGTGTTGAAATATTTTATGTAAAGAAAGAAAAATATATATCTATGTATATATACTGTATATATCCTTAATAGTTGATAATGGGTAGATGAGGGCAACTTATTTTTGCTCCTCACTGACACATCTTGACTCGTTTTTCCAGGACTTTTGTTGATGTAGTCAAGGTTGTGTTCTACCAATAGGATTTTTAGAACTTTCTATGTGTAAACTTACTACTATTACTATACCTGATTGCATTAAATATAATCTACTGGAAAGAATCTAGTGAAAAAAGTGGGCTATGGGGTAGTTAAACTACAATATAGTAATGGTTTCGGTGATATATGTATGTCTGTGTCTAGTGCTGTGGTGATGAACAACTACAGCATCAACCAAAGGATGCCTGTTAATCCCATCAAGTATCAAGCATAAATCCAGCTTAATACATGTCCTAGCATATGAATATTATTACTCTGTTCATCAGAAAACCTGCCCAGTGTTTCTGGAGGAAAGTCAAATGAAAATTAAATTATTTGCTCAATTTTGTCAAAATGATTACATGTAGAGAATAATCTGAGATAAACTATAAACAAATTGGTGCACTGCTTCCCAAAGGAAGGGGGTGCTGTATTTCATATTTTTATTTTTTGTTATTTTAAGGGTGGCACAAGTGGTGCGGTGCAAAATGAATCATACCCCTACCATATTTTGTGATTTGCGATTGTCCATAGGTGTCAATGTGAGAGTGATTGTTTGTCTATATATGTTCAGGCCTGAGATGAACTGGAGACTCATACAGGGTGTACCCCGCCTTCACCCATTGCAGCTGGATTAGGCCCCCATGACCCGAGTGAGGATAAAGTGGGTTCAGATGACTAGACGAGTTATTTTAATTGTGTATCTTCAAACTCTTAAACATGTGTCTGTGCTGCAGTGTTAAAGACACAGCCATAATGATGATGTATGAGTGGATGGCCTACGTTTCTGCAGGTTGCATAATCAGTGCAGGTGAACTACTTCCATGTCAAAAAGCAGATGGTCCTCATATGTTAAGAGGTGCTGGACATAAGCCTGGATGATGGGAGCCATGCTTTACAGTTACTAAAAGTTATTTCTGTCAGAAGTAGCCTGAATAAAAGGTGAAGTCATTCAGGAACATGCTGCTCTTGTTGATGCCTGGAGCTGTGGCTCTGTTATAAAGACCATGTTATGAAAACTTATATTTAACTCAGCTGCAGCAGCGTGCACCTCTTCCTCTGGGCAGCCGGCCTTTGTATCATTTACATAACCCTGCCCCCTTACCCTTTGTTTTTTTTAATGTCTCTGGTTTGTTTTCATTGCTTTCGTCACACATGGGCTTACTGCCCTGCAGCAAGTCCTTCCACAGGACAGGACAACGTGTCTTTAACACACACTGACAGCGGATACTGGCTTTCTGCTTGTGTAAGTGCACATACTGTAAGGATTGGACTGCCTTTTAAGGCTGGAGACAGACCTCTAAAAATAGTAGCTGTGAATAATACGTCAAAGTAATCATGTTCAGGATAAAAGGACAGTTTGAAGAATTGTCTCTAAAGGACAGAACAACTGAATGGACTGCTGTCATCTTAATGTCAGCTGTGGCTGTGCTGTCAGGACGGAGGAGGCGTCTATGGATGAGGAAGGTCATCCTGAAGACGACACTTAGAAGAGCTACTAAACAGTGGGACATCCAGTTTTCCCCTGAACACAGCATTTAAAGTTATATGAAACCTACTACATAAAAATATCTGTTGCTCAGTATTGAATTTTTTCATATTGAATTTTCAGATCAACATTAAAAGAAATCTATAATATTAAAGACATTATTCATGCATATTCACCACTAAATTGAATGGGAATAAAACTTAAATAAAATGTAGGTTTTCACCAGCAAATGTGTAGAAAAAGCTCCACCATTACAATCCACTCAAATTGACAACAGTTTTGTTGTTTTGATTCAAACGTCTCTAGTGATAGAAACTATATGTTTGGGATTATGCACAATAAACCAATGAATTTATTGGAAAAACACATCAGCAACAAGTAGATAAGGAGCTCAAGGCCATAGTTCCACAAAAGATCTTTTTGATGTATTTGAACTTTAACCTCACAAACACAGCCTCTGAAGCCAAGACATGAGTGAACTGAAGCGTCCTTATCCTCAGGTAGACGACTTTTATCTGATCTTCAGGATGACCCTGTATCTTAAACAGAGCAGGTCTTGTACGGTCAGGACTCTGAGGCTCTGGAACAATCTGCCCCAAAGAAATCCCACCAGTTGAATTGCTAACACGTCTTAAGTTGCCTCTTTAATGATGTTAACAGATGTAACAGTTTGATGGATTTAGGAAGATGTAGATGTGGAATATCCATAACTATATTATTATTACTGTAACATACTATTTTCCATAGCAGGTGACATGCAACAAGGTGCATGTCTGAATATAGAGGGGAATATTGAGCCATTGCAATCTGCAATTTCATCTTGCTTTCAGAAACCAAATGTGACTCACACCATCACAGTATGTCAAACTATTTATTTGGCATCAAAATGAATAAAACTGAATAAGCAACAAAAATGTTTAATGTAAAATCCAAGCCACACAAAATATCACACTATAATAATAATAATGCATTAAATTGATAAAAAAAAAAAGTGGTGCCTGACAGAGAAACCTACTTTCTGAAATTGAACACTGAAGTTGAGATAAAGTTGATAAATTAAGATTATCCATGTCTTGTCTTGAGATGAAATGACATTAGAGTAATATTTTCATGAAAATGTATTAAAAAAAATATCCTAATCCTAATCCTTTTTAAATTACATATCTTAAGGGGACACTTTACAGAGCCATATCTTATCAATATCTCTAAATTCACCAAATTACCATCATTGTAAAACTCAAGGGCACCTTTTAGACCATCAGTATGTAATACTGAGGAAGACCAGATGCTATCTCTGGTATTCATAGAAGACTACCATTTTCAATGTAGATGACATTTATAAGATAACGAGTCAAAGCAGAAACACTTTGACTGCACACCCATCATCACACAGCATTGACAGTATCCACTTGTCCTCTGCCAAAGCCTCCAGTTACTCAATAGGCTTCTAGCACCACCTTGTGGCTGTGTGGCTCTACAACATGTTGTGTTTCCTTTATTTAAAAAAATTAAATAAAAAAGACATTATGGAATACACATCCCCATATCCAATACAAAATCCATCACATCACGCCGTGGGAGGGATGCTGCGCTCACAAGGAGAAGAGCCTTGGCAACAGGCAAATACTACTGTGTGTCACCATGGTAACCTGTGAACTGGTGAGAATGAGGAGAGGAGGAGATGTCAAAACTGAGGGAGGAAAATGACTGCTGAGACACTAGAAAACAAACGCTTGCTTCAGAACAAATTCAATATTATGACGTGATCTAAGGCTTTACTGATTTACACAGGATGACATGAAAATAATAATAATATGCTTTTTCTAAATGTAAAAAAAGAATAATAAAACCTCCAGAAAAAAGTAGTCCTAGCATTTTACTCCAATCACACATTTGAAGAATTTTCCTTTCCCCCTTTTTTCAGTGTGTGTGTGTGTGTGTGTGTGTATTTCTGTTTTTTTTTTTCTTCTTCCTTTGTATGTTTTACTGAGTCATGTCCCTGATGTATGACCTGTTTAATGAGAGATAAAGTAGGACAGCCTTTTCCTGCTGGGCACTTCTCAAACAAATTCAACTCCCTCCCACAATGTCAGTAAATAACAAACAAATGAACAACCAAAACCACAAGAGGCACTGCTGCCTCTACATTAGGAACAAATAGCAGAACACAGTTTGTCTAATTTGACATAACAATTACAAAGATTATGTAATGAAATATTAGTCGATATGACCAACAAGGTAATAAGTGGTTCACAATGGTAATAATAGTGAAACAACTTTCAAGATAGCAAAGAAGGAAAAGTATTATAATACTATTGTAATACTGACTATTAAAGTAAGTTAAACATTTATATCAGTGAATCCCTGAGGTACAAGATGGTAAGAGTCTGATAAAAATGGCACATAATAATGGCAAATAACCCCATAAAAATAAAGTGATACATGATGTTTTCCCATTATTCTAGCATGTATATACTCAGTGTAATACCTTCAAAATTGCATGAAAACGTTTTGGAATGCAAAATGGGATATTTAGCACATTGTAATGTACCACTATGAATGATTGATATTAAAGGAGCCCATTTACAAAGATGTTAACTAGATAACAACACTACCTTTTACTGTAGTATATTTTGTTGATAGGACTTACGGTAAAGGTGTCATATGTAGGTTTGTGGCCAAAACTGGTACTGCAATGACATTCAAAATACGATAGACAGACAGACAGACAGACAGACAGATAGATAGATAGATAGATAGATAGATAGATAGATAGATAGATAGATAGATAGATAGATAGATAGATAGATAGATAGATAGATAGATAGATAGATAGATAGATAGATAGATAGATAGATAGATAGATAGATAGATAGATGTCATTGTACTCAGCTCACTTCAATATAAAATGATAAGATTAAAATAGAATATGGTGTTAAACTGTTGTCAAATAAAAATGTGTAAAAGTACAAACAAAAATACAAAAATAGAAATTCATACTCAGTGGAATGTAGAACAGTGTAGTATGAAAGATGATAAAAAAGTACTACTTATAAATAGCGGCCCAGCTTCTTCACCCTGGTTTGGTGAAACTGCAGACCCAGGTCCGGCTCTCAGGGGTGTGAGACCACATTTGTCACTTTGTTGGGAATAAAAAAAAGCCTTTTAGGTTGAGTAATGTCAGACATTTGTAATCATAAATGTTCCAGATGCAGCCCCGTGTGAACTGACAATTTGGATGCTGAAACATGACTAACTTCATGATTGATTCATGGTTGAGCCTTTTAGTACTGAGGTTGCGGACCCACTCGCTGACAAAAAAGTTCTATGCCTCCAAACTTTTCTAGTCTTTCATCTCCTGGTGGTGTCATAGGATGTCTGCAGGACCAGGTAGTTAGTAATATCCACAGCCTCAATTGTTGGCAAATATTTGAGTTCTGTTTTTTATTTATATGGTGTTTAATTAGTTCAAAGAAGATTATAAAAGTGCAGGAAAAAAATTGCAATTCAATATACTTAATAAAAAAATCAAACAAAAGAAAGTAAACCAAATGAAAAAGATAAGACTGCAATGAAAAACATTTGCAGATCGTGTCAAACATTTTCCTTCACATCTTTCTCAGTTTTGGTTGTTGCCTTTTTCCTTTATTACAACTTCAGCCTTTCCGCTCCCTGACTTTTTCATTGTGTTTTTGATACAAACATGGCTGGTGGGGGCGGGACCTCCTTTGGTGGATTACTATAAATAAACCAATAGTAAGGAAGTCCCGCCCCCACCAGTCACATCTATGCCAAAAAAGTCAGGGAGCGCAAATGAAAAAGGCTGAAGCTGTAATAAAACTGACAAAGATGTAAAGGCGAATATTTGGGTTCTGTTGAAAACTCATTAATTTTCATAAGATATAACCATGTCCAGGAAATGTTTAACTAACTGTATGTATCTCTGTTTCGACACCGGAACTAAATCCATATCAAACACTATCTTCAGTGGTTTCTTCTATAGCAGAGGTGGGCAACTCCGCTCCTCGAGGGCCTGAATCCTACAGGTTTTCGATATTTCCCTCTTCCAACACACCTGATTCAATTAATGATCAGCTCATCATCCAGCTCTGCAGAAACCTGATAATTATGGAATGGCTTCCAGGTGCGATGGAAGAGGGAAACGTCCAAAACTTGCAGGATACCGGCCCTCGAGGCCTGGAGTTGCCCACCCCTGTTCTATAGTGACATTCTACATGGTTACTTCCTGCCCTCCAGCTAAAACACACACACACCCCAAGCGTGCCTGTAAACCATGGTAACGTGCTTGGAGCTCAGCAGACTCTGAGCGGTAGGGATTGGTAGTGTTTTTGTTTTTTTAAAACGCACATTGTGATTGGTTAGTCACTTCATTCACCTTGGGCCCGCCCATGCAGCACTGACAGCTCACTGACCATCATAAACAGTAGGCTACAGGCACAAACTCAATAATGGATGATGGAGCTAAGAAAAAAACAAGGAAAGGTGGACACCAGCGAGAGTTGGAAAGAAAACCCTGGTCCTCAAGAGCTACTATCGTGCATGTTTTAGATGTTTCCCTCTTCCAACACACCTGACGGTCATTATCAAGCTTCTGCAGAGTCTGATGATGGCCTTATCATTTGAATCAGGTGTGTTGGAAGGGGGGATACATCTAAAACACGCAAGATAGTAGCTCTCGAGGACCAGGATTGGGCACCCCTGATCTAAGGTATTGTTTGATTGCATTTTGACAAAATAGGGGCCCCAGTATACAATCTTGCAGAGGGCCCCCACAAACCCAAAAACGGCTCTGCCTATTTTAGTGGACTGACAGTGAACTTGTGTTTGTTACAATGAGGAGAGCAAACAGGGTCAGGTCCCTTGAGATCTTGCAGATGCTGTCTGATGTAAAAAAAAAATTATTAAATAAATAAAAGGGAGCTCCAAAATTATATAATGACCCCTGATCTCAGACTGCAGCCTGTAAGCACAGTGAGCAGCATATAGGACAGATCATGTGTGTGTATTGGGTTTTGTGTTTGGGGATTCAGTGTGTGCAGGACAATGTTCCCTCATGCTGAAAAAATCTGTCCTTCCTTTTCTTGTTTCTCTCTTGGGGTGTGTGTGTGTTTAGATATATGCCATGGTGTGTGTGAATCTAAATAAGTGTGTGTTACGGTGCATTATGCTCCTCTGTGCTGCAGCTCTCTGTGGGCATTAAAGGCATCTGGTTCACTCTAAACAGACGCCACACAGTCAAGTTATGCTTTTTTTTTTCATTTCTGACGTGTAGTTGGAGATATGCAGATTTCCAGGAATACATTTAACCAGACTGTAATGTCCCCAAAAAGTCTTATTTTTAACTAGTACTTATTATACTAATGACTCTCAATGACAACAGGATTTCATTTTAGTTATAACAGAAGCTCTCTGGTACTGTTTTGCATGTTTTTTGATTGTTCTAATAAAATATGCAGCAGTTAAACTTCAGCTTTTATTTGTGTCTTTGTGGAGTGAGAGATGGAAATCAAAGCATCAATCTTTGGATTTTTTTATTTTCAGTGTTATTTTTAGCTTTTCATCACCTGTGAATGACCTAAGGTTCCACATGGGGTCACCTGGAATTGAAATGGGGTCGCTTGAAACTTCTAGAAATTGATAAAAATAAAAACTTACTAATAAAACATACATGGTGAGTTGACAGAGAAAATCCAAATCCTGAAACTGAAGCACTGTGCTAATGTTTATTTGGCAAGTGTTCGTTGTGGTTAGTTTCAGATGCTGCAGCTGTTTCATAATTCATAGTTTGAATTGTTATTTGTTCAGTATTAATTGTCAGTCTTGTGAATACAAGCTGGACTGAAAAGGAAAATAAAGATCGTCACTTTGTCCAGTAATCTACACTAGAGCCTGACTGATTAATTGGCAAAATGGACAAAAAACCCCCCACCAAAAACAAGTGGTGCCCAGCACAACAAACCAAACCCCCCTTGCACTAGAGGTAAGATTGGGCCAAAAAAATTCCAGCCTGACCCAACCTAGGCCCGCTGGTATCAAAGCCTGACCCAGCCCGAGCCCAACCAATTAACTTGATTTGGAGGCTGAGCCAGAAGCAAACCCGAAATTTCATATTTTATTTTTGAGGAGGAGGAAAGAGGGGGGGGTGATGTATGATAACAAATTAAAGCCTGTCTTTTGTAACGAAATCTAAATTAAGCAAGACTGGATACATTTACATCTTTTATATTTATGTGTCTGCAGAGGTTACTTTAACTGACAATTTTCCATCATTGACGGATTTTTTAAAAAGTTGACGGGAAAAATTTAAGGGCGTCATAACCACAGCAGCAGTACGTCCTGAAGTACTTTAAAAGAGAGAGGCAGAGAGACGAAGGAGAACAATGACGAGTGGATAATACACAGAGATATGAAGGAGTTCTTTGAATTGTCATTGCAAGAGTTTAGTACAGTACGTGTTGTGATGAACAGCTTCTGCCTGGATCTTACAGTACCTCTACCTTTGTAAACATTTGACCTGATCTGATTTGCCCTATCTCTTGTTGCGAAAACACATTCTTGGTGACTGTGACCTTTGACCTACATTCACAAAAATTCAATGGGACATGTTTTGGACCATCTTACACGTTTCCTGAAAGTTTTGTGGAAATCAGTTTTGTAGTTTTTGTGTAAAACTACCACAGAGACAGACAGACCAACAAACAAACCAACTCAAAAACAACACTCCTGTCCCCTTTCGAGTGGCGGGGTAATAACATTCTGATTACTAACAGGAGATCCGGACCCGTGTAGACTCCCCTACTTTCAAGACTTCAGGAATTTGCTGCTTACGTCTTGGCCTTGATACCACAGTACATTTTCAGAGGTGTGGTGGAGTCCAGGCTTTGGGTCTGAGCTGTTTTTGTAGAAAAAGTAGAACCTACACAATTTTAGACTAGTGCTGATAATGTCCTGCTCCATAGACGCTCCATTGGTTCTGGTTGTTGTTCTTTAAACACTTTTGGTAGGTATTGACCATGTTACACTGAGAATGAACTACAGTATAAGATCTGGAGATGTTCTCACCCAGTGAAATTACTATTATAATTGCTCACTTGTCAAACTTCAGATTTTCCTCTTTACCAGTTTGCTGTTTTTAACACATCAGATTCAAAGGCTAAATGTTTATACTCGTACTCGTCATCTCCTGCTTCATCCGGGTCCGGGTCGCGGGGGCAGCAGCCTCAGCAAAGTAGCCCAGACTTCCCTCACCCCAGCTACCTCAGCCAGCTCCTCCAGGGGAATCCCGAGGTGTTCCCAGGCCAGCCGAGAAATATAATCCCTCCAGCGTGTCCTGGGTCGACCCCAAGGTCTCCTCCCGGATGGACATGCCCAGAACACCTCCCCAGGGAGGCGTCCAGGAATCATCCTCATGAGGTGCCCGAGCCACCTCAAGTGGCTCCTCTCGACATGGAGGAGCAGCGGCTCTACTCCGAGTCCCTCCCGGATGTCCGAGATTCTCACCCTATCTCTAAGGCTGAGCCCGGCCACCCTGCGCAGGAAACTAATTTCAGCCGCTTGTTCCCGTGACCTCATTCTTTCGGTCATGACCCAAAGCTCATGACCATAGGTGAGGGTTGGAACGTAGATCTTCACCTTCTGGCTTAGCTCCTTCTTCACCACAATGGACTGGTTTAACACCCGCATTACTGCGGATGCTGCACCAATCCGCCTGTCGACCTCCCGCTCCATCCTTCCGTCACTCGTGAATAAGATCCCAAGGTACTTGACTTCCTGTATATACCGCATCCACTGTCGGGGTCCACTGGAATGACATAATCCACATTTATACCACTTGATGTTAATCACCTGTCAGCAGTTATGATATTAGGGCTGATCAGTGTATGTTCACATGTTAAAGTGTATATGCATTAAACCACAAGCTTGAATTTTGATTTGGTTATTAAAGCAGCATATGACTTCCATCACAAATATATTTTGAAATATATAAAACCTGAGTGGTAGTCTAAAAAAGAACCCTAATGTCACTGTACCTCCATTTGACGACTATACCCATTCTCTAAAACAACCCTGGTGGACTGTATAATTTTATGTTGTAGCAATCTGGCTGATTTTGTTGCTGAATCTGTGAGAAACTGCTTTTACTTGGTCACCATCTTTGATGTTGCTGCACAGAATTCCCATTCCCACAATGCATTTTGTGACAAAATTTCTGAAAATGCTCATGTGACATTTCAGTTTGTTATGTATAAATAACAAAGCCCCAGTGCTATCACTGAGGCTTTGCTGATGTGAAAAAAAAATGTTGAAAGTCATACATTGCTTTAACTTCAGTACATATTTAAAGGAGCTATCTGTTGTATCAATACAAAGATGCCAATGTATTGATTGTTTAGATATTCACTGAATTTATTCACAATGTTGGACTGGTGGATTCATGTGATTGAAGGGATTTATGTGACTGTTAGAGGGAGTAGTGAGTAACTCTGCTGGCCTCCAAGGGCAATAAAAAAACGTACACAGAGGACTCTCTGACTAAAGCCAAATGTCAAATCAAGCCAATATGAAACAACTTTCAAAGTCAAAGAAAGTATGACACTGTGAGTTTGAATATGAAGCTTAGGAAGATATAAATTTACTGCATTATGTATATATATATATATATATATATATATATATATATATATATATATATATATATATATATATATATATATATATATATATATATATATATATATACTGTGTACAGACTCAGTTACATTAACCAGAATCAGTTACAGTTGCATAAAAGTTGATTTTTCTACTTTGGTACTGTGTGCTTTGCTGGTGCTAATATGGAATTTCCCCTTGTGGGACTACAAATAAAGGAATAATTTAGCTTTGACATTTCCATATGTATATGTTTTTAATACAATCCAATATTAGAATATCCATTTTTAATGTGCAAATTCTAATGAAATAAGAAAAAGTTGATTTAATAAAATTTATGGTTACCTGTCACATCATCTGTGATTCTAAATGTGTCAGTATTTTGTCAGTGTTTTTACAGTAGCAGTAAAACGTCAGATTTGGTGCATGTGAGGAGACGAGCACTGCTGCAGGGCTGACAGTAGGTCTGAGTCACACGCTCTGCAACACCTGAGGGAGACTCACCAACCTCTGTTATCTGAGTGTGTGTGTGTGTGTGTGTGTGTGTGCATGTTTCACACAGCGTTTGACTCGGCATGCATTCATCTGTGTGTTAAATGTGTGTGTGCAGGACATTGGGGCGGGGGTGGCGCTCTGCGATGAGTTTAAGAAGTCTTGACAGCAGATGCCTGCATAATAACACACAGAGAGGACATGTGCAAGCAGGAAAATCAAGGACACCACGTCATGCGTGCCAGTCATTTAAAGTAACAGTTTCCTCTTGCAGCTTAAAACATGCACACAGATTATGCGCAGAAAAGGCTGCAGATGCTGCTAAATGGATTTATAAATCAGTGCAGTGTAGTATAACTGAGAAGGGATTTAAAACACTATCTATGTATTTTGATGAGGTTGAGCAGCATTGCCTGGGAGAGTACCCCCTCTTTTAAATCACCAAAGTAAGATTAATGATTGGTGGGTACAGAGAGAGATTTACCAGTAAGCATTGGTACACATACTGATGTGTAGGAGGAGGCCAAGTTCAGCTTCAGCCCAAACATTACCACTGAATGACGTTACAGCTCATTAAAATTCATACTTGGAGCTGAAATATATTCATGTCCTGTTCACAGACAACCATCACAGATATTTTTGTTAAATTGTAGTCATCGTGTAGTCAGTGTATTTCCTTGCTTGTCATCAGGATTCTCATGGCAAAACGACACACATGGGAACTCATTCTGCTTTGGAAAATTGGTCATCAGTGTCAAGATGGCAGTGATTTAAAATGGGCTCCTATCTATCTGCACCCTCCTCCACAACATGTGTATATGTGTGTGTCCGTGGTTACTTCTATCTCTGTGAGGGCTAGTTTGTGTTATGACAGTTATGACACATTATAGCTAATTCCAGCTCTTATTTCCTGTGACGTTTATGTGATCTATGTATGAAGGAATATTCAGTCATGAAAAGGCATTAGGAAGTCCTTAATATTACATATCCAGATTACATATATAAAATCGGGCTGTCAAATGATTAAAGTTTTTGATCGGACTAATCGCAGAGTTGCTTTGGATTAATTTTGATTATTCATGATAAAAAAAAATTTTGTTACTGAAAATTCCCATGAAATATACAAAAATATATATTAAAAAACTAAATTTGTGGAGAACAAAACATACAAAAAAGTGACAAAAAAAACCCTCTTCTAAAATACAGAAAAAAAGACCAAAAATGTGATAAAACCTCAAAACATATGTAAGAATGTGTATATGCAATCTACATGTTTATTCAACACCTTCAACAGTTTCAACAAAACAACTGTTCCATTGAATTGCATTAACATTTACATTTTTAATCAGATTAATCATGATTATGAATTAATCTGCATTAATGCATTCATTTTTACAGCTCTAATATAAAAACAATTGTTATAATTTTGTATTATTCTTTGTTGATTTATTTATTTATTATTTTGTGTTGACTTGTTAATTTACATGATATAAAATATTTCCAACTATATTGAAGCTCTAACAGATCCAGAATTGTATTCTGCATAAAAGTCTGTTTCATTCACTTGTCAATGGTGTCATGTTTCCTTTAGTAGTTGTGTTAAGTTCTTTATTAAGGTGAGTGGAGCTTTGTCATTATTACTAAGATAAATACATTTTCACAGTTGTGAAACAGTTTCTGAAAAAAGAAACAACATTGACTTTAATTGCAGTTAATTTCACACGCTCTGCATGCATTCAGGTTTTTCATATGGTAATGCATGAGTCACAAGTACAGTGTTTATTTTGGTCATGGAATGTGTCAGAATGAGTACAACAGAGTTACCTGGTGTAGATTTCATCAAATAAAAATGGGAGTTTTATGCATTTTTTTTGGTACTAAAGCTAATTCACTTTGCCGTGTGAGATTTCATAATGTGTATGAGGCTCAGCTTGGTTTTCTACTGACTTTATTAAATTTTAACTTTTTTTTAAATCAAAAATAGGAGTTTTTAATTCCTATCTCATTATGTACATAATGGGGAGGGGCGCTGTTCATAGAATTGAAACATTTAATTTAGTGTATAAAAATTCTACACCTTCCTGTAGTTGTGAGAGTGGCATGACATCATAGACATCATAAGAAACTAGAGCCCGTGGAAGTGGGTGAAATGAGTTGAAAGGAGCAGAAAGAAAGCACTAGCCTAGCACATTGCTAGGCTAGTGCTATTAGCACAGTGCTAGGCTACTTAGCTCTTCACAGGGGCTTTGGTAAACACTGTGTGTCACCAAGTGCTTCATCAAATCCAGCCTTTGCATGTAAATATTTCTAAAACCTGTGGCATATGGAAGCATCTGAAACTTCCTGTGAACTGTAACCACACGGTCCACCTTGTCGCTGGACCTTGTGAAAGTCCATAACAGGCCATAAAAGCCTGGTGCAGCTGTAGCCAAATCAGGGGCGGGACATAGGTAATGCTCAGAGTTAGAAAACAGTTAGAAAGAGCAATGAAATGAGTTTAATATCTTTGTTGTTGTATGTCGTAATGGTGTGAAACGTTGCACTGCAATTTACCATAGTACTGGAAAGTCACCTTCCAAATTTCAGATCATTTGGTGGAGTAGTGCAGGTGTTAGGTGTTCCACAGACAAACAGGACAGAGATTTGCTGAATTATAGATAGATGCTGCATCAATGAAAACATGTAAAACACAAATAAGATATGTTAAGATTAGTTACACATGCAGGTAGTCAAGTTTATCAATTATAATTTATGTTATTCACACATGGTATTTATAATTGCTCAGCTCAGTAGCACCCTTCCTCAGAAGTAAAGAAGTAAATATCAGTAGAAGAGCAAATATTTTCCAGTATATCAGAGACATGTTTGAGTTGTTGAGGACAGGACTGAAAATAGATAGTGTACACTCTGAGTTAGTGAACTAGCTGTGGCATTTGTATACTGTAATTTGTATACATTAGTTATACTGTCAAATGAGCAACATGGTCTAGCATGCTGTAAATTGACATTGATGAGGAAAACATATTCATTATATATAGTCAGTATAGTAATTTCTGTTCTGTTTTCCAAACGGCACAGAACCAAAGTGAGAATCCATTACAATACTGCAACAAAATGGAAATCCTCAACTGTTCCATAGTAGTGGATTCACCAGAGGTGGGAAGAATTAAGTACAAGTACTTCCTTTACTGAACAGTTTTTATGTATTTGTACTTTACTTAAGTATTTATTTTTTTGGCAACTTTTTACTTTACTACCTACATTTTTGTATAAATATCTGTATTTTATACTCTTTACATTCTCATAATAGACTGATTACGTTTTCAAACTAGACCAACGTGACAGTATGAAAAATAAGTTGTAAATCAGAAATTGTGACTATATCATAATTATGACTTTTTTCTCCGTCATAATTCTCACTTTAACCTCATAATTGTGACTTTTTATATCTTTATTCTGACTTTTCCACATAATTTTGACTCTTTCATTAAATAATTTAGATTTTTTTTTTAATCTCATGATTTGGATTTTTTTTATCTGATAATTTTGTCTTTTTTAGCTCATTATTATTATTATTATCATTCACATTATGCTTTTTTTTTCAATTTCCTATTTCTGACTTTTGAATTTTTCTTAAATGTCCCGTCCTTACCCACTAAACTGAGTACCATAACCTAATAAAACACATAATCTACACCGTAACTCACTTTTAAAGGCTTTATTTTTTTGGATATTTTTGAAAGTTTTCTGTTTTTTCCTGCTTAAGTAAATGTTATTTCATCCATAGCAAAATTTGTTTTAAAAAATGCAGTTTTAATTTTTTTTTTTACTTTTACTTCAGTAAAGGAGTTGAATTATACTTTTACCATAGTTTTTTTTTTCCCACACCAGTAACTGTACTTCTACTTAAGTACAGAATGTGAGTACTTTGACCACCTCTGGGATTCACCCCATTGACAAATTACTTGGAGTAGAATGGCTATTTGGGCTAATGAATTTCAACAAAAAAAAAAAGAGTCAACAGTTATTACAATGTTGTTTCTATATTCTATAGTTCATGCCAACATTAACTGGAGGTGTTGTTAAATACATTTGCTTAATTTGTATGTTCACTTTGTGATCACAGCATGCTGGGAAAATTAATGAATATGCAGCTCCCTAAACCTTTTCTGTGCAGGGTGTCAGATATAATTTTTGGGTCATGTAGTCAATCAGAACAGTATTAATATTCTTGACCTTTTGTAATTGGATATTTTTCACCAGGATGCCATGTCGCTTTGATTGAGGTAGAGGTTGTCAGGATTCCAGAATGAGCACCAAACTGCTCCAAATGTCACAGGTAAAAAACATTAGTCAATTTTGACCTCCAGTCACGTCACACCTCTTTAATGGGATAGAGACAAAATACCACATGGCTTTTAGGTTACATGGTAATGGAGGTCTTCATTTGAGAGGCTGGATTGTGGTTAAGTTGTTAAGTTGGTTGCAGGGTTGAAAGAAATGTCCTTAAATTCACAACTGCTTATCTTAATCTTTATGAGCTGCCACTGTTTTTGCAGACACTGAAGATTCTTACTTTTTCTTTGTATCTTAACAAGGATTTATCAGTCTTTATATGAGTAAAATAAATTCTTCCTCATTGCCTTTGTATGTACAGTATAGTGCAATCATTTGTAGGACGCAGTGTCTCCTTCATCCATTCTTTTGAATCTGAAGATGTAGCTATTTATGCATCATGGTTGGTGGTTATTGCTGTCAACTCAAGCTAAGAGGGTCCTGGGTTCATTCCCTTAAGCGTTCTTCCATAGTCCACTGATACATGCTAATAGGTTAACTGGAAACTGAAAATTACCCTCCAGTGTTATTATGGGTGTGAAAAGTTGTCTTTCTCCATTACCCAGTGTTAGAACCCAACCTCCTGCATCACACAGCGTTAAGCCACTACTGAAAATGTATGAAGGAAGAATGAGGGGTTTCAAGACAATTTTACAAGTTCTGATCAAACAAAAGAATAAATGAAAATGTCCCTTTTGGTCTGTCTGCTGGATTTAGCCCATAATAAATTAAACCAGACCAGCTATTCAAAACTCTATGCATTTCTTTGGCATGCAGTGATATTTATTAGATGACTGTAATGGTTCTTAGGGTTTCTTAAGTACAAATGGGAGGTAAACATCTACCAAAAGAATACCGACATGTATGTATATTTCATATTTAATACAGGATGTGTGGATCAAAATGTTCTCACATTCAAATATTTTTGATTAAATAGTTCTTTCGTAAGTTAACTACAACAGAATATGTTATGGGTGTAGTGGAAAGGACCCAAATACAGATGCCAACAGCTTCGCACAAACTCTTTATTCCGAGCTAATAAATGAGAATAGTCCAGAAACAAGATATGACAGGAAGTCATTCAAAAAGTCACACACAAAATAGTCAAATTCCCAAATGGGTGCAACCATCCAGTGTGTACCGTCTGGAAAGAGCAGGGAGCTCTGTTGAGGTTAATGTGTGGGGTGAACTGACAAAGAGGACAGGAAAGGAAAGAACTCAAATAAGGAGAAGTGATGAGGACAGGTGTGTGAGGACCAGGTGAAATAATTAAGGTGAAAGGTGACAGGGTGCAGAATGGAAAGACAAAGTGAAGAGAAAAAGAGACAGCATGTAAGGATATGACAGAATACACCCATTTCCCATGGAAACCTTTATTCTGAATTAACATTTGCGTGTAAACACGAAGGAAATAGCTTTAATTCCAAATCACTTTATTACTCCACCAAGGAATGGCGGAATTTTTACATGTTGTAATCAAGGGAGTAATGGAGAAATACTATCAACATTATTTCATGGTCAATAGATCGCCCCATTTATTACTCCACCAAGGAATGATGGAGTAATAAATGGGGCGTTTGTCTGTCTGTCTGTTAACAAGATAACTCAAAAAGTTATGGTTGGATTTGGCTGAAATTTTCAGGAAAGTGACACAAGGAACAAGTGATAAGAGTTTGGTGGTGATCAGTGGAGGGGTGCGCTCACGTGTGTCTTTTTTTTTTTGGGGGGGGGGGGTCTGCTTTGGCTTTTGTAGCTCAAAATATATTATTCTGAATTTAAAAAAAACCTCATGTAAACATGACTAATGTGAATCTACAGCTCTAGATAAAATTCAGAGAGCACTGCAGTTTCCTCTGCAATCACCATATGTGAATATAGACAGCCATTCCATTCCTATGTCTGTTTAATTCCAACACAAGCACACCTTATTCTACTGACAAAACACCTGATCTATGTCTTATTTAAGAAGGAGCAGTATAAAGTCCACTACTTTGGCCATCATAATCATCTTACAACAGGACTAACTGGGTGGCGAAAACAGTGCTATTAGTAACGCAACAATAATTGGAATCCAAAAATAACTAGTGAAAACTGCTGGACATCTGCTCTGATAATGTTCCCAAACTCTGGACAATGCTCCTGGCCTCAGCTATGTAAGTAAAGGTGTGGATGATGGACCACCAGATGCAGACCCTGTCACATCCACCTCAGTCTCCAGACCTGAACCCACTTTGGATGGATGGTTATAAGCCATGGAACATTGCTGAGCATCTTGAATTTTTCTGTCAGGAGCTGCATGTAAAAGCTACCACTGAAAATCTGGGTTATTCCACCAAATATTTATCAAGTTTTCCAAAATTACTGCATTAGTATTGTGTTTATAAATGAATATGAACTTGTGTTATTTGCATTATTTGAGTCTGAAAACACCTGTAACTTTGTGTTATTTTGACCGTGTGTTGTGTTCTGTAAATACATGCTCTAAATAATAATATTTGTATTTGGAATTTGGGAGAAATGTTGTTGGTAGTTTAGAGAATAAAACAAAAAGGTTAATTTGACTCAAACACATACCTGTAAATGGTAAGATCATAGAGAGTGAATATCTTTGCACTAGTCCTCAGACACATTCAGGTATCTAAAAGTTATTTTGTGATATGAACCACACGTCTCAGAAAGCTGCAGAAAAATACAAGCATTAATCAATATTATCAGTGGCTGGAGATTATTTTAGATTATAGAATAAGGTCCAGGTTGGAAAGTGCATTATAGTATGCCAATAAGGGTCCTCATAACTGCAGTGTATGTTTGTCCTCGGTGAACACTGAGCTGGAAAATAACTGCGAGTGGAGGAAACAAGGACCAATCATTGTCCTCCACTGGTCACGAATCACACCTCCAGCTTTAACATGCATCCCCTTCCCCAACACACACACACAGATGTGGGCAGGATGGAGGAGGGGAAACCCTGCACAGCGCTGAGTGTGTCTGCATGTGTTCAAAAGCCCTCAGGAAGCCAGATCACCAGATACTAAAAGAAAATCTCTGCTTGTTCACAGCAGCCTACAGAGGATATTAACACACACACACACACACACACACACACACACACACACACACTCGACAACGGCTGTAGGGGAGATTACAGCTGTCCAGAAATAATAACAGCATCCTCAGCGTCCTCTCCTGCCACAAACACATGCATGTCAGACCTGCACCGTGCAGGAACAGCCAGAGGTTGGGGGGAGGTAACGGGTGAGACCTGAGCCTTTATCAGTGATATGCAGTATCTGTGGGCTGCCAGGAGTGCCATTGAGCAGAGGGATGGCATCCTGATGGGGGCGGGGTGGCGGATTGTGTCGAGGGATTCTAATTGACAGCTGTCCAAATCCCCAGACAGATCCTCTCTCTCTCTCTGAGTGAGTGTACTTCGCTCGTCCTCCCTCTTCCTCTCAGACGAGGGTATTAAGAGTGGAAAGCATTAGGAAAAGCAAGGAATTAAGAGTCCCCTGCTCTCTCTCCCCCTCTCTCTCTCTCTCTCTCTCTCTCTCTTGCTCTCTCTCTCTCTCCCTCTCTCTCTCTCTCTCTCTTTCTCTCTCTCTCTCTCAGATACATGCATACACATTAAATACATATGTACAAACACTTAGATATTACTATACATAACACTATGGAACTTTATACAACATATACTTTTACAATTATTGCCTATAACTGTTTTTACCCAGACTTCAAAAGATGTGTAAAACCAAGACAGTTCTTTTAAGCTCTGTTTAGTTTGTGTTGTAAAGCCAACTTGGATCAGATCTTTCATTCAGTCCCAGACCAGGTTGAACCAGGTGATCTTCATTTTACTTGAAGCTTGTTGACAGTCATCACCACTGATCAGTATCACTCCAAAAGCAATTGATGTTCAAGCAATACCCTGACCCACTTGTCTGACCCATGGCAGACCAGATGCAAACATTTGGGGCTTAACCCAGAACGAGTGAGACAAGGGAAGTGACACTTTGGGAAATTTTCTTCCCCATTTACAGAACTTATATGTGATACAACAATGTTGACAAACCATGAAAGTAATACTTAATAAATAAATTAGAATGACCATGTTGTAACTAAATGCCTATGTGAACTCATCAAAGCATTTCAAAGTAAAAATGCTATTAAAAGTTTGGCTCCATCATTTTGTCAGAATGAAGTTGACCTAGACATTTTTGGGTATACAGTATATTATCATCACTTCATCATCCTTCACCACATTACACATTTGTATGAAGTTGAATAGAATTTGTACTTGACTTCTTGATCTGCACTTTCTTTTAGGCTTGATGTTTTTATCTGTTTATCAGTTTTATTTCTTTTCTTTTTCCTACCTACACTTTTTTGTATTGCTGCCTGCTGTAATGCTGGTACTCTTTTATGTAAAGCACTTGGAATTGTTGTGGTACATGAAATGTGCTCCATAAATGAACGTACCTGCCTTTGACTTATGGACAAAAAACACTATTTGTTCAGTTATCATCAGCTTTGCCTAAAATGTTTAATCATCAATTTCTATTCAATTTATTGTAAGCCTAAGTAAAGATTTGTGCTGAATTTTGAACAAATTCTTTCAACCTGGTTTCCTGTTTCCATTTTTCTGTGTCCTTCAATGCCAAGAAAGCCATATAAAAAAATATATTATTATTATTATTAGTAGTAGTAGTAGTAGTAGTAGTAGTAGTAGTAGAAGTAGTAGTAGTAATAGTAGCAGTAGTAGAAGTAGTAGTAGTAATAGTAGCAGTAGTAGAAGTAGTAGTAGTAGTAGTAGTAGTAGTAATAGAAGTAGAAGTAGTAGTAGTAGTAGTAGTAGCAGTAGTAGCAGTAATAGAAGTAGTAGTAGTAGTAGTAGTAGTATTGTACAGTAAACAAGCAGAGTATAAAAATGAAAAAAAAAACATAGTAAAAAGTAAAAGACAGGTCAAAAAATTGAACAAAGCAATTGTGATCACAAAGGGAAGGTGGTCCTAAACAAATGGGTCTTGAGTTTGGATTTGAAGTGATATTTCTGGGCCCTGGTGTCAAGGAGTTCCAGAGTTAGGATAGTAAAACAAGTTAGCTTTAATCTTTTTGGACCCAGGCTAGTATGGAGATATTCTGGGCCAAATGTTTTGTACATCAAAAATAAAATTTGAAACAGAATTTTGTAATTTTGGTGTTAAATGTTGAAAAATACAAAAATAAATTTCAAATCAAAATACTGTTTGTGGTGGTGTCGTGTACACATTTTAAAACTTGTGGAGATCGGGCTTTTAGTGTGGAGGTGCTTAAACTCTGGAACGTGCTGCTAGTTTCTCTTCGGTTTAGCTCCTCTGAGCACATGTTTATAAAACAGCTCAAGACTTTCCTGTTTAGAGAAGTGTTTGGTTAGTTGCCTGTTTTTGTTGCACAATCTATGTATTTGTTTTAACATTCTATTTTTACCCCCGTTTGTCTGATGTCAGCAGGATTACGCAAAAAGTCCTTAACAGAATTTGATGAAACTTTCAGGAATTATAGATAATGTGTCAAGGAAGAACCCTTTAGATTTTGAGCAATGAAGGTCAAAGGTCAAGGTCATACTAAAGGTCAACAGCTAAAACACATCAGTGGTAATATCTCAGGATTAAGACAAGATAGAATCTGGTGTTTTTTTGCATTCACATGGTCTCACCTTCAGACATCAGATGGGTCAACACCTCTGGCTCCATCATGTCACATTTTGACATTTTATCCCTTTTGAGAAATTTGACCTTTGCAATTTACCCAGACATTAGCATTAGCATTAGCATTAGCAAATAAGTCTCATTAGGGAACACTGAGCTTGTATTGAATCTGCTTGGGGACCAACACATCTTTATCAGTGTTGTGTTTAGAGGCACGGACAGGAGAATAACCTCTGTTGCCTACCTGCTTATAATGACAGGGTAAACTGGAGCACCAGGACAAACCCACAGAACACAGACATAGCAGGTAGACTCAGAATAGAAAGACTCTGGTCTGAGTCAGAGTCAGACCCAAAAGCCTCCTACTGTGAGAATAAAGACCTAACCACTACACCACTGTACCTGCAAGAAAAAAAGGTTTTATTTTTTTCGAATCATTGAACATTGAACAACTTCAAACAACTTTAAATGCTGTTCTTTTGTAAAATATTGCTTCATTAATATGATTTTAAGGCTATATGAAGCTCTGTGTTCTTGGTCAACTTTGAATTGACAGCTGACTAACCCGGTGAAATGGAGTTCTGCAACTACTGTTAATTTAACAGACCGTGTTTTACCCAAACTGTTGCATGCCTTACACACTCAAGCCTCTCAATACATTATAGTGGTTCACTCCAGTTCGACCCATCTCCATCATTCATCCACCTCTGTCATCTGTTATGGCTCTTTCCAAATCACCTTGGTGACAAACAAGCCCAAGAGTTGTCTTTTACGTTCTTGACCATAACAGATATAGTCATTGCAAAATGTATTTTCATTTATGCAATTTATCTGTGTGTGATGGTATGGAGTGGCATCAGTTGAACTGTTTGAGGCTCTACAGGATATTTTCTTTGATGTTGTCTTTTCATTTTGTGTCACCAGAGAGACTTGCACAACTAAAACAGTCATGTTGTACAAAAGGGTTGTCAAGTGCTACAAAGACATGATCATTAAGCACTTAGTATCAGTCACAATATAACATATAACTGTTCTGACTGTTACATCCATACATAAGTGGCTGAACCCAAATGCAAGACCAGTAGATAGAAATATAAGTAAAACAACAATATTTATTAACAACACAGATGAAATCCTCAAGATAAATGTCCACAGGGAAACTGGTTCCATTATCCAGGAATCCTGGTCCATAGTCCGGAGAATGAACTGGGAAGCGTCTAGACAGATCCGTACGAGTCCTAACCATCAGGTTAGCGACCAGGAATAGGCAGACAGAGGATTATCAGAAAGCAGACAAGGTTTGACATGGACAGGCTAATAATCCGCTAACAGCACATGAGTGGGACAGGCAGAGACAGAGTACCATTACAATAGATGACAAATCCAAAAATAAAGAGTCGTGTCAGGAGGCAAAGATACCGGCAAGGGACAGGCAAAGCTCAAGTCAAAAACAAATAGGCTGGGTTGAGATATCAGACAAACTGGAGACAGGAACAGTGGTAGGTAAATCCTAAATGAAGACTGCAAACTGGGACTGAGTGGAAGACAGCACAAGGTTTATAAACACACAGGGAGACATGACACAGGAGAAAGACTGACAAAATAAAACAGGAAATGACAAACCATACAGAAAATCAATCTACTGCCTGGGAGCTGATGCGACACTGTTGTCATAATCCAGACTCAAGGTGTGGTGTTTTGTTTTATTTTTGTTTGTCTTCATGTATTTATGTCATTGTTAGTGTTTGGGCTTTTATTTTGGGATCTGTGTTATATGTTCACACTTTCGCTCTTTCCTTCCTGTCACCAGTGTTTTCCCCACCTCTCGTTAATTTGACCTTGATGTGTTCCACCTTTCTTCCCCAGTATATAAGTCCCCACTTTTTCTCTGTCCAGTGTGAATTCGTCAGCCTTGGTAGTAACCTATGAGCAGTATTCTAGTCTTAGTTTTTTTGGTGTTCGACTTTTTCTAGTTTTCTCAGTTTTTGTCTTTGCCCCTGGTCTGTCTTGGCTGGTTTTGTGTGTTTAATCTCTGGCCTGTCCACGACCATGAGCCTGTTTTTTCCCTGCCGGTTCCTCATTGTCTCTCGGACCCTGGACCTGACATTTCATCTGGACCCCGGTATGATTTTTGGATTTTCCTGGATACTAGTGTTTTGCCTGTTTTTGACTCCTGCCTGTCTGACTCTGATCCCTCTGCCCCCTTCCTCAGTTAAGGAGGTTCTCTGTCTTCCTGATCACTCACGGAGCCTTACTGAGGAATCTTGCACTTCATATAATTTAATTGTAATCAATAAAATCTGTAAACGCAGCCTATTGTGTCTGAGTCCTGCATTTGGGTCCATCCTTTGTACTGAGATCATAACAACTGACATTATAAAAGACGGGTTATACTTCCACACAGCTTGGACCATGTTTGGACGTTCAGTCAGATGAACTTGAGCTGTAGTTGTGATGGAAAGCTGCTGTTTGTGTGCTTGGGAAGCACTTTAGATAACAAGCATTGTTATCAGCAACAGCAGCAACTGTGAACTGTACCTCTGTAATTAGAGAGCTAATTTGTGAGCTGCAGTCGTTATGGATGCTGGTTGTTAGTGGTTACCTGTTGTTATGGTTACTGTTTCCCTCTGTAATTGGCAGTGAGACCTGAAGTACCAAAGAGTGGGACTCTTCTCAGCTCTCTCCTACTCACACACTCTGTAGGACAGTGTACTACCTGTGATTTTAGAAAATCATCTTATGCATTTATTCATCCTCTGCAATGAAGACAAAATATTTTTGAATCAAAACAGTGCCAAAACAATTTTGCTTAAAATGTCATTCATAATTGTTTATGTAATTTAATAATTTAGGATAACTTACCTTTAAATTAAGCCAGCCCTTCTGTTGATTTAGGAAGACAATTAGTTGCAGTTTATTCAGTACTAAATACCTCCATAGAGGTTTTGTTCCAAAAATTATGAATGACAACTAATCAAATATTTACAACACAAGGCAGTCAGAGAGAGCAGACCTCCACCAAGGCTTGATATCACATCATATGACGTCAAAATGTGACATGATGGAGCCATAGGTGAGACAAAGTGAATGAAAAAAAACACTATATTCTATCTTGTCTGAATCCTGAGATATTACCACTGATATGTTTTAGCTGTTGACCTTTGACCTTCATTACGCAAAATCTAATGGGTTCATACTTGACCCATTATCTATTATTCCTGAAAGTTTAATCAAAATCTGTACAGAACATTTTGCATAATCCTGCTGACAGACAGACAAACAGACAAATGGACCCTAATGTAATACCTCCTTGGCAGATGTAAATATATATTTCATGCAGAGAAACCTATACTTTGGTCACTGAAATATTTGTTTCATTGAGTGACATGTCAATGGTGCGATATCCTGTTACATTAGTGTTTACTAATGACATAATATACATATGTACGGCCAACATTTAAAAGCTTCATGTGGTGCAGAATAACCTCAGACTTTATCTCTGTGGTGTTACTTCCTTACTCAGATAAAAAGCATGGAATGAATCTATATTTGTGTGGATGTTTGGATATGAACACATAATGTATTTAAGTTATGTATATGTGTATGTAAAATATACGTAAATATGTACAGCACTTTAATGCTAGATAAAAATATATATATATATATATATATATATATATATATATATATATATATATATATATATATATATATATATATATATATATATATATATATATATATATATATATATATATTTCTATGTCTCCTATAGTACATGAGAGCTAATGATAAACTGGAGTCAGTTTCCTTGTTTGTTTGCACAGACTGGGTCAATAAAGCTGATCCTGGTTCTGAAATGTAATCTCCCCTTGTAAATGCTGTATTTAGTACAGCAACATTTGCTTTTCCTCATATGTAGTTGTTGTTGTTTCAACCCACATAGTGTTGCATTTTGAAATAAGCCATGGTCGGCATGGCAAACATTATAAGTTTATTGTAAAAACATCCTAATGGCTGTATCCAGTGCGTGAAATCGCAGAGTTGCCAGTGGGCAGTCACACAGTGAGATGTTGGTGAGTTATTATTCATGGCTGCAGTCTGAGGACAGTGCACTAATCCAGGGGCGGGGAGATGCACATAGTTCTTATCATGATGAGGCTGGGGCATTAGATAAGGAAAAGGATAAATATAGTGCTTGTGCTTTGTTTTCCTAATCCACCCATGGGGCTAAGAAACTAACCTTTTAAATAGGTCACTTCTGCTTCCAGAAACGCATTCATACTCTCAGAGTCCACTGTGTGTGCGTGTGTCCTTTAAAGGAGACTTTTTTTTTTCTTTTTTTTTTTAAGTTCTTGATGTGTTCAGTGTAAGGCTACTGACTGATGAGGCCAGTTTACCTCCTTCTATAAGAGAAAGAAAGCCTTTAAAAATCAAATATTTTTTGCGGTACTTATTTGAATTGAGGAAATATAAATTTAATATGTAATTTTACTAGTTGTCCATGGATTTATGTACATTTTCCGCACTATATGCTAGGCAAAATATAAGGGTGTGTTTATAAGAACCACAACAGTTAATATTCAGATATAATAATTTAGCATGTCTCCATTGTATCCAAACCCAGATGATGAATGTCTCAATTTCATTCAACAATATAAAATTTAATTTAGTGGCTTTACTTATATTTTTATAGTTGTACTAATTATTATCACTTTGTAAACAGAGATTACTGACACATGCATCACATAGTATACAAGCAGAGTTGAAAATGTTATGATATGTGTGTGTTCCTCATACAAACACGTGTGGTTGTGGTAAAGGAAACCAGCATCCATCTCCTTCAATGCCAGAGAGCATGAAGTCCAGAGTGTAGTCCCCCAGGCCCAATGCTCCATCCACTGAATGACACAAAGCCAACAAAAAAGCCCAGATGAAAGTGAACCATCTAAGGAGCCTATCATGTGGAAAACCAGACCTTTGTGCACAGCCTGTAAGGAAATGGATTTGTGTGCATTAAGGAGGTTGTTAGGATAAAAAATAAAGATGCAAGAACCAGCTGTGCGTGAGTCACTGCCAAATACACCGAAAAATAGTTAGAGATTATATAAGGTTATACATTGAAAGACAATGAGGACCAGTGTCCTAGAACAACATAAACATTCAATATTCTAGGATGGAAGGACTAGGACAAAGTAATGTATGAAATGTTTGCTCACAGAGATGTTTAATGTTTAATGTCACTTATATATAATCTAAAGGAAACATTTAAAACCTTGAATAAAAGGAGATGTATCTGATTTGGAAGATTGTTGTAAACATTTGATATTTTAGTACAGAATTCAGAAAGTAGAAGCAGCTGAATGCAAAAGTATAACAGTATATTATAACTACAAGTTAAAAATGAAACAAAATGTGTTTTTTACCTGTGAATATGTGGTCTGAATCAGCTGGGAACATCAGTTTGATGTAGTTTGTGAAGGTTTGTTTTTTTCTCCAGTGAATAATTTTCTCATTTCTGATGTTTATTTCATATGAATGACAAACAAATGAAAAGGATTGGTTAGAAGCCAAGGCAACAACTAAAGATCATCTAACTATAAATGAGTTCAAATCAACATTCAACAAATCAACACAAAACACTAGGCTTAAATACCACTTGAACATAATCCACTAAAGCAAACCCTTCCTGCCCAAAGACCTTCTGCCTGCTCTGAAAAATACAAAAACTGACCGTATCCATCAACTATATTTTTCTTAAACGTTTTCTTGAAAAGATAATTATTGCTGCCATTTTAAATGTCATCTGAAAGTATATCCCATAAGTTCACTCATTTAACTGAAACACACATACTCTTTAACAGGAAGATGATGATTTCTTGCTTTGTAAATTATCTGAGCCGTTTTCAATTCAACAATGTTCATAAATTGTAATGTATTTAATTTACAATAATATTGTGCCTCCTTGAAACAAAAATGTGATGTTTAAAGGTGTTTTTCGGGGAAAAAGACTGATACTGTGAAAAACAAAAAAAAACAAAACTGTAAATATATTTACAGAGTAACATGTAGATGTAAGATTATTAAAAAAAAAAAAAAAATTGGATTCAACACTAAATGTAAATGGACTGCAACTTGCATGGTGTCCACTACATTGTCCAAAACCACCACGCCTAACTAGGAGCAATTTAATACATGTTAAGTTGTTATTACTAGTCATGAATGTTAGGGGAACAATTGTGCAAATTAATGCACAAACATGGCAATTGGTGCAGAGGTACATGTGGTTCTGCTGAACTCAAATCTGCCGGGAGCCAAAGCAAATTCTTAATGGAGCCACCATATTGGATGATTCAAAATGGCCGCCACCAAAAAAATTATATTTTTGTTTTTTTCATTTCTAGCCAGATATAGGTCATAATGATGACCAACATAAATATCATTCATATTAAGCCTCAAAGATACTAAATCTGAATTTTATGTGACAGGAGTGGTGATAAAACCAGATATTTAGATTGATTTAAGGTGGCCACTACTGATATAAGAAATATTGTTAATTATTGGAGTTGTGAGGAAAAGTGGTGGAGAGTTCAATATATTTATTTTGTTTTTAAATTAATTTGGCAATATCTATATATTCATTGTTCTATATCACTTCAGTGGACACTTTAACAGGGGTATACGTACATGTACATTCAAAATAATAGTTGAGTGGCAGGGAAGTTAAGTTGAGACATGGTGTGAGCCTATCATTTTACTATTTTTGTACCCCTAC
Source organism: Siphamia tubifer (assembly GCA_020466265.1). NCBI lineage: Eukaryota > Metazoa > Chordata > Actinopteri > Kurtiformes > Apogonidae > Siphamia > Siphamia tubifer. Next base: position 27,060,788 of record CM035794.1, on the reverse strand, counting down.
TCAATTTTTGCCTTTGGCATATCTGTCTCATACCGTAATAATGCCGTGTTATGGAAATGAAACATTTCATGACACAAGCAGTGACCAAACAATTCTCCACTGATGGAGTTGTGCTGCCCACAAACATGAGAAGTGGGGTCTTTGTGACATTCAATGTCACAGGTGGGTATTTCCAGGTCCTGCCATGTATTATTATTATTATTTATTTTTATTTTTTTTAAAGGAGTCATTCCATGGTTATTTCATTAATATTGCTGTGTTCTCCGTTGTTATTGAATACATTGTGTGTTGGTTCTATTTTTTTTTAAATGTCCGGATTATTTTGTTTCCAGTTATTTCTGGAGAGTAGAAAAATGACTTGAGGTCGAACAACAGAGTTTACCGGTACTTCAGCATATGGTGATGAGGTGACTCTGATTGGCTCAGAATGTGTGAAGGAACACTCCCCCCTTCCCTCTGGCTCTGTGTCTGTTTACCATCCCAGAGTAACATCCAGCTAGGTTTGGTGCCGTCGCTCCACAGAGAGCAAATGAACCAGTTTGATCTGTAATCTTTTTCAAGTTTGTGCAGCCGCAACTGTGGCACCGTCTTCTCCTGTAGATGCTAATGCTAATGCTACTTCAGATTCGCTGCAATGAGATTCCACAAAGAGCGTGGAATAGTGGTTTTCAGCAGAATGACACCTTTAAGTACTTTATTTGTTATTATACAGCTGTGCAATAAAATGTGTCCTCTGTATTTAACCCATCCTTTCTTTGATGCTGTTGGGGAAACCTGTAAGGAGCAGTGGGCAGCCACACACAGTGCACAGGGACCATCTGCTGCTGTAGCATCAGGCTAATTGTGAGAATGACCTGGCTGGAGGATTGATCCTAACAAACAAGTTTTTGGGTGATGGGGGAAACCGGAGCACCCATAGGAAACCGATCCAGACACGGGGAGAGAAACATGCAAACTCCACACAGAAAGGTCCACACGGAACCCAGGTCTTCTTGCTGTGAGGCAAGAGCGCTAACCACTCAACCACCATGCAAACCTGTTCACTGAATACAGGTGATTCTACTAATGATCCCATTTACCTGGATGAGGCATTGTGCTCATCAAAATGGGATGGTTCAATGAACAGGTTTGAACCAATACATGGTAGGACTTTGACTTGAAGGAACTGGAATTACCCACCTCTGTTCAATGTAGACAATTTAGATAGTCACAGTCAGGAAAACTTCTCCCAGGATGGACTGATGCAAACATTGATTTTCTGATTCAATACAACATAACTTTAAAAAAATATATCTAGTTTTACCAAATCTCCAAAAAATTCTCACTAAAGCTAAAATTTGAACATAAAGAGCCTTACTCTTCAGCATGTGAACGGTTGGAGTCAGGGTTTGAACCTCCAAACCTTTGGTCATTGGTCAACCCAATCTACCAACTGGACCACGGCCAAACATTGTTATTTTACATATTTAAAATCTTAAATTGGTGAATGTTTTTTATACTTGTTTATTTAAAAAAAAAACATCAAATATGAAGTTATTTCAACATTGCAGTCTTGCAATTTATTTTCAATATACAGTTGCATTTTCTCAAAACAATATAAAAATAAATACAAATCTCTTCATATACTGTAAAAAAATTACAGCTACATTTGATTTAATCATGAGTACAAAAATCTTCTCAAGTAAACAACTTTGCATTGTATTTTCATAACAGCTTATTTTTTATTATTTTGCAATTTTACAGCATTTTGCAGCATCTTTTTTTTTTTTTACAGTGTACCTATGTGATGTTTATAATGTTGCATAATACCCTTATACCTTGGAGTCATAATGAATAACATTAAATAAAGACATGAAAGGAAGGTTTCAGTGTGGGCCTATTGCAGTTTAGAGGTTATAAAAGTAAGCTATGGTGCTGTTTCAGTAAAAGGTAAATTTGGAGCCACAGATGGTCCAGGATAACATGCTCAGTTCAAGCGCCGTTGCCATAAAGCCAGTAAGTAACAGAGTAACCCATCCCTCCACCCCCGAGAGAGAGAGAGAGAGAGAGAGAGAGAGAGAGAGAGAGAGAGAGAGAGAGAGAGAGAGAGAGTCTCACATTTACAGACATTTTCAGAGGCAGCTAAACGGTGTGAACAGCACTTTTGACGTCAAGAATTATCATTCCAACCTACTCTCTCATCCGGGTCTCCTTGTCGTCCTCTTCTCTTGTGGCTTTAATATTTACTCCGTCCAGACCAGCGGCGGCGTAAAGCCTTAACAACAACAACAACAACAACAATAACAACAAAACAACACATATGCATGTAGTTAAAAGGGAACAGTGGCTGGAGGAGCACTGGCTGTGACGCACCGCTCCATCTCCGTCTGCAGCAGAGGATTTGATTCTACTTTTATTTACCAATACATAGTGGAGAAGATGATGTTTGTGTTCCAGCTCAACAAGTCTCTCTTGTTTTCGACACATTGACTGTTGATGGCTGCGGAATGGAGATAGCCTTGGTGAGTTTTGAGAACGGCGGCGCAAAAGGGAGCGGTGGCGGCACTGGAGGCAACAATGCCGAGGAGAGCTGCCGGAACGCGCTGGATGTCCCTCAGTCGGGTTTCGTTCAAACTGGACTTGGAGAGGACTACAGTAAGGAGCTGAACACCCGAGGGAATCCTCAGCAGCATCAGCACCAGAGCTCCTGGAAAATCAACGACATGAACAACACTTTCAGCTGCAGTGAGAACGCCATGGATGCGCTTTTACGCGCCGATCACAGTCCCCATCTGTTCGACGAGGACATGCTGGACATGGATATGGACACTGAGAGCAACGAGAGGGTGCTCATCAATATCGCGGGGCTTAGGTACGAGACCCAGCTGGGAACCCTGAACCAGTTCCCGGACACTTTACTGGGAGACCCCGCAAAGAGGATAAAATACTTTGATCCGCTCAGGAACGAGTACTTTTTCGACCGTAACAGACCGAGTTTTGACGGAATTTTATATTTCTATCAGTCTGGAGGGAAGATCCGGAGGCCTGTCAATGTGTCAATCGATGTTTTCGCAGATGAGATTAGGTTTTACCAACTGGGGGAGGAGGCCATGGAAAGGTTTCGAGAGGATGAGGGGTTTATAAAAGAGGAGGAAAAGCCACTGCCTCAGAATGAATTTCAGAAGCAGGTCTGGCTCATATTTGAGTATCCAGAGAGCTCCAGTCCGGCCAGGGGCATCGCTATTGTTTCTGTGATTGTCATCACCATATCCATCATCACCTTCTGCCTGGAGACGCTCCCGGAGTTCAGAGATGAGCGGGAGCTGCCGGTCACCAGCCGGCTGGACAACAGCACTGCACCCCGACCCTCCCTCACCTTCACCGACCCCTTTTTCATCATCGAGACCACATGCGTCATTTGGTTCACTTTCGAACTCTTTGTGCGCTTTTTCGCGTGCCCCAGCAAGTCGGAGTTCTCCAAGACCATCATGAATATCATAGACATCATGTCCATCATGCCTTACTTCATCACAGTGGGCACGGAGCTGGCGGAGCAGCAGGGTCAGGAGCATCAGAACGGACAGCAGGCTATGTCCCTGGCCATCCTGCGCGTCATCCGCCTGGTCCGGGTCTTCCGGATCTTTAAGCTCTCCAGACATTCCAAGGGACTCCAGATCTTGGGGCAGACTCTGAAAGCCAGTATGAGAGAGCTCGGTCTCCTCATCTTCTTCCTTTTCATCGGAGTCATCCTTTTCTCCAGCGCGGTGTACTTCGCAGAGGCGGACGAACCGGAGTCCCATTTCTCCAGCATCCCCGATGCCTTCTGGTGGGCTGTGGTCACCATGACAACGGTTGGCTACGGCGACATGAGGCCGGTGACGGTCGGGGGGAAGATCGTCGGTTCTCTGTGCGCCATCGCCGGTGTGCTCACCATCGCTTTACCGGTGCCCGTCATCGTATCAAACTTCAACTACTTCTACCACAGAGAGACGGACCAGGACCAGTCCTCCCTAAAGGATGAACCGAACAGCGGCCGAGCGAGTCCCGAACTAAAACGAAAAGGGAGTAAAGCTTCAGCAAAGTCGCAAGACGCGGAGAATAACGACCCGTCTGCGTCAGTGGAGAAGGGTATCAAAGCAAACAGCAGCATGGACTTCAAAAAATCCCTTTACGCTTTCTGCCTGGACACACGGGAGACAGACCTGTAGTCCACCTGTGCTTGTTTGCTTCTTTAACTCTCAAAGTCTATAGTTATGTACAATAAAACCCCCATTAGTGGGCTCTTAAGTCTTTGCACATAGCCAGCGGAGGATCAACACATTGCAATCCTGAAAAGTTTTAAGAGCCACGGAGGTTGATTTATAAAAAGCACATTTTAATCCCCTTCATCTGATAAGCACATCAGTTAGTGAAAAAAGCAAGGAGTTATGAACAAACCACAGTGTATGAGAGGCAACATGGTGGCCCTTTAAAAGCAACAAAACTGAGACAAATCACCTGAATGAACTCATGGAGGACATACTGTAGTGAGGATGGAAGTGTGCTTCAGATAATCAAGGACAAGCAGGAATAATTTCTTGACACTGCAAGAGGATTAACAGGACCTACCACACTTATGTACATAAGGAGACACTCATCTTTAGCAGTGCAAAGAAAACCAAATTTTTATTTTTTCGTACCATCCCTCACTTAGTCATTATGTTTACGCTGAAGCATCAGCAAATGTGTACATATTTCCCACAGGCCTATTATTGATGATTTGGACCATGGTTTTATTGTACATTTTAAGGGGGAAAACTATATTTTTGAGATGCAGACACCTGTTTCCTCCACTCAGGTTCTGTCAAAGAAGTGAGAAACCTTTTTAAATGAGAGTTGATTGACTCTCAGTGGACCTAAAGAGAATATTTTTTTTAGGTGTTGAACCACAGCCTTGTTAATGATTATTTTAAACTAAAGAATATTAAGTTTTGTGTTTTTTTTTTTTAAAAAAAAGGACGTAACACAGAAGTACATAAACTTGAGGGAATGATAACCAAGAAAAAGGACAGCGCAGAGACCATCTGGAGAGATCAAGCGCCACAGATACCAGGTTAGTGATGGAGATACATTCAAGTTAAAACCCTGAATGGTAGAGGTCTCATCCATGTTGACGATGACCACACACACACACACACACACACACACACACACGCAAACACACACATATCAGAGGTGGAAGTAACTAAGTCCCAGTACTTTCTTAATATTTTGTAGGTATCTGTACTTTACTTGAGTATTTATTTTTCTGGCAACTTTTTACTTTTACTCCCTACATTTTTGTATAAATATCTGTACTTTATACTCTTTACATTCTCAGAATAGACTCATTACTTTTTCAAACTAGACAAATGTGTGATTATGAAAAATAAGTCGGAAATCAGACATTGTGACTGACGATATCATAATTTAGACTTTTTTAAAAATCTCATAATTATCAATTTCTTATGTCATAGTTTTGACTTTTTATTTCAGAATTGAGATTGTTTTAATCTCATAATTATCTATTTCTTATCTCATAAGTATAACTTTTTTCTCATAATTATGACTTTAATCTCATAATTTTGACATTTTATCTCATAATTTAGTTTTTTTATCTCATGATTTAGATTTTTTAAAATCTCATATTTTTGTTTTTTAAAAAATCTTCTATTTATGACTTTAGATTTTTTCCTAAATATCCTGTCCTTACCCATTAAAGTGACCCAATAAAACACATCATCTACACAGTAACTCACTTTTAAAGTTTTTATTTCTGGATATTTCTTTTTTTAAATGTCTGGTTTTTCCTGCTTAAGTAAAACTTTTTTTCTTTATTATAATTGAAAAGTTGCACTTTTTTACTTTTACTTCAGTAAAGTTACTTCTACTTTTACCAGAGTTTTTTTTCCCACATAAGCAACTGTACTTCTATTTAAGTAGAGAATGTGAGTACTTTGACCACCTCTGACACACACACACACACACACACACACACACACACACACAGGGCAAGGGGGGTCACTGAATGGTGTAATGAGTGTGAAAATGATCTGAATCTGGTGACTATGAAGGTCACATACACATGGTGGATGTTTCAGCCTCCACCATCAAAACACCAAATGTGGAAGTAATAAATGTGGTTATCTTTTCAAAACATAGAAACTTAGCATCCTGTCTTTTTGAATAACCCTGTATATTTATATAAATACTGAGTTTCTTATTTTTCTCTTTAAATTTAATTTTTCACTCCTTTGTGTGTGTGTGTGTGTGTGTGTGTGTGTTGGGGGGGGGGTTTCTACCTGCCTTTTTTTCTGCACTTCATTGTTGTATGTTTGATTTGATTTTAATTTATATTTGAAACATGCTTTACATAAATGATATATAGTAAATCATAACATATAATAAAAATAAGGAAAGGAAAAAAGAGGAAATCAAATGAGCTTTTCATCCATGGATCATGTTTGAAGGAAGAAGCACAGTTTATTTAACCCTACCTCCTATAGACATGGTAGATGCTTCAGCTTCCACCATCAAAACAGCAAACGTGGGAATATCTTTAGGAAGGAACTATCACTTCCTACAGGATAACTTACAGTCTTGACAAGCCCATAGAAAGTGTCTTGAATCTGTTCCTTTTTCTTTTTATTCATGGTGTGTGTTCTCAAAGGGGAAGGATGCAAAACTGAACATGGTTGTTTGAGGAGGAGCTGTTCTTTCAGCACCACAGTGGTTTTCAGCACAAAAGTATATCTTTAGGAGCTTTCCCACAGAGTCGTTCTAAGAAGTTAGTTCTAGGAACTAAATAGTTCTTAGAACTATTTAGTCCCTAGGGAACCTTGGTTACAATAAAAAAAACAGTTGAAGCCAAAGCCATTACAGAAAACCTTGTCCTTATTATCAATATCAAATTCTTGTTTCAGTGCATCAGTTATTTATCTCTAACTCTTTATAACACAGTGTTTTAAACCAATAGTACAAATGGGTAAAATTGTAATGTCACCTGTAAATGTTTCTACATTCCAAAAAATATAAGTATCTCTGGAATATTAGAGCATGTCAGCATACTTTCTCATATTAAGATGAGAAGTTTGTCATATTAAAATTAATTTTGCAGACTTCGAGTCTACAGTCACCCATAGGTTTCTGTAGCAGTGAGACCTTCCTGCAGTGTGAACATTCCTAAGGTTTTTATTGTACAAATAGTGGACAGATGGAGTCTACTGTGCTACACCTTTGTCCTGACAGACGGTGAAAACCTCAGCAGTTGGATGATGCCATCTAAAAGAATGGATAAACTACGTACCTCCTATTATCAAATGATTACAATATAGAAGAACACACACAGGATTTTCAAAGTACTGTGTAATGGTTTAAAGTTGTGTATGTGTGTGTGTGTGTGTGTGTGTGTGTGTGTGTGTGTGTGTGTGTGTGTGTCTTTCACAATGATTTCCAGTCAGTACAATATGAACATTTTTCAATCAGGAAAAAAAAAAGCCAGTGTAAAAAATACTTGGAAATAACAGGATGTATGTGGAAAAATATGAAAACTATTTGGTAATATTATTATATTTGCAGGTGACTCAGTTTAAATGCAGTACCTTGGTAACACTGAGGTTTATACCATCATTATTTTTGTTACTATGGCAAAGTACTCTGAAACTATTTCAGTCATAAATAAACTATATATATTTAAAATGGAATTATTGATAACCTCTGCATGTGCGTATGAGATGCAAGGAGGGGTGATAAATAATTTTTATGAGTTATATTTTTTTTACTTAGTCAAACAATTCATTCTGACCAGCACTGTTTTCAGAATCAGCTTTGTTGTCATGTATGTGTTGTGTACACATACAGGAATTTGTCTCCGGTTTACTGTGGTGCCCTTTGGTACTAATAAAGAAGAGAAACATAAACTAAATATAACAAGACATAATTTACATGACATAACATAAATAACATACGCCCCTTAATAGTCTGAGTGCCTGCCAGCTGGCAATTTGACACTTCTCCAAAAACACATCTGTACCTTTGTGAGTACACACACACACACACATATATATATATATATATATATATATATATATATATATATATACATACATATATATATATATATATATATATATATATATATATATATATATATATATACTTCACGCCCATCTAGTTAGTATTCAAATGACATACAATCACTATTTTCTATTTTCCATAGAAACAACAAAACATTTCTAAATGCTCTTTTTACTTGTGTGCAGCCAACACTTGGGTTTATAGGTTCAAACTTCAAAAGTCTTGCTTAAATATACTTATTGTGTGTTTTCTTGCACTATTTGAAGAACTTTAAAAACGTTTTTATAGAGTTGTGTTTACATTCTATTTATATAAAATGTGTTTTTAATTACATTCAGTTTGCTTTCATATTCTTTTTTGTCAGGCTTTTAAGAATACAACCATATGTGACACTTTTGGAAGGGATAATGTATTACTCATGTGTGACTTTCGAAAAATATTTCCCTTCGGGGCAGAACAATACCCTTCCGCCTTCAGCGTCGGGGTGCTGTTCAGCCCCGCCAGGAAATATTTTTCTGATAGTAATGCGTGGGCAATACATTATCCCACTTATTCTAGGGGTTATTACAGTTTATTACTGCTACTACTCTAACATACTGGATAAAATAGCCGTTAAAATGTAGCAAATATTTATTTTCAAAGTGGCTGTACTACCTGTAGAGTGATATGGTACTGTGAATCTGAAGTAACAAAACCTGTTGCCATTGGCAGCGGACGTTATAAAAAAAAAAAATCCGCCCGTAGAACACTGGGAACATCCATTCAAAGCGAATGGGAGCTGTCGCAACATTCTAGAGCGCCGTAGAATAAGCATAGATATTTACAGTTAGTTGAAATACTTGAAAATGTCAAACAGTCTCAGTGTCTCTGAAAGGCCTTTGACTCTTGTGGGTGAACATAAATAACATAGAGTGCAATATGATTTTCTGAGTCATTCTTTGCCATACTGAAGTTTTTTTAAATTTAGGGCTGTCAAAATTAATTAATATCGATTAATCCATTATCATAATTAATCAGATGAAAAATTAACCAAATTAAATGGAATAGTTGTTTTGTTTCAAGTTGTTTTGTTGAATCTGTGGTAGGTCTTGAATAAACACGGTAATTAGAAATATATTCATATTTTTGCAGAAGTTTTGAATATTTGAGCACATTATTTAATTTTTTTCTGTATTTTAGGAGATATTAGAATATGTTTGGATATTTTATCACTTTATTTTTATCAGTTTATTTTTTGTGAATATTAGCATATTTTGACATGTTTTATTTTTCGTTTTATTTTCTTAGTGTATTTCGTGGGAAATTTGAGTTTTAAAAAAACAGAATAGTTGACCAACATAAAGTATTATACACACTGCAAGACCTTTTCATTGAAGCATTTCTCTTCTATCTTAAAATACCACATTAACACGAAGCATACATTAGTTGGGGATTCTGCTAGCACTAAGGCTAACGTGTCACCCAGCCTGGACAAACATATGAAGTGCATATACATATATTCCCTTCTTTCTTGAGTTTGTTTGCTTATAAAGTATGAAATATAGATTAATCATGATTAATTTAAATGAATCCAAAACAACCCTATGGTTAATCTGATTAATTATTTTATTCGTTTGATAGCCCTACTTTTATGTTTTAGTGACCTCCAGGTATTTTGTAATCCATTTATGCATATATTTCTTCATGAAATGGTGACAATTTCTGATGGCAATGGGAATAATCCTCATACTGACATATGTGTGTCTCTGTCTCTATGTCAGTTTTGTTGTTCTAATAAGATGGAATCATTGTGGTCAAGTGAATCAAATGTCTTTTAATGTTTCTTATTGCTTTAAAAGGACAGAAGTATGAGGAAAAAATAGTCTGCTTAGTAACTTTTGAATTTGTCCGTGTCCACATCACCATCTGGGCAGCATAGGGGGCTGCACTGATACTTCACAGCAACAAAGTCCTGGGCTTGGACCCAGTGCCATTGGGGCCAGTATGTGTGCAAGTGTGCCTGTTCTCCATGTGTCTGGGTTCTCTCCAGGCACACTGGCTTCCTCTCTCCATCCAATGGCATCCACTTTAAAAGGTTAATTGGTCACGCAAAGTGTGAGTGGTTTTCCATCTGTCAGCATTGTGATGCTTCAGGGTATACCTCACCTTCGCCCGCTGGTGGCAAGGATGGACTCAGGCCACCCCATGAGCCTCCAGAGGATTAAGCTTTTTAGAAAATGAATGAATGAACATCACCATCTGCATAGGTTATCTTTAGCTCAACATATGTTATGTTCTCATTATAGTCCTACACAGTTCAGTTATAGAAGTATCTGATTCTTTTTCTCTTACTATAGGTTTCACTGCTCTACATTTTTCATTTTATTTTTTAGAAAGTCTCTGCTTCAGATCTTAAATGTGATAAATCTTACATGTTTTAATAAGATGAATCAGAAAACAAAAGACAAAAGTGTTGCTTTAACTTGTGTTTTTCACCCTTTGATGCATACTGGGGGTGCAGTGGTTAACACTCTTGCCTCACAGACAGAAGGTCCCTGGTTCAATTCCCACACCAGACCTTTCTGTGTGGAGTTTACATGTTCTCCTCGTGTCTGCGTGGGTTTTCTCCAGGTACTCCAGTTTCCTCCCACCATCCAAACACATGCACTGATAGGTTAATTGGTTAATCTAAATTGTCCATAGGTGTGATGAGATGAACTGGAGACTCATACAGGGTGTACCCTGCCTTCACCCATTGTAGCTGGATTAGGCCCCCAGTGACCCTAGTGAGAATAAAGCAGGTTTAGATGATGGGACGAGACAAAATGCACGCTGGTCACTCCAGTGGACAGTTCTTCTACACTCTTCTCTTGTATATTCATGGTTTTGTTGTTTTAGTTTCACATCAGTCATTACTGTAACTGGTCTGTTATTAATACCTGATCTGCACTAACATGTTTGTGTGTAAATCAAATGCTTGTTGATATTAGACTGTCATTAACAGTATTATTTCATTGTGTTCAGATATTGCATTTTAATGTCAGAACAAGCAGCCACAGTGATTGAGCGGTTAGTGCTCTTGCCTCACAGCGAGAAGACCTGGGTTCAATTCCCGGACCGTGCAGGCCTTTCTGTGTGGAGTTTGCATGTTTCTCTCCCTATGTCTGCAATCAATCAAAACACTTAGGAAAAAAAGTCTTGACAAAGGTTGTGATAATTCTTGTATCATAGGGTTAATATATATGATGGTGTGTTATTCCACATATATGGTGGTTTATGTACATGTATACAATGGATTAGTAAATATTCCACTAGAAAGAACCTGTAAAGTGAATGGATCATAATGTGCAGACAGTGTTTTGAAGTAGATCTGGTAGATCTGAGACCAATATTCCTTTGGACTAAAACCTATTCTACTGTTAATTCTAAGAATTTGACATTTTGACCCCAGACTTATCTTGGAAACTTGAGACAACCAGTATTTCAAACTTAAGTTGTCTTTATCAGTAACACACATGTGGGAACAGTTCATTAGTTTTATTCCAGAAGCATTTTACTTGCAGACCAGTGTATTCTTTGTGTTCATTTGTGTAACAGAGCTGTTATTCTATATTCAAGTTTAACAACATGATTTAACAACAGTGAACTGTGATAAGAATATGATATGGTCATGATTTAATTTGAATTCAAGATGTCTGAGTCAGTCGGCAGCCATCTATCTTCATTGTTGTTCTTCTTCTGGTTGTTTCCGGTTGTTTCTCTCCAAATCATCACAGTGTCACTTTGTTACGCCCGCCCTCTGACTCTATACTTCACTGTGATTCGTCGGCCACTTTCAGGGAAATCTAGCCAAACGTTACATTGAGCTTAACTAGACCTTCTACAGTACAAATTAGATTTGCTGCCACTAGGGGTGTCGACCACGGCTGGGGTAGTCGTATTAATATTTGGAATGATTCGGGTCTTTCAGGATATCTTAAATTATTTTACTTTCCTGTGTCATCCCAGATGCATCTAATTACAGAGCCGGAGCAACATTTTCAACCTGTTTTTTTAGTGTCGTGGTTAAATTCCTGTGATCATTTTAAATGTGAAAAGAAGCAAGATCATTAACTGCTGATTCAGAGCAAACAGATTAAAAGTGTAAGGTTTTTATTTTATGTTTTATTTTTATTAAGAATCATTGTATATCACTGGTCTACAAGTAAAATGCTTCCAGTCTAAAACTAATAACATTTTACCACACATGTGTTACTGATAAAGAAAACTCAAGCAAAACTTAGCAAAAGAAAATTAAAAAATGAAGGTATTGTATAGAAAAAAAGAGAAAAGGAGCAGAAAGTGCTGGTTGGCTCAAGTTTCCAAGATAAGTCTGGGGTCAAAATGTGAAATTATTAGAATTAACAGTAGAATAGGTTTTAGTCCAAAGGAATATTGGTCTCAGACCTACCTGATCTACTTCAAAACAGTCTGCACATTATGATCCATTCACTTTACAGGTTCTTTCTAGTGGAATATTTACTAATCCATTATATACATGTACATAAACCACCATATATGTGGAATAACACACCATCATATGTATTAAAAACATCAACTAACCAACACTAAAGTCATTTGTTTTATGATTCAGCACATTTAATGTCTGAAGCAGATACTTTCTAAAAAAAATTGTAGACCATAATGAGGGGATCTCCTCTGTCCTGACATGAACAAATGACCACAACCTCATATTTTTTCAGTATAAGCAGCTGTGACCCACTTGTCCTCCATTATGTAGATAAATGTATGTGCAGTGACTGAATGTTTTTCTAAGCCTGTGAACACAAACGGAACAAAAATAGACAAATTTCACTAGATCATGTGACTCATACAGACTCAAATCCGACCTTTTCAAGTATTTTAAAATGATAAACTGTATTTATTTATTTATTTATTTAATTTTTTGTTAAATCACCTTGGATCAGCTTCTGCTGACCTCTTCCTGTGGGCTTTAATCATTTCAGGGGCTCTTTGGAATGAGCAGTCCATGTCCCCTTGCTGCCTGAATCCAGTTAGATTACATAAGGGTATGCTTGTTTATTTATTTATTTATTTATTTTTGTCTTATGCTACAGTATGTGCACTTTATAACCATGACAACAGCTGCTTTTTGCATAATGAAAACAATCATTTAGCATCTCTACTGTGTTCTAAGTAGAAAGCTGCAGGACAATATGTCACGTGGTCTCACCTACACTGACACACTGACAGCCCTGCAGGATCTGGAGGCAGCTGACCAAGAAACAATATGGATGTTAGCCTGCGTGTTTTATTACTTTCATTTGATTTCCTTCTGTAATTACCACCATCATAACCATCTCCTCTCGTTTGAGATACTTCTACAGCATTGCATATGGTGTTGGCTACTTGAATTTTATTTATATATTTTTTGTTAAATGCATTTACAGGGTGCTGCTTTTCTATTGTAAAAATGACTTTAAAAAATAAACAAGAGACATGTACATTATGTAGAAAAAATATTTTCAGGTAAGAAAGACAACATGAACATCAGCAAAGGCAAATTATGGTTTGTTTCATCCATTAGAACAGTAATTGTTTTTACGTTGAGGTGAAACAGTGGGTTTTTCTCATATTTATTCAGAATTGGCCACTGATAGACTTAAAACATAGAAATAATGTTATATATGTCAGAAAGAAAATGTATCACTAGAAGGCTTGATATAGTGTCACATGACATCAAAACGTGACGTGATGGAGCCATAGGTGTTGACCCATCTGATGTCTGAAGGTGACACCATGTGAATGAAAAAAAACACACCAGATTCTATCTTGTCTGAGATATTAGCACTGATATGTTTTAGCTGTTGACCTTTAGTGTGACCTTGACCTTTGACCTTCATTGCTCAAAATCTAATGGGTTCTTCCTTGACCCATTATCTATAATTCCTGAAAGTTTCATCAAAATCCAAACTTTTTGCGTAATCCTGCTGACAGACAGACAGACAGACAGACAGACAGACAGACAGACAGACATACAGACAGACAGACAAACGGACCCTAATTTAATACCTCCTTGGCGGAGGTAATAAATGTTGATCTGAACAAATAGATGTGAAATTCAGAGGAAATGCAGCAACTGTGAAATAAATAATATGACAAAAATGCCCTAAAAGAAGTAACATGGGAAAAAAAGGCCACGTCAGGCAGTGTTTTTATAATGGAAACATTAGTAAAAAATTTTGATCTGTGGCAATTTATGATGTATCTTGTGTGTCCTGAGTAGACCTTAGTGTCTTTTACATCTACTCTTGAATAACATTGTGCCTCTGCTCTAGACTTAATGGTATTTTAAAATCAATTCACAATTAAGTAACTGCAAGATCACATTGGATATTTCAGATCTGCTGAGTCTGAACACATGGCTTAGAGATCAGTTTAATATCACCGTTTTAATGTCATTCATGAAGCAGTTTTCAATTTTTCCTCGACAATTAAATTTTTTCTGTCGCACAATTATTCCATGTCAGATTAAATATCGAGGGGATTTCTTCTGATATGTGACATACACTGTAAACCCAAACGTTCAGAATAATTATATTCAGTTGTGAATACTCAAAGTTTCATAGATAGTACTACTAACTCAAATGTATTCAGTTGCTGTAACATGTTCTTCTTTTTAAGTACTTCCAACTAATATTTTTTTTTATTAAGAGGAACTATTGGTGATATAAGTGAACATAACTTAAAAACAGATGAGGTACAACTGAGTGGAATTAAGTCATTAAATGCTGAGAATGATATTGTATTGTTATTTCTAAAAAAATAAATTTCATTGATGTAGTAGATGATGAAACACATTTTCAGAGCACTAAAATAACCACCAATATCTATCACACCAAAAAAATTACAATCACAAACACAGTAATTTTATTCAGGGGCGGCTGTGGTTCAGTTGGTAGAGCGGGTTGTCCAATGACTGAAGGGTCAGAGGTTCATGTCCCACCTCTGTCTGTCCACATGTCCAAGTGTCCTTGGGTGAAGACAGTGCTAGTGTCCCAGTAGGACTGACAGAACCTTAGAGACCTACTGGTGAGTGAGTGTGTGAATGTGAGGCTAATGTCGCTTTGAGCACCATGAAGGTGAAAAACCGCTATATAAGTGCAGTCCATTTATTCAGGTAAATGGTCTGAATATTTACTTATTCCAGTGGTTTGAAAACTCTCATTTTTAAGTCTTAAGAACTGAAAATAATTGATTTGCCTTAACAGGAAACTATGAGTCAAATTAACTGCACGTATGTGAGTTGAGCTAAATGAGGACTTTTAATTCACCTGTTATCAGAAGGTTTAAATTGTATGCCATCTACATTTTAAGTTCTGGAAATTGTTATTATTTAACTTCATCAACTTAAAATAATTGAGGCAATCGATTGCCTTATATTTTTTGAGTTCTGCTAACTTATTCAGGTTTACAGTGAAGAGTAAAACTATGCAGAGAAAGTGAAATAACACTTTCAGTTGTAGTGTGATACTTCTTGTGCTGTTTTTCCACTAAGCATGTTTGGTTTTCAATCATGTGACTGATACAGAGTCATAGGAAAAACAAAAAAAACTGTTTCAACATAAAAGCCATCACACATATTTCAATTATTTTGTGTCACATATATTTATATCCCCTCTATAATGAAACAAAACAAAGGCACGTGAATAAACTATAAGTTATAGAAATGTATGATACGTATAAAATCACGAATAACCATCCAAACCTAAAGCACTTTGGTTTAAGTTTATGTCCAGTTTATTTTATGGAGAATTGCTCCTCCTTTCCTGCTGCCATAATGGAAACTGTAAAAGTAAATCCCTGTATGTTATTTTTGGGTGGGGTCATTCTTTGTCATGAAGTCACCACGAACTATTGAATATTAGCTAATTTTCTTACAGACATTTCAATGTCTGTAATAGTTTAATTTAATATTGTATTGTCTGATATATGTTTAAAATAAGGTTCCCTCTCCTTACATATCTGGGATTTGTTTGATAAACAGGGTTCTGAACAAAGACAACACAGGCTTTTTTTCCTTTTCTGACTATGCATTTGATAGTTCACACATTTTTTTTGACTAAATAACTTTAACCTCTTACTATTCCTGAAAATACCACTCCAAATGTGTCAATCATTTGGAGTACAGATAAATGAATGGGCTCTTTGTAAATAGAACACCCTGTATTTAGGACCAAAATAGTCACTTTGGCTGGTTATTGGAAAGCTAAAAATTGTAGACTTAGAAATACTAATACATTTAGATTCCCCCCCCCCCTCACTTTAGTCTTTTGTGAAAACCAGGGTGTATGAATCTGCATTTTATCAGTATGGACTGAAACACACCATTTACCAACAGACCAGTGTCTTTGCAGTTCAAAGTTCAGAACTTTTTTTGTAAAAATGTCAGTTCTAGAGTATTTTTTCATTGGTTATGTTTATACATTTTTAGAGGGGAAATTTGGGAAATTTTACATTTTTAAAGTGGCTAGGAATCTTTGGGGGGGGGGAAATACTTCAAATACATATATTTTAACAAAAAAATATTAAAATAAATATTCTCCCTACAAATTACCATTGTCAATTGTAAATTAAAATCCAAACTAGTATTCTGGTCCAAAAATACCATTGTTACATGCATTTTTGACCTAAATACTTTATTGGATTATGTTCCCTGGAGTGTTATGAGAAAAACAACACCACATTTGTCTGGATCGATTGATGATTGATCAGATGACAGCCTTCAAAAGGAGGAAAAGCCACATTTCTCATAGCTTTCCCATGGATTTTGTGTAAAACAAATTTTTGTGTTGCTGTTGCACTTCAGAATGGTTTATATATTTGTAAAGATGAGTTTGTCTGCATTCATTTGATGTGTGACAAGTGGAGGCGCATTAATGTGGTAGCTATATATATATATATATATATATATATATATATATATATATATATATATATATATATATATATATATATATATATATATATATATATATATATATATATATATATATATATATATATATATATATATGTGTGTGTGTGTGTGTGTGTGTGTGTGTGTGCGTGTGTGTGTGTGTGTGTTTTTAAAATAATTTCTTCTATGTGCTAGGACATAAAGCTGGTAAGAGGTTAATAAAAACAATGAATAAGCAGTGTGCGACTCACTCTTCCTACTAAAGTGTGACTATACACCACTGGAAAAATACAAGCCCTCCAGTGTTTTAGACAAACCAAGTTTGACACTGTAACACAAGAATGCTGGGTTGAGGACAAACTGAACTTGTGCCACAATATAATGTATGTTGTAGGACAAGGCAAACAGCAGACCTCTGTGTTCCAGAATTTGATGAGCTGTCACACTCATGGGTGTTGTCAAATTAGTCCAGTATATCACCAATAACTGATACATTAGCACAGTGTGGCAGTGTTTCCTCATGGATGATACTGTCCATTCAACTTTGTGTCAACCATTCAGCCCCACAGACAGTATTGACTTCAAGCATGTCCAGTACTGACAGGGAACCAGCCAACATCAATGAGTCTGAAAGGGGGTAAATCCCCACAGATGCATTTTGCCCCCAAAGGGAAAATATAAAGGACAGGGTGTTGGAGCAAGAGATTAATTTCCAAGGAAACATTTATCAAACATAGAAGGGTATTATTATATATTATTATTGTCTGTATTCATTTGGCCTTGTGTATTTTGAAAAAAAACTGCAGTGATATTACATCTCAATCAGTCTCAACATACCATGTATATGTGTGTGTGTGTGTGTGTGTGTGTGTGTGTATGTGTGTGTGTGTGTGTGTGTGTGTGTGTGTATGTGTTTAATTTAATGCATTGTACATTTAACATGATCATCATAACTTCCACTTGTGTAGGTGATGTCATGATGTCATGATGATGTTGTGTTTTTTTTACTCATTCATAATACAATATAGTGTTTTATAACTTTTGTAACTTTATGTAATTAATCTGAATTATTTACAGAACCAACACATGATTCAGTTCACTGTCAGTTAGGTATTTGTGTTTTTTCGTTTTTATTTTTTTCAACTTTGAGCATTGTTTTTGGCCACTCAGTGAGTGATGGCAAGAGTGATAATATTTACTTAGAAAATGTTTTAGACATTATTGTGTCTATTTATTGTTTACCTGTCCTTCCATTTGTAAGACTCAGGAGTTAAGATGGTTTATGTAAGATGAACAGTGAGGTAAATTATGGGGAATAAGTTAATGTATGTATTTGTTAAAACATATTGACCAAATTTATCCTTTACATTGATGTGTATATGATATTAACTGATGAATCTACCTATCTGGATCACATTTGTCAATCTAGGTGCTGCTGGCTCCTGATTGGCTGGTTGAGTCATGTGAGTGGTTGTTTCAGGACATGTTCTGAAGCTAGTGACATGTGTGATAAGTAAAGTCAGGACTGTTCTAGAAGAAATCTGTCTCCATCCTGCAGTTTAATTTTAGAATGAGTGAACCATAAACAATCATCGAACCCTCACATTACACATATTAAACATTGCACCTCTAAATTATGCTCACAAATATGTTGCTTGTTCAATAATTTTCTAAAACTGCTGCCCACTATATAGAACAGGAAACATAAAGAGACTGTTCTCCTCATCAAAGTAATCAACATTTGTCTGTAGTGAGTTTTTCAGGTGTTGGGTCATAGTGGGTGAGACTGAATTGACATTTATTAGAATTAGAATATCTTTAAATAAATATATATATATATATATATATATATATATATATATATATATATATATATATATATATATATATATATATATATATATATATATATATATATATATATATATATATATATTAGTGATGCGCGGTTAGGGGGTTTTACAGAAACCCGCCCCGCCCAAACCCAAGACGTGGCTCGGCCCGCCCCGCCCAACCCGCATGATGTCACGTATCGATAAACCCAACCCGCCCGCTATCAAGTATCGATAAACCCAACCCGCCCGCTATCAACCCGCGAGCTTAAATTTGTCTCTAAACTCACATAGTACATTCGCAGCATCTTTACCTTGTGCTTCTAATGTTAAAAGTCATGAAGCATCATTTTTGCCTCCTTTCTAACGTCTCAATATGCACTCCAGCACATAAAATAGACTCCACCCACATCATCACTCTATAATCGAACACATACAACGTTTCCGTACAACCTTAGCATCGCCTGTTTTAATCTTCTCCCTGATCAAGTCCCACATTTTCACTCTTATCTCTGAGTGTTCAGGGAGATTTGGCGCTAATAACAAATAACAAAAAGTTGGGATAAAAAAGCATTCAAAACAGGAACTGACGGGCTTGCACATGCGCGAGCCGAGCACGCGCGCGCGCGCGCACACACACACACACACACACACACACACACACACACACACACTTCAGTGGGTATTGATCATCCCTGACCCGTCCCACCCGCATCCGCAATATGTATTAATACTGCGACCCACCCCGCCCGACTCGCGGGTCACAGGAGAATTAAGTGTACGAGTAATTGGAAGGAGAGGAGAGAGAGGATGCTACTGTAGGTTAGCGGGGCTCCTTTCCGTTTCATAACACGGCTGTGGAGACTGCTCCATGCACGCACACACCTCTCTATCCTCCCTCATCGGTCTTAACATGGTCTGTAAAGATATGAAGGCAACCCTTTCCTGTAGATGGCAATGCAAAGGATGTGAAAATAACATGGCTCTTACCCATTCATTCTGACTGGAGCGTGCCGCCTCTCATGGAATGAAACTGCCGATGTCAATTGAGTTGTCTTTCATCATCATATTTTTTATATGTCGTTGATTATTCTTACTGAGGTTATTTTAAGTTGAAATATTGTATACCTTCAGTCTATCCATATTGTGCCATTTTTGGGAATGTCGTATGGAAAAATGCGGGTATTGATCGTCCCTGACCCGCCCCGCCCGCATCCGCAATATATATTAAATATAACCCGCCCAGCCCGCAATATGTATTAAAAACTGCGACCCAACCCGCCCGCCCCGCGGGTCACCCGCGGATATCCGCGGGCCAGCGGGTAGCCCGCGCATCACTAATATATATATATATATATATATATATATATATATATATATATATATATATATATATATATATATATATATATATATATGCATATATACAGTTCAGATATCTCAATCCATATCATAGCTATAAAAAAAACAAAAAACAAAAACCGATGGTATAGCAGAGGACTTACCTGTGTGATTAGTGAATATATTCATATTTTTTCTTCTAGCAATTTTAATTTGGATTTTTTTTCTGTCCCTAAATGTCACACTTTGATACGACATTAGGATTTGACTCAAACTTTTAGTTAAGCTGTGTCCTCACAAACTTGGAGGAGATTAAAAAAACTTTGTATCCTGACAAAAATAAGCAGCTGCTACTGTCACATTGATTGACACATCATTTTAGTGAGAGTAAAAATGCATCCGTGATTAATCTAAAAACTCTCAGTGTCATCTTCTATAATCTCCAACATCCATATGAATAAACACACATAAGAAGTAAAGTGTTTACATGTGATGTATTATCATGTTTCTATTTTTACTCTCATGCAATGTTCTTAATCCGGGGGCGTCTAATGCTTTGCATGACATGAGAGCTGTATAAGAAAATTAGTGAGGAGTTGCAGAAGCACAACTAATTATATTCCTGCTACTACACAAACCCATCAAACACGATTAGTGTAGCTAAAACATGACTGACTGGCCAAATTAAATATGTGATGCTGCTGCAGTGCTGCAGACAGATGATTTCTTTGAAAGCATTAATATTTACCAAAGAACATGAAGGAGAGAGAACGTTTCAGAGGTTGAGGTGATTAGTGTGAGCTTCTTTGTGCATCCTGACTCTTAACCCCAGCTCTACACAGGCTGGGAAAATGCTGGAAGCATAGAGACAATGCAATGAGGAAGTTACGTAAGCCTCCACACATATACACACAAATTGTGGCAGTCCTCAGCTGCAACCTCCGCTGATACTCAAAAAAACTGGAAAAGCAGGGAGGGAGCAAAGCTGGGACTGAGCTTGTCCTGGATGAATGACAGCCAGTGACTCTGGAGGAAATGGCATTTTCCATTTCCACTGGATTTTTCTATGATTATCAGAAGCTTCTGGAATGACTTTTTAAACATCCGTGAATAACAAAACACTAAAGATAAATATATTGTATGTGATGCCACCCTAGACTGCATCTTAAAAGCAGACATTTTGACCATCACTATCTATTATTGCCATGTTTTTTTGGAAGCACAGGTGTTTATATTTAGATAAACCAGTTGAGCTGGAGTGCAATGTAAAAACAAGGGTGTATTATTATGATGTGTTATAATTATTATTCAGTAAATAGATAAATGTACAGCTTAAGTCTAACTGTCAGTCAACGCACATGACAGACATGAGTGGTGCCTGTCACTCACAGTAACAACAATCAATAAGCCTTTCATGGTGTAAAAACAGCTATTGTAGACTATTACCCAAGAAGTTGTAACAACTATGTTTTCAGACACATTCCTCTTTTTATTCCTATTTATACACATCTGTAATCATCTTTGATCAGGTGCAATGATTCTGTACTGAGTCCCAGTTTCACTTTATCTATCAAGAATAAATAACACTGTCACGATCACTTCATCAAATATTTTATTCCAACTTTATGGGTAACAGTGAATTTCAAATAGGTGAGTTGAACACAGCTGTAAGCAAACAAAAAGAGAACAAAACACTTTTTTGCACAAGGCTGTAATTTTTCCTGTTGCTATTTAGACACTTTCCATGGGGATATTTTGTAGCCCTGAATGTGGTTTAATCAGCATATCCTATATAGATTTTTTTTAATCACTGCAGAATTCCACAGCTGATTCAGAATTACTGAATTTTTAATTAAGAAAAATTAGCTAATTAAGAATGAATGAATTAAGAATAGCTGAAAAGTGACTAGAGAACAATAGAAATATGAATGACCAATGAAAAATAACATATTTTCTTCTACATTGACAGAATTTCAACATTAATATAAAATAGGTATGGTTAATTCTCCTCTCTGTGCCCCTGACCACAATATAGATTAGTGTGGCTATTTCCACAACACCAAATAGAAGGACAGGATAATCACAAATATCACAAATCACAAAACAGCTCTGTTCATGATAGTGTAAGAGTGAAAATGGGAAATGCTCAGAACCAAATGTTCTGATCAGTTTTGCTGATACAAGTCTGTTTTGTTTTGTTTCATTGCTGTGTGGGTTTACATTGGTGGTGTAGTGCTCTCCTAGAATGTTTCACCTAGGGGGCGCTGTTTGGATTTGGGAAGCAGAGAGGGAGAAAAGAGGAGGAGAAGAAGAAAGAGAGTAGGGAGAGGTAGAAAGAGGCTTCGTTCTGTACTTGGTGTTGGAATAATAGTTATGAGTACGAGCCCGCATTTGTCTAACTGTTTATTTACTGCCCTAACACCCACGTTGCTTACAATAGTGATGGATCAAAATAACTACACTCACTATAATATATGTGTGATTCAGGGTATATGGGGTATAACATATACTACAGTGTAGTGTATGTTAATTTAAATGATAAATATTAATATGAATCCAGGCTGTCTTTGTCATGTAATTAGTGATTTATATACTTCTGAAAAACCGTTATTAGTTAGACTACAAACCATCACTGTGTAGATGACGTCACATCAATCACTGTCCCGCATACTGGGTCTCACACGACTGACAAGCTCTCCTCCACCATAGGTTGCGCTTTTGACATGACAGGATTTGTATTGGTTTTCACTATGGTTGATACGCTTCCTTTCATTCTGGAACAAGACCATGGAGCTAGACAAGGTCACAGCCATGTTTTCTCAATTTGATGGTGATGTAAATATTACGAGATGATTGTTGTAGTTCACTATCAAAATCTAAAGTAAATTTTGGTCCCAGTCAAAAATCACTGCTCTATAAAACTGTTTAAAATTCATATAAATACCAGGCTTCATTTCAGATGCAACCAGAAAATAACTTTTATCTCTCCTTTGACTTTCATACATTTTTTTTTTTCACTGATAGGTCCCATGGACTGGAAGTAGATAGGTTGGTTTCAGGTGACATCACACTGCTAATATAGTTAACATGCGATTTTCAGATGGTGGGTAGGAAGTTCAGCTGAGTGAGTTTTCCATTGGGAAAATGCCTCTGTTTTGTGTAGTTTATGGGGTTTATTTGATTTACCAATCATTCTAACTGAGAGAAGGAAAAGCAATTTTTTTAGAGTACTAAATATTACCATTACCAGAAAAATGCCATAAAAAGTGGATTTTAAATCTGCATTTGGAGGAGAGTCTGCTAATGCTAATGCTAATGCTGTCTGCAGTGACCACTTCGTCAGCAACATGTTACAAAGCTGACTCTTTTTGTGGATGTGCTATATATCATTAGGTTGTGGTTAAATGTTCATTTCCACTGTTGTAATATGGTTTACCTAGACACATCAAGATGAGTTGCACGTTTGTTGACATTAGTCGCTACTGCTAGCAGCTAACAGCGACTAATGTAAACATTCAATACATCTTTACAAATAAAACACTCACCCTGGCGAAGACCAAATGCTAATTATCGCTGAGCCTTTCAGTAAAGAGGTTGTGGACCCACAAACTGAGAAAAAAAAGCTCTATGTCTCCAAACGTTTCTAATCTTTCATCTGCTGCTAGTAGGATGTCTGCAGGACCAGGTAGTTAGTAATAGTAATAGTAATAGTAATATCAACAGTCACGATGGTTGGCAAATCTTTGGGTTCTGTCGAAAACTCAAACTTAATTTTCATAAGATATGGGTCACGTCCAATACATTTTTAACTAACTGTATATATCTCTATTTTCGACACTGGATCTAAATAATAAACACTCTCTTCAATGGTTTCCTCCATAGCGACATTCTCCATGGTTACCTCCTGCCCTCCAGCTGAAATCGCAACATCATAGTCACATGACTGAAACCTATCTATTGCTAGCAGCACATGGACATTTGTTTGCCTTTTCAATCCAATGATATTGTATGATTTATTTACACCTCCTGCTTTTGATTAGGCAGTATGCAGCGTTGCATTTAAATGTACTTCAAAAAGTGGGACAAACAACCATTCAGTGCACTTCATGTTTATTTGGGTACAATTCAATAAGGAGGATGAACAAGCGTCCATCCTAAAGCCACACAAATGGCCATGCAAGTACAGATGAGAACCTGGAGTTATCTGTGAATGCCTTCAATGGCAGCTCACTGCTCCTAATGTGCTAATGCTAAAGCTAATGCTAGGTACCTTGACTAAAATACTTTTTCCCCACCCATCACTCCCCCCCTTGTCCTCCAATGTACCTTGGAGGGCTTCATATATAAGCACCCATGAGTGAGTTCAGACATGTTTGTGGATGTTTTCTACAGTATATTACATGTATGTTTCAGTCAGTGTGAGCTCAGGGCAGAATATAAAAGGTTACAAACAGATGTTCTGTGAAAACAAAAATAGCATGATCCTCCTCATAAAAATACTCTGCTTTAGTAATAATCTGTTATAGTTGTTCCACAGTTGAAGCTCAGTGACCTCATTAAGAACTGGTAAATTGAAATCTGCTTCTCTTTTGCTGCTAAAACCCAGAATATCTGAATATGTAAATATAGTTCATCACCAGCTGTTTCCTATTCTCCATTAAAGTCCATTTTCAGTTCAGAGTAAGTTTCCACATCGCTTACCCACATCGCACACATCCTCAACCCAGATTTTGGATGATTTTGGACAAATAATCTTTGTATCCTCTGCAGTAAAAATATCCCATTATTGTCAACTTCTGACATTGCATAATGGAACCCAATATTAGAACTATACTGAAGAGACATGAAAAAGTACAGATTTTTAAGTGACAAATCTACAAATCTAAAGCTATAACTGTAAAATCCCTAATGTATTATCTCTAATAACACTCGCACTAATTTATAAAATAAAAAGATCAATAGCATATGTGTGTACAACACAATAAGTATTAAACACACTGAAGTGAATGTTCATCTCAGCTCCCAAAAATAATGCTTAAGTGTTTGTGTTCACATCTTGTTTTGAATGAATTAATAATAAACATTACACTTTTCTAAAGACTTGGATGTGACTGTGCTTACATTTACAAATGCTTACATTTGCATTAGTGCTGTCAAATACTTACAATTATTGATCACGTTAATTACACAGTTGCTATTCGACTAATCCCAATAAAATACAATTGCTTGATTTTAATTGTGTTTCATTCAACATGAGCAAATAAATTAAAAAAAGAAGGGAACAACGTGTGTGGTGCAGAAGAGCTAGCAGAATACCCAACTAACCTATGCTTCATGTTAATGTGTTATTTTAAGTTAGAAGTGCTTTGACGATAAGAAAACTCCTTCCTAATACTTTAGGTTGGTCTACTGTTCTGTCTTGGTTTTCCTGTCCTCATATGTCCATCCAGAGGTCAACATGCTGTTTAGTGTCTTCCATCTTTATGGGTTGGATCTGTTGCCTGTCACTACTGGATCAACTGACCATTTGCACATGCACAACGGTAGCTCAACTAGGACATACTGCCAGAAATGTGTTAGCAGAGATGTTCAGTCATTCTACACTCCAGATGGGTTAATTGAATTACAATTTTTAATCATGAATCATTATGATAGATGACCACATTAATTTTGACAGTCCCTAATTTGGATATATTAAACTATGGTAATAATATAAAAACACAAACATAAAAAGAGTAAAATATTTAGGAGGCTAGTGTACAGTTGTTACAGTTTTGTCACTTTTCTTTCACACGTATTATTATTGCAGCTCATAATATAAAGAATACTGTCTCCATATTGTTCCTGAATGGAAATGTGAAAAAAAAACAAGTAGTTCCAGGCACAACAAACACTACCCCCTTGCACACACCTGTTTTTGGTGATGGTGAATAGGACCTTTGACCTACATTTGCCAACATTCAATGGAATCTATTGTGGACCACAATACACCTTTTCTGAAAATGTCATGAAAATTCATCCAGTAGTTTTAGCATAAAGTTGCTGACAAAGGGACAGTCAGACAAACAAATAGACAGACAGTTGGCCAGGGGTGGCTCAGGCTGTAGAGCAGGTTGTACAGTAACTGAAGAGTTGGTGGTTCAAATTCTGCTCTGTCCTCCGTTGTGTCCTTGGGCAAGACACTTAACCTTCTGTCACTCACATTGGTACATGAATGCTCAGTGGTGGTCAGAGGGACTGTAGGCGCAAAATGGCAACCACACTTCTGTCAGTCTGCCCCAGGGCAACTATGGATACAATTGTAGTTTACCACCACCAGATGGAGAATGTGAGAGTGAATGAATAATAGGTCAATGATGTAAAGCAGTTTGGGTGCCTTAAAAAGTTCTATTAAAATCTAATCCATTGTTATTATTATGAAAAAAAACCCGCCCCAAAACAATAACCCTCTCCCCTTTTGGGGGTCAGGGGGAAAAAAATCCTCTCTGCCTAGTTAAACATGACACATCATAAAATTACACCAGAAAAGGGATGAAAAATCACACAAACACAGGTGTTGTATTTGTTCAATTTCTCAATTGTGGGGTCAATAAAGAAGATTTTACATACAGTCATTTGTGTTGCACATTAAGCATCTACTATTAAAGTAACAATGAAGATTATTCTATTGTATTCTATTCTATTCTATTCACTGTTAATCAGATATGGAGCTGACAAATACCTGTAACTACTGAAGAGTCATCAGAGATAGTGAATGAATACACACTGTCGTCCATTACAATGATGACAAAAGTCAAGTGTTACTGGGTTTAAAGTTTGTCTTGGACACAAACTCATTTGAGCAACAAGAAAACATAAACCTGCTGTGCTTCTCTGAAGACCAAATTCAGTCCAAGCAAGGCTGAATTATCACTGGGAATCTGAACAGACAAAAACAGAACCTCCTAGAAAATGGAATGTAGATTTAGTGACTTTAGTAAAGGTATTTATTCAATATTGGGAATTTCAGCATGAACATTTTCAACAGTTCTACATTATTAACCCCAAAAGAAGATAAGAACTCTTTTTTTCTGTGACACTGGTTATTTTGTTGACCAGTACTCCCCCTGTATTTGCTTACTATAATCTCTAATGGGCAGGACTTAAGCCTCCAATTGCATAAGAACCATCTCTTGTATGGAGGTATAGAGGAGGATGAGGAGGAGGAGCATTATGAAGATAATTTTGTGTCTTTATTATGCAAGCAAAGACAAAAAAGGCACACAAAAATACAGTCTTGAAACAAAAAAAATCATTTTTGAGAACAATAATTAAGGATTCAAGATTTTTAAGCGTAATACTACTCTCATTTTCTTTCATTTCAAATCTGAATCTTCTATTTATAGGCCAAAATGTTCTGTCATTTTAAAAGATTTGTCTGCAAGTCCAAATGTTGTACAACTCTAAACCTTTTGCAAATCAAAATGTTTTGCTTGGAAGTTGACAAGGTTCTTATTTCTGAGTCAAAATCATTTGTGAGTAAAAAAGACTTGGTTGCCAAAATGTTTTACACAGTAAAAGGTTTTACTTGCAAGTTCAATTGAACATGATGGGTAGGACCTAGGATTTCTGTTGGTACCTTGCTTCTGTTTGTCAGTGTGGGAAGTGCCCCAGAGCCCAGGCTTATAGCTGGTGCACTGGACCTCTGAGTTTAGCCTGACGTGGCTGTGAGCTCATAGCTGTGGGCAATATAACTCAAAAGCCTATGGACAAATTTTGATGATTTTCAGCAATGAATGATTAAATGTTGATGGTGATCCAGAAGAGATCCTCGATTCTGGATGACTTTAAAAGTTTACATTGCAGTAATTGGAGAATAGATTTCAAAGTGATCCAGAATCCATGATCTCTTACGGATCGCCACCGACATTCAATCATGTGTTCCTTGTGCAACTCCCTGAAAAATGTACCCCCCCCCCCCCCCCCCCACCCGTGATCACCACCAAAATCTAATAATTTCCAGATCTCCCCATTGCCAACCTATACTGTAAATTTAGTTAAGATCCGTCCATAACTTTTTGAGTTATCTTGCTAACTAACAGACAGACAAACACACTCTTGCAAAAACATAACCTCCTTGGTGGACCTCTCGTCTTTAGAAGGGGGGGGGTCTGCCTTGGCGGAGGTTTGCGCGCTCACAGTGCTTTTCTAGTTTTTGTTTTGAAATCTTGATCTTACGGAGAAAAACAACCACAGAAGAAACTGCTGGTGGCAAACACTAACTCTCGAGATCTCGTGTTTGTTTTGCGTTATAACAAGTTTATTTTGCAATATATTTTATAATATATATAAAAACTGGTAGAGACTTGTACAGAAAGCTACTGTAAGGTGAAGCTCACATAGTAATTATTGGTTGGGTTATAAAATTACTGTTATGAATGGTGGAAATTTCACAATTTTTTTTTATTTTATTGTTGTGTTTATTTATGGTTTAGCATTTTTGACTGTTTAGCTTCATAGCTCAGTATATAATGTTTGTTTAGAAAAATAAGAACTTCTGCTGAAGTTGTTTGAATAGTTCTTACATTCTTAATAGGGAAATGAATAACCTGTAATCTATTTGTATTTAGATGTGAACCTCACACCACTAAATATGGGCAAATTTCTATTTTTCTATTCTATTTCACTGTTGAAAAACAAACAGGAGTAATATATCAGATTTTCATGTAAAGTAGATTTTTCTAACTTAACAATAGTTCATTGATAACAGACTTTGAGTTTGACATTACAGACCAGCTCAACAGACTGTTGCTTTTCAAGTCTCCACTGGGTCATCCAACAATCAACAGTAATATGAAGCAGTAGTGTAACAGGATGTTACACTACACAGATACTTTGGGTTCTTGTTATAAATCTGACTAAACATCATTTAAAGATACTGTAAATGTCTTTGTACACACAGTCAGTATTCATGTGTCGGTTCATTGTTACCTACAGTACATTGTTCTAAAGCTGGTTGTGAATATTTATTTACATTCACAGCTACATTTGGATGATTTGTGGAGGGAGTGGTGCTGGATGTTATGTCAGTTACAGTATCTGTATGGTATGTTAAGTTTTTCTCAGGCCTGGTGTGAGTGAAATGCACAAAAAAATCAGATTCTTAGCATGATGAAATAGTCACATCAGCCATGGAGCAAAAATATGAATTAAACAGTATAATTCTGCTGTATGTTGGATAGTGGGGAACAATATTCTTACTTCTCATGTCAAATAACTTAACAAACCTGTGCACAATCACACTACACTCTATTGTATTGACAAAAACAAGCACCAACAGAAGTGAATTCTTATTACTACTACACAATTTAATTTCCTGTAACATGCTGAATGTGTTCTTCTGCTGTGACACGCTAAATGACAATAAAGACATTTCATTTCAAAGGTACAATTAAGAATGACCAGCCTTTCCACACTGTCTACATTATCAATATTGTTAAAGAAGAACTATACTGCTGAATGAAATTAAAATGATTGTTTAACAGGACTGGACAATCTCCCAACATTAGATCACGATTTATCTGAATTTCTTTGTTCATGTGATTTACATTATAGATAGATATTACTGATTATACCATAAAAAAAGAGATAATGTTTCCTCTAAAACTTTCATGTTCAGCTAAAGTTTGTTTTAATTATCCTAAGTATCTAACCTAGTAATCTAGCCCACCTCTGTATGTTGAAGTACCAGTAAACTCTGTTGTTCCACCTCAAGTCTTTTTTCTACTGTCACCTCTGCATGGTATGTACATAGTTACATACAAACTGACATTCAGTATAGGGCTGTACCAAACCAAATGCCTGTTTTCAACGGTTCGGTACAAATACATACAGCGTTACAGCCTTAACAGGTATTCAATATTTTACATCACTAGATATGTACTTTCGGTCACCAGTGGATGTTTTGGTCTTTATTGATTAATGTCAATATACCAGGTCACAAGGTTAATGATTTTTTTTAATTCAGTGTATAGTGATACTTTCGTAGCCCTATGCATTAAAGTGTTCTGTCTACATGAACCTGCAGAGTATCATCTAGATCAGGGGTCTGCAACCCTGGTCCTAGAGAGCCGCTATCCTGCATGTTTTAGATATTTCCCTCTTCCATCATACCTGGAAATCATTACATCATTATCAGGCTTCTGTAGAGCTGGATGATCATGTGATCATTAATTGAAACAGGTGTGCTGGAAGATGGAAATATCTAAAATATGCAGGTTGTACACCCCAGATTTATATATTCTAAAGGTATTTTTTATCATTTCAGCCCAAAATTATCTAAAAAAAAAAAAGGTGTATCAAGTCAATTATCAACAACAAAAAACCATCACATGTGGCCTAAACCTACAGAAATGGAGTGGGAAAAAAGGAAAACCTTTCTACACAATTATGCTTCAGATCAGGGATTGTTATTTTACCTCAACAGATCATTATATGAAATTTGGCTGGCCCTATGAATCACTATTTTGTTTTAATCATCTATTTAGATTATTTTGTGTTTTTTTTGTCACATGGTCATAGCTGTCCTGTGAAAGCAAGATATTTTAATTGGCTAAATCATGGTGTAGATGCAACAAAAAAACCACAGCTTTTTGTATTAATGCTTTATTATACAAGATTCAGATTATTGGGTTTGTACAAAACATGAAAAAACATATTTTATCGTCATTTCAGCCACACTGGTGTCAGAGAGCATTAGATTTCTTTATGAATTCATTTTAGACATAAAAGGTGCAACTGTACAAAATAATATGTATTAATATAGTGATGCTGTCAGTAACTAGTAAAACTATCTGGCTCTAATCTAAAGTACATAACGACATACATAATTACAAACTAAAACAGCATTACTCAGTTCACTTTAGTCCTGAAGATTCATTGCTGTGTGGTCTATAACATACTGAAAAGACAGGTGATATAGGCCATGTACAACCTCCTGTACAGTTATTTTAAACCTGGGCTGTTCTGGGTCATTAACTGCAGCCGTATATGTGAAAGTGAGTGCATGAGTAAATAGAAAGATTGGCTCATTTTGAGTGTGATAATTAGGGGTTTTCAGCCTTCGCTGCTCAGCTGGCTCAAGGTCTGTGACATGGAAATGTAAGACTCAGATGAGCTTATGTAACCTAATTGTTTAGCCTCAGAGAAGAGCAGTTATCTTGGAATGGAAAGCATTGTGTGGCCTTGAATTAATCAAATATGTAAACTCTGCAGAGAAAGCTAATTAATCCCTCTCGCATGTCCCCGCCCTCCTTCCTGGATAAATTCATCTGCTGTTTCCATTATTGTAATCATCAGGCCAACCAGAGGGGAGGATCGACTTCTACAGTAATTGTGCTTCAGTAATATCACCTCCACTTTAATACTAAACTGACTCATCCTGCCAAATGGCTCCATGATTAATGAATGTATTAAATACAAAAACATGTCATGGAATCAGAGCGTGTAAGTGGAGTTCATAGTTATAATTAGGTTTCTTATATCTGAGAGAAGCTCATAGGGAGAACTAATGAAAAGCATTTGGCTTCTATATAAGAACTGTTGTATATAGCTGGTGTCATTAGTGTTTTAGATTTTTTTCATAATAGCCTGGTGCTATGGAAGCACTTTGTACTTTAGACTGAAATGTATTTCAGAACAGAAAGACTAATGTTAGAGATAGTACAGGTGTGACACTGTCTGCTTCTATTGGTGGGGGGTTAATGTTCACTTTTTTAGATTTTAGTAAATCAATGTTATATTTAGTGAAGCTCAGCCTAGGACAAAGTGACAGATGAGCAGTCGTCTTCTTAGGTATATATGTTTGCATGAGGAAGTGTATTAAAATGATTAAATATCACAAAAGACAGCACCAAAAACATGTGTAATTGTCAAAATCACATGAGAACTTTACAGGTCTGATAGCGATTCTCTTTTTAACACATGGAAGGAGATTGTGACAGAAATAATCACACAGTGTTAGAACATCCTGTGAACCAGATCACTCCAGCACTGAAGTATTAAAGTCTTTCCTTTCAGCAGCTATTGCACTGTTGTTGCTGCAGATGTAAGGATCTGAAAACACAAAGGAGAAATATCTACTGCAGAAACTTTTTTTGGAAACTAAAAATCTGTGGAGGATTTATTATTTATTATCAAACCCACTCTTCATTAAATTAAAAGCATTAAAATTTTAGGATTTGGTTGACCTCAAAGCAATTCAAATAATGCACATAGCAAATAAAAACCACTTACCACAAGGTGGCCAGGGGTTGTTTCAAGTGAGGGAAAATAAACACAAACTGAGGGGAATTTATATGTTCAAAAACAGCCTGTACGTACAAACTTAAAAATGCATTGTATATCAGTCAAAGGAGTTCATCTGTGGAACAACTGCAGTGAAAAACTGAAAACCTGCAAATCAGTACAAACATTTAAACAGGTTTTTATAAACCACATTCTAAGTGGATACAAGAAAGAAAAATGGAAATATGAATCTCTAGCAAAGAGCAGGTTTCCCTTTTTTCTGCTTAAATACTTTGTATGTATTACTTATTTTGTTTTACCTGTTCAAATAAACAAATGAATAAAATGAAATTGTGTTTATACCATGTGGTCTAATGTAGCTCTGGGGGCTGTATTTTTAAAAAAAAAAAAATTACTCAACAGGTAGTACTTTCTAATAGTTCACTGAGTGAGGATCATTGATGAGCACTTCTGACTGGTCAATACTGACAAAGTGTTATTTCAGTGATTATTTTTAAGAAGGTGTTTAGAGTGATTTACAATGTGACTCAAAAAAAATACAACAGATATGTCAGCAAAATCTGGTTTTATACAGAAAAAAAATATCCGTGGCTCCTTTTTTCTATTGGTAAAGTCTGATAGAACATATGGGTGTTCCACATATGAGGCCAATTATTTTGTGTGACTTTGATCCAGATATACAGAAGCACTTCCTAGATTTGCCATGTGCAGACTTTTCAACCAAAATACACTTAATTAGCTTTAGTTTGTACATGTGATTCGCGCCAGAATATTAGAGCTTTATAGGGTGGTTCATCCAACAAATCTGCTTCCAAGTATCGGATTTACAACAATACAGTATCTACATTTTGACTCCAATTTACAAGCTAAACAATATGGAGCCTTACTGCTAACTAATAATTAACAGTGTGGTCACAGCATTATGGCGGTCTCCCAGTTCACTGATGTAGATTAACCCTTTGTTGGTCAGCTCTACCGTTTGGTAGAGGTAACTTTGAACCCTGATGTCTAATCTAAATGTAAGTCCTTTGACACCAAACTTTTTGGGCAGTCAATGACATATTCAGATCATGCTAGTATACCACCAAGGAAGAAGATCATAACCATGACAACACCTCTGCTATGTTTTGGACACAAAATTTTTTCATGTTATTCATGTTATTATTATACTTTTACAGAGTCTATTTTACATAAATAATCATCATCATGTTTTAGAAATACTTTGGTGTTCATGTAATAATCTTTTGAAAACATGCTCAACCAAACAATAGAGGTGATAGTAAAGGGTCATGAAATACTAATGCTAATCGCTAATGCTAATCATTAATGATACAAACACAAAGAGTTAATACATCTAATTTGAACCAAGTCACAAATTATGTTGGTAGGATTGGTGAAGGAATAATGTTGTAATACTAGGGTATGTAGGGTCAGTTAAAATAAATAAATAAATACATTATATATGTGTATATATATATATATATATATATATATATATATATATATATATATATATATATATATATATATATATATATATATATATATATATATATATATATATATATATATATATATACATATATATATATAATGTTATAATAGTCCCTGTGAGGTGGAAAAAGATAAGGGGAAAAAATTATTATTGTGATTGTGATTGAGTGTGACCAACAAAGGGTTAAAATTATTTACCAAAGTCATATTCTGCCCTTGACATTGGCTATGTAGCCATTTTTATACAATAATATTTGGTAAAACATTTTTAAAGAGTTTCGATTTAAGCATCGACGGCTTATTTTTCTCATATTGAACTCATGAAATGATGTGTAAGTAGTATGATCAGGTGAGGAATTTATTTAACATATTCTTTATTTCAGATGGTTGTATCTCTAATTGGCTGAAAGCAGCAGCACCCTGCAGCCTCCTGTCATTATAATCATAACCATCATTAACGGTAACAGCAGCAGCAGTGTAGGTGCTGTGGTTGCCCCATGGCAGACAGTTATGGTCCTGCTCCACTTAAAGCAGATGATGCAGAAATTATGGCAGCAGCCACTCATGTGGAAACGTTGCATTCAGTCCCTCTGGTTAGATAACGTTCAACTGATGCCTCTTTATTTTCTTGTTTTCTGCTGATTTATTTTTTCCTCTACTTGCAAAAGCAACCACTGAAATGAATGTGATCTTATAAGTCATATGTGTCCTCCTAGATCATTTAGAGAAGAGTGAAGTTTTGCAGTGTGGTTTCTACTGGGCTGTGATTTGCACATTAGACCACCTCACCAGAGTATATGAAAAAGGACAAGAATTTCTCCTTCTCTATGATGAAACACTGCTTTAAGGGCACATGAGAGGCACTGTGAGTGCTAAAAATTACAAGCGAACATGACATGTTTACATAATGGAGCAGACTGCTGTTGTACTGCGAGCCACAGAGGAAACATAAAGGTCAGACAAACATGTCACCCAGTCTGATCGAGCTGTAGACTGTCTGTCTGAGTACACACACACAGTTCAGAGATCACTGTGCACTGCAATATTAATACAAGGACATGAGAAAATTCTATTTACTTACTTTAGATAGAACCTGCAAGACTCTTCTAGGTTATAGTGATTTTGTACATTTTATATCTGTGGCATTTGCAAGACTTTGTCCCATTTGTCAAGCAAATAAATCAAACTGTTATATTAAGTTACATGTTAATAATGTTAAATACCACAAATGACCATATATCCCAAATACATTGCTGTATAGTGTAAGAATTTACAAGGTTCGTTGGATGAAAGCTCCAAAGATGAACTGAAACTCAGTAAAAACTGAAGTCCAGCCAATGATACATTCGGCCTAAGATGAATAAATTATTGGAGTTCACAGGTAATGGACAGGAAAATCAGTGCTGATCCATTGCACCCACAAGTACAATAACAAAAAAAAAGTGTCATTAATCAAAAAACTGTTTGACAATATCTTCTTGGGTGTGTCCACCCCAAACACATGGGTTTGACTTTACAATATCATCGGAACCGGGTTTCGATTGGGTCACTACCTGGTGACAGAGCTGCCAACCCTAGCTCCACCCCCTTTTCCTTTACACATGAGAAAGCTCACAGTGTGTTTTGTGTTAGCTCTACCATGCACCTGTCCCAGAAACTAAACATTGTTTTCCCACCTATGTTTTGCTATGGGACCAAGGCTGAGAAAACTGAGAGCCAGGTCTGCACCCTGACAATAATAACCCTGTGACTTTTACCCCATATAAGGAATATTAATGAAATACTATCAATAGGATCATTGGTGGGAGGACCTGCTGTTATTACCTCTTGACATATTTATCTATTGTTCCTTTGAAGGACGTTTACAACCTACTATCTACTGCAGTGAAGCTCAACTATTACAGCTGAGGGTCACTGCAAAACAATGCAGCAGTTAGTAAAAAGGGGAATCCATTTCAATGTAGTGTATGTCATCTTTGCTTTTAAGTGAAATAGTTAATAGTTAATTAAACAGTAATACTGAAGAACAACACTCATATAGAAGCATTATTCAAGTATACCTTTTTATAAGAACTTGCACATGCCCAGTTTTCCTTTGTATAGTTGGTGCCATAGATCATTTATGTTGTTTCCTCAAATAAAAACCAGGTTCAGTCTGGTCTTAGATCATTCTGGGGTGAGGGTGACTTGAGTCTGGTTCCAACATACAGCAGATAAGAAAATATAAGTGTTTATTAACACTTTGTGCCTGTAATACACTATACTGTGCATGTTATTTAAACATACTGAATATTTTTATTACTTTAATAAAGTAAAGCAGTAGAAATCAATATTCAGTTATAATGTATGTGTGTCATTTCAGCCAAACTGGATTTTGTGGAGACATCTGAAGATGGTAACAGTTTTATTTTCAATCCCTGTCAAACATGTTTAGGTTTCACTGACTAAGATGTGATGGAGTTTTGAATTTGACAGTCACAGCAAGAGTTTTCAGTTCAGTTCAGTTTTTTTTATTTGAGCAGTTCATCTTAAAAATAAATAAAATACAAAACAAAAGAAACAATAGACAAAATAAGGATTTCACAGTCACCACTCAATAGGAATAGGTTGAAGTTCAGAGAACTTATAAAAATCGTACCCCTCATTTAACAATTTAATAATTATATGAATTTAATTTACACTCATTTCAATATCCATCTTAACCACATGTCTGCTTTAAAACTGAACCTTCT
Source organism: Siphamia tubifer (assembly GCA_020466265.1). NCBI lineage: Eukaryota > Metazoa > Chordata > Actinopteri > Kurtiformes > Apogonidae > Siphamia > Siphamia tubifer. The sequence goes on along the minus strand of CM035794.1, from coordinate 27,024,093 downwards.
GCATTATTGGAGGTGGTCTATTTTTGCAGCATTTGCACATTTTTATTTATGGACATACACTTCATAATAAAGGAAAAGAAAAAAAATGAAGAGCGTCCTACCACATTTACAGTATATATATATATATAATAAATAATAAAAAAAATAAATAAAAAATAATAATAATAAAAAAAAAAAATATATATATATATATATATATATATATATATATATATATATATATATATATATATATATATATATATATATATTTTTTTTTTTTTTTTTTTTTTTTTTTTTTTATTATTATTATTTTTTATTTTTTTTTTTTATTATTTATTTTTGTCAGTAAGGGAAATTTAATGGTTTCATAAAGTGTAATTTATGTCTTTCTCTGCATATTTATGCAGAATGAAATAGCGCTTTTTGAATTGAACCAGATTTTTAGCAGCTTTGATTTCATTATTGAGGCGTTTCCACAAGTTTCCACCTTTACACCTGGAGACACATACTTTTGTTTGTCAGAACACTCAATGGATTCAAACCAGGAAAGTGTGACCAATTCTTCACATCAGAACAGAGGGAATCAGAAATAAAGTTATTCTTAGACAACACTGTTTTAAATAAAGGTCTGACACCTTTTTACAGCTGAGCTGAATAAAGGTCTGGTTGTTTAAGTAATATATACCAAAGAAATGTGTTCTTTGACACACTCTTCAGCTTTTTTCTCCTTGTATTACAATATTCTACTAACATGAACTTTCACTTCCAGATATAAAAACCACTTGTGCAAGTAACTACATGAAGAAGTTATCAACAGATTTATATCATCACCCACTGGTCAGGCATATCTTATGCATCCTTTTTCATTACAAGCTATGCAGGTATAATTGTTATCAACTAAGGGGGTATAATTCCATATTTGTATGGACACGACTAAGGTCATAACTCCATTTCTAAAATTAACCTCATGTCAATGCAGGGGATGTTTCAGATATGCATGTTTTTTTTTCCAGATCTCCTTGTATCTTTTCCCTATCTTTTTGGATTTCTTGTTTTTGTGATATCAGTCCAAACACATTAACTTTTATATGTAGGTTCCTACAAATGGATGAAATCACACATATTGAAGTGAGAATGAAATGTCAGTAAAATGTCATCCAATGTGTCTTTGGCAAAGAAGATTCATTTAATATTACTGTAATTTTGGGGTGTTTCATCAGAGGCAGTTGGTGGAAATCTGAAATATTTGGAGAGAACATCAGGAGGTATTTCTGTGTGATAATAGACTATAAAAGGGAAGAGACAGCAGACTGACAGGATAAGATATTCAACTTATTGTGTGTACTATTTCTAGTTTCTACAGATTGTCAGTGAAGCAGGTTAGCTGGGATGTTTTCTATGTCACGAACACATGAATTTGACCCTGAGGCCTGCGCGATGCCCATGGGAGGCTGCACTGTCCACCCCAATTTGTGATTGGACTGGAAGTGCAGTGTACAACAGCACCACTTAATGACTTCACTTTGAGCAAAGGTCAGACTGAGACAGATCTTTTCCAGCTCTAAGTCTATCCTGATCAATTTCAAACATGTTAGCAAGGACAGAAAGTGACTCATCCTTCTTGTCATTTTGTAATGTCAGATTATCTAGGGGTAGTTTCTGTAACTATTTTATGTTTGGTTGAAAAATTCAGCAATCTACACATTTTAGGTTCTTTTTGGACAGCTAATGATGTTTAAGCTAACAAAGGTGAACTGTGAACTGCAGTAATAGTAAATATATGATGTAGAGTGACAGAATATTTTTCACCAACAACATCAGATAAACAAAATCACACCTCATATGTATCTTAAAATTGATGTAAAAGTAAAAAATATTCATTTAGATATAGATAAAAATCTTCTTATTGCTTGATATTCCTGACTTTTCAATCATGTTTTTGCTGAAATATATTGGAGTAAACCAAAGCACAAAGATGTTCACTGATGTCTACACCCAGTTTTTTTTTAAATTCCAAAATAAATCAAATATAAATCAACTGCTGGCATTCTAAATAACTTAAAAAACACAAATCAACATGCATTAATAAATGCATTCGTTAAGAGAGCTAAGGACAGCGACAGGATTTTCTGAGATAATATCATGGTGTAATGCGCAGAGACAGGGTTCAATATTATTTGATCTGATGTTGCATTTGGCCAACAGGATGGACAGTAATGGACCCAACACACACACACTGAATTTGGTAGCTATTTTTAGGGGCTTAAAGAGGGAAAATCCTGTTGGTGGTATTTCATTATCCACAGACGAGGTGGCACAACTGCGTCATGTAGTTTTCGCTTTTTGAATGTGTTTTCAGCTGACAGGCTACAGTAGCACGTTCAGCTCCATGTGCCACATCAGTCATGCATGAACACACAGATTTAATTACTCAGTAATAATATTCGCCATGTCTAACTCAAGATATAAATAGACAATATGTGAGTGTGTGTGTGTTTGTAGTAATCAGAGCAGAGCTGCTGTTGGTGTTACAGCAACCAACGGCAGTCATGTCAGCTGCTCTCATTGGCCAATCACAGCCATATTCGCTTGATTGAATTTCATCTGCCCAACACCTTTAACTATATGTACGCCCAATAAACCCACAGGCAAACTGCTGTTTACAGATGTGTCACCACTTGTGGAGAGTCATAGGTAATTACATTTTATTTTTGAAACAAAGGTGGATAGTGTATCCCACTTTATTTTCTACATATTTGTGAAATATGGAAGCCCAGAAGTGACATACAAAAAAAAAATCATCAATAATTGTTTATAGTGTGCAGTTCACATGATTAAAAGGGATCTGTTTGAGGAAAGAAATATGGTGTTTTAATTTAAATCTGTTAAAACACATCCAACACTGCTAGAGTATGATGATGTGTGGTATTCAGTTGGTTACAATTACAAACTATATGTATGTAGCTGAAGGAAGTGTAATTTTGAAACTATTATTTTGCAATTTGGCTGTTCCCATGCTGGCTTTTAGAAGCTATAAGTGACCATATTTGGACAAAAGTAACAAAACTAGAGGAGATCACAGTGTCAGATGTGAGCTAATATTTCATGCTAGCATATTGACATGGTAAAAATAGACATATTCATTAAAGCAGCAAACTATTTTCATCACCAATTTTTTTTGTAATGAGTAGAACCCTGGTGATAGCCTGATTGTCACTAATCAATTCATGGTGAATCACTTTCTCTATGTTGAACAACTTCAAAAGTGACGCCATCATAATCACAGTCTGCTTGTGTACATAACAAACCAAAATGTCACTCAGGGTTTTTCAAAAATGGTTCCACAAAATGCATTGTGGGAATGGCAGTTCTGCACAACACCAGCAAAGATGGTGTTTAGAGTGATTTAAAGATGGTAGGTGGCTTCAGTGTAAAAGTCGACAAGGGTTGTTTTAACTGTGTTTAACTGTTTTAACTTGTGTTTAAATTGCAAGGGTCCACATATAGGCCAGACGTAGTCACTCAAAAATGTTAAGCAAACCACCCAAACCTGTCCCAAATGTCACATGACCTAATGTAGATGTAACAGAGATACACACACATCAGAAGATATAAACCACTTTTAGATAAAATAACCACAGCAGGTACAATCACACATTTGTTCAAAGTACAAATGTCAAACAGCTGATCTGAACCTTTATGTCTCATAATTATCCACAGATGAACCATATTCCAACAAACGTAGTCATAGTCCAACAAAAACATCCAAAACAAAATAAAAAAAATGTCCAAATGTAGTCCATAACACATCAAAACATCAATAAACATCCACAAATGTTTTATCTATTGCATCATTTAACAGAACCTGCTTCCAATATACCATTTTTCATGTTAATATTTTAATTTATAATATAATCACACACCAATTGCATGTTATTAAAATGGTTCAAGAACAGCATTCAATTGACTTTATAAAGAAATTTAGGTGAAATTGAGTGGAAGTTTAAAGGGTAGATGGAGGTAAAGGACAGTAAAAGTGCTACTGCATGGAATTCCTATTCCCACAATGTACTTTTCACCAAAAAATTTGTGAACGTCCAGAGTGATGTTTCAGCTTGTTAATGTAAACATACAAACTGTGTCTTTGAAGCTGTTGAAGTCATTCAATTGTGTAAAGATGGAAAGACTAATGGATTGGTGAAAATTAGACCATCACTTAAGTTTTACTTCTTTTTTTTTTTAAATCTCTTTTATTGTTTTTTTTTCTCCACGTTTTCAACACAGATATAACAGTGGTACAGACACATCACATCACGTACATGTACAGTTTAGATAGTAACTTAGTATTTGTTACAAATTTCAACAAAATGTGTGATGTTATTATTATTATTATTATTATTATTATTATTATTATTATTATTATTATTATTATTATTATTATTATTATTATTATTATTATTATTATTATTATTATTATTTCCATTTGGAGCTGAGGTCCTTCATGTTTGGTTATAATGTGAAATAAGACTCTTAGAAGTCATACAATTCGGAACAGACTTTGGAATAGGAAATAGCAATATGACATGTGCACAATAACTTCAGTGGATGATAACTTTTGTGGAGAAGACTCTGTGAAGGAATATAGAGGAAAAGACAAATGTCTACTTTTTGGTTTCATTAAAATTAGATACAGTCGTTTGTTTTCAGGTTAACTGGATTTTGGTTTTTACGCTACTCATATTTCATTTTATTGTGATCCCTTCAGGTTGTAGGCTCCTTAAAAGGAAATGCAACAACTTTTTTGAGTTAAACAAATACAAATAAAGCAATGACCCCAGGATAAATGTTTTTTTTAATGTACGTGTAAGTATAGAATTAGACTTCTGTGTGGGTATTTCCTGACAATTTATTTGTTAACCACAAAGGAAATACTCTATGACACAAAAATTTTGGCTCCATAAAACTGGTATGTTAGTTCAAGAATAAAGAAGCTTTATTTGTAATTTTGCATATATCCAAGGATCATAAAATTAAAATTCGACCAACCCCTCCCAGGCTGATCAGGTCATGCAGCCATGTACGGAACTACAGTACCTTCACATTCACATTATCATTATGTACATTCACCTGATGATGTTCCTTTTCCTTTTAACTTTTCCTTTTCCTTTTAGCTCCAAATTAATGCCAATAGATTCTCAAGCCACAGTAACTGAATCCTTATTATTATTATTATTATTATTATTATTATTATTATTATTATTATTATTATTATTATTATTATTATTATTATTATTATTATTATTATTATTATTATTATTATTATTGGCAGTGTTGTACCTGAACAATTTCATTAAACGATCGTTCACGAACAATATCATATTTTTACGAACCTGAACGACTCATTTACTTTTGCCAAATGTACGGGAAGTTGAGAACGTGGTTATTCTGGCATTTATTGAACTGTGCTCTTATGTAGTTCATATTTTGTTCTTATCACGTTGTAATTATTAAGTCCTATAAGGCATAAAATGGGATCAAAACACAGCATTATCATAGATGTCATTGTTGTGTTATTCTGAACAAATGTCGGCAACACAATGTTGTGGAATAGCCAATGAGAAGTGTTGTGGGCGGGGCAGAGAGAGAGAGAGAGAGAGAGAGAGAGGTGCAGAGAGTTTTTGGGAGCGGAGAAAAGGAATGAAATGTTCAGAGTGTGACCAGCGACCGGAGCAGGTGTTGTCCCGTTCTTGGAAATAAACATTTAAAACGAAACTCACTGAAACCGCTCTTGTGTTCGAAGAACCTACAGAGGGAAGTTAAGCCCGGGGTAAGGTACTAACTTCCTCCCTGGTAGGGCGGCATTTTCCCCTGATATCCTGACTACGGTCAGGATAACGTACAATAATACAACACAAAAATACAAAAAAAGAACGAAAAAGTTCATTTTTGGATCCATGAACTTCTAGTTCATAATTTGGAAGAATGAACGATGAACTGAACTAATTCATATTGAGTAACTTGAACTGAACTATGAACTAGTTCCTAATCAAGGTTTCCCAACACTGATTATTGGTTATTAGGAGGGGAGTGCAGTGCTTAGCACTACTGCATCACAGACAGAAGGTCCCTGATTCAATTCTAGCCCCAGACCTTTCTGTGTGGAGTTTACATGTTCTCCTCGTGTCTGCGTGGGTTTTCTCCAGGTACTCCAGTTTCCTCCCACCATCCAAACACATGCACTGATAGGTTCATTGGTTAATCTAAATTGTCCATAGGTGTGAATGTGAGAGTGATTGTTTGTCTATATATGTTCAGCCCTGAGATGAACTGGAGACTCATACAGGGTGTACCCGCCTTCACCCTTCAGTAGCTGGGGTAGGCTACAGTGACCCCAGTGAGGTTCAGAAAAATAGATAAGAATAAGAATAAGAATAAGAATAAGAATAAGAATAAGAATAAGAATAAGAATAAGAATAAGAATAAGAATAAGAATAAGAATAAGAATAAGAATAAGAATAATACTTTTTATTTATAAAACACTTTAAATTTTTAGATAAAAGCCTCAAAGTTCTACAGCAGAGGACAGTATAATTAAGGACAGTTAAAAGATAAAATAAGTTAAAACAATACAATATAATATAGTAAAAGTGCGAGTCAGTAAAAAAGCAGATGGGACAAGATGAGGCTGTGCGTAGACCTTCCTAAAAAGGAATGTTTTCAGGCCTTTTTTGAAGGGGTCGTCCATCTGTGGGGCCTGGAGGAATCAATGAAGTTTTATTCATCATGTTAACTTGAATCTGTGATTATTTCTGAATAGCTACTTTTCAAAAGATCTCCCATAGGTCTCTCAGTTGTGTTTGTGAAGTGTTCGCTCATGTTGGATGCACTTAGAGAATGGTATGACTTTGTGATTTGGCAATTTCGATGATGTAACACCCCTGCAGGATCGGTAGAGCAATTTTAACAGTGTGTTCGTATCTGTTCTGTGACTCTGTTGAACGTCTCTGTTGCAGACAGTCTCACTGTACTTCAACTCCTTCACACTTCCGTCCTGGTGAGGAAGAGGGTGTGAAGTCGTGGGCTGTCGACGCCAAGCGGCGCTGAATGTTCTTCATTCATCTCAGAAGGTTTTAGAAACCAAAGATCAAGCAACCACAGAGGAGAATATTTCTATCACAGGAATATTTTACAAAGCTCATAAGAGTTATATTGACCTTTGTTGTTGCCAGCATAAGATACAGGATTTTCTTCAGTCATTTCTAATCATTTGCAGAACATTTGCATTTCTAAATTAAGCACCTTTTTGTGTTAATTTACTTTTTAAAGGCATTAACACCATTAAAAAAAATCCTAAAAACTATGACATTTGAAGTGTGTCCATTTAAAGCAACAATCTTAATGATGAGGTTTGTAGATTTACTGTAACAGCTGTAGGATGTTTCCAAAGAGCTTGTCACTGTCACACTTCCCATAATTCCTTTCCATGCAAGATGTAGCCAGACTATCCAAGGATTATGTAGGTTGGGTGTGAAAACAGATTTAGATAGGGTCAATTTCTGTATCCAGATTTAGGATATGTACATTTGTTTGTTTGTGCATGCGTGGATGCATGCATGCGTGCGTGCATGTGTGTGTGTGTGTGTGTGTGAGACTTTTTCTTTTATCCATGCTGAGAACTAAAATGTGTGCAGATCCTTTTAAAACTGTAGCTGTATTTGTGTAATGGTTGCAAAAACACTTTGGCTCAAGTTAAGTCCTTCAGGCTACAGCAGTGCTGTGCTGTGCTGACTGATGCTACATGGGACCCATCCTGCTGGGATTTGCACTGTCTGTTATTAAGTACATAATGCTGTGTGCACTACACGATTTGTCAACCATCTTCATAGTCAGAGGTCAAGGAGGGTCTTCGGTGAAAAACACATCCACATCACTATGATCATCATTGTCTATTTTAAGCCTCAACCAGCAACATGCAATTATTTAAAAGCATATTTGCATTAAGGCAGTTAAAGGAGTAGTTACATAAAATTATTATTATTTAACATATGACCTCTTTTTTTTTAAATCAAGAATTATTTTTTTAAATAGCACAACTTTGTGATTTACTAGTATTTATTAATACCTGCATCTGGTGTAGTTTTTCTTTTTTGATTTAAAAAAGAAAGACTCACATATTTTAACAAATGATTAGATTAATGAAATAAGGATGTTGAAGAGTGAAGGGTAGTGAAATTAAAATAGAAGGCACTTATTGACAATAATGTATTGTTCCAATTCAGTCTGGATTGTTGCTGAACTAAATGATGATAAATGATATAGTATATGATATAGTATATACTAAATGATATAGTGGATCATCAATAAATAAAATATTTTCTTGAGTTTTCTAGTAGTTTCCAGAAAAGTAGACAAATAATCATACCATTTTTATGATTGTTGATTTGTACAGTCTGTGTTAATCATTGTTGTCACTAGGGAGTCCATGTTGGTATTAAATCTGATTGGTATTAAAGACATGCACTGTATGAGAGGTGAGTTCATGATTATAAATGACTTTGAAAAGCCACTTATGATTACATACCACACTATAACACTGTTCACCTCTGCATGGAACTGAAGAAACAGGGTCAAGGTCAGTCAGTACATCGCAAGCTCCGTTTTGGGTATGGAAAATGGTAACCATGGCAACCACAGATAATTTCTAAATTAGATGTAGGAAAAAAATCTGACAAAAGCTCAAGCCTGAAAGCCAAACAAAAAAAATTAAATAATAAAAAACAATAAAATACCTCTAGGTTAGTGTGATGTTTCACAACCTCAGCAGTGAATCATCAAATGTAACACACACAGTTTTTCTCTGTGCATATATTGCTGCTGCGTACTGTCACACACGCAGAGCACATCTTTATATTTATATTGAGTGGTGAAATATATCGCCTACACAGAACCAACAACATATAGACACATAGAGCTCTTTGCATTTAATCTGCTTTGCATTGCTCAATGCACGACACATTCATGCTTAAAATAGTCCAGAGGGGAATAAGACTGCTGGAGCGAAAAGAGTGCCCAAATGTCACTGTTTTCATCTAAATGTAAAATTACATATGCAGAGGTCAAGGTGTTTGTAAATGGGAAACAAAATGAAACAAAAAGACACAATCAGTAATTTATTGATGCTAAATTGTCCCAATAGGCACTTCATAATCACTAACAAACATGTTTATAGTGTTAAAATATATATATTAAAAAACTACAGTAAAACGAAATAAACAAAATAGAGCGGTGTTCATATGAGGCCAGAGAAATAAACAAACCTCCTACATAAGGCAGGAGGAAAATAAAGAGTTACTCTAGCACCATCTAGTGGAAATGTATCAGACAACAGTGTCTTAATTACTATATGTTTAATACTCAACAACTATAAAGTTACTTCAAAGTCATATGGATTATTTTTAAACTAAACCTCAACCCAAACTAAAGAAAGGAAAGATTTGTTTAGTTTAGTTTACTTTGATGTCAGCATTGTTTGTTTTATGATTTCCTGCTCATAGGAAATGAGTTTATTAATTGTGTGTGTGTGTGTGTGTGTGTGTGTGTGTGTGTGTGTGTGTGTGTGTGTGTGTGTGTGTGTGTGTGTGTGTGTGTGTGTGTGTGTGCATGTACAATATACTCCTCCTAAATGGCCTGAATATGCACCTATTCTGTAAACCATGTGTTACCATTCCTGGTCCTTGAGGGCCAATATCCTGCATATTTTTAAATATATCATCATCTTCCGACACACTTAATTCAAACTCTGTAGACACCTGATAATGGTGTGCTGTAAGATGGAAACATCTAAAACCTCCAGGATACCAACCCTCAAGAACCAGGATTGGTGACCCCTACTCTAAACACTAACTGCCAATCAGTCAAATATAAAAATAATAATGTTTTGAGTTGGGTTGGTTCAGTGTGTCCCTTAGGACATTGCATTTTCTAATATCTTAGGTTTATTCTCTGTTTTTGAATAAAATAATACAGATTAGATCTTGTTTCTAAGTAACAGCAGCATCTGAGAACCAGATTTACATTATATATCATAGTGAAATATGAATTTAAAATATTTCTATCATTAATTTAGCATGTATTTGTCTCCGGAGAAAGACGAATCCAGGGGGATCAACAACTAACATAGTAATACTAAAGTATGCAATATTCTGTTTTGAAATAATATCATAGACTATGACATAAAAATGTGGACTTGGGCCCAAAGAAATATATGAATATAAGCATATTTATAGAATCTATGCAATGCCTACAAGATGCCAATGCATGAAGTAATACATAGTTGTTTTTCTGTCACAGACCAGTATCTGTGTGTGTGTGTGGGGGGGTGGCAGACGTCCTGTTGATGTCAGTACAGTTATCACAGGCTGACTGAACAGAGGATAATCAATGATTAAGCCATTCAGAAACATCTGGTCGATATGATGTCAAAGGTCGCAGGAAGGTCAAAGGATTTCTTATGAATGGAAAATGATAGAGGTTAGAGGAGAGACGAAAAATCACCAGGAATTCTATCAAAGGGAGTAAACATCTGCAGATCCCAAATTGAAGTCGCAGAGAAGCAACTGGTTCACATGATTTAAGAACATCATCAGGTAACTAGTATAAAATACTGTTCTGCCACTTTTCTTCAGCCTAAATATTATAGAATGTATCTATTTGTCTTGGATCAGAACTATATTTTCAATGATTCTCCCAGAGTTTTCTGCACTTTTCATTCATAACAGTTTAGATGTCATGTTGAGTCATAAAATCAATCATAAGAAGCACATGAAAATAATCAACAGCCAATATGACTCTTTATTTATATATATATATATATATATATATATATAAAAATAAAATAAAAATGTTCCTCTCGCCCCACGTGGGCGGTGTCTCCTTCAGACTCGGGTCCTCTACCAGAGGCCTGGGAGCCTGAGGGTTCTGCGCAGGATCTTAGCTGTTCCTAGCAATGCGCTCTTTTGTACAGAGATCTCTGATGTTGTTCCTGGTATCTGCTGGAGCCATTCTCCCAGCTTGGGGGTCACTGCCCCTAGTGCTCCGATCACTACTGGTACCACTGTTGCCTTCACACTCCACATTTTCTCTAACTCCTCTTTCAGCCCTTGGTATTTCTCAAGCTTCTCATGTTCTTTCTTTCTGATATATATATATATATATATATATATATATATATATATATATATATATATATATATATATATATATCAAAGCAAAGCGTGTTGCAGTCCTATTTCAAGTCAACTGAATTTGCAGTTAATTGCTGTTTTCTTGTTTTGTTCCTGTTTTCTGCACTTGTGAATAGTGTTCTGTGTATCCTTGAAGCTGCTATCCCTATAGGTCACTTTGCTTGACAGGTGAGTTCATAACACATTCATAACAGCTCATACCTAACCTTTAATTAATGTGGAAGACAGAACGACAACAACTTTTCAAAATGACAGTCTAACAATTGCAAAGCAGCACTGACCCCCCCCCCCCCAAAAAAAAAAAACGCTTTTAGCATGATGATTTATCTTTTGCTAATGGGAATGTTGAACCATTCCAGGGGCAGAGGCAGCATAGGTTAGATTATTAAACAAATTGTCACTGGACTAGCCCATTGACTCAGATGTGACGTGATGGAAAGAGGTTAGGGGGGAAAAAATAAAAGGGTATTGCTGCTTTGTGATTGTTAGACTTTTATTTTGAATAGTTGTCATCGTTCTGTCTTCCACAGTCATGAAAGGTTTGGTATGGATGTTGAGTTACATCTCATGAAACAGTCATAAATGATTTATGTGCAGTTTATGACATCTGTTATGAACTCACCCATCAAGTAAAGTGTTACCATGTTTTTTTTCTATGGACTTGATTATGTTTCATGGTTAATGAACTCAACTACTAAACTCAAAAGACCTGGAGTCTTTTGAGATTATTAGTTCGCCTGATAGACAGTAGATGGATAGTAGAAACGCATGATACTATCTTATCTGGATTCTGAAAAAATTACACAAATCAATTACTCAACAAATTAGAGGTGAGACAAAACGTAGCTTAAAAATTATCCATTAAACCCCCATTGAATGAGGGATTAAATGACCTTCTCACTAAAGTTTTGTTCCTCCATAGAACTTCAACTGGAAAATAATTTACACCCACTGAAACCCATTACCGCCAATGCCTTATTCAAGAACTACAGCTTCAAAAAGAAGACGGCAACTATCAATGAGCTCTACTCTTACAAGGAGCTGTGTATTGAATAAAAAAAAAAAGATAGTTAAAAAGGAAAGGAAAGAACAGACCTTCAACTAAGAAGTTGTTTCCATTTTCTAAGAAAAATCTGACATAAAAAAAAAAACATTGTTTTCAGATTTTTGTAAAACTTGGTTTCTATGTATAACTTATTTAATTACTTACAAACATGATCATTAATGATTACCTGAAGGTCTAAACAAAGGATAGCATCAATCTCGGAATTTAAATGAACAAAACAACAACTGGAAGCAGCACCAGTCTGCCAAGGTTTGGATCTGGATATTCCTAACTTATTTATAAACTAGTGTTCCATGTTCACTAACAATTTATTTTATGGGTCATTAACAATCCCTTAGAGGGTTTTAAAAAATTCCAAGAAATTCTTGATCCCGTATTTTCAGATATGTCCATTTCAATATTCACCGACGTATATGACATCACTCGGATGTTATGTGACGTCACACAACGAGCAAATTTTACATGTTAGATCTAATGTTAAAAATGAAGCACAAGATATTGTCTGATTTAACTAAATCTGTCAATAACCTGCTCTAACGTAAAAGTCCTACATTTTGCAAATATACCATTCACTTGATGTCATCATGGAGCCTATCAGTGTTATCTCATCTCATGTCTGAAGGTCAGACGAAGTGAATGAAAAAAAATAAACACCTGATACTATCTGGTCTGGGTTCTGAGGTATCACCACTGATGTGTTTTAACTGATGACTGTGACATTGACCTTTGACCTTTATAGTTCAAAATCTAGTGATTTCTTCCTTGACACATTATCAATCATGTCCGAAGGTTTAATCTAAATCCATCTAGAACTTTTTGAGTTATCTTACTGACAGACAGACAGACAGACAGACAGACAGACAGACAGACACAAGGTAAAACATAACCTCCTTCCCTTGTACATGTCATGTATATAGACTTTATGAACTTCCTCTGTATGAGTAATAGGATGACATTGTACCATGGTGGACAGTTCTGACACTATCGACATCACAGCAAAAAGGTCCTGGGTTCAATTCCTGTGTAGGTTGTCTTTGGCTCCTCAGACCTTGCCCATAGGTGTGTTGTGTGTTTGTCTCTCAATGTCGGCCATTGTATAGAACCAGGGTGTACCGTACCTTCTCCCATAGGTAGTTGGATTGTGACCCTGGGGAGGATAAAGCAGGTTCAGAAGATGAAGGTGTAGTCCTTTTTATGCCATATAATTTTGTTTTAATTAAACCATAAAACATTATGAAGACGTTAGATATGACATATTTAATTTTCCATTCAAAGCAGCGGGTTGTGTTATTCTGGTAACAGCAGGAGGAATGTTGAAGGTGCTATTAACACCTTGTGGAGCATTTGGTGAGAGGGAAAGTATAGGGGGAAACTTCTCCTGCATGCTGGATTTGGCCCTGTGGGTTGTTGCATATGCTGTAGTGGATTACACTGATCCAACTTAATGCCTAAGACCTTGCAATCATTCATAACTACAGGAGCTGTTGAGGGAACAGCCGTGGATGCTCCCAGCACCATCTGCCGCTGCGGGAGGGATTAACTTCGAGGAAGATGCTGAAAGGTGGGGGTGGGAGAACCAGAAGCACATATCAACCCTTAACTGTTGACCATCAGAGCCCACCCACTCACAGCATCCCAATGCTGCACAAAAACCTCCCATCTGTGTTTTTAAAGCTGTTTGTTTTTATTTATGTCACAAATTTGAGCACCAACAAACAATGTGATACTGCTATTAATGCTGCTCTCCTTCTAAACACTTGAAACTGTTTATGCAGTAGCCAAAATGAGGACCATCTATAAGGAAATGAACCGAGGCAGGGGCACAACAAATGCACAGATAGGAAGAAAACACTATTGAATTGGGAAATTGTTTAACTTCCTTCTGTTTTTGTGTCTCTTAAAATACATATGCTGCCTGCAGATGTCATTTGCAGCATCACTTCGTCTATCTATCTTTGTTTTGTGTTTGTAATTTTAATTCAGTAAAATAACATGGAGTTTTTAGTTAGATTTAGTCAGATTGCAGCCTTTTTACATCATCATTCATTTGCTACATTGCTTAATAAAAGTGATGCTCTTATAATGATTTTTTTCTCTCTTGAAAAAGGCCAGATTTTAATCAAATACTTTACTTGATATTTAATTGTATGCAGGGTCACAATGTTGCCAAACCCTAACTCTAACCATAACTTTGAAGGATTTAATCAGGTTTTCTGGGAGTACAAAAAAGATGTTGTAGAAATTCACAAATCCTGCTGGTTATTACTAACTGATTGTGAAAACATTCTGTGAGTGTCAAAGTCTGTACAGACATTACTCTGTTCAGTGAAGAAACAACAAACATCAGTGAAAGAAAGAAAAAAGTGAAGAAGACTTAAGTCCACTTTCACTTCACCATCATCCAAATAAAAAAGAGCCTTTAGGATTAGCAGGTGCAGTTGTGGATTGATATAACCCTGGGGTCCATTAAAGGCCCCCCAAGAGTACTACAGGAGAGGGAAGTAATGAAGTACAAGTATTCTGTTACTGTACTTAAATAGATTTTTTTAGGTATCTCAAAACAGATATTCTCAAAACAGACTCATTACTTCTTCAAACTAAACAGATGTAAAAGTACAAAAATCAGTGGAGGAGAAAAATTGTTTGACTTTGACTTGACTTTTGACTTTGAAATTTACTTTTTATATCATAATTATGACTTATATCTGATAATTGTGACTTTTTATCTTGCAATTTAGACGTTTTATCTTATAATATAATATAATCATTTTAATTTAATTGTTTAAAATCTCATATTTCTGACTTTTTTTATTTCAATTGTTAATTTTTTTCATTTCTCCAAAATTTCCTGCCCGTGTTCACAAAACTGAGCAACGTAACCAGAACAAACACATTATCTACACAGTAATTCACATTCAAAGGCTTTAATTGTGGATCCTTTTGAAACATTTCTGATTTTACCTATAATTCATGGTAAAAAAAAAATTATCCAGTTTTACTTGTTACTTTTTTTTTTACTTTATTACAATTGCGAAGTTGTACCTTTTTATTTTTACTTAAGTAAAGAAGCTCAATAAGTACCTTTACCAGAATATATATTAACACAAGTAGCTGTACTTCCATTTAAGTACAGAATCTGAGTACTTTTGACACCTCTGCAAGAGAGTATGTAGACCAGGTACCAGGGTTGGACATTATTGTTGCCAAGATTAGATTATCATTTATTATGTCTCGTCTTGTTTCATCTCATCATCTGAATTTGTTTTATCCTCACTAGGGTCACTAGGGTCACTGGTGGCCTGATCCAGCTACAATGGGTGAAGGTGGGGTACACCCTGTATGAGTCTTCAGTTCATCTCAGGGCTGAACATATATAGACAAACAATCACTCTCACATTCACACCTATGGACAATTTAGATTAACCAATGAACCTATCAGTGCATGTGTTTGGATGGTGGGAGGAAACTGGAGTACCTGGAGAAAACCCACGCAACATGCAAACTCCACACAGAAAGGTCTGGTGTGGGAATAGAACCAGGGACCTTCTGTCTGTGAGGCACGAGTGTTAACCACTGCACCACCACCATTTATAGTTATAATTATCTTTACTAGTTATTCTACTAATAATGGATTGGATTTATATAGTGTTTTTGGCCACTCAAAGCACTTTACATTAGTGACCCATTATTCATTCACTCTCACATTCTCCCTCTGATGGTGGTAAACTACATTTGTATCCACAGTTGCTCTGGGGCAGACTGACAGACCCATAGCTGCCAGTTTGCACCTCTGAGCATTCATACACCAGTGTGAGTGGCACTGGAGGCAAGGAGCGTGAAGTGTATTTGCCCAAGGGCACAACAGACTGACTAGGACACAGTGGGAGCAGGATTCAAACCACCAATTATTATTGGACGACCAGTTCTACCAACTGAGCCATGGCCGCCTTCAGTTATCTTTACTGAAGTGTAGAACATCCAGCACTCAAACTATTTCTTTCCGTCTGCTATCAGGCCGTTCATAGGAGTCAACAACTGGGACATTACGTTCCTCATTACTGTACCGACCTCTGACAGCTTTGTACATTTTGCACCTCTGACTGATTCTCACATTTACTCATCTGCATCTACCTAGAACAGTTCTGCACACATTTTGCACAATACCCAGATGTTGCACATTATGTAAATATGTATTTTCTTAACAATAGTAGTTTTTATTCATTATGCCACCAAGGAATGAAACAGTAATGTTTTTACCAGCATTTATCTGTATGTGTGTAACATTAACTCCAAAAGTTATGGAGGGATTTCGCTGAAATTTTCTGATACTGGCATAAGAGATACATGATCATTTTGGTGCCGATTAATGGAGGTATGTGTGTGTGTGTGTGTGTGTGTGTGTGTGTGTGTGTGTGTGTGTGTG